>CM056049.1:436219677-436819677 GCA_029574335.1 Rana kukunoris
AAAGGCTTGGAGAGTTTCCTGTGACGCCGTCATTAAAGGTCCGTCAGTGTCTATGCTGGTGGTTTAAACCCTCAGAACCTTCTGAAGGGGAGTCTTTCTGCCCAGTGGTCTGGAAGGCTAGAGAGCGGTCTTGAACGAGTTCACTCGCCAAGGAACTTGGCAGAGGCGGAGAGGCAGCTGCCCATCAATATCTGGGAGATCGGAGCGGCTCGGCTAGCCCTCCTGGCATAGACATCCAGATTACAGGGGTCCTCGGTGAGAATTCATTCAGACAATGCCACAGCGGTGGCATATATGTGAACCACCAAGGGGGAACCAAGAGTCAAGCCACTCAGAGAGAGATGAGCTTGGTTTTTCGGTGGGCAGAGGTTTATGTACCCTGCATATCGGCGATATTCATTCCCGGGGTGGACAACCTGCAGGCGTGCTTCCTAAGTCACCAAACCCTGTCGCCGGGGGAGTGGTCTCTGCATCCACAGGTCTTTCAGACAATCTGCCAGAAGTGGGGAGTGGAGAGACGTGGACGTCGTGGCATCAGGATTCAACAAGAGGCTAGACAGGTTCATGTCTCGAACGAGGGACCCTATGGCCTGCGGAACCGATGCGTTGGTTTGCCCTTGGCATCAATCATAACTTCTATATGCATTTCCCCCACTGCAGTTACTACCCCGCCTGTTGCGCAGGATCATAGCACAGGCCGGTTATCCTGGTAGCCCCAGCTTGGTACCGGAGGGCATGGTACTCACTAGTCCTGAAATTGGCAGCGGGAGGCCCTTGGACTCTTCCTCTATGGCCAGACCTACTCTCACAAGGCCCGATCCTCCACCCTGCATTACGGCGTCTAAATTTGACGGCCTGGCGGCTGAATCCCTGATTCTCAGGGGTAGAGGTCTGTCTAGGCAGGTAATCCCTACCCTCATTAAGGCTAGAAAGCCGGCCTCCAGGGTAATTTGTTACAGGGTTTGGAGGGCCTACGTAGGCTGGTGTGAGTCTAAGAGATGGTTTTCCCGCAAGTATACCATTGATAGAGTATTAAGTTTTCTCCAGCTAGGAGTGGATAAAGGCCTGGCATTAAGCACAATCTAGGGACAGATTTCAGCCTTATCAGTGTGGTTTCAGAGGCCGCTGGCCGCCCACTCGCTGGTTAAGACCTTCATACAGGGAGTCTTACGTGTTAATCCTCCAGTCAAATCACCACTTTGTCCATGGGACTTAAATCTTGTTCTGTCAACTCTACAGAAACAACCCTTTGAGCCGTTGGCTGAGGTACCTTTGGTTTTACTGACTAGAAAGTCGGTATTTCTGATCGCCATAGTTTCGGCCAGGAGAGTATCGGAATGGCAGCCTTATCTTGTAAGGAACCATATCTCATTTTTATAGGGCGGTTTTCCGTCCTCATCCTTCCTTTCTACCAAAGGTTATATCCAGTTCCACCTGGACCAGGATGTGGTACTTCCATCCTTCTTTCCAAAACCCACCTCTAGAAAGGAGGGGTTGCTGCATACGTTGGATATTGTCAGGGCCATAAAGGCCTATCTTAAAGCTACAGAGAAGGTTCGGAAAACAGATGTGGTGTTCGTTTTACCGGAGGGGCCCAAGATGGGTCAGGCAGCTGCTAGATCCACCATCGCAAGATGGATTAAACAATTAATCATTCAGGCCTGCGGTTTAAAGAGGTTGCCTCCTCTTTTGTCGGTAAAGGCCCATTCTACCAGGGCCATGGGCACCTCCTGGGCAGCACGTCATCAGATCTCTATGGCTCAAATATGCAAGGCAGCAACGTGGTCGTCAGTCCACACGTTTACAAAACTTTTATCAATTGGACGTAAGAAGGAATGCGGATACAGCCTTTGGGGCAGGCTTTGGGGCTCCCTTGATTTAGATTTGAGATTTACATTTCTTGACTAAGTTGGATTTATTATTATTTGAGTATACCTCTAAATTAAATCCTTTTTTGGAAGATGTCTCCCTCCCCTCATTAAAGCACTGCTTTCGGACATCCCATATAGTAATGAATATGCTGCTCTGTGTGTCCCGTGATGTACGAGAAAGAAAAAGAGATTTTTAAATACAGCTTACCTGTAAAATCTTTTTCTTGGAGTACATCACGGGACACAGAGCTCCCACCCCTCTTTTGGGGAACATTTTTGGGAGGCATACTGCTTGCTACAAAACTGAGGTACTTCCTCTATGGGAGGGGGTTATATAGGGAGGGGACTTCCTGTTTGAGATTGCCAGTGTCCACACCTGAAGGTACTCCATATAACCCATATAGTAATGAATATGCTGCTGCTCTGTGTCCCGTGATGTACTCCAAGAAAAAGATTTTACAGGTAAGCTGTATTTAAAAATCTCTTTTTTGTACTATTTTATAATTTTTTGAAAAAAAATGTTTTGGATAATCCATAATGTTCAAAAAATAAAAATTAACAAAAATAAATAAAAAGGACACGTTTTGTCTCCAAAAAAGTAAAATTTGGGGGAAACCTAAAATTTACAAATAAAAAATGTAAACAGAAAAATGAGTGGCTTGTTCTTTATATATGCTCAATACCCAGTTTGTAGATGAGTGACTTAACTAATATGCAATTGTGGTTATTTACTAAAACGAAAACTACATTTGGCACTAGAAGAGCACTAATTGGAGAACCAGGAAGACACATAAAAAGAGAAAAAGCAATAATGACAAACAACTGTATATAGAGTCCAATGGCCGAATTCTTTATTATTTTTTGTAATATTTCTTTCTTTTGGGGGCCGAATTAGAAAGAAATATGATCTGGCATAGCTATGGCCCCCCGACCCATGAAGTACTCAACATATTTGTCGCATACCCCACGAGCAGATTGGGTGCCCGAACCAGCGCGACCAGTGTCCAGCCCAGGGTATCTGAGGGTAGTCCTGCCTCAGCACCGATGTTGTGTAGGTACGACTGGGAGTGCCTGCGTAAAAAATTATGCAATATGCAACAGGCAAAAACAACAGTGTTAAATTTATATTCCGCCAGGTGTATCGCTGTCTGGAACCGGCTGGCGAGTATCCCAAAGGCATTCTCGACTACCCTCCGGGCCCTGGCCAGCCTAAAATTGAACACCCTCCTCTCCGGGGTGAGGGTCCTCTGGGCAAAAGTCTGCATGAGGTGATCCAAGCCCAAAAGCTTTGTCCGCTAAAAAAACAAACGGAAGTCCTTCCACATTGTCTTCATCCGGTGGCAGTTCCAGACCACCAAGTTGTAGACGCCTGTAAAATTCGCTCCGCGCGAACACTCCCCCATCAGACAGTCGGCCGTTCTTCCCGACGTCCACATACAAAAATTCGTAGTGTGCCGACACCACCGCCATCAACACGATACTATGAAAACCTTTGTAGTTAATATAGTAGGACCCCGAACGGGGTGGTGACACTATGCAGACTTGTTTCCCATCTATTGCTCCTCCGCAGTTCGGAAAATCACAATGCAGGGCAAATTGGGAAGCCACAGTCTGCCATTCCTGTGGCGTGGAGGGAAACTGTGGGGACAAACAAAACAAAAAAATATTACTTTGGCACATAAACACAATACAAAACCATCCTTGTGCAACATCACAGTATTAACATTTCATATTATTATTGTGGTGGAGTTCTGGCCACAAAAATATCCCACTTATTATCACACTCCCCACCCCTCTGATGGGGCAAGAAACATTTTTAGGGGGGTGGGGGTTGAACTACAATACAGCAGACAAAAAAATGCCTTACAAACCCCCCAAAAGAAAAGGCTAGGTGTGTGTCCCTAGGATAGCATGCTGGACAGGTTAATAGTGATGTAAGGTAAAAATATGTAGGTAAGCCAACAAAAAGAACATAAAAAGCTTATCAACATGCATGCATGGGGAAAAAAGGGAACATTCAACACACAGCATAGAAAAATCATGGTAATTAGGGGAAAAAAGCCAAAAAAAATAACATTAGCAAAAATTAGTAAAGACAGAGATTGTGAGGTTCATAAAAGAGGAAACTTACCTTAATATACTCCTCCTGAATAACTTGTATGATGGCAGAACACGTCTCCGGTATGATGATCCCAAGCGCCTGGGGAGAGATGCCTGTGGAGAACTTGAGGTCCTGCAGGCTCCTCCCTGTCCCCAGGTACCGCAACGTGGCAATAAGCCTCTGCTCGGCCGTGATTGCTTGGCGCATCACAGTGTCCTGCCTCGTGATATAGGGGGACAGAAGATCCAGCAGACGGTTGAAAACGGGGTCCGTCATACGGAGAAAGTTCCTGTAGTCATCAGGATTATTCTCCTGGATTTCCCTAAGCAGAGGCATATGAGAGAATCGGTCACGCTGGCGCAACCAATTCTAGGCCCAGGAACTCCTCCTCCCCATGTTCCTGGCCAAAGCCCTGGAATGCTGATAACATCCAGAAGCAAGCCCATATCCAGCACGAACTCTAGCAAAGTTACGCTGCTGCTCCATAATGGCTTCAAACCGGCCGGCTGGTCAGTCAAGAACGCACTCAAACAGAAAGCACCCCCAAATCCAGCAATACCTGCAAAGTACGCACGACAAACAGATACCCGCGGACAGGACGCCACTGCAAAGCAGAAACGACCCGACAGCCAGCACTGACTGCCAAATACACACCCACAAGCACACACTGAACCCGAGAATACAATCTGAAAAGTGCGAATCGGCTCTAACCAAACCATCGCTAACACGTTACTAGCAAAAGCGGAACAGAGGGCGGCGCCGTAAGCTTTGGTCTTCCCCTTTATAGTGACGTAGTACGTGGTTTGGGGAGATTTGTATTCGATCGTGTGTACGCACAGCAGACCAACAGACCGATCTGCCGTGTCTGCTGGAAACGGTCGGGCACACACATTTGCTCAGATTTGTCTCATCGTGTGTACGCGGCCTAACTGTCTATAACTGACTGACATACAGTATTAGATTCCATCAAACGAGCTTTGAGGTTACCTCCTAGGGCTGAAGATGTCTTAATTACTCCACTTCATAAAGATTCTTACCTGCAATTCTGTTCGTTGCAGAGGTATCTACTCATTGTTTGGATGACTCAGGATTTTGTTTAAATTTTATAATGTACCCATTTTTGTATTTAAGATTGTATTTCTTTTCTTTGTGAAAATTTCAATAAAAACATTGAAACCAGAATAAAATGTCAGTAGTTTAAATTGTTTTATCTTGCACGGTATTTATGCAGCAATTTTTAAAACGCATTTTTTTTATTTTTTCAAGGGGAAAAAAACAGTTTTCATGCTTTAAAAAAGAAACAAAAAAACACTGAAGTTGGCCCAATTTTTTTGTATAATATAAAAGATGTTATTGCCGAGTAAATTCTTACACATTTCACGCTTCAAAATTGCACATTTTTGTGGAATGGCGCCAAACTTCGGTACTTAAATTTTTTTTTTTTTTTTTTTACTGGTGACATGTTTTGAGTTGGAGGTCTAGTGCTAGAATCATTGATTTCGCTCCAACGTTCGCAGAGATACTTCACATGTGCAGTTTGTAAACTGTTTACATGTTGCAGGCACATCATATGTATGCATTAACTTCTGCGTGTGAGCACACGGGGACAGGGGCACTTTTATTTTTATTTTATTTTTTTATCACTTTTATTCCCATTACAAGGAATGTAAACATCTCTTGTAATAGGAATAAGCATGACAGGTCCTCTTTACAGTGAGATATGGGGTCAATAAGTTCCCAAATCTCACCTCCTAGGCTGGGAAGCCTGAAACAAAAAAAGACCTCAGCTTTCCAGCCGAGGCTACGCCATTTTTTTTCAAATGCAGAGGTCAGGTGTGACGTCATTACATCATATCTCTGGCCTCCGAATGATCATACAGACTTTGGGGACCATCTGGACCACTGGAAATCTCTATCGTCAGCATCCGGCGGCAGCAGTTCCCTTCTTCGACTCACCGATGGCAGGGTTGAGTCGGTAAAAGCACCAGAGGGCACTGGAGGGGGGGGATGTCCCCTCTTGCTGCCTGTAAAAACAATCAAGTGGCTGAACAGCCGCTATGATCGTTCTTATGGTGTAGGGAATTGCTGGCTGAAAAATATATCTGAATAATGTCTTACTGCACCTCATTCAGAGATCAATGCTCAAACCCGACGATGTGTTATGACATTTGGTGGATGGGAAGAGGTTAAAGGAGCTCCAGAATATCTGGCAAGTACCGTCTGTGCGGTACATGTGAAAACAATCTCATGTATTCTTCATATGTCTGGGCTATGGGGTAGAGTGGCGAGACGGAAGCTTTTTATGAAGAAAAACCAAGCCCAGCTAAATTTTGCAAAACCACATCTGAAGTCTCCCAAAAGCATGTGACAAAAGGTGTTATGGGCTGATGAAACAAAGGTTGAACTTTCTGCCCATAATTCCAAAAGATAGAGATGGGCTCGGGTGTGTTCGTGAGTCTAGTCCCAACCCACCTGCCGGATCCCGCCAGGCAGAGATATTTCCCGGTCTGTGCAACTGTGTTATGTGTTGTCTTCCTGGCGGGATCGGGGAGGTGGGTGGGGACTAGGATCCTGAACATGCCGGAGCCCATCTCTGCTGGCTAGGGACTCTTGGGTCCAATTAGGCATTTTTGGTGTTATCGCTTTCATTCTCTTACTGGTCACTGGAAGTTCAACATGGCACCTCATGGCAAAGAACTTTGAGGATCTGAAAAAATTCAGTTTCAATTGTTTCTCTTCATAAAGATGGCCTAGGCTAGAAGATTTCCAAGACCCTGTAACTGAGCGGCAGCACAGTGTCCAAGACCATACAGTGCTTTAACAGGACCGGTTCCACTCTCAATAGGACTCGCCATGGTTAACCAAAGAAGTTGAGTGCACGTGCTCAGTGTTATATCCAGAGGTTGTCTTTGGAAAATAGACGTGTGAGTGCTGCCAGCATTACTGCAGAGGTTGAAAGGGGGGGATCAGCCTGTTAGTGCTCAGACCATACGCTGCACACTGCATCAAATTGGTCTGCATGGCTGCCATCCCAGAAGGAAGCCTCTTCTAAAGATGATGCAACAGAAAGCATGCTGAAACAGTTTGCTGAAGACAAGCAGTCTAAGGACATGGATTATTGGATCCATGTCCTGTGGTCTGATGAGACCAAGATAAATGTATTTGGTTCAGATGGTGACAAGCATGTGTGGCGGCAACCAGGTGAGGAAGAGTACAAAGACAAGGGTGTCTTGCCTACAGTCAAGCATGGTGGTGGGAGTGTCATGGTCTGGGGCTGCATGAGTGCTGCGGTGTAATAAAAAAAATCTTGACTCGGGCAGAAACTCGACTTCCGGTGCGGCCCTGTCAGCAAACAGCTTTAGCGCGCATGCGCGACTTCACTGCTGCTTAAGGTGGTTGTAAACCCAACCACACAACTTGTGGACAAGTGCACTGAAAGTGACGTTTTTATGAATGCCATAACCTGGGTTAATGCCATATTTCAGCGCATGCGTGGGGACCTGCCGGTCCCACGTGGGAATGACGTCAACGCCGCTCCGGCCATTCACAGCGCCAGAACAACGATAACGGGAACAAGCGACGAGGGGACATGGCGGCATAGGACGGCACAGAGGAGGACTTCGGGGGCTTCGATCGCAGGTAAGTTACACATAATGAACTAGTATGCATGCGTGGATGCTATTTGCGAGTCTAGTAAAATTATGGACTTGAGCGGGCGGAGGTGGAGAGATAGTTATAACGTCAGCACCAAGCCCTGCCTACCCCACTAACACGCCCCAAATCATAGATGCCATTTTCATGGTCGAGAAAAAATATGGACTCGAGGTGGAGGCGGTGAGTTGGTTAATAATGTCAGTGCTGGCAAGCACCAGCCCTGCCCACCCCACTAACACGCCCCTGTGTAGTAACACGAAGGAAGGTGGAGCGGGATAGAGAGCGGTGCTTGGAGAGGGGGCGGCCCTGTTTATAGCCCGAGATTTTACCTAGCACTGAGTTGACATAGAGAGATTACATACCACTTATTTATTTTTGGACAGAAAAGTTATAGACTGGGGCGGGCGGAGGCGGCAACGGCACTGTGTCTATGTACATTGTACTGAGACACTAATTGAGTTCTGTATTATTTTGTCTTTCTTTTTTACACACTGTACGCAAAATGATTGTATACTTGCTTGTTGGATTGTAATATGGCTCCAATCAGTTGATAGCTTTAGAGGGTAGTGCTCATCTGGATAGTCCCTTCTCATGGGCCTAGCATCCGGAGTCTCGCACGGACTTAGACAGACAGCCTCTGCCACCAACCTTGTTCAGTGAACCTGAGGATGCGTCTAGGAATTCTGCAGACTGTCCCGGACCTCCTAGCCAAGCAATGAAAAGAACCTTTGGCCAGGCTGGCGTATGGAAAGACTGTAAACTTGGTGGATCCCTCCTTGATTGGGTTGCCAGGCCTTACCCGAGACATCAGCACTTTGCCCGTCTCCTCAGGGTAGGGAGCCCTCCCGGCTTCCTTCATCAAAAGCTTCCTTCTGCCAGATGGACAGCTTGGGATCCCCTTTTAAAGGTGCAGGCCCCAGCCAACCTTGCTGGGCCTGTATTTCAGCGATGCAATCCCGAGCTGAAGGTGCCCGAGACCAGAACACACACACGCACCCCACAGGGGGCACGTGAAGACGGAGAGAGACCCCACTCACAGGAGAAGACGACGACCCCGGGGTCCACGTCTGCCCCTTATGCATTCCCTCCCAGCATGCACAGTGGGTTGACTACGCCCAATGTATGGCTGCCGAGGGAGGGTACCCAATGTGCCACGATACGCCTGAATTCCAACATGGGCCGGCAGTGACAGTGTCACCCACAGCCAAACAGGGGAATAACTGCCAGGCAGTATTACAACTAGAGCAGAAGCAGAATTTGTAGGAATCGATAGTGTCTGAGCTGAACTATTGGCTCAGACAATCCCTTAAATTTAAGCATAGCGCATCTACCATTTTGGTAGGGCGCTACACTAGTGACAGTGTCTGCCTGATCGCCCTGTGTGTGCCAACCTCACCTCCCTGCCTGGCAAGTGTCCTGTGTGAGGGCCCTCCTCTGACACCTCTGTGTGCTCCCCTTACACAACTATCAAGGACTGTAATTACAGGCGCCGCTCCTGTAGCCATGCCTCGCTCAGTTGTGTCTCCTAAGTTTTGAAATTCTCCCCCTCAGATATGGGGTTCACTCCTCCTTAAAGGGTTTGTAAAGGATTTTTTTTTATCTTAATAGCTTCCTTTACCTTAATGCAGAGCTGTTTTCATGTCCTCATTGTCCATTTTTGCTCTCAAGTTGCTGTAATTCTTCTCTGATCTCCACACTTCCTGGTTGTCTGTTTCCTGATGACCACAGTACTGGGAGCTTTCTCTCTGTATTCACTAATCAAGAAGGTGTGATGACTGTGTGTCTAAAACCCCTCAGCACCAATCAGTTTTGTTTTCCAAACCACCACTGCCCTGTATTGGCTCTGTAGCTCTGTACATCAGAGAGGCATGAAACAACATGCAAAAATGAAACTAGAAACTGCAGGTACATTATATGATTGATTTTTATCTATTTTTATTCATTTTTAAAAGGAATCAGTTAACTATTATGGGCCAGATTCAGGAAAGGTTACGCTGGCGGATCGAGTGATCCGCCAGCCTAACTGTGGCTTTGAGCCGGCGTTTCTGTTTTCTGTAACCAGAAAACAAGAAACGCCGGGTTGAAGTTCTGATGCGAGCAGCGTAACTGAGTTTCGCCATCGCATCGTTACTTCAACTTAAAAATGGCGCCGGGGGCGTTCCCGCCGATTTACGCTCAAAAAATATGTTAATGAGCGGAAATCGGCAATTCACGATCGAAATCCGGCGCGACGCAATGACGATACGACGTTTCCGGACGGGATACGCGGCGCATAGATATACCTACATGGGGTTGGAGTATCCTATGTTAGGTATAGGCGTCGTCATCGCGTCGGGAAAAAAAAAAAAACGTCGCTTGCGTAAAACGGTCATGAATGGGAATGTGACGTCATTGACGTTCATTCACAGATTTTGGAGCATGCGCACGGGGATGTTTTGACACTCGACGCATGTGCAGTACGTTGGCGGCGGGATCGCGCGTAGTTAGCATACTACACGCCCCGTACCCGCTACATTTGAATTCCGCCGGCTCATTTGTGATGCGCTGCCGCAACTTTACAGGGAGTGCAGAATTATTAGGCAAGTTGTATTTTTGAGGATTAATTTTATTATTGAACAACAGCCATGTTCTCAATGAACCCAAAAAACTCATTAATATCAAAGCTGAATATTTTTGGAAGTAGTTTTTAGTTTGTTTTTAGTTTTAGCTATTTTAGGGGGATATCTGTGTGTGCAGGTGACTATTACTGTGCATAATTATTAGACAACTTAACAAAAAACAAATATAAACCCATTTCAATTATTTATTTTTACCAGTGAAACCAATATAACATCTCAACATTCACAAATATACATTTCTGACATTCAAAAACAAAACAAAAACAAATTAGTGACCAATATAGCCACCTTTCTTTGCAAGGACACTCATGCAGCCTGCCATCCATGGATTCTGTCGGTGTTTTGATCTGTTCACCATCAACATTGCGTGCAGCAGCAACCACGGCCTCCCAGACACTGTTCAGAGAGGTGTACTGTTTTCCCTCCTTGTAAATCTCACATTTGATGATGGACCACAGGTTCTCAATGGGGTTCAGATCAGGTAAACAAGAAGGCCATGTCATTAGTTTTTCTTCTTTTATACCCTTTCTTGCCACGTGTAATGGAGCATTGTCCTGCATGAAAATCATGTTTTTCTTGAAGGATGCAGACTTCTTCCTGTACCACTGCTTGAAGAAGGTGTCTTCCAGAAACTGGCAGTAGGACTGGGAGTTGAGCTTGATTCCATCCTCAACCCAAAAAGGCCCCACAAGCTCATCTTTGATGATACCAGCCCAAACCAGTACTCCACCTCCACCTTGCTGGCGTCTGAGTCGGACTGGAGCTCTCTGCCCTTTACCAATCCAGCCACGGGCCCATCCGTCTGGCCCATCAAGACTCACTCTCATTTCATCAGTCCATAAAACCTTAGAAAAATCAGTCTTGAGAAATTTCTTGGCCCAGTCTTGACGTTTCCGCTTGTGTGTCTTGTTCAGTGGTGGTCGTCTTTCAGCTTTTCTCACCTTGGCCATGTCTCTGAGTATTGCACACCTTGTGCTTTTGGGCACTCCGGTGATGTTGCAGCTCTGAAATATGGCCAAACTGGTGGCAAGTGGCATCTTGGCAGCTGCACGCTTGACTTTTCTCAGTTCATGGGCAGTTATTTTGCGCCTTGGTTTTTCCACACGCTTCTTGCGACCCTGTTGACTATTTTGAATGAAACGCTTGATTGTTCGATGATCACGCTTCAGAAGCTTTGCAATTTAAAGAGTGCTGCATCTCTCTGCAAGATATCTCACTATTTTTTGACTTTTCTGAGCCTGTCAAGTCCTTCTTTTGACCCATTTTGCCAAAGGAAAGGAAGTTGCCTAATAATTATGCACACCTGATATAGGGTGTTGATGCTATTAGACCACACCCCTTCTCATTACAGAGATGCACATCACCTAATATGCTTAATTGGTAGTAGGCTTTCGAGCCTATACAGCTTGGAGTAAGACAACATGCATAAAGAGGATGATGTGGTCAAAATACTCATTTGCCTAATAATTCTGCACTCCCTGTAGAAGCAAGTGCTTCGTGAATGACAGCACTTGCTCCTAAAATTTCGGCAGCGCAACGCAAATCAGAAGCGTTACTCCAGAGCAAAGATGCTCTGGAATACGTGAATCTGGCCCTATGTCTCTATACCCTGTAAACAGTAATTTCATCAAAAAAAAATGTTTTCCTTTACAACTCCTTTAATTCAAACAGTCGAATGTTACCAACAGGGCGTACTCCATCCACCGATTAAGAAGTGTGGTCTGACTCCTAGGGTTCCTCTCCCCTGGATCTCTACCTTCTCCACATACCTCCACATGTATGTAACATGTCTTCTTAGGTTGTTTCCTACTTACTCAAGGGAGACATTTTTGACCCCTATAAAAGCCCTTCATCCCTGAAAACAAACCGTTTTGGGGGGGTCAATTACATCGGCGTTTGACAAATTTGCTTGGAATCTAGGAGCCAGCAAAAAAAGTTAGGATCGCGGCGAGCTGCGGGCAGGATGTTTTTAGGCGAGGCCGCGGCATAGTTTGGGAATTTAATGTAATTAATAACGTTTTGAGGTGTACTCATGATAGGTATTTTAATCGTGTCCTGGGCACAGTTCACCCTATTAGTTCAGCTGGTTTGGGTAGTGCAAGTACTCCAAACTGTGCCCGGGCATTGTTAGTAGTGTTGCTCACGAATATTCGCATTGCGAATATTCGCTACGAATATTGCATATTCGAGTATTCGCGAATAACTCGAATATCGCGGCGAATATTCGCTATTTCGAATATTCGTATTTTTTCAAATTTCGCAATCCATTTCGCAATCAATTTCGCATTCGCACTAGCGAAATTTCGCATTTTTTTTTTTTATAAAATATAGCGAATATTCGTAGATATAGAATATTCGTGATATTTTATCCAAAAAAAATAGCGAAACTTCGCATTAGCGAAATCTCGCATTGGCGAAATTTCGCATTTTTTTTTTTATAAAATATAGCGAATATTCGTAAATATCGAATATTCGTGATATTTTATCCAAAAAAAAATAGCGAAATTTTGCATTGGCGAAATATCACGAATATTCGATATTAACGAATATTCGCGAATATTCTTCGAAATATTCGCGAAATATCGCAAAATCGAATATGGCGTATTCCGCTCATCACTAATTGTTAGGTGTACTGTGCTCAATTTCATGAAATGCTTTGATGAATGCGTCAGTTGACATATCTTCTAACATTTCCAGGTGAATTGCTCTGGAGCTCAGACATGTGAATATTAGTCCATATCTCTTGTACTCCTTGCAGTTTTGCTTGGTGATGAATGGGCCGAAGCAATCCATTCCACTATAAAGAAATGGTGATGATGGGTTTACACGATCTAGTGGTAAATCTGTCTTTCTATGTTCTTCGGTAGGTCTACGTGCCTTTTTCTACAGGTTACGCATTTATTTATATACTTTGCTATAACTTTGCTTCCTTTCACTATCCAGTAACCACCTTCTCTCAAACGGTTCTGTGTAAAGCTTCTTCCTTGATGCAAGGATTTGTTGTGGTAGTGATCAATAATCAATCTTGTGAAAGTAGAATTTTTGGGTAGAATTGCTGGATGCTTCACTCTGCTGGGTAACAATGCATTTTCCAGTCTCCCTCCCACCTTCAGTATACCATCCTGCAGAACAAGATTGAGCTTGTACAGTGGGTGGTTGTTGGGAAGCCTTTTAGGTTCTTGACTAAGTCTCTTCAACGCTTCACTATAGAATCTCTGTTGAATGAGTCTTATGACTGTTTCTTCAGCTTTCATTCTTTCCTCTACATTCAATGATCCCTTCTTTCTGATTCCCTTTGCCAAACGTTGAATTTGAGCTACTACGTTTATGACCGTATTCCATTTTAAACATCTGGCTAGTCTTTCAAGTATGTCATCTTGACATTTGGCAGCAGTGCTTAATGTTTGTACAACATTTACTTCTGGATCACCCATAGACAATTCATTATGTATCCTAGGACAACTTGTGAGTCTGTCCAAAAATATTCTTCATCTATTTTTAACTCTAATTCTTCTCTTAGAAACTTGCTTACTGATGCTGAAACAACAGCTGCTGTCAGTTCAAGTCTTGGTATTATCTGAATACTTATAGGTGCAACTATGGTCTTTCCCATAACCAGAGCACAATGTATTTTTCCTTCTCTTATCACTCTGATGTAGGAGCACTGACCATAGCCATAACTACTGGCGTCTGAAAAGTGATGAAGTTCTATTTTCTTGTACTCTCCGAAATCATGAGGTACAAAACATCTGGGTATCCGAACTTCTTTCAAATTTTGCAAGTCTCTTATCCAAGTCTCCCACCTTGGCCTCAAATCTTCAGGTATGGGTTCATCCCATCCCAACTTCCGTCTGCATAATTCCTGTAGTAGTTCTTTTGCTTTGAGGATTACTGGGGCCAAGAATCCCAGTGGATCATATATAGAAGACACTGCAGAGAGAATGGTACGTCTGATTGCAACTTTCTCTTCAAAGGATACTTCAAAGAAGAACTCATCGTTCTCTACATTCCATCCCAAGCCAAGTACATTCTGAACTGGAAGATGATCATAATTGAGATCTACATTCTTCATTGTTGATGCAGGTTCAGAGTCACTGATGGATTCCAGTACCTCTCTGTTGTTTGAGATGAATTTGTGAAGGCGCAGGTTTCCTCTTGCGCATAATTCTTGGCTTTCCTTTACTAATTTGATTGCAGATTCTGTGGACTCTAGACTTATAAGACCATCATCTACATAGAAGTTTTCCTTAAGAAAATTTGCTGCTGATGGACAATCCTTTTCATTTTTATTAGCCAAGTACTTCATACCATAATTGGAGCAACCTGGAGACGATGCTGCTCCAAACAAATGTACTTTCATTCTGTATTCTGCTGGCTCTGTATCTGTATCTCCGTCCTCCCACCATAGGAACCTCAGGAAGTCTCTATCTTCGTTCTTCACATGGAACTGGTGGAACATTTTTTCAACGTCACACATGACCGCTATACTTTCTGAATCTACAGAGTACTCCAGGCAGAGTGTTTGTAAGATCTGGTCCTTTTAGTAGATGATCATTCAATGCAACACCATCATACTTTGCTGAGCAATAAAATACTACTCTAATTTTATCTGGTTTCTTTGGGTGGTAAACACCTTGATGTGGGATGTACCACACTTCTCCTTTTGGTTGGTTATTCACCTTCTCTGCATGTCCTTCTTCAAGGATGCCTTCCATGAATTTCAAATAATCCTGCTTGAATTTGGGATCTCTTCCCATCTTTTTCTTCAAACATTTCAATCTTGCTAGGGCAAGATTTCTGTTATTTGGCAGACAAGGTCGTTCTCTAAAGGGTAAGGGCATTTCAAGATAACCTTGTTGATTCTGCTGAATACTTTCTTCTAGAGTGTGTACGAACTTTATGTCTTCTTGGGATACACTCTTCTCTTCAGAACTTATGTCTGCAAAGTCAGATTCAAGGATCTTGATTACCTTTGCTGAACTTACAGTTGGTAGCTCTTGGACAGATATTCGATGACACAATCCTGTCACCTGTTTTGAGTTTGCAATCTGCTGTTTCCTCCAACAACACCCCCATCCTAGATCAGTTCGAACAGTGTAGGGTTCATCCTGTCCTCCTGTGATTACCTCTCGTGGTACCAAAGCTTCAGGACAATTGTAGCCTATCAACAGTCCGACACCAAATTCCTTCAGCAGGGACATCTCATGAGATATGATAGATAGGTGCTCCCATTTATTGGCTGTTTCACAGGTAGGTATACAATCTCGATCTAGAGGTATGTCGTCTTTCGTATAAGATGGAGGTAGATTTAATGTGAGGTTTGAATGAAGTCCTCTAACTCTCAGTCTTTTAACCTTTTGACTGTTCACTAATGTGTCTCTCCCCGTCATTGTGGTGAGCTTGAGCTTCACTGGTTCTGTAGCCACTTGTAATTTCTTGCAGATTTCTTGATCAATGAAGGTGACGTCGCTTTGGGCATCCAGTAGTGCATAAGTGTATATCACCTTGTTCCTCCTTTTAGGATTTGAAATGCACACTGGTACAACCATTGATGTGCCGTTGCTTTCTCCTTCCCTTATTCTGCAAGAGAATACTGATACTTTCTTTTCTTCCTCAGCATCTTTAGGTATTGAGGATTCATCCTTCTTTGGACGTTCTTCATGTAGTGGCGTAGGATGGCGTCCTTTGCAGACACTGCATGTAGCCTTTTTCTTACACTCCTTAGTAACATGGCCTTTTCTTAAGCATCCAAAACACAGTTGGTTATCAAGTACAAAGTTTTTCTTTTCATTTGAGGACTTCTTTTTCAATTGTTGGCACTTGTGTATGGAGTGGTTCTCTCCACAGAACATACACTTAAAAGTAGTCTGAGGATTTGTCGGTTCTGTCTCTTTACTCAACCCAGTAGTGACTTTAAGCTTGTTTTTGCAGGTATCTAGACCTTTAGCTGCTGAGTTGATTGCAAAGCTAGTTGCTCTTGCACGTTTTGTATCTCTTGCAGGCTTTTCTTCTAAGGATTTTAAGGCGTAAGATGCTGTTGGCACTTCTGCTAGTTAAGGAAGTCCCACTAGAGATTGTGGTTCCCTCTAAGGACCTAGCATAGTCACTTGTGAAGAACTCGTTCATTCTCTTTCTCGCCTTAACTTCATCATAGTTGGCTTCAGATGATAATTCTTTCATGAGCTTTACTAAATCTTTAGTGACTGCAGTACATGTGTCCATGTTCCTCACAATATCCTGGGAAGGTGTCGTGGATGACCGCAGATTGACATACAATGCCATAAGCTCTGATTCAGATTCTTCTATCGTCTCTACCAGATCACTCACGTTTTCTTTTATACTATCTTGCTTTAGCTTTCTACGAACATCTTTAACCACTTAAGACCCGGACCAATATGCTGCCAAATGACCCAAGGGGTTTTTGCGATTCGGCACTGCGTCGCTTTAACAGACAATTGCGCGGTCGTGCGACGTGGCTCCCAAACAAAATTTGCGTCCTTTTCTTCCCACAAATAGAGCTTTCTTTTGGTGGTATTTGATCGCCTCTGTGATTTTTTTTTTTGCGCTATATACAAAAATAGAGCGACATTTTTGAAAAAAAAATCAATATTTTTTACTTTTTGTTATAAGAAAAATCAATAAACTAAATTTTAGTCAAACATTTAGGCCAAAATGTATTTAGCAATATGTCTTTAGTAAAAAAAAATCGCAATAAAAAAAAAAATTAGCTACCTGGCGGGAACAGCGACACTAATACAGCGATCAGAAAAATGATCGCTTAGTGATGCTGGCAATAGGGAGTGAAAGGGTTAACTAGGGCGGTGATCAAGGGGTTAAAACTTTATTAGGGGGGGTACGGGGGCTACCCAGGACCTAACACTAACTGACTTTCACACTGCCTGTCACACTGACACTAAATACAGTAATCATACATGTATGATTACTGCATTCAGTGACACTGTGACAGGGGAGGGGGGGCGAATCGGGGGGGGGTTAAAATGTGCCTATATGTTGTGTGTGTCATGTGTAGTGTGAGTGCAGACTTACTTGTGTTGTGATCTCTTCTCAGCGGTGGTTGACAAAACCGCCGAGGGAGAGATCACATCGCTTCCTCCGTCCTGTGTTTACACAGGAGGAGGAAGTGACAGGGCGGGGGGGCGCGCGCATTGGCTGAGAGCGATCCGGAGGGGGCGGACAAAAACGAATAGCCGCCCCCTCATCCCAGATCACTCGTACAGCCGCGCGGACCGCCGCATGTACCGGGGGGTCCCGATCGGACCCCCGACCCACCTCAAGGCACCAACGTATATATACGTTGATGTGCCTGTCGGTGCCATTGTGCCGACGTAAATGTAAATGCGGCGGTCCTTAAGTGGTTAATGTATGATTTCCACTTATCATACATTCTGGTGAACATTTTTCCTTTTAATGCTGCTTCTTGCTCCAAATTTTCCTGCATTTTTGGGGTCGGTTTTCTAATGCGTTCTGAGCGTCTTAGCTCATTTGTTTGGGGCAAGGCTAATGCTGCATCAGACTCTTCTACCTCAGACAGGTTCACTTGCTCTACACCCTCTATCCTATCTATCTTTGTATCCTCTAACAGTGGCATGGTAATACTAGGCTTAGACATTTTACTTTAAATGCTATAACAATATGCAGGCAATAAATAACTTTCACTTTAAATGCAATAGCAAAAGATGCAGGCAATATATGACTTTCACTTTAAATGCAATAGCAAAAGATGCAGGCAATAAATGACTTTCACTTTAAATACTTTAGAGTTCGTATACTACAAACTGTCCTTCGTTTTACTTTACAGTCTTTTATTCCTGAACACGAAAATGTCTCTTTATGCCAAAGTCTATATGCAATGATAAGTAATAAAAGGAAAGCTCTGACCTTATTTCTGAAGAGCAGGATACTGTGATCTGTGGGTTGCTGGAACAAATGTCAGTCTTTTTTCTTTTCTTGATGCGAAGCTTGCGCTGACTTGCAATGTTTTGCGATGCTCTGCGATGACTTGCGATGCTCTGTGATGAGTCGCAATGCTTTGCGATGAGTTACGATGCTCTGCGATGTTTTGCGATGACTTGTGATGCACTACTGCAGGCTTTGGGCCTAGTGGTGGGAAACTAGCTGGCTGCAGTACGTGGCCTCTTCATGGATGGCGGTGCAGGCACTCTAGGTCTGGACTTTGGTCTCCCACCATGCGTCTTTTTCTCTCTCTAGGAGTCGCAGGAGGGTTGGTGCTTTTTGCCTTTGCCGTTCTGCCACTTTAAGAGTCGGCTGCAGTTTGAGTAAACGCGCTTTTATGGCCTCTATGGTAGCTCCGCTGAGGTGTCTGTACTTTTTCACTCAGGGATCGGTTGCTGTGCGGCGGTATATGCTGGCGCTCCGCTGCTCAAATGCGCTCTTTACTGTGCAAGTTGAGGAGCGCTATCACTTTTCCCTCAAAGGTAAAAATAGTTCCACTGTGGCAGGCGCAGCACTATGAAGTGCCTCATGTGCTGTGGCATTAGAAGAATTGTGATATCTCTGACTTTTCAGTCCAACAAGACTGTCTATTACTCTGAAATTCCTCTAGCGCCGTTCTATGGAAGCAGTAGGTTTAAAGAGCACACCAAATGCTTAAAATAACTTATTTAATAACTTCACTTTTCTTCATATATAATGCTGCTGCTTTGCAGCAAACAGTCCATGTACAAAAACACGTGATGAATAAGTATAACAGAAAATGGTGGTTCAAATATTCAATCTTGTCATTTAACATAAGATGGTGGATATATTTCTTTCTTCAGTATTTACTCTCTCTCTCTCTCTCTCTCTCTCTCTCTCTCTCTCTCTCTCTCTGTAAGTTATCAAAGCATTCTCTGATTTCTCTGAAAGGTATAACTCTGTTGTTTGCAACTTGGTTTGCAGGGTTGCTTTTGCAGGGTTAGCTTAGTTGGGTTTGGTTTGTGAATTAGGTTAGGTGGAACTACAAGTGAACACACAACTAGATCAGTATACAGTTCTAACCACACTATTAACAAGAAGAACATATATATAACTGTATTTTTATCCCCTGGCTTCCATAAAACAAGACTCTGGCCTTGTGTGTCTGCTCTTTGTCTCCATGTGGCTCTGTCTCTGTCTCTGTGTAGAATAATCTAGCAGCCCATGGAGTATTAGGAACCTCCCAGACAGAGTGTTTGTAAAGCTGGCTGTGACTGGTCAAGACTCTGCTCAATATCAGATTAGCTGTTATTGGGCCAAGGCTTCTGATGAGTCACAAAGCTTAACGCTATGCTTGCTGGCATGAATTCAACTGTGTTATTCCTTGCCTCTTGCTGCCATACAAACAAATGACTCTTAGGCAGCGTACACACGAGGAGACATATCCGATGAAAACGGTCTGACAGACCGATTTCATCGGATATGTCTCCTGGAGATTTTGGTCTGATGTGTGTACACACGATCAAACCAAAATCCCAGCGGACGGACAGCACGGTGACGTGGCGGTGACGTTGATGCCGCCATGTCACCGAACCAGGAAGTAAAATACTTCCACGCATGCGTCTAATCCATTCGACGCATGCAGGGGATTTATGTCCGCTGGTTAGGCGTACTAACCAGCGGACATGTCAGACAGACGGGTTTCCAGCAGACAAGTTTTAAAGCATGCTTTAAAACTTTTGTCTGCTGGAAACATGTCTGCTAGCCCGTACACACGATCGAATCTGTCCGCTGAAACTGGTCTGCGGACCAGTTTCAGCAAATATATTCGATCGTGTGTACGCGGCCTAAAAAGCATATTTTTTCTTTTCCTTCTGTGAACACAACATACAACTGTTATATGACATCCAAGCACAAAATCACAGTGAATAACTCTGCTTTGTCTCTCACATATAAACATGTGCACTACATTAGGTTCTTAGCAGGCTTAGCTGTATATACATGTAGGTTATATTAGCTACCTAGGACAGGTTCTAGCTGGTCAGCTAAACTTATGAGGTGGCAATTATGGACACTGATAGGCTGCACTGGTGGGCACTAATGGATACTGATAGGCTGCACTGGTGAACACTCATGGGATGTCACAGATGGACACTGATAGGCTGCACTGGTGGGCACTGATGAGGGTGCACTGATGGTCAATGATAGGCTGCACTGGTGGGCACTGATAGACACTGATGGGCTGCACTGGTGGGCACTGTTGAGGTGGCACTGGTGGGCACTGAGGGACACTGATAGGGTGCACTGGTGGGCACTGATAAGGTGGCACTGATGGGCACCCATGGATGCCCTTGGGCACAAAGATGGGGGAGCAGTAACATGGTGGTAGGTCATATAATTTTGCATAAAGACAAGGTGCTGTTGCATGTAAGTCTGACTTCCTAGCGTGATTTAAGATTAAAGATACTGGGCCAGATTCACGAATAGTTACGACGGCGTATCAGTATATACACCGTCGTAACTCGGAATCTGCGCCGGCGTATATTTAAGCGTATTCTCGAAACGAGATGCGCTTGAATATTGTTAAGATATGACCGGCGTAAGTCTCCTACCCCGGCGTATCTTAAGTGCATTTTTAAGATGGCCGCTAGAATATGTAAATCAGCGAGATACGTCTATTCACGAACGTACACCCGGCAAACGCAGTGAATTTACGCCGTTTACGTAAGGCGTTTTCCGGCGTAAAGATAAACCACCAAAAAGATGGCGCATCCTATGTTAAGTATGGACGTCAGGACCGCGTCAAATTTTAAAATGTTACGTCGTTTGCGTAACTCGTCCGTGAATGGGTATTTACGTAAATTACGTTCACGTCAAAAACAATGAGTCGTAGCGTCATAATTTGGAGCATGCGCACTGGGATGAGTCCATGGTCGACGCATGCGCAGTTAAAAAAAAAAGTAAAAAACGTGGGGTCACAGCACATTGCCATAAAACACGCCCACCTCGTTCACATTTGAATTACCCGTTTTACGCTACGCTGCCGTAACTTGGTGAATACAGCATTTGCCTTGCTAATTTACGGCGGCGTAGCGTAAACAAGATACGCTACGCCCGCCAAACTTTATTTTTGAGTGCATGCATTGTGGCAATGTGCTCTAGAACAGCCCTCAAAATTTCCACTCGCCTGCTAGCATTTGGTGAGTGGATTTCAGCTGGGGGCGAGTGATGACAATTCTCATTAAGCCATGGGACCTAACAGTATGACCTCTCTGAGCCTGCCCCCCTCCAATGTAGCTGGAGAGCAGGGAGCCGGAAGTAATGAGTGAGGTGGAGGATTGCGAAAATGACCACTCCGGGTGTCCCAGGTAGGCAGTGCAGCGCCTTAACATGAGAGTGACAGCCTTCCAGTTTGTGCAGTTTTCTTCTCCTTGTGCTCTATGTAGTGTCCAGCAGTTCAGCCTGAGTACTGTGAGCAGACTGGTCTCAATGTGTGCTGTGCAGTGTCAGTTTGCACTGTGCTATGGTGTCAATGGCTGTGCAGTTGTGTGGATCTCGACGCTAGATTGTACTCTCTCCCTCTGTGCTGCAGCTCCTTTTCTCACTGCCAGCCTGAATAAAAGGGGGAAGTGGGGACATGCAAGCGTGGAGCCGCACACAGGGGCTCCTGATGATGAGATGAATAGGAGAGGGGGAGAGAGAGAGGATGGATGGATGGGAGTTGCAGAGGAGACTGGATGGTAGTTGCAAGAGAATGGGGAAGACCCGGTCCTAGTGCCCTGTCCCTCTGGTCTGCCCCCAGTGCCCTGTCCCTCTGGTCTGCCCCCAGTGCCCTGTCCCTCTGGTCTGCCCCAGTGCCCTGTCCCTCTGGTCTGCCACCAGTGCCCTGTCCCATTTTGTTAAAGTTGTTGGTAATATTTAATTGTGTAACTTGATTCTGTATAAAACATTTAACAGTGTCATTCCATGAGATACTCTACAAGGGCGTGTTTAGGGGCGCAATTAGGCACGGGGCAGTGTATGAATGGGCTGTTAGGTGGGGCAACTGGTGGCGAGTAACTCTTGAGGCCTGGCTAGTAGCTCAGGGCTTGAAATTTTGAGCCCTGCTCTAGAATGCACATTGAACAGTAGAGAACAACATACCACTTTGTTTTTTAAAGGGTCATGTAGGTTTTATTGTAGTGTGTGGCAGTCCATTCGCAATGATTTGGCTGCCTCATTGCAATGCACATTAACTTGTGCAACAGAATACTTGTGTGAATGGGTCCTTTTTTTGTGTTGCAGAGAGATAATGGCACCGGCATTGTTAATGGCACAATTTAGCAGCATTTTCACAGACTAGTTGTATGTTTATATACAGTCGGATTTCTTTTGAGAATGGTTATTATTTAGATGTAGCAGTCAGGGTTGGTGCAAAGATTTTTGACACCCTAGGCGAAACCTTATTTTGCCGCCCCCCCCCCCTGGCTCCACCCTGGACTCCACCCCTTTGCCCTGCCTATGTATACCCTACCTTTTTAAACCAGCGCCCATCAAATCCAGTCTCAGCTGTGCCCATTCATTCCGCCTCACCTGTGTCCATCAAATACAGTCTCAACTGTCCCCATCCATTCCGCCTCACCTGTGTCCATCAAATACAGTCTCAACTGTGCCCATCAAATACAGTCTTAGCTGTGCCCATCCATTCCGCCTCACCTGTGCCCATCAAATAGTCTCAGCTGTGCTCATCCATTTCACCTAACCTGTGCCCATCAAATAGTCTCATCTGTGCCCATCAAATAGTCTCATCTGTGCCCATCCATTCTTCCTCACTTGTGCCCATCAAATACAGTCTTAGCTATGCCCATCAAATAGTCTCAGCTGTGCCCATCAAATACAGTCTCAGCTGTGCCCATCCATTTCACCTCACCTGTGCCCATCAAATAGTCTCATCTGTGCCCATCAAATAGTCTCATCTGTGCCCATCCATTCCGTCTCACTTGTGCCCATCAAATAAAGTCTCAGCTGTGCCCATCCATTCCGCCTCACCTGTGCCCATCAAAAACAGCCTCACCTGTGCCCATCAAATACAGTCTCAGCTGTGCCCATCCAATCCGCCTCACTTGTGCCCATCAAATAAAGTCTCAGCTGTGCCCATCCATTCCGCCTCACCTGTGCCCATCAAAAACAGCCTCACCTGTGCCCATCAAGTACAGTCTCAGCTGTGCCCATCCAATTCGCCTCACTTGTGCCCATCAAATAAAGTCTCAGCTGTGCCCATCCATTCTGCCTCACCTGTGCCCATCAAAAACAGCCTCACCTGTGCCCATCAAAAACAGCCTCACCAGGCCCATCAAATACAGTCTCAGCTTGCCCATCCATTCCGACTCAGCTATGCCCAAATAGTCTCATCTGTGCCCATCAAATACAGTCTCAGCTGTGCCCATCCATTCCGCCTCACTTGTGCCCATCAAATAAAGTCTCACCTGTGCCCATCAAAAACAGCCTCACCTGTGCCCATCAAAAACAGCCTCACCTGTGCCCATGAAATACAGTCTCAGCTGTGCCCATCCATTCCGCCTCACTTGTTCCCATCAAATAAAGTCTCAGCTGTGCCCATCCATTCCGCCTCACCTGTGCCCATCAAAAACAGCCTCACCAGGCCCATCAAATACAGTCTCAGCTTGCCCATCCATTCCGACTCAGCTATGCCCAAATAATCTGATCTGTGCCCATCAATGTCACTTCACCACTTCCAATCAATGCAGCCTCAGGGGGGGACCAGTGAATATACATATACACACAGACAGCAACAGTTTTTACCATGTGAGGTGATAGTCTTTGGCTCAGGCTCAGCAAACTTGTATTGATGTGACACTGTGCTGTTTGCTGCCTGGTCCAGGGATGGACTGGCCATTGGAACTACAGGGAGTTTCCCGGTGGGCCGATGGCTTAGTGGGCCGGCTTCAGTGACAGCGGCCCGCCGCCCCCCTCGGCTCCTCTGTCTCTCCCTTTCCGCAGCTCTCTCCTGGGGGGAACACAGAAGCAGGGGAGGACCAGAGGAGCAGGGGGGACGACAGAGGAGCATGGGGGAGGGGACAGACAGCTGACTCAACAGCTATGGCCTGGGAGTTTCTCACTTCTGCCTAATCTTGTCCCATAAGGGGGGGCACCGAACTGAATTTTTGCCCCACGGGTGAAATAATGTCTAGCTTCCCCACTGGTACTGCCTATAAGAGTACTAGTACCAGCCGTTCTACTCTAATAAAGTATAACAGCTAGTGGCTAGTAAAGGGGAGAGGGGCTTGGGTGGCCGGGGGGGGGGGGGGCGGGAGTTGTCCGGCCGCTGTGGGAGAGACCTGTCAAAGTGGGCCAGTCTGGATGAAGTCCAGGGCCAAATTTTGTCCCAGTCCAGCCCTGGCCTGGTCTAAAATGCTGCTTTACGATGTACCTGTCTGGCTGCCTCTGTGTCGGGTGCCTCTTCCAGGCTCCGCCTCCACCAGTCACCAAGCCCGGAGAACCGCCACCAGGCACTGTGTTGTCCCGTCATTTACTCCGCTGACACGGGCAGGATAATGTCCTCGGGGGGGGGGGGTCGCGTGCTGAGCGATGGAGACCAGAGAGCATCCTGGTGCCCGGTGGGGGGTTACGCTGACGGCGCTGTACACAAACATAATCAGAGTGGAGAGCGCCCTGGGGGGGTGGGCTGGACCTGGACACTGTCACATGATAAAGAGCACAGGGCGGGCTGGCAGGGCAGGGGGGTCGGATGGGTTTTGCAGTGGAGACAGGAGACAAGTCAGAGCGGCGGAACCCGGGGAGAGTGCTGGACTGTACAGTGGAGTCGGAGACAGAGCGGAGATGGGGGGGGGGCGTGGCGTGGCGCTGCTTCACCCATGTCATAGCGGCTGGCTGCCTGGTGTTAGTTCTAAGCTCTGTGGACTGACAGTGCAGTTGTAGTATAACCAGCGGCAGTGCGCCCTAGGCGGCTGCCTAATCCGCCTAGTGGTAGCGCCGGCCCTGGTAGCAGTATGAACAAACGAGTATCAGCTAATTCTTTTGGCATGTATGGCACACTATGAAGTGGGTCTGCATTTAAATATTTGGACCACTAGATGGCAGCATGCATTCGTAAAGTATAATTTATTACATAATAGTGCTGGTACTTTCAGAAAAGGGAACAACCACAGGAATGGCAAGCAGTTTATGCCGAGAAAGAAAAATGTAAAGTAAAACAAAAATAGAAACTTGAAATATGGTGTAGTGGTATGAGAGAAAAAATTAAGAAATAACAGATAATCAGTAGGGTTGTAAGAATTGTAGGATGAGGCATATATTAAGAAGAATAAATAAAATATAAAATAATGTTGCACATTCCTTTTAAATCTTTTAAATAACACAAATCATATTATATATAACTTTTAACCTCCCTGGTGGTATGATTATTTCAGATTTTAGGTGCTGAAAGCAGTACCATTATTTTGCATGGAAATTTAGCGTTTTATATTGTAGGTCTGTATTACTTAGGAATAACTCACTTAAATCTGTCTGAACAAGAGTCTAGTAGACATCTCGGGTATGAAAAAGTTTGAAAAACAAAATCATAAATTATCATATAATAAATAATTATAAATAATTATAACAAATAATAATATAATTATAATAAAAAATGATTCACTAATGTAATCAACTCAAAATCACAGAAATGTGCTCAGTTGCAGAATTGTCGCTGTCATTACTTTTTTTATTATGACGAATTTCTCCACATATAGCTATCGCTTAATTCTGCAAGTGATTATACTTTATTATCGCTGTTTTCTAGCTGATCTAAAACCACTTCTGACATAAAGGGACACTTTTGGTTGCTATGGACAATCTACAGTTTGCAGGCAGAAAGAACAGTTTTTATTTTATAAAAGTACATGCAGAACACTGGGCAGACCACTAGGGACAAAGGGGATTTTTTACATACAGTACTGTAATCTGTAAGATTACAGTAAACTGTATGTAATGTGTTTATTTACTTTTTTGAATTTGGCGCAGACACAGCACAACATGACTTCTGAAAAGCTTAGGCTTAACTTAACTTCTACTTGTTTAAACCATAACAAAATCTTGCCCCCCCAAAATGACACATAGACCATTTAAAGTTGGAAGTAGGGACATTTTGTGACCGTATTAAGACGTGGAATTCGCTCTGCCTGTCAGTTGCAGGTAGGGTGAACCTGATCAAAATGATCCTCATGCCCCAGTTGCTCTATGTGCTGCATAACGCCCCCATAGTGGTGACCTTGAAAGTATTCAGAATTGTTAACTCACTGTTTCGCTCGCTCATATGGAAAAACCGCACACCTAGGATCAAATTGGAGCATCTCCAGTGCCCAAAGGATGAAGGTGGGCTCGTCCTGCTCAACCCATGGCTATACTATATAGCCGCTCAGCTACAGCATTTGATAGGCACAGTCCATACTGGGCAGGGGAGGGAGGGGGAGGGACGCGGCTCCTCAGAACTGGTGATGCTTCACACAGTTGGGGGGGAGTCGGTGACATCTGCTCTGGAATCACTAGCTTTTGGGAAACCGAATAAACAATACCCGACATATAACCTTATTCAAAAAGTTTGGAACAAGGCTAGGTATCTACAGGGGGTGACAGGATTCACAGACTATAGTCCTATTTGGTCTAATGACTCATACCCGGAACTCGCTAGGCTACAGCATGGGACACTTTGGAGGAGGTATGGAGTGGTCTATCTGGGGCAGATATTTAGTAACGGGGAATTGCTCTCCTTCGAGACCTTGCAAGACCTTTTCAGGCTTCCACAGTCGATGAGGTTCTACTATATGCAACTCAGACATGCAGTGAAGGCCCAGAGTAGGGCCTCAGAGTGGACCCCCTCCCCTACCCCTTTGTTTAATTTGATTGCAAGGGCAGCTAGTACCAAGAGGTTTATATCACAATGCTATAATATGCTGCTGCATAGCTTTTTGACCAAACACCCGCTGAGAGTGAGGGCCAAGTGGGAGGGAGAAGTGGGCCCGATGGACGGCGAGCAGTGGGAGGAGGCACTCCGGGCTGTACCAATTTGCTCTTTGAATGTGTCCCACAAAGTGTCGCAACTGTACCTACTGTTGAGGGTGTATTACACCCCTCACAGATTGTTTGCCATGGGGCTACGACCCACCCCACTATGCAATAGGTGTAAGAGAGATCATGGGGACCTGATTCACCTACTGTGGAGATGCCCGAAGCTCCACCCATACTGGAAGGGAGTGGTGGACACCGTGAACAGGGTGTTCCAGATCTTGCTGCCCACTGACCCAAAACATTGTCTGCTGCTCATACTGGAAGAATTGGAATGGGAAGAAGGCACTAGAGTGGCGGTAATTAGGTCTCTATTCTCAGCCCGAAAGCTAATAATGTCTCACTGGATATCGGAGGAGGCCCCTAGTCTGAAAGAGTGGATCAATATAATGTGGGAAATTCTCTGGAAGGAAAAGGTAATATACCAGCACAGGGGGTGCCCCCAGAAATTTGAGAAGCTGTGGGGCGCATTGCTGGATGTACCGGGCCTGGCCCCGGTGGACCTGGTCATGGGCAGGCTGCTGGGCCTGGGCAATTAACCTTGGTGATTAAAGTGGGGCAGGACCTCTTCAGGGTGAATGGGGGGATGTATACGGTGGGAGGTGGAGGAGGGCATGGTTGGGCTCTGCGAATAATGTGTATACGGATGGTGCAGTGGGCAGGTATTTCTTTGATAGACTATGTGGCGGATTGTTTTACATTTTCTTTTTGTATTTGAAACCTCGATGTATGTCTGTTTTTTACATGTGTCTCAATAAACTTTTTTTCTGGATAAAAAAAAAAAGTTGGAAGTAGGGCAAGGCCACAGCTTTATTGAAACATATCGGTATAACAAAATTCAAAATCCAATAACCATGCCAGTCATGGTTACACCGTGAGCATCTCTAAACGAACTGTCTAGTCTAAGAGAACTGTCTCCACCATCAGTGCGAGACAGGCATTAAACTGACACCGTAATTCAACTTGAGGGCTTAGCACATAAAGCAGGCATGTCCAAAGTGTGGCCCGGGGGCCAATTGTGGCCCCCCTGGTGATTTAATATGCCCCCCCTGGGGATTTGAATATATATCGCCATTGCCTCACATGTGCCCTGGGGGCCACAAAAGATATATACCGTATTTATCAGCGCTGCCTCGGAGGGGACAGGACGTGCACCGTCAGATTACATGAAGAGAATCTCCTGTTTACTCGGCAGAGTCTGTATTAGGAACTCCCGTTTCCTGGGATTGCCATTGGATGACTGTTCTGTTTATCATAGGAGGCGGGACTTTGTATTAAAGAGGCCACCGAGTAAACAAGAAATTCTCCTGTTTGTAATCTGACGGCACTTGTCCCTCCCCCCTCCCCTTCGAGGCTGCAGATGGGCATCTGTCAGGCTGCACTGATGGCAATGGTAAGGCTGCATTAAGGGGACATGTGAGGCTGCATTGATTTCAATGGTAAAGCTTCATTCATGGCAATGGTGAGGATGCATTCATGGCAATAGTGAGGCTGCATTCATGGCAATGGTAAGCCTGCATTCATGGCAATGGCACGCCTGTGCGTGTATATGCTGATAAATACGGTTTATTAAAATAACACGGTCAAGCTCATCCTTAGTCCTGAGCAGCGCTCGGGGATTGGTTGGGGCCACAAAAGGGATATATACAGTATATTCAAATAACATGCCCAAGCCCATCTCTTCACCACACTGTTGTGCTTTCTTAAGGTCATTTGTAACCCGCACAGTAAATTATTTTGAATTATTTGATAACAAAGAGATTTTTAAATGCAAGTCAATCTATATGACATAGGGCCAGATTCAGAAAGACTTGCGCTGGAGTATATCGCTATGCGCCGCATAACTGTCAAGATGCGCCGTAGTATCTATGCGGCTGTACCCACCAAACTAGATGCGACAGAAAACGGGCTTTCTCTGACCGGCTTAACTTTCCTTCGCCAGAGTATCGTAAGCGCATATTTTCGCTTGGCGCATCCGTCGCGCCTATTGATTTCCCATTCAAATATGCAAATGAGGGAGATATGCTGATTCGCGAATGGATTAGCACCAGACGCTGGCTACATGCGCCGCGCGTAAGTCGTCCGTCTGTCGCAAAGTTATTCCTATAAATAGCTGCTTTATCTTTACTCCTGACGGCGAAAATAGCAAGCTGAACAACCACACTTGCAAGGACAACACCTCTGTGTGCCAACATGCCAGGGGCAGCCGTGGTCCTAGCACTACTAATGGGTCCCCCGGTACGGAGGAGGCGGGCACGTGAGAGGATATACCGCACGCGCATGAGCCTCTTTGGCATGGGTGATGAGGGGGTGTATCGCCTCTTCAGATTCAGCCCAGATGCAATACTTGAACTAACCACAACCCTGCAGGATGACATCACCAGCAAGCAGTGCAGCCACTGGTGAAGGTACTGGCAACACTTAATTTCCTTGCAAGTGGATCATTCCAGCGTACAAGTGGAGTGGTGGCTGGGATGTCACAGTCCACCATGAGCAGATGTGTGCACCAGGTTGTCCCCGCAATCCTCAGACGCATGTCCCACCACATCATCAGACCCACCACTGAGGACCTGCGGCTGAAGGCAATGACAGATTTCTACAGAATTGTCAGATTCCCACGCACCGTGGGGGCCATTGATTGCACACATGTGGCCCTACAGCCCCCCAGTGCCACAGAGCACATATACCGCAATCGGAAGCATTGGCATTCCATCAACGTACAGGTGATAGCCGATGCCCAACGCCTCATATGGCACGTCCGTGCCAAACACCCCGGATCCAGCCATGACAGCTACATCTACAATCAGAGCCCCATCCCAACGGAATTCGAACAGAACGTGTATGGGGACAGCTGGCTGGTTGGTGAGTGACATGGGTGGCAGGCATGACTGTCCCCCCTCCATGATGCACACATCACAAGGGGCACATGCATGACTAACATCCTCCTGTCTTTTCCCTTACAGGTGACTCTGCATATGCACTGGGACCCCATCTAATGACTCCTTTCCGGAACCCCCAAACCAGAGGAAAGAGAAGATACAATGCGGCACATATCAAAACTCGTGCAGTGGTGGAGCAAACATTTGGGCTCCTGAAGTCCCGTTTCCGATGTCTAGATAAGTCTGGGGGGGCCCTATTGTATTCCCCTACCTTCGTGTGTCAGATCATCGGTGCATGTTGCATTCTGCACAACTTTGCCATGAGAAAGGGCCTGCAGAGTGACATACGTGATGACTTGACCCCCCAACCAGACAGCCCCCCCCCCTGCCAGAGGAGCCCCAGTCAGCTGATGGAAGAGCAGTCAGGAGGGTCCTCGCTGTAGGCATCTTTGGACAATAAACCAAAACATTGATCACACGGACAATGCACGCATGCACACCACTGAGGTCCCTAGATCACACATACCACATCCACATTGCATTGGATTAGCCCAAGTCCAACATGCAGGACTTGGGAGCAGCAACGCCGCGTCAAGGCCCCAATGGTGTCGCTGTCCATTCATACACCATTCACACGTCATTCATGGGGATAACTTCTCCCCAACGGCCGAGGGTGACACCCCTTACTGGCAGGAGTGCCACCCCCTCACATTCACACACCATTCACACTGTCCCCTGCACTACTGACCGTGTGCAGTTTAAATAAAAAAACACCCCAAAAAGCCCTCATCTGGGCTGACGGGCGCTCTTTCTTGTGGGCCCTCTCTGGCTCCTCAGCTGCCTGGAGGGAGTGGGTGGGGGTGGGGGGGCATCTGGAGGTGGCTGATCCCCGGGTGGGCCACTCCTGGCAGGTGTGGCCTGCATGCCCTCCAAGGCCATGGCTATCCGGCCGATGTAGGAATTGGTGTGGGCCTGCATCCTCAGCTGCCGGGTGACTTGATAATGATGGGCCCGCTGCCTCTGCCTCTCCTGGTCCGAGATGGCAGCAGTGTTGGCCTGGACGGCTGCAGTGAGGTGCCTAAGATCAGCCTGCACCTCCCCAGGCTGGTCACCACTGCAGCGCATTTGCAGCTGACATCCTGCATTGCGTTGGTCATCTGGGACACGGAGCCCAGGCTGTCAGCTACCCGGTCCAGGTGCCCAGCTATCTCCCCCATCTGCTGGGTCTGCCTGGCCTGGTCCCTCGCCATCTGGTCATGGACCACATCAGACACCCCCCTGGTCTTCCGGGTCGACTTCCTGGGGCCAGGAGATGGTAGTCCCCGGGGGATGGAGTCGCCCTTGAGGGGCTTCCTAGGATGGGGGAGGGGATTTGAGAGGGCCCTGCTGAAGGGGAGGACTCCTCCAAAAATAGAACAAACTCCTGCTCGGGAACAACAGGCTCCTCCACAAGCACCTCAGCAGGTGAGGTGTGGGCACTCCCCTCCACCTCGGTGTCTTTACCACCCAGGGGGTCGGGCTCAGGATGCAGTTGTGGGGATGGGGTGGACTGGCCGCCGGCAGATGATGGCCCAGCTCCGTCATCTGTGGATGACACAAAGCAGACACATGTTGGTGGTCCCACACACTTGGCACATGTACCCTCCCCCCCCACATGCAACACACCAAATAGGGGATAAAAAACACTTACCTGTCCTGTCTCCATGGAATCATATCCCGGTACCCCCTCCAACTGCTCCCTCTCCAGGCAGCAGGCGATCACCTCCTCCTCCGTGGTCAGGCTGACCGCACATGGGGGTCCACCCCCCATGCCCCTCTCATGCCTCCTGATAGTGGCCACCTTGCCCTGGACTTTGCGCCTCAAATCGTTTATTTTTCTGGCTATGTCCGCAGCAGTCCGGGTGGAATAGCCCAAAATGTTGACCCTTCCAGCAATGCTCGCCAGGATGGCCTGCTTCCTATCCTGGGTTGTCTTGCGGCTTTTCCTGCCATGGAGGAAATCATTGTAGGTCTCCATCGCCGAGATGACTACAGACAGCTCCTGGGCATTAAAGATGAGGTTTCTCCTTTCTTTGCGGGGAACGGGAGCAGCCATCGCACAGCAAAAGTTACTTCCCTGGGGTGAGGGGAACCGGATATACTTTTGTCCCGGAAAGGCGCATCTGCGGCTGCTTTTATATGCGCAACGCAACACATTGCGCTGCCGTTTCCCATGAAGTGGTGCAGACGGAAGTTGTGAGCATGCGCACAGGGGAGCGAGTGGAGCCCTCCCTCACTGCGCATGCTCCGTGGATGATGCGCTGAACGTAAGTCTCTGCGCTGGGCTCCGCCCATCATTTACATATGGTCACACCCACTTACACTTACATCGGGTTGCGCCATCGCATTTTCGTTACTCCGTCGCAAAGTAACGAACAAGTGCTTGGTGAATACTGTACTTGACTCACTAGTTCGTGTCAGCGTAACGTATATGCGATGTGCTACGCCAGAGAAAATATGCGCGCATCTACCTGAATCTGGCCCATAGTCTATAATATGAAACGTATTCACCGAGACGTAAAATCATACGAAATAGCAAATTTATTGGTAGACAAAAATATGGATATTTACGTGAAATTAGAATACCAGTTGCGTTACATAAGCGACTTGCAAATCAATAAAATACCCCCAAAATGGGCATGCCATACCTTTGATCTGTGTGTCATGGTAAGTTCTCAAAATAACTTTATATAATTGACAATGAAACAAAAGCGTCTACTTCACATACATAACCGTTACTTTGCTGCAGGTAAGTAAGGGGCTAACAATGTGACATATATGGGACGTTTGTTTTGTCAGTAAAATTGGAACTATGTAAAAATAAAAAGATAATAAAACTTGTAAACATCTACCAGTTATTGGTTATGAGAACAGACCATAATTACACGATATACAATACTTCAATGTTTCAACATTTCTAGCAAACAACAGATAAAAATCAAAAATGGCATAATTACTGATTCCAAAATGGCTATTTGCAAATGACCAAAATTAAAATGCAGTGGCTTTCTATGGTCCTTCATGGGATAACAATATGTCTTCATGCATTGTCCTAGTGTGCCCCTATGGATGGGGTCTTCTACCTCCTTCAGTTCATTGATCCATCTCCATTTTCACTTCCTGATTATTTTTACCATCATGGGCCCTCTCTTTTTATATATATCAAGACAATAAGCCCATAAAGTTTATACTAAGTTCTGCCCATCTGACAACTGTCCTTAAAGGGGTTGTAAAGGTACAAGTTTTTTTACCTTCATGCATCCTATGCATGAAGGTAAAAAAACATCTAGCAGCACCGGCCCCCCCCGAGCCCCCGTTGTACTTACCTGACCGTTCGAATCTCCCGGGCGCGTCCACGTCGTCCTCTTCGGTTCCCAGCCTGGCCGTTGATTGGCTAGGCTGGGCAGATTGATAGCAGCGCAGCCATTGGCTAGCGCTGCTGTCAATCAGGGCGGATGACGCGGCGCACTGGGGGGCGGAGCCGAGTGATACAGTCGGCGGCTATGGCCGCCGCTGTATCACGGGAGCGCGCTCGCAAAATCTTTCCTCCATGCGAGCGCCCTCGCATGAAGAGGGAAAGCTTTTGCGAGGAGGAGCCCAGACAGCCGCCGAGGGACCCCAGAAGACAGGTTTCCGGGCCACTCTGTGCAAAACGAACTGCACAGTGGAGGTAAGTATAACATGTTTGTTATTTTTTATAAAAAAAATCCCTGCCTTTAGTGTCCCTTTAACTCACAGGCCCCTGGTCTATATGGGAGTTCCTGTCAAGACGTGTCTGGTTCCTATTGGCTGACGATTTAATCATTGACTTGTTCTCTGAGCTTTGAGAACCTCAAGTAATATCACTTCCAACCACTAGGTGTCTCACCTTTATTGTGAGATTATCTATACGTTAATATTTATATCATTGGGGAGACTTATATTATTATTATTATTATTATTAGCTTATTATTATTGGTAACCTCTATATAAATCTCTGGTAACTTTATATTTCATCAGATCCAATTAGTATATCTTTGATCCCTACATAACATGCTTCCATATTTCTTTATAAATGTATATTCTCCAAAACATTCTTCTAAGCATGCATAAGTTTATATCTCTTACTCAATGCAAAATAATTATCAATGTGGATACATGAATCATTTTGATATGTGTTTGATGAATTTGCTTTTACAGGTTCATTCACCTTTTTATAATCACGATTTGATATCTTTCATAATGTGGGTTAGCTTCTGTAACACTTCTATAAAAACGAATTTCTCATATGATTCTTTCTTCTAACAAATTTATAATTTAATGGACGCGATTGTCATATATTTCCCTCTGTCCTAAGATGTCATTGATAATCTAAACATTCATTTTCATGTCAACGTATATATTTTTTTAATACCATGCGTAGTTATAATGCAAGTCAAATTTGTACATTGGTTTGTGAAGATAGGACTTTAAACTGTCTCTTCCATGAAGGCAGTTTAATAGCTCAGCTGTGTAAATATTCTCTTCTCAGGAAATCTCGTTGGCCAACATAGGTCATTGTTTTAGAACAGCTAAAGTCAACGGGCCAGATCCACGTACATCTGCGCATATATAGACCGGCGTTGCGCATCTCTTTTACATTACGCCAACTTCACTGAGAGACGTAAGTGCCGTAACCACAGAGTATTTGCGGCCAAATTTGCGCCAGCGCGACGTAAATTCCGAGGCATAAGGCTGCGTAATTCAAATTGGGAAGGACGTGGGCGTGTTCAATTGAAATGAGCGGTGACCCCATGCAAATGAAGGGCCGGCCGGACTGCGAATGCGCGCATAATGCAGGCTATGGTCAGCACCTCTCTGCGCATGCTCAGAACTCGGCACGGCGCAATCAGTGAGATTGGAACTAGGCCCGGTCAACTTAGTGAGCTACGCCCAGTGCTTAAATAGACAGAGAGAAACGCCCTTCCATTGCAAAAGTACATCCAATTTGTTTCCCTTCCTACAGCAAGGTTCTTTTGTTCTGTTGTTTTTTAGTGTTTGTTGGTTTGTGAGGTGTCTTTGTGATTTTTGGTGAGTGTTTTGGAGAGTGATTTGGAGAGTGTTGTGTGAACATGAGTGAGAGGAAGAGAAAATTAAATTTTTCCTTGCGGGAGAAGGAAATTATTGTCAGGGCCATTACGCAATATGGGCGATTCCTGCATGGCCCGGAGATTGCCAACACCACCCCGGCCAGGAAGAGTCAGATTTTGCAGGACATCGCCGACGAGGTAAATGCTGTGCATTTTTTTTTTGGGGGGGGGGTTATGATTTTTTTTCTGTTTGTGAATGATTTTTGAATGTGGGGGTGACATTCCTGCCGGAAAAGGGGTCTCACCCTCGTTTGTGGTGGAGAAGGGTTCCCCAGGACCAGGGAGAAGTGATCCCCAGGTCCGTGTGAATGGTGTATGAATGTACAGTGACATAATTGGAGCCGTGGTGTGGCGTTGCTGCTTACAAGTCCTGCATGGTGGGCTTGTGCTAATCCAATGTGATGAGGATGTGGTGTGTGTGATCTAGGGACCACAGTGGCTGCACTGCATGTGAGCGTTGTGTTGGGCTGGTGATGTCCTTCTGCAGGGTTGTGGTTAATTCCATAATGGCATGAGGGGTGAATCTGAAGATGCGATACACCTCAGAATCACTCATGCCAAAGATGTCTATGCGTGTGCGGTATATCCTCTCCCGTGCTCTCCTCCGTGCTCTCCTCCGTGCCCTCCTCCTTCTGCGCTCATCTAAAGTCAGTAGTATAGCTATGAGCAAGGATGCCCCTGGCATGTTGGCATACAGATTGTTGTCCTGCAAGTGTGGCTGCTCAGCTCGTCCCTAACGGTGTTGCTTTAGCTGACATGTAGACGTCTTGTCCAAATTTAAAGCTGCTTTTAGTCATCTGTGGATGACACAAAGCAGACACATGTTGGTGGGACTAACTTTAGACCGGACGTGCAGCTGATGCGCACAGCGCGTAGCCTGCACCGCACAAACTTACTTTTGTGGATCGCCGTATCTCCCTCATTTGCATATTTGCATAGCAAATCAATGGTGTGTCTAGCGCATTTTTGCGCGCACGATGCGCCGGTCTATTCAAATTACGTTGGTCGAAAAATTCTGGATTTCAGGCTTATATCGTTTTGGGGATACGGCGCATAGATACGCAGGCGCATATTTAGACTTACGCCGCGCATCTTGTGAAACGCCAGCTTAAGTGCTTTGTGGATCTGGCCCAACATTTTTGTCCACGAAAGCTGTTCATTGTTCTGAATCATTGTTTTTAAACTTTCTGAGTACACATCAGGCCTGGTCAGTTTAGCTATCTGTAGAACTATTCCTTATTGCGGGATTGTCTCCTTAAACATCTCTTGTTTGGTTGCGAAAACACTTCATTGTTTCTTAAGTTTTGAGAGCTCAAAACACCACTCTCTTAATTTTGATACCATTGTTCAGATCATTCTGAGTACATATCAGGTCTGGCCTTTTGTTTATATCTTGTACGCTTGACAAACATGGGCTAAGATGTGTTTTTTTCCTGCTTCGTTTCTGAAAGCAGGAAAGAAGCAATGCTTCACCTAAAATGTGAGGCCTAATGGCCTTTTCATATTTTTGCTGAAAAATATTGAATATATTATTATTATTTGCGACTTAACGCACGACAACACACAGCCACAAAGGCAAGAGAATTCTTGTTGGGCAGTGTATTAGAGCTCGGATGAACACTTAGATCAAATGTTAATGGTTCAAAGAATGTCAGGCAAAATGGTCGGCCCTCAAGCATGTTCACTTCATCAAATGTGGCCCTCTTTGAAAAAAGTTTGGACATCCCTGCTTTAGACTGTGTGTTTAGCGTAGGGCTTTGTCTGTTTGTCTACTCTGGTTCGTATTAGTACTTGTTTAACTCCTATACTACTTACCAGTATAGAACAGGCTATCATGCGGCAGATAGTAAAAGAGAAATATAGATTGAGGACATCCTCAAGCAATGTAATATATATATATATTATGAGGGATTAACTCGGTAGAGGGTGTGTGTGACCCCCTGGATGGGTTCACTACACGCTGAACTGTACAAAAAGGCAGTTGAGGATGATTGAAAACAAATGATATGGTTTATTTTTCCATATTGCTGGATACACGTGCAAGCATCAAAACAGCATAACCAAAACAAAACATAAAATAAACCCTTGCCACTTGGGGTGTCTACCTTCCCAACACAGGAACCTACCTATGGAGTCTGGCACAGCCTACTGCTGGGCAGACACTGCTGGTCCTACAGCAGAAAACAAAAAGTCTCTTTGATATTTCTCACGCAGAAATATCCATCAGCACCTCACCTCTTCAGTAGTGCTTGTGACTGCTCCTTCACTCCCAAAGCCTCTGCTTGTGACTGCTCCTTCACTCCCCAAAGCCTCAGGACGCAGCAATCAGTCGTCATCGTTAGGCTGTCTTTATATGGGCTTTAATTGCTTAATTCTGAACAGCTGAAAACTTTTAACGCTCCAAACCTCTCTAGCCATCTCTGCAGCTGACGCCTAATAGTAATTGGTGTATTGTCTAAACAAGGCAGAAATATATCTCCTGTCTGTGACAACACACACAGATTTACCTGACTTCCTGTCACATACCCTCCCCTCTTGTTTCAACCCTAGGGTTGGGACACAGGTTGCCAGGCACGCATGCACTCGGGACAAACCATCTGCATTCCCCATTTTAACACCGGGGCGATGCGTTACGACAAAACTAAATTCCTGAAGGGCCAGGAACCACCTATTTATTCTCCTATTCGTCTTCAAATTTCGGCTGAGGTACATAAGAGGGTGTTCCTTGCTTTGTAATATACTCATTTTCAGTTGTAAACCATGCAAAACCTTAATTGGTTTTTCAATGGACACAAAGGTTTCCCTCGATAGCTCAATCCCTGAAGAACTCAGCGAGTCATAACTAATACCAAGAGCTGATAACACTGTGCTCTGCAATGGATCATCCATGTGGATGCCTTCTTCAGATGTAAACACACTAAGACTGCAATTCTCAAAGGCATGGTGACACTCAAAAAAAATCTGTTCTTCTATGAACTAGACTAAAGTCTGACGCATATGACCTCTGATAAACCGGGCGTTTTTCTTCCCTTTGGTGCTCTAGACCAGTGTTTTTCAACCTTTTTTCAACCAAGGCACACTTTAAAATCTGTCAGAATCTCGAGGCACACCAAACCAAAAATTTGAAAAAAAAATTATGCCACTTATGCACAGTGGTTCAATTAATTAAAACAAAATACAATATAATACCCCAATTTGTGGGTAACCTTCATCTTTTCTGTGAGAACACTCGCAGCAGACAATGTAATCCAGCAATAGCACATACCTACATGCCTTTGATTAAAAATGATAAGGAAATTATTTTTACTTCCAGCATAATACTTCTGAAACTCACAATAAGAAAGTATGCAATTTTCTATTACGTTTTGTCCTGGAAGGTGTCCACCTTATTATGTTACTATGTAAAGATTAATTTGACATTCTGCCTACACCAATGCTATGTAAGGTTGCCACGTATCCAGTAAAAATTTAACTTATCACCAATTACATTAATGGGACCATAAGGCTGATATTTTTCGTTTCCGATAAGGCTGATATTTTCCCAAAAATGGAGGCAACTTTAATGCTATGCTATTGGATATAAACACTGAAGCCACTGATTTTACCCCCAAAAAATACCTGGCAAGTCAACGCAAATAAAAAGAAAAAACGTAACAAAGAAGCTTTTCAAAACAATGGCTAACTTGTGTACATATGTTGATGTGTGTCAACATGGAGGAGGCGAGGAGCCGAGGAGAGAAGAGCCGATGTACCGAGCCGATCCCTGAGCAGGGATGGATCATGTGACATCATGGCGCGCCGGGGCGGCTTTGTAATTCCCGCCTTCTGAGCTTTCAACGCCTATGATGAACGTCACACCTCCCGCAGTCACGGATTGGAGCAGTAAGACGTCCATCATAGGCGCTGCAGCTTCCGGAAGCCGGGATCTGTGTCTCTCGACTCCACACTCGGCAACACACGGCGCTGACTCGGAGCACCATAATTAATTATCCTCCTAACCTGCACTGTAATAATAAATATTAACCAAGTTGGGGGTCATTTTGCCGTGGCACACCTGGGGACTCTTCACGGCACACCAGTGTGCCGCGGCACACTGGTTGAAAAACACTGCTCTAGACGGAAATCATTACTTGTCAATTCTGTATTTCCAAGTTTCTTACTTTGTGATAGTTCAGACTCACAAGTATGGTGAAAATCTACCAAACCCAATGTAAGGTTTTCAGAAACTGAATCCTCGTCACTTTCTTGAACCAACTGCTTACTCTGTGCATGACTTGTTCGCACATCCCTATTCTCACCAAGAACTTCACAACTGCTATCGGACACATCATTAACTGAGCTAGACAAAATTTCTTGTCTATCAAATACAATCACTTTTGAAATTATGTTTATGGCTAGTTGTTCAACTATCTTTGCCTCATAGTCTCCCAAAAATGTTGTATTTGTTTCTTTGAAACCATTGATTATTGGACACAAATTCTCATATTCTTCACTCCTTTCAAGACATTTGGAAAAAGCATCCATTAAATTAGTACATTTAGCCTCTCTGACCACTTCAGTGATGGAGGTTTCACCTGGCATTACAGATTCTACACTTTGAAAAATAGATTTTACTTCCCGAGGAATCTTTGTAGTCAAGTCCAAAGTATTATCCTGCGTTACTTGCTCTGACAGAACACTTTCTAAAGACTGGGTTTCACAGGATGTGACATTACCTTTATATTCAAATCCGATTTCATTAACATAAAAATTAACACACTGCTCTTCAACATGCAAATAATTCACAGAGGCAAAAATAGCTTCAGTCTGGGTGCATATTTCTTGCAATTCAGATTCCTCAATGACCCTGCTCTGCTGATCATCAATTATGGGAAACTTACTACATTTACAAGGCTCAGTGGATATTGGACACACTTTTTCTACATCATTTAGTGCAGTGTCAGAATTAAGTTTTTCAGCTTTATTTCCATCAAGCAACTGACTGAGAACTGAAGATGTGCAAACGCCTACTTCCTGCGCTTCAGCCACTTCATTTGCCCTGAAGCGGCCAGGGATTTCACTTTCAACATCACTTCCAGAAAGTTCAGCTTCATTTTCCATAAAGTCCTTCAGATTTAGCTTTCTAAGAATTGCTTCCTCCTCATCGTCGTTATCTTCCACACATTCTTCATTATTTATTGTTAGTCCATTCTGAGTGTTGGCTGTTTCCGTAGGACAATCATCAACTTTAACATCTTCATGTTCCGTTTCTGCTTTGGTAATCTTGGTGACACCAGGAACTCCTAACTTGGCAGAGTAGGCCCAAAGAAATGAACAGTAATCCATACAGCCCTGGCACACCATCTCATGAAACTCAACGTGCTCTGATGGAACTGGCCCTAGGTGCCGACCATGAACCCAGTCCTCACACACCACACACTGGATCATCTCATCTGGGGTCTCATCCTCAGGATTGGGGTACGGTCTCTTACATGTGCAGTACATGCCAAAGAAATTGTCATTGTAATTATTAGCCAGGTTTTTCTTCTCTTTATCCGGATATAACTTGCACTCCAGCAGTTTAAATTTGGCATTTCCACAATCGCAGCGAAAGTTCCTCTTGGTGTAGAGCTCAAACAGGTCGTGGCCTTCATGACACTTGTATGCACAGGCCAGACATATCCCAGCAGGCTCCTCTTTATCCGGGGTGCAGGTACTGCAGGCGTACAGCGCTTGTCTCTTCACATAACCCAGGGGGTAGGAGCACTTTTCGGAATCGCTCCCCGTCAGCACAGCAGACGCCTCATCCTGCAGGGCGTCATCCTCCTCCTTTACTGCCATTTCCACCTTTTCTTCCTCCTTCACTTCCTCCTCTTCATCTTCTGCACCACTTCAATTTCTGTAAGCTCTTCGCTGTCAGAATCATCACATGGTAGAAGATGGAAATCCTCAAGCCCGGCCTCATTTTCTTCATTTTCTCTGTTGGTGAAAGAAGCGGAACAGAGAGCAACTGCTTCAGACATTAGGTCACTTTTCTCATTTTCAGCATGAGCCTTTGTACAACTAAAGGATTCTTGATTTGAACCATCATCTTGACAGACAAATTTTCCAGAGCAGAGATCTAACAGTTCGCCCATATTTGCATTCATAGCATTCTCATCCATATTGTCCATCACAAGTCTTTGCTTGGCAGAGCTGTACTTGCTCCTGTTGCGGCCAAGATTTAGAAAACCATCAGCATGCGTGACAATGATCTCTTCATTGTAATCCTCATCACTCCAAAGTAAGCTTTCCGTGCAAGAATAGCTAAGCGTCCCCTCATCACTTAGTCTTGTATATGGACGGCATCCATGATCGCTGCTTTTACCGGAACACGGGCCTTATTATCACTGTTGAGCTTTGAAGGTTGTGATTTTTTTGGTGAGAGCTCCTTAGAAACCTCTATGTTCTCTTCACTACCAGACAGCTCTGACTTTGCTTTCTTTTTCTTCTTCTTTTTCTTTGACTTCAGACTCAAGAAATCTTTGAACTTTTCTCTTACTTTTTCTTTAACACTTTCAGACAGCTTGTCTGGCTTGCGATGAGACTTCTGGATTAAGTTCTCCTTGCTTTTGTCTTTTAGGGACGGTCAGTGGGAATTTGAACTGTTTGTGGTGCGTCTTCGCTTTGCTGACTGGCCTTTTCGTGAGCTAAAGAGCCTCTTGTCTACATATGCCTCGTGACAGGACTCTGATCCTGCTCTGACTTGTCAACGCCATGGAAATACTTTATATGGTAATGCAGCAATTTGGCTTTGCAAAAAAATTTGGAGCAATTCAAAATCTTGCCTTTAAACTTGTTGGGATTCAGTTCCAAGGTAACAGCTTTGGTAGCTGGATCATCAAGTTTCTTTAAAGTATTTGCTAAAGGTTCTCTACTGTATTTAGCAGAACTGTCAGACCGTCGATTCAGCTTCATAGGAGCTGCTACTGCGGGGACAGTCGGGACCTCCTCCGCATCTTCTTGTACATGAGGGTCTTTCTCTTCTGGTTTGGTCTTGTCTGGTTTGACCTCTGAAACGCCATTCACAACATTGGATTCAACAGTCTCTACAGACTCTTCTACTACTAATGGCGGCTCCTTTACTTTGGGAGTTTCAGGCTCTGCCAGGGCACACTCCTCTGGCTTCACTTCTTGTTTCTCTGGTGAAGTACTACACTCCGGTGATGATTCCGTCTCAACAACAGACGTGGCAACCTCCATAGCATTATGGTCCTCTGGATTCTCAATCAGAGGGGGCTTGCTATCCTTTATCTCTGTTCTCTCAAATTGTTTCATGATGGCCTCCCAACCTGCCATGCTCTCTCGGCGAGCCTGTCTTTGAGCTGCAATGCTCTTTTGGTAAGCTGCAAGGCTCTCTTGGTGAGCCTGTCGTTGAGCTGCAATGCTCCGCTGCAAATCTGCATTAAACTGCTGTTGATTTGCATTTGCTTGCTGTTGATTTGCATTTGCTATAATCATCTGTTTTAGCATCTCCTCCATTTTGAATTTACTTTAACTGCCCGCGGCACTCCACCATGTGTGAGGGATTAACTTGGTAGCGGGTGTGTGTGACCCCCTGGATGGGTTCACTACACGATGAATTGTACAAAAAGGCAGTTGAGGATGATTGCAAACAAATTATATGGTTTATTTTTCCATATTGCTGGATACACGTGCAAGCATCAAAACAGCATAACCAAAACAAAACAACCACTTGGGGCGTCTACCTTCCCAACACAGGAACCTACCTATGGAGTCTGGCACAGCCTACTGCTGGGCAGACACTGCTGGTCCTACAGCACAAAACAAAAAGTCTCTTTGATATTTCTCACACAGAAATATCCATCAGCACCTCACCTCTTCAGTAGTGCTTGTGACTGCTCCTTCACTCACAAAGCCTCTGCTTGTGACTGCTCCTTCACTCCCCAAAGCCTCAGGACGCAGCAATCAGTCGCCATCCTTAGGCTGTCTTTATAGGGGCTTTAATTGCTTAATTCTGAACAGCTGAAACCTTTTAACGGCCCAAACCTCTCTGGCCATCTCTGCAGCCGACGCCTAATAGTAATTGGTGTATTGTCTAAACAAGGCAGAAATATATCTCCTGTCTGTGACAACACACACAGATTTACCTGACTTCCTGTCACAATATATATATATATATATATATATATATATATATATATATATATATATACAGTATATTTATATGCAGGGCCATCTTTAATATGCTTCGGGCCCTAGGCAAACATTTTTTTGTGTAAAATAGAAGAACTTTTTAAAACACTGACCAGACCTGCACCTGCAATGCATGCCATGTCACATGGCATGCATTGGAGGTCTGGTCAGTGTTTTAAAAAGTTCTTTTAATTTACACATGGCATGGCATGGGGATAGGGAGCGGGAGCCAGGGGAGGAGAAAGAAGACCTTGTCATGTCTTGGCAAGCTCAGCTCCAGCCTCCGATCAATTCTCCACCGTCCACAGTGACAGTCTGACACACACTGCTAGTGCTAGTCTAGTAGTTTCACTTGACTAAGCATAAGAAGCAGGAACCACCAGGCAGCCTCACTCCACAGTCTCACTCTGATCTCTCACTCCTCCTCCCCTGCTCCTCGGATCAGGTAAACTGGTTACTGAACACTGCGCACACTGCACGCATAGCAAGGGGCAGGGCCAGAGCGTCAGTGGAACTCAAGGCCCCGCCCAACAGAGGCCAGGCCCGCTCCGGCTCTTCGATCTAAAAGAAATGCAGCACTGACACTGGCTGCGCATGGCGCTGATGTCAGTGACAGATGCTGTCTGTCTGTTTGGAGATTTTCAGCGCCAATGTGCGGGCAGGACGCAGACAGGGCCGGTGCAAGGAATTTTGCCAACTAAGGCGAAGCTGCATTTTGCCGCCAACGCCCCCCGCCCCCCCGGACGCACGCACACACCATACATTATATCTGTGCTCCATTAAGCTTTAATGGTTATGATGCTTAAAGTGATCATTTACCTTATTTATCTTGTACAGAGAAAGATGGCATAGATGGCGTTATTCTGCATTGCGCTGTATAATGTACTATTGCTGGGATTTGTTGTTCCTCTGTAACTGGTGGTATTCTGCATTGAGTTGTATATAATATATTATTGCTGGGATTTGTTGCTCCTCTATAGCTGCTGGTATTCTGCATTGAGTTGTATATCATGTATTATTGCTGTGATTTGTAGGCCTCTATAGCTGGTGGTATTCTCCATTGTAAAAATATTGTCAGATGACGCAAGGGGAGGTGGATAACAGAACAACCTAGGTAAATAGTCTAAATATCAGGATGGGGTGACTGAGTATTCATCATAATATATGAAAAAGTTCATAAGTCCAAAGTTTTCCAAAACTTTAGCGGTAGCAGTCCCAGAAGAGCAGAAGCATACTCTATGCATAGGTAGACAAGAAAAAACAAGGATGCGCCCAATCTAAGTGCAGTAACGTTTCAATTTAGAGAAATTAAATACACAAGAAACACAGCCAAATGGCTACTCACACATTAGGGTGGATAACAGGCATCAATAAGAGCGTGGATGTGGTCATCGTCCGGTGCCTGGGAGGTGTCCGCATATGATGGTAGGATGCTGTAGGTGGGAGACAGCCAACTGGACAGCCAAAGGACGGAGAGACTAGGGGTGCTTGCTAGAGCGCCGTACAAAGCGGCGTGCGTCTCACGATGGAACGCAAGCACAGATCGTTCGCACCGGAAGTGACGTGGCGTGACGTAGCGTGGCTAATACCAGGGAACCAATAGGATGACGCGTTTTACAGCCCAGCTGCTTCTTCAGATCCATAGACGTCCAATCGAGGAGGACGTCTTATATATGAGTAACTATGCGGTTCAAAGATTAACCATTACATACACAGTGAGCAATACATTCTAAACAAGCCAAAACTGGAAGAAAAATTAGCATAATATCATACAATCATCTGGGAGACTAATAAAACTGTATATAATATATAAAGTATATAAAAAAATATATATATATATAGAGAGTATATATGTTTTTGTAAAAAGGGGGAATATGTGAAATGGAATAATTCAAAAATAATTATAATAATAATGAACATTACCAAATAGTTCAGAAAAGATACCATATATTCGACAAGGGAGAAACAAGCATGCCTATATGCATAGGCAGAAATATAATTGTTTAAAATTATTTAAAAAATTATTTAAAAAATTATTTAAAATTATTATTAGAATCTAGATAACAGATTGAATATAGAATATATCTATGTTGGATAAAAATAGATAAAAAAATCATAAATACCTCCGTAAGTAACTAATAACGTTGAAAATAACGATGACAGCGGGTCAATAAATATAAAGGCAATCATGATAGATGCAGCCAATCCCAGACGACGTCCGTGGTGACGAAACGCGTAGGCGTTGCTTGCGGCACAGACGACATCACGCTATTCCGAGAGGAAACCCTGAACGAACACGAGCAGGAGGGGACGCGCAGCCGCCGGCTTCATTACATTATACACCGCTGACTGTTCACCTCGTAAATGTGAGTGCAAACAGTTTTTAATACAATAAATCCTTTTGTATTCTCTGGTATCACGCTATGGTCCTTTTTTCTCTTTATATTTTCCATTTATGGAGAGAGTCAATCTAGAATTATCCAGACATTATACAGATGGTCAGGAGGGAGACCCTAAACCCCCGGGCTCAGAGTGACCAGCATAGTGGTCAGTATAGTCGGTAAGGAGACTACATCTTCACTTTGGGTGTCTCTACTGGTGAATCAAGCCTACTTATACTTTCCATTTTACACCTCCTTTGATGACCCGCAGAACTTCACTTCTGGGACTCTCTCTATTATTCAATCATCATTTCCCTTGTGGATATTTAAATGGAATAAGATCTTTTTTGTTATGTTTTTTACACAGTATTGGTGCATATGATCAGTGTGGGATTGTTTTTCAATATATCTCTATCTACACATCTTGGTTATATTTTTCACAGTCTGGTGTAATATTATAATGTGTGAATATCCTTGCTTATAAGCTTTTTTCATACGTCCTGGTTGGTTTTCTAAGGCGTTACTCAGTTTTAATACACTGTAGTTATACGTTTGTCCATCCAGTCTTCATTTTTATCCAGCGCCGTATCTTTTTCTTTAATCATGATAGATGGTATACATGCATACATTAAATGTATAAAAAAAAAAAAATGTATGTAATAGTATAATGCACCGAGGAACATAAAGGGGCATATGAAATTAATATATAGAAAAATAACAATTAATATACCCAGGTGCAGATATACACATACCCATATATACATATAAAAAAATATTTTATATATATATATACTGTATATATATATATACACATATACACATAAACATAAACACACATATATAAGAACCTACCAGTGCAGACAAAAAATGCAAGAAAAAAGGCCAGGAACCATAAAAAATATATATATATCCAGGGTTCATATGCAAGAAAGAATAGAGTCAAAGGGGTAAAATACAATAATAGAATTAGCTTTAAATAATGTTATTGGTTTCTATCTCTTCATTGAGGCCAGCAGGTGACATAGTATTTAAAGAATACATCCAGAAGGTTTCCTGTCTACATAATCGTTGGAAGCTTTCAATAGCTGTGGGAGTCTCAGGAATGGCCTCAATAATCCATACCTGTAGCAAGCTAGGATCTTTATGATGGTGAGTCTCAAAATGACGCGCAACACTATATTTGGGGTTGCATGCTTTAACCGCACGACGATGTTCCCCAAATCTAGTGCGCAAGGCTCGAATGGTTCTACCTACATAAAGTAGCCCACAGGGACAGGAGATGCAGTAAACCATATACGTGGTTGAACAGTTGTAGAAGGAATTTAAATGAAAAGTTTTGTCATTCGCTGTAAAATTCTTTTTGCCATGAGTGACATTAACACAAGTGAGGCAAGCAGCCTTTTTGCACTGAAACATCCCAACTAAAGGGATAAGAGTAAGCTGTTTTAATCTAGCTGATTTATTACCTGAAGAATTTTTGATCTTACTTGGTGCAATCTTTCTTTTTATATTAGGTGCCCTACGGTATGCAAATTTAGGGACAGCTGAGATGGATGAGGCCAGGTGTGGGTCCTGGGTGAGAATGGACCAATGCTTCTTAAAAATACTCTCCATCTTTTTATGTTTTACATGATATTGTGTAATAAACCGAGTGGTAGGTATGGAATCTTGTTTTTTAGGCTGAGGCAAAGGGTCTAGTTCATACAATGTTTGGGCTTCTTCAATGAGCTTCAAGGGATAGCCCTTGGCAAGAAATTTATTTTTAAGGGTGGAACCTTGGTTTTTATAGTCATCTATTTTGGTACAGTTGCGTCTAAGCCGATGGAATTGACTTTTAGGAACATTATTAATCCATCTAGGATGGTGACAGCTGGAGTAATGCAGATATGAGTTGACCGCTGTAGGTTTAATAAAGTTTTTTGCTATGATAGCATTGCCTTCATGGGATAACTCAAGGTCCAGGTAACATATGGATACGGGGAATTAACGGATATGTGTAAATCGGATTCCTACAGATCTACCCATTTTAGGAACAACTTGAGTCCTTCAGAATATCAAGCTCTAAAATCGCTAAGCACCAACTCTAACATCACCATTAGATCAGCTGATAAAGGGGGAGGTATAGTCATACAAGATACTACTGACTATATGGCAGAGGCAACTCGACTTCTTTCAGATACTGATACCTATATGAAACTCAAACAGGATCCTTTACCTAAATTTACTGAAGAATCTTCGTTCATTATCCAATCAGCCGTTAGTGATGGCATTTTGAGCAAGCAGGAGGCAGCGTTTTTTGTAAAGCCATTTTTTCAGGTTCCATACCTATACCATTTACCAAAAATCCACAAAAACATCCTTAAACCTCCAGGTCGCCCGATTGTCGCATCCATGGACAGCATCACCACCAGTTTTTCTCTGTACATAGATAATTTTTTACAGCCTTTAGCGCAAGCTCTCCCATCTTATATACGCGATGGTACCCATCTTATTGATCTATTGCAACCTTACACTTGGGAACCCTCATATCAATGGGTGTCCCTAGATGTATGTTCCTTATACACGTCTATACCCCACTCAGTGGGCCTTGAGGCTGTCTTGCATTTTCTTAGAGAGGATGCCAAGCTTAATATTCAACAGATAGAGTTTATTATTACTGCCACTCGTTTTTGTCTAGAACACAATTATTTCCAGTTTGACGGTGAGTTTTATCTCCAAAAACAAGGCACGGCCATGGGTGCAAATTTTGCCCCAAGCTATGCCAACCTCACCATGGGTTTATGGGAAGCAAGTCACCTAAATAGACATAATCCATTTTCAGCCCACTTAGTCTTCTACGGTCGGTACATAGATGACATAATTATCATCTGGGACGGACCTAGTAATCTTATCACAGATTTTGTCACCTATTGCAATAACAATTCTTTTGGCTTATCTTTCACTTCTGCCACAGACCCTGTATCCATATGTTACCTGGACCTTGAGTTATCCCATGAAGGCAATGCTATCATAGCAAAAAACTTTATTAAACCTACAGCGGTCAACTCATATCTGCATTACGCCAGCTGTCACCATCCTAGATGGATTAACAATGTTCCTAAAAGTCAATTCCATTGGCTTAGACGCAACTGTACCAAAATAGATGACTATAAAAACCAAGGTTCCACCCTTAAAAAGAAATTTCTTGCCAAGGGCTATCCCTTGAAGCTCATTGAAGAAGCCCAAACATTGTATGAACTAGACCCTTTGCCTCAGCCTAAAAAACAAGATTCCATACCTACCACTCGGTTTATTACACAATATCATGTAAAACATAAAAAGATGGAGAGTATTTTTAAGAAGCATTGGTCCATTCTCACCCAGGACCCACACCTGGCCTCATCCATCTCAGCTGTCCCTAAATTTGCATACCGTAGGGCACCTAATATATAAAAAGTAAGATTGCACCTAGTAAGATCAAAAATTCTTCAGGTAATAAATCAGCTAGATTAAAACAGCTTACTCTTATCCCTTTAGTTGGGATGTTTCAGTGCAAAAAGGCTGCTTGCCTCACTTGTGTTAATGTCACTCATGGCAAAAAGAATTTTACAGCGAATGACAAAACTTTTCATTTAAATTCCTTCTACAACTGTTCAACCACGTATGTGGTTTACTGCATCTCCTGTCCCTGTGGGCTACTTTATGTAGGTAGAACCATTCGAGCCTTGCGCACTAGATTTGGGGAACATCGTCGTGCGGTTAAAGCATGCAACCCCAAATATAGTGTTGCGCGTCATTTTGAGACTCACCATCATAAAGATCCTAGCTCTTGCTACAGGTATGGATTATTGAGGCCATTCCTGAGACTCCCACAGCTACAGTATTGAAAGCTTCCAACGATTATGTAGACAGGAAACCTTCTGGATTTATTCTTTAAATACTATGTCACCTGCTGGCCTCAATGAAGAGATAGAAACCAATAACATTATTTAAAGCTAATTCTATTATTGTATTTTACCCCTTTGACTCTATTCTTTCTTGCATATGAACCCTGGATATATATATATTTTTTATGGTTCCTGGCCTTTTTTCTTGCATTTTTTGTCTGCACTGGTAGGTTCTTATATATGTGTGTTTATGTTTATGTGTATATGTGTATATATATATATACAGTATATATATATATAAAATATTTTTTTATATGTATATATGGGTATGTGTATATCTGCACCTGGGTATATTAATTGTTATTTTTCTATATATTAATTTCATATGCCCCTTTATGTTCCTCGGTGCATTATACTATTACATACATTTTTTTTTTTTTATACATTTAATGTATGCACGTATACCATCTATCATGATTGCCTTTATATTTATTGACCCGCTGTCATCGTTATTTTCAATGTTATTAGTTACTTACGGAGGTATTTATGAATTTTTTATCTATTTTTATCCATTTTTATCCAACATAGATATATTCTATATTCAATCTGTTATCTAGATTCTAATAATAATTTTAAATAATTTTTTAAATAATTTTTTTAATAATTTTAAACAATTATATTTCTGCCTATGCATATAGGCATGCTTGTTTCTCCCTTGTCGAATATATGGTATCTTTTCTGAACTATTTGGTAATGTTCATTATTATTATATTTATTTTTGAATTATTCCATTTCACATATTCCCCCTTTTTACAAAAACATATATACTCTCTATATATATATATTTTTTTTATATACTTTATATATTATATACAGTTTTATTAGTCTCCCAGATGATTGTATGATATTATGCTAATTTTTCTTCCAGTTTTGGCTTGTTTAGAACGTATTGCTCACTGTGTATGTAATGGTTAATCTTTGAACCGCATAGTTACTCATATATAAGATGTCCTCCTCGATTGGACGTCTATGGATCTGAAGAAGCAGCTGGGCTGTGAAACGCATCATTCTATTGGTTCCCTGGTATTAGCCACGCCACGTCACGCCACGTCACTTCCGGTGCGACCGATCTGTGCTTGCGTTCCATCGTGAGATGCACGCCGCTTTGTACGGCGCTCTAGCAAGCACCCCTAGTCTCTCCGTCCTTTGGCTGTCCAGTTGGCTGTCTCCCACCTACAGAATCCTACCATCATATGCGGACACCTCCCAGGCACCGGACGATGACCACATCCACGCTCTTATTGATGCCTGTTATCCTATTGGTTCCCTGGTATTAGCCACGCCACGTCACTTCCGGTGCGACCGATCTGTGCTTGCGTTCCATCGTGAGACGCACGCCGCTTTGTACGGCGCTCTAGCAAGCACCCCTAGTCTCTCCGTCCTTTGGCTGTCCAGTTGGCTGTCTCCCACCTACAGCATCCTACCATCATATGCGGACACCTCCCAGGCACCGGACGATGACCACATCCACGCTCTTATTGATGCCTGTTATCCACCCTAATGTGTGAGTAGCCATTTGATTGTGTCTCTTGTGTATTTAATTTCTCTAAATTAAAACGTTACTGCACTTAGATTGGGCGCATCCTTGTTTTTTCTGGTATTCTCCATTGCACTGTATAATGATTATACTGCGCAATGCAGGTGACCACTGACCAGTTATAGAGGAACTACAAATCCGAGCAATAATACATTATACAGCGCAATGGAGAATACCAGCAGCTATAGAGGAACAACAAATCCCAGCAATACATTATATAAAATGCAATGCAGAATACCAGAAGTTACAGAGGACTACAATTTTCAGTAATAATACATTATATAAAAAGCAATGCAGAATACGAGCAGTTACAGAGGAACTACAAATCCCAGCAATAATACATTATATAAAACGCAATGCAGAATACCAGCAGTTACAGAGAACTACAAATCCCAGCAATAATACATTATATAAAATGCAATGCAGAATAGCAGCAGTTACAGAGAACTACAAATCCCAGCAATAATACATTATATAAAACGCAATGCAGAATAGCAGCAGTTACAGAGAACTACAAATCCCAGCAATAATACATTATATAAAACGCAATGCAGAATACCAGCAGTTACAGAGGACTACAAATCCCAGCAATAATACATTATAATAATATATTATTATATTATTATATATTATGACAGGAGCTGTGGTGGCTCAACGTGATTGGCACTGCGCTGACAAGCCATTCACCTCTGCAGCCAAGGGTTCGGATCCCGGTCTCGGCTACATGTGAATTGAGTTTGGTGGTCTCAGCCCGGCTCCCGGTGGGTGTGCTATGCAAGGTACGCCTGTGCTTAGTACGCCCACCCCCCCCCCCCCCACAAAAACCACCACTTGCACGCACACAAAATTGGTTTAAAAACACATGCACTTTGGCCATGCGGTCTCTTAAAATAAAGAGAGGCGAAGGACCTACGGGGCTGGCTGGGTGGGCTAGGCCCCCTCACTCCCTCATAGGGGGAGTCCCTCTGCCCCATTGGGGTCCCGTTGGGCCCCAGTTGGGCTCCCAAGAGGAGCAGGTAGGGCGGGGTGAGTGGGAGGCCCCCCTTCACACCCGCCATTGCCACCAGGGGCATGGAGAAGGATGGCGATTGCCTCCGGGGGGAGGGTCTGCCTACTCCCAACTCCTGCAGTCCGGCTCCTCTCTCTCGAGTTCACGCACAAAAATACACTTTAAAAAAATAAAAGAAAAAAAAAAAAAAAATAATATATTATTGCAGGGATTTGGTATTTTTGTTTAAACAGGAAACTTTAAAACAGGTCCCCCTTACGTTTCTGAAGCCTTGTAAGTCACGGTAGCGGCTCTGCGGGCGTGTGTCCGGCCTGTGTGGTGAGCCTGGCGTGGTCTGGACTCGTCCTTCAAATGCCACCCGCAGCGGCAACCCACACACACTGCTGCCCCCCAGGACAAACCACCCCCCCTCCATTAGTACAGACCCCCCCTCAGGAAAAACCTCCCACCTCCATTAGTACATACCCCCCCATAAATCACCCCTCCATTAGTACAGACCCCCCCTCAGGAAAAAACTCCCGCCTCCATTAGTACATACCCCCGCATTAGTACAGACCCCCCCCCACAGAACAACCACCCCCCCATTAGCAGATACCCCCCCTCCTTTAGTACAGACCCCCCCCGGACAAACCACCCCCTCCATTTGTACAGACCCCCCACAGAGGCCACCACAACACCCCCCCCCCCCCAGGACAAACCCCACCCAGGCGGCAGCTGGAGAGGACAGTGTGCAGCTGCGTCGCCTGGGTGGAGAACATGATGATCGTGAGGAGGACAGGACTCAAAACTCGTGGCGGTGGAGAGCTCAGAGCAAGGAGAGGAGGAGAGAATGGAGCTCTGTGGCGCCTGGGTGAACTGCACCCCGCACGGCGCACTCAGGAAACGGCGGGGAGGTGGTCTTGTTCAGGCAATTTTCCGCCCTGTCCTCTGGCCAATGCTAGCGCCGCCGGCCCTGCACGCAGGCTCAACGAGCAGCTCTGCTTTGGGCCCCTAACAGTGACAGGGCCCTGAGCAGCTGCCCCATTTTGCCCTGCGGTAAAGACGGCTATGTATATATTTATATATATATATATATATATATTTATTTATTTATATATATATATATACAGTGCAGAAAATAAGTATTTGAACACCCTGCTATTTTGCAAGTTCTCCCACTTGGAAATCATGGAGGGGTCTGAAATTGTTATCGTAGGTGCATGTCCACTGTGAGAGACATAATCAAAAATAAAAATTCCAGAAATCACAATGTATGATTTTTTAAACTATTTATTTGTATGATACAGCTGCAAATAAGTATTTGAACACCTGAGAAAATCAATGTTAATATTTGGTACAGTAGCCTTTGTTTGCAATTACAGAGGTCAAACGTTTCTTGTAGTTTTTCACCAGGTTTGCACACACTGGAGGAGGGATTTTGGCCCTCTCCTCCACACAGATCTTCTCTAGATCAGTCAGGTTTCTGGGCTGTCGCTGAGAAACACAGAGTTTGAGCTCCCTCCAAAGATTCTCTATTGGGTTTAGGTCTGGAGACTGGCTAGGCCACGCCAGAACCTTGATATGCTTCTTACAGAGCCACTCCTTGGTTATCCTGGCTGTGTGCTTCGGGTCATTGTCATGTTGGAAGACCCAGCCTCGACCCATCTTCAAAGCTCTAACTGAGGGAAGGAGGTTGTTGCCCAAAATCTCGCAATACATGGCCCCGGTCATCCTCTCCTTAATACAGTGCAGTCGCCCTGTCCCATGTGCAGAAAAACCCCCCCAAAGCATTATGTTACCACCACCATGCTTCACAGTAGGGATGGTGATCTTGGGATGGTACTCATCATTCTTCTTCCTCCAAACACGGTTAGTGGAATTATGACCAAAAAGTTCTATTTTGGTCTCATCTGACCACATGACTTTCTCCCATGACTCCTCTGGATCATCCAAATGGTCATTGGCAAACTTAAGACGGGCCTTGACATGTGCTGGTTTAAGCAGGGGAACCTTCCGTGCCATGCATGATTTCAAACCATGACGTCTTAGTGTATTACCAACAGTAACCTTGGAAACGGTGGTCCCAGCTCTTTTCAGGTCATTGACCAGCTCCCTCCGTGTAGTCCTGGGCTGATTTCTCACCTTTCTTAGGATCATTGAGACCCCACGAGGTGAGATTTTGCATGGAGCCCCAGTCTGAGGGAGATTGACAGTCATGTTTAGCTTCTTCCATTTTCTAATGATTGCTCCAACAGTTGACCTTTTTTCACCAAGCTGCTTGGCAATTTCCCCGTAGCCCTTTCCAGCCTTGTGGAGGTGTACAATTTTGTCTCTAGTGTCTTTGGACAGCTTTTTGGTCTTGGTCATGTTAGTAGTTGGATTCTTACTGATTGTATGGGGTGGACAGATGTCTTTATGCAGCTAATGACCTCAAACAGGTGCATCTAATTTAGGATAATAAATGGAGTGGAGGTGGACATTTTAAAGGCAGACTAACAGGTCTTTGAGGGTCAGAATTCTAGCTGATAGACAGGTGTTCAAATACTTCTTTGCAGCTGTATCATACAAATAAATAGTTAAAAAATCATAAATTGTGATTTCTGGATTTTTTCTTTTTGATTATGTCTCTCACAGTGGACATGCACCTACGATGACAATTTCAGACCCCTCCATAATTTCCAAGTGGGAGAACTTGCAAAATAGCAGGGTGTTCAAATACTTATTTTCTGCACTGTATATATATATATATATATATATATATATATATATATATATATATATATATATATATATATATATATAAAAATTTGAGATGTTTCTATATATATTTATTGTCATAAATGGGTATTTTTGTTACTGTATTCAACTGTTTGTGAGATTATGTTTTATATATTTTACTATGTTGAGTATCAATAAAGATTTATAAAAAAAAAATGAATTACAAGGATGAAGAGAAATGTTTCAAAATATACCTCATTGTCTGTGCAAACTCCTGGAAAAACAATGAACAAATAACACAAGCAGGAAATTTGTTTTCTGAGGGTGATAAATACACAAACTGTGTACTGAACACTGCTTGGAATGTGGACTACAGAGCCTATTTCTGTAATTCAGATAAGAAGGGGAGGTGTTTTGTGGTCCTGCCCTAATGTGACAATACCACGCTTCCATAGACAGAATGCAGTGGGGTTGATTATCAAAAAGAGCAGCTAGTATTGACTGTTTTCTTTTAAAAAGTATGTTTACTTGCAAAGTGATTGTTAGTTAATAAGGTTTTATAATAAATTTTATTATTTTTCTTGCGCATAATTGAGCTTTCAAAGTGAGGGTGATTTAATAGGATTAGTGTGGTGGCTGGCTTTTTTTTATTCTACAAATGCTTCATGTTGTTTTATTTTAACTGTTATGCTATCTACAATTACAGTAACATACTTTTATTTTCACTAAGTAGTTTCTTGTGTGAAATAGAGTATTGTCGCTATTCTAGTTTGAAACCAAACCTTTATTACACTTCTAACATTATACAGTCACAATTTTAACAATATTTTAAGATGACATTAGCACTATACTGGCATGTAGTGTGTTGCTTAGCAACTGCAGAATAATGTCATTTTGGCTCATAATTAGGAATTGATTTCTTACATCTGGCACAGTGTTGCAGATAAAATAGTAAAATAAATTATTTATAAACTATATTATGATCGTGATGAAACACAGAAAAGATTTGTACGATTACTTTTTAATTTTTTTTAAATATATCTTTGCGCAGAAAAAGTTAATATTGTTGATGTTGATATTTATGGGATTTTTTCATGGCAGATTTGTTTGGTTTACAAATGAACCTATACTTTACCTGTAATTATGTTTCAGTACTATCTCTTAAATTACCACATTAATGAAAATAAAACATTAGAGCAGCCTTACATGGTTGATCTATGCAAGTGTTGCTGCCAGCTTGATTGCTACTTGCAGGAGGCAAATTGGCTCTGTAGGTTATTCCTAGGACTAATACAGGGTATATCCATATATAAAAATCATTCATGCTGTTCTAAAATGCTAGTGGCTGGCTTTTATGCTGACTCTTTTCCTTCAGTACTTAGGGCCAGATTCAGGTACATTTGCGCATTATTGGACCGGCGTAGCGCACCGCCTTTACGTTAGACTGGCGCAATGTAGCGGCGCAATCACCCTATTCTCGTCGCTTTTACGCAGAAATTTGCGCCTGCGCAACGTTATTTCAGAGGCGCAAGGCGGAGAAATACAAATTGGGAAGGACGTGGGCGTGTTACATTGAAATGAGCCGTGACCCCATGCAAATGAAGGGCCGGCCGGCTCGCGCATGCGCGCTTGAAGCAGACCATGGTCAGCACCTCTGTGCGCATGCTCACAACTCGGGGGCTGTGGTTAATTCCATGATGGCATATGAGGGGTGAATCTGAAGATGCGAGACACCTCAGAATCACCCATGGCATAGATGTCTAGGCGTGTGTGATATATCCTCTCCCTCTCCCCTCTCAGCTACAACAATCTATCCTAAATAAAATATACCATAATAAAACGCAAGTCATTTAAGCAAATAACATTCATATTTTCTTTTACCAAGCAATACCATCAAATGATGAAACTGTATTTAAAATTAGAGAAATTTTCTGTGTGTTGTTACTATTAATTTATTTTTAACAATAAAGGATAATTTGACAATTTTATTGTTCCAGGAAATGCATGATTAGGTTATCACACAATATATGCCATCTATATAAGCCTTGAATGGCTTCCTTGCCGATAACAATATTTTTCAAAACCAGCATGATAAAACGAGGTAATAATAATAAAAGGTAAAAATTAGAAAGTAACCTGCCAGTATAGATGTATAGCAGTTGCTGTTGCATACTTTTTTTTGTGCTGTTGGCACACCTGATATGCAAATATTTGTGCTGGATCAGTGATTTTAGTGAAACAGAGATCTTGCACTTTAAAAATGACTTCACAAGTGCATTTGTACAGCACACATCCCTGTAGTGCTAAGAATCATATTGGTGTTTTTTTTTACCAAGTATGTAGTAGACATTCACTTTGTTTTTTTCCTTCAATTCTTTTGTCCATGGAGGACTCAATTAAACTGATATTATCAAGTGCAAGAGATGACATGGTATAACTTGTCTGAACAACACTCCTTTGCACTGATCTTTGTAGTATAAACACACCTTGGGTAGTAGTGGTGCCAAATACATTTAATTTGTAAAGTAGTAAAGTTGAGCTATCTGTAAATTTACAGGCCAAAATTCTCAACATGTGAACACATGCAGAAACAGTATAATTTATCTTTAAAAGCAATACTTGAGCTTCAGGCAATTAGTTTTGCATAGCCTTAAGGCCGCGTACACGCGCTCAAACTTATCCGATGAAAACGGTCTGACAGACAGATTTCATCGGATATGTCTGCTGGGCCATTTTGGTTTGATCAGTGTACACACGATCAAACCAAAATCTCCGCCGGCAGACAGCGCGGTGACGTGGCGGTGACGTTGACGCCGCCACGTCACTGAACCAGGAAGTAAAAATCGACGCATGTGCGGACAGATACGTCCGCTGGTTAGTATGCTTTAAATTTGTCTGCTGGAAAAACCTGTCTGCTCGCCTGTACACACGATCAAATTTGTCTGCTAAAACGGTCCGTCGGACCGGTTTCAGCAGATAAATTTGATCGTGTGTACGCGGCCTCAGAGGAGAATCTTGGAAGAATTATGCCTTCGGATTGCTGCATACAGGAAGAAGCTTTATTTGCTCTCCCTTCCTGCAATAATTTTTTGTAATATATGAAAATCTGTGCAAAGTTCAGCGCTACAAAAAATGTGTACAACAATGACAGCCGCTGGCACAGGTCAGTACATAAAAACCTCAAACAGTGTATACTTAAATTAAAAGTGCAGCCCTAATCAAAAACATTTTTAAAATGAAAATTGTTGCCATATATTAAATCCAAAAAAGTCAGGCAGAGTCTTCAAACACCATACACAAGTGACAATATATAAGTGAGTTCAATGGATGAATAAACAAAGTCCATAATAGTAGTGTTCCTAAAAGTGCCTTCAAGAGAAGTAGAAGGACGTGTACACAGAGGAAAAATTACTCCCAAGGTCATCCAGTGGAAAGATAATCAATGAGAGTGGCTGCTTACCAAAAGCAGTTGGTTTCCAAATGAATGGAAAGTCAAGTAGTGCCTAGGGCTTTATATATATACACACAGGGTTAAGGCAGTGCTGCAAAATAATGGTGGCCACACAGAATATTGACACTTTGGGCCCAATTTGGACATTTTCACTCAGGGGTTTACCTCTCAGGCACTATTTAACCACTTAAGCCCCGGACCATATTGCTGGTCAATAATCGGGCCACTTTTTGCGATTCGGCACTGCGTCACTGGCTCCCAAACAATATTGGCGTCCTTTTTTCCCCACAAATAGAGCTTTCTTTTGGTGGTATTTGATCACCTCTGCGGTTTTTCGTTTTTGAACTATAAACAAAATTAGACCGACAATTTTGAAAAAAAAATAATATTTTTTACTTTTTTATACCCAAAAATATATCTAAAAAAAAGATTTTTTTCCTCAATTTAGGCCGATATGTATTCTTCTACATATTTTTCGTAAAAAAAATCGCAATAAGCGCTTATTAATTGGTTTGCGCAAAAGTTATAGCGTTTACAAAATAGGGCATCGTTTTATGGCATTTTTATTAATATTTTTATTTTTACTAGTAATGGTGGCAATCAGCGATTTTTATCGGTACTGCAACATTATGGCGGACACTTCGGACACATTTTTGGGACCATTGGCATTTTTATAGCAATCAGTGCTATAAAAATGCATGTATTACTATAAAAATGCCACTGGCAGGGAAGGGGTTAACACTAGGGGACGAGGAAGGGGTTAAGTCAGGGGCGTGCCCCTATTGGCTGATAGGCGTGATGACGTAGATCTACGTGATCTCACCCAGCAGAGCCGACCTGCCACCGTATAACGGAAATATAAAGGAATTTTTCATTTTCACTTCAAGCTTGATTAAAAAAACTCCTGCAGTAAAAACGATCTATTATAAAAAAAAAAACAATTTGCATTGATATATGTTCCCCATGGCAGTACCCAGGCCCCCATACCCTTTTTATAGTGAATAATTTGCAAAGTCTTCAAAATGGGGACTTGATTTTCAAATTCAGGTCCCATAGACTTCAATGGGCTTCGGAGTTCGGGTCTAAACTGTTCAAAAGTTCTGGCGCAAACCAAACCAGGGGGTGTTCAGTCCAACTCTAGTTCTCAGTAATGAACACCTAGATATTGTCGATGCACTAGGTGGTGCTGTTACAGTTTTTTTGGACTTAGAAGTCAGTGCTGGGGACAGTGTGGAGTGGAATCAGAGGGAGGGAGAGGGAGCAGCGTGTAGAGGACTGGACCCCCAACTCTGAGAGCAGCAGCGTGGCGGAATGGATCTCCACGATCAGACCGGACCCCCCAAGATTGTGAGCCACAGTAGGTGACCCAGGGACAGTAATCACCACATGGACATGGACAGAGGAGGCGGAGGACATCCAGCGAAGGTAAGTGGAAGGCTGACAGGGAGAGGCGGCAGGTAAGTGAAGTGCACACCAGACCAGAGGAAGGAGAGTGTGAGACTGGTTAGTGAGTGGCGGCACTGAAGGTGACTGACTGCTAGTATCAGATTATAAGGGGAGGCTGCAGAGGGACACAGACACAAACACCAAAACCTGACTGACAGTGTATGTGAGTACCTGAGTGTTGGGAGTGCTGGGAGTACCAGAGTATTGTGAGTGTTGGGAATACCTGAGTATTGGGAGTCTTGGGAGTACCTGTGTATTGTGAGTACCCGATTGTTGTCTGAGTAGTGTGTGTGTATCGTTAGTACCTGTGTACACGAAACATGTAACACACATTGCGAAGGAGAGCAAAAAAATCCCCAATTCTTTAAGTATATAAACAGTAAAAAAGGGAGGACAGATCATATTGGCCCCATAAAGAATGAGGAAGGACATCTGGTTACAAAGGATGGTGAGATGGCGAAGGTATTGAATTTATTTTTCTTTTCAGTCTTCACAAGGTAATCGGGGGGCTTCAGTAACCAAAACTGCAGTTTTTGTCCTCATGACACAGCAAAGGAAGAACCCTCATGGCTAACAAAGGACAGAATTAGAAATTTACTTGGGAAACTTTAACATTAATAAATCATCGGGATCAGATGGCTTGCACCCGAGGATATTTAGTAAACTCAGTCAAGTAATTGCCAGACCTTTGTTCCTAATTCTACGGATTGGAATGGTACTAGCTAATTGGAGAAAAGCACCAATATTTAAAAAAGGGCCCAAATACATCCCTGGGAATTACAGACCAGTTAGCCTAACATCAATAGTATGCAAGCTCTTGGAAGGGATGATAAGGGACTATATACAAGATTTTAGTAATGAAAACTGTATCATTAGCAGTAATCAGCATGGATTCATTGCCAAACCAATTAACCTTCTATGAGGAGGTGAGCTGCCATCTAGATAAAGGAAGGCCCGTAAACGTGGTGTATCTGGATTTTGCAAAACCATTTGACACAGTTCCCCATATGTCTACTGTACAAAGTAAGGTCCGTTGGCATTAACCATAGGGTGAATATATGGATTGAAAACTGGCTACAAGGGCGATTTCAGAGGGTGGTGATAAATGGGGAAAACTCGGAATGGTCAGGGGTGGGAAGTGGGGTCCCCCAGGGTTCTGTGCTGGGACCAATCCTGTTTAATTTGTTCATAAATGACCCGGAGGATGGGGTAAACAGTTCAATCTCTGTATTTGCGTACGACACTAACATGGCAAATGAGGTTTAGTGTAGAAAAATCTTAAATAATGTATTTGGATGGCAAAAATATGAATGCACCTCCGGTACCTCTTAGTGGACTCTGGACTAATTTTTATTGCATCCATGTGAGTACCATAATGTATGCCTGTTTTATTATTAACCACTTGACCACTGGGCACTTAAACCCCCTTAATAACCAGACCAATTGTCATACAACACTGTAACCAAATGAAATTTTTGTCATTTTTTTCCCACAAATAGAGATTTCTTTTGGTGGTATTTGATCACCTCTGCGGTTTTTATTTTTTTCGCTATAAATGAAAAAAGAAAGAAAATTTTGTAAAAAAATGAATTTTTCTTCATCTCTATTATAAAATTTTGCAAAAAATACATTTTTCTTCAAAAATGTAATCTAAAATGTATACTGCTACATATATTTGGTAACAAAACAAAAAAAATGGATATTATTTAGTCTGGGTGAAAGTTATAGGGTCTAAAAGCTATGGTACCAATTACTGAAAATTGATCACATCTGATGTACTGACAGCCTCTCTCATTTCTTGAGACCCTAACATGCCAGAAAAGTACAAATACCCCCCAAATGACCCCTTTTTGGAAAAAAGACATTCCAAGGTATTTAGAAAGAGGCATTGTGAGTTTTTTGAAGTTGTATTTTTTTCCCACAATTCTTTGCAAAATCAAGATTTTTTTTAATTTTAGTTTTTTTCCACAACATTTTCATATTACCAGGTTATTTCTCACACACAGCATTGCATACCACAAATTACACCCCAAAACACATTCTGCTATTCCTCCCGAGTATGGCGATACCACATGTGTGAGACTTTTACACAGCGTGGTCACATACAGAGACCCAACCTGCAGGGAACACCATCAGGCGTTCTGGAACACCCAGACCAATTCTGACATTTCTCTCCTACATGTAAAAATCATCATTTATTTGCTAGAAAATTACATAGAACCCCAAAACATTATATATGCTTTTTTAGCAAAGACCCTAGAATACAATGGCGGTCGTTGCAACTTTTTATCGCGCATGGTATTTGCACAGCAATTTTTCGAATGCGTTTTTTTTTGGAAATAAAACAGTTTTGTGCTTTAAAAAAAAAAACAGTAAAGTTAGCCCAATGTTTTTGCATAATATGAAAGATGAAGTTACACCGAGTCAATAGATACCCAACATGTCACCCTTCAAAATTGCACACATTCGTGAAATGGCGCCAAACTTCGCTACTTAAAAATCTCCATAGGTGACGCTTTAAATGTTTTTCCTGGTTACAGCTTTTTAGTTGGAGAGGAGGTCTAGGGCCAAAATTATTGCTCTCGCTCTAACGTTCGCAGCGATACCTCACATGTGTGGTGTGAACACCGTTTTCATATGTGGGCGGGACTTACGTGTGCGGTCGCTTCTGTATACAAGCACACGGGTATAGGGGCGCTGTAAAAAAAATATGTTATTGTTCATTTTACTTTATTTATTTTAGTTTGACATGTTTTTCCCCAAAAATAAATGTTTTGATCACTTTTATTCCTATTACAAGGAATGTAAACATCCCTTGTAATAGGAATATAGCATGACAGGTCCTCTTTACAGTGAGATATGGGGTCAATAAGACCCCACATCTCACCTTGAGGCTGGCATTGCAGAGTATTGTGCGGGGGCATTGCAGAGTATTGTGCGGGGGTATTGCAGAGTATTGTTCAGAGTACTGCACAGGGGGTACTCCAGAGTATTGCGCAGGGGGTACTGCAGAGTATTGCGCAGGGGGTACTGCAGAGTATTGCGCAGGGGTACTGCAGAGTACTGGCCGGGCTATTGCAAAGTACTGGCCGGGGTATTGCAGAGTATTGCACAGGGAGTATTGCAGAGTATTGCACATGGAGTATTGCGCAGGGGGTATTGCAGAGTATTGGGCAGGGGGTATTGCAGAGTATTGCGCAGGGAAGGAAGAGTATTGCAGGGGTTAATGCAGGGATGGCTGAGCAGGGATGGATGGATCTGTGACTGCAATAGTCACAGATCCAGCCACAGTGCTGCTGCCGTCTGCGCTCTCCTCTCACACTGTACCAATCATCAAAATGACGCCGGTTTATTTACATGTGATCACTCCGTCATTGGACAGAGCGATCACGTGGTATACGGCCGCTATCAGCGGCAATTTACCGCGATCCAGGGGACCCGGCGGTCATGGACATTCCCGTGTGCGCGGGAGCGCGACTCTGGGAGGACATTATATAACGTCCTCCCAGAGTTAAGGAACCACCCTGCAGCCGTTATTTTAAGGCGTGCGGTGGTTAAAAATGTTTAAATGATACTGCACTATTGGCACTTTTTACCTTCCTGGGTGAGGGTCATTGTTGTCCATTGGACGTGACTCCTGAGGGGGACTTTATCCACAGAGAGAGATTACAGTTCACTGGGACACACTACATTCTGAAACGACTGGAACATCGTTGGCTATAATATACATGCTGTTTACTTACAGCAGTTAGGCCCCGTACACACGGCCGAGGTTCTCGCTGAAAATCAGCGAGAACCTCGCTGGAATGCACATTCCAGCGAGGACCTCGGCCGTGTGTACGGTCTCAGCGAGCTTCCCGTCGGGAAGCTCGTTGAGCCGAAAAAGAGAGCACGCTCTCTATTTTCTCGACGGCCCGCCTGGAAGAATGGCTGGTTGCCATTCCCGACGGGCGGGTCGCCGAATCCGACGGCCGGGAGAGAACCTCGACGGGCGGAACGATGTGTTCTGCCCGTCGAGGTTCTCTGCCGTGTGTACGGCACCTAAGGTAAGGGGACACCCTCACTAAAACTTCAAAAGGATATTGGAATTCTTTCTCTGCACCACCTTCACGCTGAATATTTTGGCATAAGCACCAGCATTTTATTGTTGATTGTTCCTTTAATATTTTGATCTTTTAAACAGCATTGATGTTTGCTGTTTTTCTGCATGGACACTGATGCGATTTCTTATAATCACTTATGTGTGTTGCTTTAGTTTTTCTACTATATAGCAGTGCATGCTTCAATATCACTGAGCACTTTGTATTTTTGATTGGATGTCATTTGTATAACCAATATCAGCGATTAATATTTTTTGGGGTCTGGGCTTTGACTAGGCCAGTGATGGCGAACCTTGGCACCCCAGATGTGTTAGAACTACGTTTCCCATGATGCTCCGCTACACTGCAGAGTGCTTGAGCATCATGGGAAATGTAGTTCCAAAACATCTGGGGTGCCAAGGTTCGCCATCACTGGACTAGGCCATTCCAATACATTTACATGTTTCCACTTAAAGCACTCAAGTGTTGCTTTAGCAGTGTGTTTGGGGTCATTGTCCTGCTGGAAGGTGAACCTCTGTCCTAGCCTCAAATCACACACAGATTGGTACAAGTTTTGCTCAAGAATATCCATGTATTTAGCACCATCCATCTTACCCTCAACTCTGACCAGTTTCCCAGTCCCGACTGCTAAAAAATATCTCCTCAGCAAGATGCTGCCACCACCATATTTCACTGTGGGGATGGTGTTCTTTGGGTGATGTGATGTGTTGGGTTTGCGCCAGACATAGCATTTTCTTTGATGGCCAAAAAGTAAAATTTTAGTCTCATCAGAGACTTTGCTGTTGTGCCATGTTCTTACCATTTGTATATGATAGATTTGATGGTGCTCCTAGGGATCATCAAAGATTTGGATATTTTTTTATAACCTAACCTTGACTTGTACTTCTCAACAACATTGTCTCTTACTTGTTTGGAGAGTTCCTTGGTCTTCATGGCAGTGTTTGGTTACTGGTGCCTCTTGCTTAGGTGTTGCAGCCTCTGGGGCCTTTCAAAATGGTGTGTGTATATATATATATATATATATATATATATATATATATAGAAGATCATGTGACACTTAGATTGCACACAGGTTGACATCATTTCACTAATTATATGACTTCTGAAGGTAATTGGTTGCACCAGAGCTTTTTATGGGCTTCATAACAAAGGGGGTGAATACATATGCACATGCCAATTATCCGTTTTTTATTTCTTACATTTTTTCTAATGTATTTATTATTTTTTTAATTTGACTTCACCAACTTAGACTATTGTGTTCTGATCCATCACACATAATTCAGATTAAAAAAACATTGAACTAAAGGCTGAAATGTAACAAAATAGGTAAAAAGCCAGGGGGGTGAATACTTTTGCAAGGCATTGTATATATTCCTCCACCAACATGCTCATCCATGTATTTTTGGACCTTGCTCTGTGCACTGGTTCAAATCATTTGGCGGAGGGGGGGTTTTTGGTGTGGGGGTTGGACTTGGCCCTTTCATTCCGGTGAAGGGAACTTTAAGGCGTCAGCATACCAAGACATTTTGCACAATTTCATGCTCCCAACTTTGTGGGAACATTTTGGGGATGCCCCTTTACTATTCTAACATGACTACGCACCAGTGCACAAAGCAAGGTCCATAAAGACATGGATGAGCAAGTTTTGGGTGGAGGAATTTGACTGGCCTGCCCTCAACCCGATAGAACACCTTTGGGATGAATTAGAGCGGAGACTGCAAGCCAGACCTTCTGGTCCAACATCAGTGGCTGACCTCACAAATGTGTTTCTGGAAGAATGGCCAAACATTACCATAGACACACTCTTAAACTTGCGGACAGCCCTGCCATACGAATATATGACTGGGATGGCATTAAAGCTCATATGTGTGTAAGGGCAGATGTCCCAATACCTTAGGTAATGTAATATATATATATACACATACATACATACATATACACAGGGCTCGACAAATCCCAGGTGCCGGGTCACGATGGCGACAAGAAATTATGTCCTGGCGCCTGGACTGCCGACCCGACCGAATGCTTCCACACCCCGCACAAGCCCCCTTGCTATATATCCTGGGCTCCACTTGCCCATCTGCGGGCCTGGGACCAGTGTGGGTGCCGGCAGTTTCCTGGCAGTTGTGGGTGAAAACCTATTTGGTCTACCTGACCGTGGTTTGGTTTCAACAGAACCGCTAATTTTCCATTTCTTGATTAGAGTTTGAACACTGCTGATTGGCATTCTTAATTCATTGGATATCTTTTTATATCCCTTTCCTGTTTTATACAGTTCAACTACCTTTTGCCGCAGATCCTTTGACAGTTCTTTTGCTTTCCCAATGACTCAGAATCCAGAAACGTCAGTGCAGCACTGGATGAAAGATGAAAGGGTCTGTCAGGAGTCCAGAAACTCACTGACCTTTTATAGACACACACACACTAATTACAGTCGGGTCCATAAATATTGGGACATCGACACAATTCTAATCTTTTTGGCTCTATACACCACCACAATCCATTTTAAATGAAATTAACAAGATGTGCTTTAACTGCAGACTTTCAGCTTTAAGTTGAGCTTAGCCATTCCATGGCCAGGTGTGTGTTATTCCCTTATTATCCCATTTACTAGGAGCAGATAAAAGGTTCAGAATTAATTTCAAGTGTGCCATTTGTATTTGGAATCTGTTGCTGTCAACTTTCAATATGAGATCCAAAGAGCTGTCACTATCGGTGAAGCAAGCCATCATTAGGCTTAAAAAACAAAAAACAAACCTATCAGAGAGATAGCAAAAACATTAGGTGTGGCAAAATCAACTGTTTGGAACAGCCTTAAAAAGAAACAACGCACCGGTAAGCTCAGCAACACCAAAAGACCACGAAAAACAACTGTGGTGGATAACCAAATAATTCTTTCCCTGGTGAAGAAAACACCCTTAACAACGGCTAGCCAGATCAAGAACACTCTCCAGGAGGTAGGTGTATGTGTGTCAAAGTCAACAATCGAGAGAAGACTTTACCAGAGTGAATACAGAGGGTTCACCACAAGATCTAAACCATTGGTGAGCCTCAAAAACAGGAAGGCCAGATTAGAATTTGCCAAACAACATCTAAAAAAGCCTTCACAGTTCTGGAACAACATCCTATGGACAGATGAGACCAAGATCAACTTGTACCAGAGTGATGGGAAGAGAAGAGTATGGAGAAGGAAAGGAACTGCTCATGATCCAAAGCATACCACCTCATCAGTGAAGCATTGTGGTGGTAGTGTCATGGTGTAGGCATGTTGGGTGCTGGAAGGGGGGAGGAAACTAAGACGTTGACTGGACCGCATTAAGTGACTGGACCCTGAAGATTCGGGCTGCATGTTCTGCTACTTTTTATCTTCATGGATGTAAGTGCACATGTTTTTATTTATTAAACTTTTTGTAAGGTCTTATGCTATGCGAGTCTTATTTTCTCCCTGCATATTCCTTCTTGCTGGGCAATTACTGAGGAATCATCCACTGGTTTAGATCTGCTCAAGGCAGCTGACTGGTCTGAGAATCCTGAGTTTATGCTGGTTTGATCTCTCTGAGATCTCTCTTTCTGGTAAGGGTCCTTTCACACGGAGCGGACCATTTTTCATCCACTCCGTGTCTGTCTGTCGGCTCAGCGGGGGCTGAGCTGTCGGCGGACAGGGCGGTCCCAGCCCACTGTGCAGAGACCGCCCTGTCTTTCCTCCGCTGCCCCCTATGGGGAATCGGATGAATACGGACCGTCTGTCCGTATTCATCCGATCCGATCCGCCAGACGGAAGAAAACTAGGGTTTTCTTCCGTCCGAAAAAGCGGATCTTTGGATCTACTTCTTTGGATCTACTTCACTCTGGGATCAATATTGCTACCTACCCATCTGTGTTGGACTTTACTCCCTTCTGATCTCCAACTTTCATTTGTTGGAGGCATTCACATATATGTTATATTTATCACTGGTTATTGTAACTATTTTGTGCAGTTTAGCAAGCACAGGGCACTGCTAATTCTTTAGCGCGATTCTCTTTTTTTTCCCTATCCATTCATATGTTGTATAACATTTTTTGAATCACAGCTTTTCACTTCGTTTAAATGTATGGTATGTGCAATATTTCTTTTTTGCTAAATCTGTCCCATTACTTTTGGTCCCTTAAAAAATAGGACGCACATATACAAACTGTTGTAATTCCTACACCGTTCACCTAATTTGAATGTAAACACCCTCAAATTAAAGCTGAAAGTCTGCAGTTAAAGCACAAATCCATTGTAGTGGTGTATAGAACCAAAAAGATTAGAATTGTGTCGATGTCCCAATATTTATGGACCTGACTGTACAAGTAAACTGTCAGGATCTGGGACCTCTTCTGTGTCTGGCACTGATGCTTCCCACTGAGCTGGTCTGGGATGCCGGACAGCTCCCTGCCTGATCTATTGGACAACTCTGTCTTGTGTCTTGATTGCTGTTGAACCATGAACTCCTTGCTCCTCCCATGAACTTCCTATAAAAGCCTTGGGCCAGATTCAGAAGGTATTTACGTCAGCGCATCAAGAGATACGCCACGTAAATACTAAGAATAGCCGGCGTATCTATTTTTGCTATTCAGAAAAGAAGATACGCCGGAATTCTGCTAATATACGAGCGGCGTAATTCTGTTACACCGCCGTATATTAGTTGCAGTTTTTATGCTGGCGCTTCCGTCGTTTTACGCGTCAAATATGTAAATGAGGGATTTACGGCGATTCACCGAACGTACTTGCGGCCGGCCGTCATAGTTTACGCGTAAGCGTTATAGCGGCGTAAGCTTACCCCTGCTATTAGAGGCATAGCCAATGTTAAGTATGGACGTTGGGACATCGTCGAATTGTACGTCGGTCACGTCGTTTGCGTAAATCGTTCGGGAATTGGGCTCGACGTTGGTTACGTCAATTATCTGAATCCGGCCCCTTGTCTCTGCACTTCCTCTTTGCCAGGTTATTGTGCCTTCTCAGCCGGTGCCTTGCAATTTGACTTCCCTGCTGCCATCTGTATTTTGCTACAACTCATGATTGACCCATGGCTTGTTCCTTGACCACTCTACTGCCTGATCCCAACCTGCAACTACTCGTTGACGACCTTTTGGCTTGCTTACTGACCACGCTGCTGTTTGACCCTTATGTGCTCATCCGCTACTGGACCCAGCTTGCTTACACCCTGGAGGGGCAAACCTGAGGACTGTGAATAGTGAATAATGGCTTTCGCGCCGCTACACAGTGAATGAATAAAAGTGAAATCAACCAAAATAAACAGTGTTAAAATGCAGCAAAAACTAGCAGCGTTTACAGTAAGCAGCAATAGTGAATAAAGTAATGATCTTGCGCATAATCTATAAAACACACTAATATTGTGACCAAAAATGCATTAATGATAAAAGGTGAAAAATATATATGATGACGACATGTGACCGTGTCGTAACGCGTAGGGAGTGGCCGTGGGCAGACGAACACCTGGAAAGACATGAGACAGTGCAGGGGAGCCACTGTTCATTTTATTTACACTCGTTTATTTTTTGATGTAAGCGCACATACACTTAAATAAAATGTTCCCTTGAGGTTTATTACTAGACTATTGGAGGCCTTCTTCTTTCCCCTTGTTTCCCTGGATTGAGACCAAATAGGTATTCATGGAGCAGACCGGGATAGCCTCTGGGAAGTCTGTGTGTGGCATGCCATATACAGGTGGAGACAAAGTTTATCCGCATTGCTGATTTAATTCTTCAGTGAGGTGAGCGCTCTGGGAGACCAGACAGATGGTCTCCCAGAGCGCTCTTTCTATTCCTCTCTGGGATTGGTGGACATTTGTTTCTTCTCCCTTTACAGCATCTACTGCTTTATTTCACATGGACTCACACTTTTGATTTTGTTTATTGTTATATCCTATTGGATTTATTAGTGAGTGAAAAACTTGTATAGCACAGCACATGCGAACTGAATCGCCCCATGGCGCTCGTTTGTCCATTTCTCCTTTGAACTCAAAAGAGATGGGTTTTGATCTTTCTCCTAAAGGCTAAGTGCTTCTCCTCCAACCGAATGGAGGTTGATAAAGCGTTTCATAGTCTAGGCCCTTGGACCGCAAATCTTCTTTCTCCTTTGGACTTGTATCTGACTTTGGGTATTTGGAGTAGATTTTGGTTGATGGATGGCAGTTGTGGTTGTGGGCTTTTAGTTTTTCACATAGATATTGGGGGGCATTTCCCAGAATACACTTATGCATCAGACAGAGTGCTTTGAAAGTAATTCTGTCTGTTACTGGCAACCAGTGAAGGCTTCTCAGTGAAGGTGAGATTGATTCCCATGTTATTTTCCCAGTCACAAGTCGAGCGGCCGTATTCTGAACGACTTGCAGGCGAGTGATTTGCTACTTTGGGAGTCTGAGGTAAAGGGCATTTGCATAGTCCAGCACTTTATTAGTTAAATTTCATTGATTTATTTACATATATTCTTTACCTTTTATCACTTATGCATTTTTGGTCACAATATTAGTGTGTTTTATAGATTATGCGCAAGATCTTTACTTTATTTAAACCTGAGGACTGCAACCTGGTACTAGCACGCAGCTAAATCCATCTCCACCATCAGAAGCTCTGGTGAACACTGGCTAGTACTTAGACTCTGCACCTCAGGTTAGCCTGTGTCATCTGCCAGAAGTGACTGCCTGTATACCTGTCCCACAACTGCTATAGCTACTGGTCTTCAAGCTCGACACCAGATCGCGACACAAACAGATCACAGGCGAGGATGGATACCTTTAATAGCCATTCAAACCCCTTTGTGTCATTTTGTATGCATGTTATTAGGCCAAAATCCCCAGGGTATGTAAACTTTTGATCAGGGTCATTTGGGTAGTTTCTGTTGTAATTATGATTTAACCAGTTAAGGACCCCCGCACGCCTATGTACGTCCACAACATGGCTCGTACAGGCACAAGGGCGTAAATTTACGTCCTCGCCTTAGTGCGGTTCGGGGGTCCCATCGGGACCCCCTCCGCGGCGTGCGGCGGTCCCCCTGGCTCTGGGAGCAATCGCCGACGAGCGGGCGGATGTCCGTGTTTTCCGCCCCCCCCCCGCGATCGCTCCCAGCCAATGGGAGCGCGCTCCCAGCCTGTCACTTCCTCCTCCTGTGTTTACACAGGAAGGAGGAAATGATCATTTCTCTCATCGCAGCGCTGTTTCCCAGCGCTGCTGATGAGAGAAGACATGCCAAGTAAGTGTGCACCAACACAACACTGACACACACTCACATAGGCATATTAACCCCTTGTGATCGCCCCCCCACCCCCCTGTCACAGTGTTACTGAATGCAGTGATTTAATCACTGCATTTAGTGTCAGTGTGACAGGCACTGTAAAAAACAGTTAGTGTTAGTGTCAGGGTAGCCCCCCCACCCCCCCTAATAAAGTTTTAACCCCCTGATCACCGCCCTAGTTAACCCTTTCACTCCCTATTGCCAGCGTCACTAAGCGATCATTTTTCTGATCGCTGTATTAGTGTCGCTGTTCCCGCTAGGTAGCTATTTTTTTTATTACAATTTTTTTTTTTACTAAAGACATGTGGCTAAATAAATTTTGGCCTAAATGTTTTACTAAAATTTAGTTTATTTGATTTTTTTTATAACAAATAGTAAAAAAATAGTGATTTTTTTCAAAATTGTCGCTCTATTTTAGTTTATAGCGCAAAAAATAAAAATCGCAGAGGCGATCAAATACCACCGAAAGAAAGCTCTATTTGTGGGAAGAAAAGGACGCAAATTTTGTTTGGGAGCCACGTCGCACGACCGCGCAATTGTCTGTTAAAGCGACGCAGCGCCGAATTGTAAAAACACCTTGGGTCATTTAGCAGCGTAAGTGTCCGGGTCTTAAGTGGTTAAAAAGAGTAAACACAGTTGCTCGATATTAAATTGCTTAAGCCAAACACTAACCATGAGTAAAAGAAAAGCTTTTGTGTTATCATTCATATTCTCTAAAAAATGTCCAAGAAATCAAATTCTGCCAGGGTATATAACCTTATGAGCACAACTGTATGTGATTAAAAAAAAAGTAAGTTACACCCAAGCACATAAACACTCCCCCACCTCTACATACAAAACATAAACATACGCATTGGGGCGCCTACGCCTGAAAACTTTGATTGCAATACACATTACATATCACCACACCATTTTTCTGCAACCCAGTTCCTATGTTTTCGTGCATAGTGGAGTAGTTTAGCCTTGTTTCCACATCGGAGATATGGCTTTTAATTCTTCCATCAAGACCACTTATGGCCATGTTTCCCTGGACAGTAGAAGGGTGTAGAAGAAAGAAAAAAATCACCGTTCCAGGTGAGGCTGCCACGCAATTTGGAGATGGAATCAGGAAACCACGGGTGTCGGCAATGCACTAGGCAGGTAATGGAAAGTAGAAGGGATGCACTCCACATAACTGAAGAGTTGTCTTTTATTGTAAAAGCAGCATAAAAATGCACCACAAAAATATCACAGCAAAGGCAAAACAGTTACAGCCGACGCATTTCACACTGGTCAGTGCTTAAGCACTGACCAGTGTGAAACGTGTTGGCTGTTCCTGTTTTGCCTTTGCTGTGATATTTTTGTGGTGCATTTTTATGCTGCCTTTACAATAAAAGACAACTCTTCAGTTAGTAGAAGGGTGTACCTGGGTCCCACTGGTATCTGGCAGTTCTGTGCTGAAGGCACTGCTGGACATCTTCCAATGACAAAGCAAAGTAAGCATGATGTGTCTATCGTCTGCTGCTTTAAGTTTCCTTGGCTGACCACTGCATCTACAGTCCTCAACGTTGCCCAATTAACGGCGTCCTTAATGCTGAGAAATACAGGCAGATACTTATCCATCGTACCATACCATCAATGCATGCGATTGGCCCCAGATTTATTCTGCAGCAGGACAAAGACCCCAAACATACAGCCAATGTCATTATATCTTTAGTGTAAAGAAGAACAAGGAGTCCACAGACCCCTGATCTTAACATTATCGAGTAGGTCTGGGATTACATGAAGAAACAAAAGTATTTGAGGCTGCCTACACCCACAGACGATCTGTGTTTAGGTCATCAAGATGTTTGGAACAACCTATCTGCAGAGTTCCTTCAAATACTGTGTGCAAGTGTACCTGGAAGAATCTATGCTGGTTTGAAGCCAAAGGGTAATCACACCAAATATTAATTAGATTTTTTTTTTTTTGTACTGTTTGCTCACTTTGCATTTTCTAAATTGATTCAAATAAACAAATTACAATATATATTTTGTACAGACTGAATATGATTGTACCTGTAAAATATACTGATAATATCTGATTATAACATACAAAAAAGAAGACACAAATAAATCTATTTATATTTAGTAAACTGATAAAAATGCTACATTTCAAAGGACACAGGAAGATATATTGTATTCTTGATCTTATTATACAAATTTATTTTCATAAAACATTTGTACCTGTTCAAAAATACTTTTCCCATAAATAGAAAAAAAGGATAATTAATATTTATTTATTTTAATAATCACAAATTAGAATCCCAATTAATGCTGAAGTGTAAAATACTGTGATACTTCAGTGTCTGTGTAGATTTCTAAACTGTAGCATTCCTATAAAAGCAAGCTTTTTATATAGAAAATCAAATCATATAAAAAAGGCAAAAAAAAACAATGTGAATTGTGGAAAAAAAATAATAATAAATATTCAAAAGGTGTAGGCTTTGTCCACATTTGGAATGGCACAGGAAAAGGCAGGCTGTATATATTTTAGATCCCCAGGTGGTGGTTACCTAAAATGAAAAGTAGAGAGCATTTTAAATTGGAGTCGTTTATTTTAACTTTTAAATTGTGAAAAAGAATGTAATAGTTTAACGTAATTCAGACTATGACATGTATCCATCAAAATAATTCTTAAAGCGGAGTTCCACCCACATTTGCATCTTGGCACCATCCACTTCAATACAGCAAGTTAAACACCATTGGTTGTCTTAATTATTCTAGCTTGATATACCTTGTTTCCATTGCGTAATCTTTTTTTCTTCCGGTCTAGGCTCCCACGGTGAGGTATGTCAGCCCCTTGGCTCCTGGGAAATGTGTGTCATCATTGCCAGAAGTCAGTAGGCATATGTTAGCATTTTGTTATTTCCAACCAGGAAATTATGCAAATGTAGCAGGTGATAAGCCGAGACACAATCTGTGTGCCGTGCAAGCACAGATCAGGATGTGCATGCTGGCTAGCCAGCAGCACCTTATCCTGAAAGAATACACTAGTGGGCTTCACATGCCCACAATTAAGATGGGAGCGTGCTGGCAATCAAAGATAAAGATTAGTTTTACACAAAAATACTGAAATACTACAGCGACTTTGCATATAATTACCTTTTTTGAAAGATAATAAAAACATCACGAGTGTCTTTTAAAAAAAATAAAGGCTGGAACTCTGCTTTAATAAGTGGAACTTTTGCATATTACCTAAAATGTAAATCATCCCATCCCACCCCTTCCCAAAGTACATTAGCTTGGTAGCCCTGCAGCTTAGACAGCAGCAAGTTGCTAAGCACAGAACTAGTAAATGATAAATTCTTAGAATTACTTTAAATAAAAGAGAGATACAATATACATAATAGAAAGAACATTTTGTGTAGAATTTGCAGCTGGTCATTCTAGTTCAGGACCTAGATCATAGGTCAGCAACCTACGGCCCGTGGATGAATTCATTTACACTCGGCCCGAACATTTTAACCCTTTCACACCGATGTAATGCAAATATGCGGCCTCTTTTTCTAGGGGTTGTACCCCTTGCGTGCAGTAGCAAACACATATACAAATGTAAACAGTGTTCAAACCACACGTGAGGTAACACCACAGAACAATCATTCTAGCATAAGACATTCTCTGTAACTCTAAACTTGCAACCTGTAGAAATTTTGAAAGGGTACGGGGCTGTGTAATGTAAAGAGGTGCAGAGGCTGTGTAATGTAAAGGGGTTCAGATTATTATCTTCATTTATTAGCAGGTGAATCTGGTCATCCATGCATTCATATACATTGAATCCGGCCCTTAAGTTGAAAAAGGTTGCTGACCCGTCTAGATTGAAAACACTGGAAAAAGCGCAAAGTTAGGTGGCAGCAATTTTTGGGAACATTGGCTATCCTGCTTCGGCTATTATTCTATCTCTGACATTCAGCTCTTTATAATTTATCAGGAGGTATATTTTTTTGTTCAATAAGTGTTTATTAAAATTAAAAGGAAAGCAACACAGTAACAAATCATATACATGCAGCATGAGGATGTACATTAGAACGCTGGTAGGTTGCAATCTGCACAGGCATTGTGTATTAAAACGGTTATATTCAAGACTAGAATACAATGAAGTCCAAATCTATGTACCGAACCTCTCAAATGATTCGCGTCTCCATGCTGAAACATCAATTATCAAGATTTGTGTGCATAACAGAAAAGTAAAAGTAAAATAAAGAATCAAAGAGGAAAGAAAAGTGAAAAAGGAAAAAAGAGGACAGAAAAAGAGTTATAGCGGGGTAAGGTAAAGGGAAGGAAGGGGCAGGGTAGGGGAGGAGGGGGGAGGGGTGTAAACCAGCCACCACAGAACAGTCTGAACTGTAACAGTGTATTTCCAACATATAGACATTAAGAACTTGTTGCCACAGCATCCGCATATACAGAAGAAAATTTAAAAGCGATCCAGCAGGACCAGATCTTATGGGCCAGGTCAGATTTATTACGTAGAGTCAGCGTGCTACTTTCCATGTGGTAAATGTGATCTACATCCACCAGCCATTGGCGAATGGTTGGAACAGTAGGTTGCTTCCAGAACCTAGGTATGAGGGCTTTGGCCGCGTTAAGGAGGTGGGGAGTAATCGATTTAGAGTATGCTCCTGCTGGCTCGCTCGTACAGTGGAATAGTACCACCCATGGATCCATCACCACACCAGACCCCTGGATCTTCTCAATCCATTGCAAAACTGATGCCCAGAAAATTTTGATCAATGGGCAAAACCACCAAATGTGCGCATGAGACCCCCCCTCTCCACATCCCCTCCAGCAGCGATCCGATATCGATGGGAAAGTCCTATGTAAAACTTCCGGGGTGTAGTGCCAGCGCATTAGTAACTTATAATTGACCTCTGCGGTCTTTGAAGATACGGCTGAGATGTGTGCTAGTTGGAATACTGATGCACGTTGAGCCTCAGGTAGCTGGCTTTGGAGATCCCGTTCCCATTTAACAAGACACAAATGGTTTGCGACAGGAGGAAGTGACAACAAGGCTTGATAAAAACATGATACAGGCCTCTCTGGAGGTTGGGACCCTGCGAGTAGGCCCTCCACTTCGGTCAGTTTCGATGCAGACTGCAACGGGCGGGGAAGGGATCTCACAAATTGAGAGAGCTGATGATATTTCCATTGATCCATAAAAGATATAGGTACTGACGTGAACAGCTCAGTCATTGGTATAACTCCCGTTTCAGAGGTCACATGGTGCAACAATAAGGGCGAGGCAGAGGGCCGGTCAACAAAGCTTGAGTCCATGTTGCCAGGTGGAAAAAGTACCAGTTACACTTACCCGTAACGGATTTTCTGGGAAATCTTCCAGGACGGCACACCTGAGAGAGAGATGACGGTCTCACCTGACAGGAAACACAAACAACAGAGTTTAAAAGGCCCCACCCTTCTCTCTGTCCCTCAGTTATGACAAAGTATAGATCAACACCAGTGTCAGAGGGAACCTTCTGTGAACACAAACATCACCAACATTTAGGGTGGGAAGTAGGCCTGCCGTCCTGGAAGATTTCCCAGAAAATCCGTTACCGGTAAGTCATCTTCCAGGACGGCACACCTGAGACGATGAGCAAGAAGTTCAGGCCTACCTTAGGGTGGGATCACCGCCTGTAGGACCTTCCTGCGGAATGCCAAGTCCTGAGGAGACAACAGCTCCACTCTGTAGTGACTCAGAAAAGTATTTTGGCTCGTCCATGTTGCTGCTCTGCAGATCTGATCAATCAAAGCGCCTGCCCTCTCTGCCCAGGAGGTCGCCAGAGATCTGGTTGAATGAGCTTTAATGTGAGCTGGAACGGACTTTCCTGACTGTTCATAAGCTACTGCAATAGTCTGTTTAATCCACCTGGCTATTGTAGGTTTAGAAGCTTGAAGCCCTTTCTTTTGACCGGAGAAATTAATTAACAAATGATTTGATCTCCTAAACTCACTCACTCTGTCTAAATAAGTTAGAAGACACCTTCTAACGTCTAGTAAATAAAATCTTGCCTCTTTGTCATTTTTTGGGTTCTGACAAAAGGAGGGGAGAACAATTTCCTGTGACCTGTGAAAAACAGAGGTTACCTTCGGCAAATATAAAGGATCCTGTCTGAGGATTACCCTATCCTCTAGAACCAACAAAAAAGGCTCTTTAATAGTCAGAGCTTGTAGGTCACTAACCCTTCTGGCTGTCGAAATTGCTAGAAGGAAAGCCATCTTAAGTGAAAGGAATTTAACAGAAATTTGAGCCAACGGTTCAAAGGGCTCCTTGGTTAGAGCATCCAATACCAGGGATAAATCACAAGGCGGGAACCTGATTGACTAAACCGGGGTTACCCTATCCCTGGCTGCTAGAAATCTTTTTATCAGAGGATTCAGAGCTAGTCTTTGGTCAAAGAATACCGATAAGGCTGAAACCTGGACCCTGAGAGTACTTACTGCCAGGCCCTGATCAACTCCATCTTGGAGAAAATCCAGGACCATAGGAATTGTTTGGAAAGGACCTTCTCTAGGCTGGGCCCAGCGAGAGAAGACCCTCCAAACTTTTGCATATATTTTCCTGGTGATTGGTTTTCTACTCTGTAAGAGTGTGTCAATCACCTTCTCCGAGCATCCCCTACGCCTGAGGATCTCCCTCTCAAACACCATGCCGTCAGGGAAAGAAAACCTGGATCGGGATGTAATACTGGCCCCTGAGAGAGGAGATCGCGTCTGGACGGGAGACGCAACGGAGGAGCCATCGACCATCTCCTCAGAATGGGGAACCAAGTTCTCTTGGGCCACCAGGGAGTGATCAGGATAAGGTATCCTTCTGACCTGGACAGCTTCTGTAGAACCCTGGGGATAAGTGTCAGAGGAGGGAATGCATACGCTAGAGCAGGGGTGTCAAACTGGCGGCCCTCCAGCTGTTCCGAAACTACAAGTCCCATCATGCCTCTGCCTGCGGGAGTCATATTTGTAACTGTTAGCCTTGCAATGCCTCATGGGACTTGTAGTTTTGCAACAGCTGGAGGGCCACCAGTTTGACACCCCTGCGCTAGAGGGAACTCCCAATCCTGTGCCAGAGCATCTATCCCGTAGGTATCCTGTTCTCTGGTGAGGGAGAAGTACCTGTGGACTTTCCTGTTCTTTTTGCAGGCAAACAGATCTATCTCTGGTCTGCCAAAATGTTGACATGACAGGTTGCCTGCTGAGGAAATCCGCCTGTATGTTGAGTGATCCCTTCACATCTACCGCTGACACTGAGAGAATGTTCTTCTCCAAGTCCCCTAGGATTTCCTGGGTCAGTTTCAATAGTCTGCTGGACCTTGTACCTCCCTGATGATTCAGGTAGGACACCGCCACTGCATTGTCCGAAAGGATCTGGACTTCTCTCCCTTGAGTATTGTCTCTGAAGAAGTCCAGAGCCTTCCCGACCGCTAACAGCTCCCTGAAATTGGAGGAGGCTCTGCTCTGCTCCCGTTCCCAAGGGCCCTGGGCAAAGAGATCTCCTATGTGCCCCCAGCCCCAAGCGCTTGCGTCCGTGGACAGAATCACTGGATTTTGTTGGGTCCAGGCCGCCAAACTAGGGAGTCCCTGTCTGTGTTGAGCCACCAAACTAGGGAGTCCCTTACCCTTTTTGACAGGGACACTTATGTCTAAGGATCCTATTTTTCCGTCCCAGGAGGAGAGAAGGAATCCCTAGAGTTCTCCGGAATGTAGTTGGGTCCAGTGAACCGCTGGGATGCAGGATGACATGAGTCCCAGTACTCTCATTATGGCCCTCAGGGAGTGTTCCCTGGAACCGTGCAGTGCTGTGACTGCTTTTTGCACCTTGGAGACTTTTTCTTGAGGTAGAAAAATCCTTTGATTCACTGAGTCCACCAAATATCCTAGAAACACCTTGGATTGCGCGGGAACTAGAGAGGACTTTTCTTTGCTGATCAACCAACCCAGGGATTCTAATGTGGCCAGCACACTGTCTCGGTCCGCATGAAGTTGTTCTAAGCCCGGACTGAAAATCAGCATGTCGTCCAAGTAGGGGATCAAGGCTATTCCCAGGAGGTGTAAGAATGATACCACCTCGGCCAGAACCTTGGTAAAGATTCTTGGGCTGGCTGCTAGGCCAAAGGGAAGAGCCCTGAATTGCCAGTGTTGGACCCCCTGCGTCGTCTGCACTGCAAATCTCAAGAACTTTTGGTGTTTTTGGGAAATGGGAACATGAAGGTAGGCATCCTTCAGGTCCAAGGTTATCATAAAAACTCCCTCCTGGAGGTGTTTTCTGACCGTATAGATGCTTTCCATCCTGAACTTTTTGTAAACCAGATGTTGGTCTAACTTTCGAAGGTTTATAATCAACCGAAATTTCCCGGATGGCTTCGGCACTACGAAGATGTGGGAATAGAATCCCTGGCCAATTTGTCCTACTGGGACAGGAGTGATAACCTGCTGTTCCGCTAGTTCCCGAACGCTTCCCAGTAAACCCCTTGCTTTTAACGGGTCTTTGGGGAGATGGGTCAGGATAAAGTTTGGCGGAGGGGGAGACAAGAATTCCAACTTGTACCCTTCCTTTTTTAGATTTAGAATGTAAGGACTCTGCGTGACCCTTTACCACTGAGGGAGAAACCACGAAAGCCTTCCGCCAACCTCTATGCTGGCGTCATTTGGACTCCTTGTTGGCAGTAGAAGCGCCGGAAAAGAGGATCCCCCCTTTTTCCTTGCCTTTACCGAATCCCCACTTTTTCTTTGGCTCCTTCTTTCCCTGAAAACGGTTTCTTGAAGGGGGGCCTCGAAAAAAAAAATTCCTTTGTCTTTTTTGGGTTTGACAGGAAATCTCTTCCCCTTCTCTGTGGAACGGGAGATTACCTGCACTAAATCAGAGCCAAAAAGTAGGGATCCTTCAAAAGGAATCCCACAGAGGTGTGACTTGGATGTAAAGTCCCCGTCCCATTTTTTTACCCATAGGGCCCGTCTGGCAGAATTAAGAAGGGCTGCTGACTTAGCAGTGGTTCTGACTGTTTCCACTGCGGCATCTGCAAGGTAGGCCACTTCCTTACATACCACCTCCAGGGAATCTAACACCTCTTTGGATTTATCCTCCTGCGTTACATGGTCCATTAATTTTCGGACCCATGCGTCCGCATTTCTAGCAACACATGCGGAGGCCAATGCAGGGCCCATAGCCGCTGCATTGGCATCCCAAGCTCTGCGAAGCAAAGTTTCGGACTTCTTATCCATCGGATCTCGAATATTGCCAGAATCCTCGAAGGATAAGTCCGATTGTTTGGAGACTTGCGCCAAAGAGGCATCCAAACGTGGAATTTTTAAGAATTTTTCTTCTTCTTCTGTTTTAAAGGGGCACCTACGCTTCCAAGTTTAAGTCTTAGGACCCCACGCTCAGGTTCCTTCCACTCTCTTAGAATGATATCTTTAAGAGACTGATGAACCGGGAAGGACTTGGTTTGGGCTTTACCTAGACCCCTATATAGTTTGTCCTGAACTGAGGCCTGAGTGTCTGGTAGTTGGATGTCCTCAGAGGCATAAATTGCTCTGAGGAGACCGTCCATATCCTCCACAGAGAAGAGATAGCCCCCTTGTCTAGAATCCTCAAGACCACTGTGATCCGAATCCTCCCCTTCTTCCTGGGAACTTTGAACTGAGGAATCCAACTCTACTTCTGAATAGGTAGGAGATGGTCCCTGAGATCCCTCTGCAAGGCTAGTTTGGGCCTCTATTAAAGATAAAGAATCCTCTGCGCCTACCGGAGCTACCTCTCTACTTGCTACTGAGGCTTTGAAGGATTGAAGTGCAGCAAGCATTTCAGTTTGCAAAGCTCTGCACTCTTTCATAGTTTGCGCCGTTTCCTTGCCTGCTAATTTATAAATACACTTGTAGCAGAAGGGCTCAGTGTGATCCTGTGGGAGCTTATCCCCACAGTACCCACGGCGCTTAGATTTACTGGAGGACTTCCCCCTAGATCTGCTAGTGGTCTCCTGGGCAGGGCATTCGGTCACTGAAATAGAGAAAACACATGACCTTTAGTAGCCAAACTACCCCTCTGGGGGAGAAATGTGAATAGGGCCACCCCAACATCCATTTTTCCCCCCCATCAGCAAAAGGTCACTCACCCCCAGTGGCGGCCTGTATTGCTGGAACCGGACCTTCTTCCCCGTCCATACTACTCTAGGGCAGTCGCGCCGTGTCCAATTCTTGGGACTTTCAGGCAGAGGGAAGGAGGCCGTGGACCCCTGCTCCGTTCCCGGGTACAGCGTGGAGGAAAAGACGCCGTTCGCGGCCATTTTTGTGTGGTCCGGCGCGCGGAAGTGACGTCATCCGCCCGCGCTGAAGCTTCCGGACCTGCGCAGTGCATGTCCGAGGACGCCGGAGCCCATACTGCGGTCGGCTAGGATTCCTATGCCTAGCCTCTGAACCGCTGAACATGCGCCACCGCAGCCGTCCGCGCGACTCCTCCATACCATCAGCCACCTTCAGGTAGGAGGAGGGCACAGGTCTTTACAGGGTCCCTGGAAAGCCTGGACCCCCTCACCGGGTCCAGCGCCACCAGCATTTTCAGAGATCTTCTGTTTTCTTCCCTAACCTGACTCCCTGAGAATGAAATCTATGGGAAAACCCCCCTGGTAAGCTGAGATAGCTTTATCTAAAACTGCAGTCCCCACTGACTACAGATTTGTTTAGATAATACCAGGGGGAAGACCTTGGTCCCAGACCTTAGTCTTTTGCTAAAAAAAATAAACTGTTTCGCTGCATCTGTTGGTATACACAATCAAGAACTGAGGGACAGAGGGAAGGGTGGGGCCTTTTAAACTCTGTTGTTGATTGTGTTTCCTGACAGGTGAGACCGTCATCTCTCTCTCAGGTGTGCCGTCCTGGAAGATGACTTGAGAAATAATCATGCCCAACAATAGCCATCAGTGGTGAGTTATAGGGCCATTTTTGCGCCTTACATAGCGAGTCCCAGATAGCTAGTGAGGATCTAGAAAGAGGGGATGTATTCAGGGCCTTCCTGTGAAATTTAGGAGGTAACCACAGTGAGATAAAAGGATCAGCTCCGTACAAGTCCATCTCCAGTTTAACCCAGAGTTTAGACTCTCTGTAGTATTTTCAGTCAGACAATCTAGTTAGCACTATAGCGTGAAAATATTTCTTAAAGTCTGGGAGCGCAAGTCCCCCTTCTCGTTTAGGTTTAATCAACCGGCCGTATGTAATCCTGGGGCGTTTACGATTCCAGACATACCGGTCGAACTAGAGATTGTAATAGCCGGAAAAACCCAATGGGGACCCCAAAGGGGATCATTTGGAAAAGGAAAAGCACTCTGGGCAACACATTCATCTTCACAACGCTAATTCTCCCCAGCCAGGAATGAGCAAACTGAGTCCACTTTTGTAAGTCAGATCTGATTGAGTTCATGGATATAAAGGGATATAGTTATACCGGAAAAGGGATTTCAAATTAGGGGTCAAAAAGATGCCTAAGTATTTTAGTGATTGCGTTTGCCAACTAAATGGAAAGGAAGGCTTCAATTGGGACACTAATTTGCGGGGAGTGGAAATGTTCAATATTTCAGATTTTTCAAGGTTAAATTTTAAAATTCGAAAGGGAACCAAATGTTTGAAAGGCCGACATTAGATTAGGTAGTGTAATTAGGGGCTGCTGAACATAGAAGAGAATGTCATCTGCGTAAGCGGCATATTTGTGTTCTGAAGTACCAACTTTAATACCATGGATATTAGGGTCATTGCGAATTGTGGACAAGAAGGGTTCCAAGGAAAGGGCAAAAAGTATCTGGGACAGGGGGCAGCCCTGTCGGGTGCCATTATGCAGTGAAAAGGTTTCGCTCAGGACCCCGTTAATGCGCAGTTGAGCTGTTGGAGCCCGGTACAGTGCCGAGATCCTGCCTAAAATACTCGGGCCTAAACCCAGGTGCTCCAGTGTAGCCATGAGATACTCCCAGTCCACCCTATCAAACGCTTTCTCAGCATCAGTGGATAATAGAAGGGTGGGCTGGGAGCACCTACGCACATATGAGATTAGTGACAACGTCCTGAGCGAATTGTCCCTAGCTTCCCAGCCTGGTATGAACCCCGTCTGGTCTCTAGAGATCCACTGAGGGACAAGGGGCAATAATCTTAACGCTAAGGCTTTCGCATACAGTTTAGCATCTATGTTCAGCAGACTGATAGGGCGATAATTACTACATAAAATAGGATCTCTGCCAGGTTTGGGGAGCACCGTGATGTGGGCATGAAGGGTCTCTGGGCGAAAATCATCCCCCTTAGAGATCTTGTTAGCGTAGGAAGACAGGAACGGTAGCAGAGTGTCAGCAAATGCACGGTAATAGGCCACGGTAAAACCGTCAGGTCCAGGTGCTTTGCCACTCGCCATAGATTTGAGAGCCACCTTAAGCTCCGCAGCAGAGAACTCAGCATCTAATGCCTCCAAAGCAACTCTTGGAAGTTTCGGTAACTGAGCACGTTCCAGATATTCCCGCATCAGAGTAGCTCTTTGTTCTCCATGCTGTACATGCTGTCCCACACTATAGAGTTGTTGGTAGAAAGAGCGAAATTCCCTTGAAATTCCGCCAGTTTCGAACAACAAGGTATCAGAGGATGATTTTATTTTAGCTATATAAGTGGCGCTCTTTTTCTGTTGCAGGGACCTGGCCAAAAGACGGCTAGGCCGATTGCCCCATTCGTAATATTGTTGGGACAACAAGCGCATCCGTGCGGTATTCTCTGTGTGAAAGAGGGCTTTCAGTTCCTCCCTCTTCTGTGTAAGAGAACGAAGGGTTGCAAGTGAATTAGAAAGTTTGTGGGTCTTTTCCAACACCCCTATCTCGTTAATAAGCCGCAATTGCGAGGACAGCCTTTCCCTCTTTTTTCTAGCGTCTAATTCCATAAGTTTTCTGCGTATGAAAGCCTTATGGGCTTCCCACAAGACCCCTGGAGAGGAAACAGATGGAACGTTATCTTGAAAATATAGGGAGAGCAGGGATTCAATCTCCTTCCTATCTACCTCGTCCGTGATAAGGGAATCATTTAATTTCCAGTTAGTGGATCGCAAAGGTAGGGACGGAATACGTAGAGTTACACTAATAGGGGAGTGATTAGAGATCATGGACACTTCTATTCGGGATTTAGAGAGCAAATCCAAATAGTGATGGTTGACAAAGAAATAATCTATCCTGGAGTGGGAGCTATGCAAGTGGGAGAAATGCGTATAGTCTCTGTCACCCAGGTGCATTATTTGCCAGATATCCATGAGCTGAGCCTCATGTAATCTCTTGCGAACCTGCGCAATACGCCTATAGGAAATGCAGGACCTGCCCAGTGAAGTATCCAACACGGGTTCCAAAAGAACGTTGAAATCCCCCGCTAACAGTACACAACCCTGCGCAAAATCTCCCAGCTTATTTAGAGTGGAGGTCAAAAAGCTCACCTGTCCCTGGTTCAGTGCGTAGAGGTTAGCAAAGGTGCATTTCAGCTTGCCCAGAGTGCCCCTCAAGAACAAATAACGGCCGGACGGATCAACCAACGAGTCTTCTAAAACAAAAGAAGATCCCCTCCGGAACCCAATAGCCACACCTTTCGCTTTAGGTATGTCCGAGAGGCTATAATACCACGTAGGGTAGTGGTGCGCAAAGAGCTTTACAGAGGTGGTATGAGTTAAATGCGTCTCTTGCAAATAAATTACATCGCCTTTCAGGCGTTTGAGTTCTCTATAAAGAGTATGGTGCTTGCCGGGAGCATGAAGCCCCCTTATGTTAAGGGACAATACATTAAGCGCGGCCATGGGTTCCAGAGGAGAAAATCAGCATAATAATAATCCGCGTGGCTGGTGGTAAGGAGAGGAGAGTAAGGAAAGAGAGAGGGAGGAAGGAGGAAAGCAGAGAAAAAGAAAACCATGAGAAATAACATTAAAACAATAATAAGGAATTGACTCCAAGCTGCACGCAAAGCCTTGCAGTGCAACAGTAAGAGCGACGAGAAACCCGGCCCCCCGCCGCAGGCCGCCCCAAAGCGAGCCACCGCCGCCACGGAGAACCGGGTCCCCAGCCGACCAGCGCCCGGGAGCAAAACCAGACCACCCACGCCCACAAGGGTCATACGTAGTGTGTAGGGTCCGGCACTGGCACAATAAAATCAAAAAATTTAAAGTAAACTAATCATACATTAGAGAATCCAACTTAGCCCCATGTATAACGAGAACCTGTGTCTCTGTGTACTGACCGGCCTCTATGACACAAAGGACGCCCTGAACAAGCACTGTAGGAGTCATATAGTAGCCACAGAAAACACCCAGTTCCATAAATTCAAAGAAAAATAAAAACAAAAGCTGAGCCGGAAAAAACTTTGTGTGAACGGGGAATACTTGCATGACCAGGGCTGAAAGGCATGTCCGATGAGGCAAACCAAGAAAAGAGCCTAGCTAGCTCAATCAGCTGTAGGAGTGGACGCTGCATTGGCAGAGTGGCGTCGGCAAAAAACTTTCTTCCAGTGAACCTCTGGAGAAGGGGGAGTAGTCGGGATGCCATCTTGCCAACCTGGAAGCTCCGGGGGTTCAATATTGAGATCCATGCAGAAAACGTCCAGATCTTCTGGAAAGCGCAGAATCGCGGTCTTCCCATCTCTGTTAGCAATCAGGGCTGCGGGGAACCCCCACCTGTAGTTGATTGAGGCCTCCCTGAGCTTTTCCGTTAGCGGTTTGAGCGCCCTCCTCCGCTCTAGGGTTTTCTTCGCTAAGTCAGGAAAGAAAGATAATGTGGCGCCATCAAAATCTAGCGTGGAGGCTTCCCTGGCCTTTCGCATTATTAGCTCCTTTTCCTCATAATAATGCACTCTGCAGATCACGTCTCGAGGCATGTCAGAAGCCATGTTACGGGGACGGAGGGCTCTGTGAACCCTGTCCAGTTTCAGGGGGTAATCCGCAGCATTGCCCAGTAACTTGTTGAAAACCCCACGGATGGAGGCCGCCAAATCCTCATCCCTAGTCGCCTCGGGCAGACTCCAGACACAAATATTATTTCTCCTGTTCCTATTTTCTTGATCCTCGATCTTATACATCGCCATTCGGTGAGCTATGGCAAGAGAGCGTGTGGTGTTCTGTAGATCCCTTATCACCGAAGCGTGTCTATCAAGGCGGAGCTCCGATTCCTCAATGCGCTCTAAGACCTGTCCCAAGTCAGCACGAACCCCGGAAAGTTCCTTTTTGATAGCTTTCTCCAAGCCCAACAGCATCGAGGCCATGTCTGATTTAGTCGGAAGTCCACTCACCAATTCCGCTACACCGGAGCGTCTCGACGGGCTTCCCTCGCACTCCGAACCACAGGAGGAAGCAGGAGAGTGGCGTCTGGTGGCAGACCTTAAGCCAGAGGCGGAGCTGATCCCACGTGGTGAGCGGCCTAGTCCATCCGCCTCCGAGACATCCTCCGGTTCTGCAGCGAGAAAGCGGCGGATGGAACCCGTGGATGTTCCCTTCTTGGCCTGCGTCTTTCCCGACTTCCTGACCATGCTAGCCATGGGGTTGGTAGCAGACTACATTGTGGCCCAAATCAGTGTTTCTAAACCTTTTTTCCAGTCAAGGCACCCTTTAAAATTATAGATGGTCTCGAGGCACCCCATTCTAAAATGTAAAAAAACAAAACTAAGAGGCGATTTATTCTTTTAAAGCAAATACACCTTTTGCACACTGGTACCGACTAGTATTCCTCATTTTCTCTTCCCCACAGCGCTAGTGTGACCCCAGTGCTGACAGAGAGGGGAGGGGTCAAAACAAGGATGCTGTGCATGTGCCTCATATCCTCCTTATCAATCAGGAGTGGTTAGGATGCTGCTGGATGGCCTGCCCAATGCCCAAGTTTGTAATGTTGCACAATGAAAATATTTGGCTTTGTGTAATAAAGGAGCAATCTTGATTTAACTATGGACCAGTTCATGTTTTTTGGGCAATTTGGATAAATTTTTAAGCATTTTTCCAAGGCACCCCTGAAGAACCCAGAAGGTACCAAGGTTGAAAAAGTCTGGCTTAAATTTATGGAGAAAGATTTTTTGTTTGCAAATATTTTTTTTAAATTTTCTGTATTTTTTAGTTTATATAGCAAAAAAATAAAAAAAAACACCACCAAAAGTAAGCTCTATTTGTGTGAAAAAAAAGTCATTTGAGTACAGTGTATGACCAAGCAATTTCCTATTAAAGTAGCACAGTGCTAAATTTTAAAAATGCCCTGGTTACAAAAGGGGTAAAACCTTTCGGGCAGTAAAGTGGTTAAGAAAAATGTGTTTGGGGTCAGTGCAAGTGGTATTGCCCATGGTAATGTCAGAATGTTTGGGTAGGATAAAAGAAACATTTTTAAGAATAATGCGTACTATTGTCTTGTGGCCATACTACAGATACAAACAATGCACAATGTGGTATCAATTGGTTGTTCTTTGGTAGTGGGTCATGGCAATGGCAAGAAATATTTAGCTCCGTCAATAAAGTCCAATCATGTGAAAAAAAAAAAAAAAACATTTTTTACCCTTGCAGGGAGGCCCTACTCATTATCTCTAGGGGTATAGAAATTCACAGTAATACTTGCTTAAGACCCATTTCACACGGAGGCAACTTTCAGGCGTTTTAGCGCTAGAAATAGCTCCTGTAAAAGCACCTGAAAACTGCCTCCTAAATGTGAAAGCCAGAGTGCTTTCACACGAGGCGGTGCACTTGCGGGACGTTAGGAAATATCCTGAAAGCAGCGTCTTTGGGGCGATTTGGGAGGGCTGTATACAGCGTTTCCAAAATGCCCCTGCTCATTGCAATGAATGGGCAGCGCTTCCAAAGTGCCTGAAATGTGCTTTTTGAAGCGCCGCAACACAGGCACTTTTAATACCTTTTTTGGCCACTAGTGGGGGTTAAAAGTGCCCCGCCAGCGGCTAAAAAGCACGGCTAGAACAGCAGTAAATCGCTGTTAAAACTATCAGCGCCTTACTACCAACGTACAGGGGTCTTACTCCTGGTATATGTAAGCTCCCTCCCTATATGTATGAACCCTCCCACAAAGGTCGTAGACCGGCCACCTCTGTGTACAATGTAGGGTTAAAAACCCTGCATTGTGTATGATGCTGCTAAGGAATCACAGGGGGTTAAAGTAAATAATACATTTTCTTCAGCTCCCAATAGACCCAAGAAGCATTTAACCACTTGAGCGGGGGGCTATGTGTGAGTAGGATTTTTTTTTTCTATATCCTAGAGTTGGCCTTTAAGGGTGGGTACAGCAGCACTCTAAACGGGAGAAGGTGGAGCAGTACTAGGAGCCAACTGCATATGCTGCATTTTCTGACAAGTAATATGCTGACATGTGGAAGGAGCAGTGCGAGTAGAGGGGTGAGCTGCCGCTGCTCCATCCCTGCCCAGCAATAGGCCACAGTTTTGAAGCAGACCAAAGCTTTTTTTGCTTCACTGCAGTATAGGAAAGTCAGATCCGCCAGCATTAGTGTGCAGTTGGGGATGGCTTTGTAAATCCCAGGACTAGCTGTACAGAACTACAAACCCTTTGATAGGCAAAGCAGCTCTCATAAACAGTATATATATTTTCAACTGTGTGTTTAGCGGTTTTCCAGTTCAACTTTAAATATTTATGTTGCTTAGCATTTACAATAGGAATTCCTAGCAACTTTACTTACATCAATCAGTGATTTAATGCAGCATCCTCAGAGAAGGGCACAAGATCTGGGCTCTCGGAATGGATTACTTCCAGCTGGCATTCCAACCAGCAAAGCATCTTTACAGGCATTCTGCATGCAGTACTGTTGGAGCTCTGCTGCTGCCTGGGAAACCTACAAAGGAACAAAGACATTAACATTAGTCTGTGTATGGGAATTCCAGCTTCCTTATTACATTGCACTAACAGTAACACAGGCATCCCTCCTCAATAACAATCCTGTACATAGAAGGGTCTAGGTGTGAGATGTGACTTCCTTTGTTGCAAAGTATATCTTCAGAGATTATGTACATCCCATGTCACAAGTCTCCCTCCTCTGGCTGCACTCGTCGTCTCCCAGCCCCTTAGAAGTCTATGGGACTGTAAAGGACATGTGCAGCCAGCAGTGAGGGTTTTGCAGTGCATGATAGATACATGGGTCGCATGCAGAGGACCTTTGTAAATACAGATCTGTGAAGGGGAGATGATTTCGGTCAGAGCACAAGGGCAAAAAGAATAAGCATACTTTGTCTGAAATGGCACTTATTCTTTAACCTCCCTGGCGGTATTCCCGAGCGTGACTCGGGGTTAACATTCAGTGCCAGAAGCGGTAACCCCGAGTCACGCTCGGGGTGCATTTTTTTTTCCCCCAAAAATTCCTGGCGATCCGGCGGGGGTTTCCCGCTGGATCGCCGGTCAGACTAGTCCCGCTGGATCGCCGGTCAGATGAGTCAGGGGAAATGCAGAGTGAGCGCAGCGGTGGTGTGGTGACATCCCGGCGATCCAGCGGGGTTTCCCGCTGTGATCGCCGGTGAGAGCCCCGGCAGAATGTATTGCAGAGTGAGCGCAGCGGTGTTCTTATCTAATCCCGGTGAGAGCCCCGCTGATGTCTTCTCTGATGTCTCCTCTCTCTTCCGTCTCCGTCTCTGTGAACCGCAGCGCCTCACAGTGGCGGAAGTGGGCGGGAGATTCAAAAAAGTTACAATGTTACAATGTAAAAAAGTAAAACACACACATAAAGTTACATGATACAGTGTAATCTGACAGGATTTCACTGTATCACCTCAGATTATTCTACACTGCCCTGGCTGCCCTTTTTGCTGTTTTATCTAACCAAAAAAAATAAAATGGCATCAAAGCGTCACTTTAGCACCTCCAAAGCGGCTTTGGATCAGATAAGTGACAGCGACAGCGACACAGAGTTCCTCGCAGAATTGAGCGACAGCGATAGCGATTCGTGGCAAGATTCGTCATACGACTCCGACTCTGACCAGAGAAGTAGCGACAGCGACGAATCTCCACTTGAGCTCAGTGAGGTGCGCACTTGGTGCCCTATTGATTGCGGTATGGATGCAGTACCACCGCCAAGATTCCCGTTTACAGGATCGCCTGGGATGAAGGTAGAAGTTGATCACAATGATCCTTTGGCGTACCTAAAATTATTTCTGACAGATGACGTCATTGAAAAGATTGTCACGGAGACAAACCGCTACAAAGAGCAGCAATCCACTACTCTGCACAGCAAGTTTTCCAGATCCAGAAAATGGGAACCTGTGAGTAAGGAGGACATATGGAAATTTCTGGGGCTAATACTTCTCCAAGGGGTGGTGGGTAAACCCTGCAGAGATGGTACTGGACTAAAAATAAATTGCTGGCAACCCCATTTTTTGGCACCATCATGTCCGAGTACCGATTTTCCCTCATAATGAAGAATCTACACTTCACCAACAATGAGGACTTTGACGAAGCCACACATCCAGCGCCCAAACTGAAGAAAATCTGGGAAGTATTCCAAATGATTATAACAAATTTCCAGCAGGCCTATGTCCCAGACCGTGACATCAGCATTGATGAAAGTCTGATGGCTTACAAAGGTTTAAGTAAGTATTTACTAAGAATTGCAGGCCTACAATAAATAACACCAAATTTCCATACAAAAAAATGGTACCGCTTTTGGAACAAAATTCCAGACAGAATCATACCGCTAGGGAGGTTAAGCAAGTCACATCTTACATCTAGACCGGTGATAAAACAACACATAGTAACTCATACAACCTAGTATATTGATTCTCAAAATTCAAGCTAAAGCAATGCTCCAGCCCTGTCACCTGTTACCCGTCACCTGTCCCCCCCCCCGCCCACGAAAGGTACCAAAGTGTGGCAGCAGAGGGGGGAGGCAGCAAACAAGCGGAGCTTTCCCTTATGGGTGGAGCTTCACTATAATGGCATACAATTAATGTGTACTAAAGGGCTTCCATTTTGCTCTAAATCCACAAACTTCATCCATCACTTCATTAGAAACAGACTTGTATATTAGAACTGATTTAAAGTCCATCTAAAATGGCAAAATTGTTTTTTTCCCCCACAAATGGAGCTTTCTTTTGGAGGTTTTTTGATCACATATGCGTTTTTTATTTTTTGCGCTATAAACAAAAAATAATAAATATAGCAGAAAAATAAAATATATATAAAAAAGAATTTCTTTCTCAGTTTAGGCCAGTATGTATTCTACATATTTCTGGTAAAAAATAAAAATCACAATAAGCGTATACTGATTTGCGCAGAAGTTATAGCGTCTACAACATAGGGGATAGATGCAAGACATTTTTATAATTTTTTTTGTTTTACTAGTAATGGGGGTTATCAGCGATATTTAGCAGATCTGCAACATTGTGGCGGACTGATCGGACGATTTTTTGGGACCAGTGACATTTATACAGCGATCAGGGCTATAAAAATGCACGGATTACTGTATAAATGACACTGGCAGGGAAGGTGTTAACACTAGTGGTGATCAAGGGGTTAAACGTGTTCCCTGGGAGGTGTTTCTAACTGTGGAAGGATGGGACTGACGGAATAGAAAGATCGCTGTTCCTGATCACTAGGATGAGTTGATCTCTCTCTACTCCCCGTCAGAACGGGGATTCCGTTTGTTTATATTGATAGATCCTCATTCTAGCTCTCTGTGGAGCGATCGCAGGTGGCCAGCGGACATCATTTAGAGCAAGTCACAGTCTCATATCATGCAAATTGGGTCTGGGGAAGCCTGCATCCAACTCCCATAAGTGTGAACCCCAAGTCTAACAGCTCTACAGGTGAGGGGAAACATTTTACAGCCGACAGCATGGCTTAAAAGGTGTATGACTGCAATATGTTTTACAAAAAAAGGGTTTGTTTTAAAGTAAACCTGTACTTTTCCTAGGATAGTACAAATACCCCCAAAATGACACCCCAAGTTGATCTAAGTTTTGCCACAATTATTTGGAAAAGATAAAAAACATGCTGGCATTAGAAGTGGTTAGAAAATACACTAAGGTGTACTCAAACTTTAAATTATTAGGGTAGATTTAGACCCGTCTCCCTTGCCTCTGAAGCCCAATCTGAGTTCGGATCACGCTCCAGAGGCTACTTACAGGAGAAGAGAGAGTGATGCAACTCCTCCTCACAGACCATTTTAACCCCATATTTGTGGTCAAGCGTGCTGCAGGATCGTTTGTGATGCTTCTCCATTTACTTGTGTAGCACTCTACCTGACCTCCAGAGACCTGGTGGTGACCCCCAGAGTCAGGGAGGGCCGACATTCCTCCTTAGGGTGCAGTTAACTAGGCATGGTGGGTGTAACGCAAGGTGGCAAGATGGGCGCCAGTCACTTTTATAATAGAACAAAGAGTTTTGTTTCTCTTAACAGGAATAGGGGGAGAGAGGTTAGGGCACAGGCTACCCACTGTACCTTGTGGATGAGTTCTCTTCTGAAGCTTTCCCACCTACTTCACAGTCCCCGGCTGATGAAGCGTCTGCACTGGTACTCCTTCAGAACTCCATCTCTTTACACCTGCTTCTGGCAACAAGAGTGGTTGTCCCTCTGGCAACTTTCTCTCCCTTGCCTCCTGCCAATGATCAGGCTCCCCTCAGGCCATGCATCTTCACACATGATTAGGCCCCAGGTCTACACCTTTGCTGCTGCTCCACGCACACCCACCCATCCAGGCAAGAACACCGATCACCTGACTCTCTTCAAATAGACTATCCCAGCAGCCAAAGAAACTCCTGCTGATTGGTTAGGAAAAGCAAATTTACTCATAATCTGAATTCACTGTAATCTATCATTCCAATGCCAAAGGCAACAGTTGTCACCTATTGAAAAAAAGAGAGAGACATCACAGTTAAACCCAAGATTAGGAGAAACCCACTTGATCAAAGACTACAAATTAGCCAGGCTTAGTTACCATCTAGCACAACTAAATTTTCTAACTAAAAGGCCCTGTTTAGAACAAGGGTGCTACACTTGAATGTATAGTGCCTGATGGTCACTACAAGTTAACTTTGCCAAGGGAGCAGTTACTGGAGTTTTGGGAAAGGAATGTCCCATTCTTGCCTGATAAACTAACTGCTCAGCAATCGTGGGTCCTCTTTGTTGTATTTTGCGTTACAATAGGCTCCAAATAATTTCAGTTGGTGGAAGGTCTGGACTCCAGACAGACCAGTTAAATACCCAGACTTCTACTACAAAGCCATGCTGTTGTCATAGATGCAGTATACAGTTTAGCATTGTCCTGCTGAAATATGCAAGGTCTTCCCTGAAAAATATGTTGTCTGGATGGGAGCATATGCTGCTCTAAGGGCCAGTTCACACCAAAATAAAATGCAGGAAATTTGTGCTCCATGCATATTTCCTGCACCACATTCAAAACGTATTACACTTGCAATCTGCAACAGGTGTTTGTGTTAACTTAAGGACACCCCCAAATGCAGAGTGGTTCCCTGAACTGGATCACATTGCACAGTAGTACATTGCGATCCAGCTGCTGTGTTTTATAAAGTAGTGCTTTTGGTACGGTACAGTGCGATTATGGTCAAATGAATAGGCTGAAATTGCACTGCACCTTGATCAGCATATAGCACAGGAATGCACAGCGTATGCCTGTGCTATTTATGGTATGAACTGGCCTTAAAACCTAGATGCAGTTAGGTCCGTATATATTTGGACACAGGTACAATTTTCATATTTTTGGCTCTGTATGCCACCAGAATAAAAATAAAACAAAAACAAACAATCCAAAATTAATTTGATGTGCAGACATGCAGCTTTAATTCAAGGGGTTGCACATAAATATCAAGTACAAATTTTAGGAACTGCAACCATTTTTATACACAGTCCCCCCCTGTTTAGGGGCTCAAATGTAGCTGGACAAATGAATACAATCATAAATAAAATGTTATTTTTTTTTATATTTTGTAGAGAATACTTTACTGCCAATGACTGCCTGAAGTCTGAAACCCATGGACATTTCCTCCTCTCTGATGCTTTGCCAGGCTATAACTGCAGTTCTTTGTTTGTGGGTCTTTCTGCCTTAAGTTTTGCTTTCAGCATGTGAAATGCATGCTCAATTGGGTTGAGATCGGGTGATTGACTCAGCCATTGCAGAATATTCCACTTCTTTTCCATTAAAGACTCCTGGGTTGAATTTGCAGTGTGTTTTGGATCATTATCTATCTGTACTGTGAAGCACCGTCCAATGAACTTTGCTGCATTTGGCTGCATCTGGGCTAACAGTATCTCTAAACACTGCAGAATTCATCCGGGTGCTTCTGTCACATCATTAATAAACAGCAATGACCCAGTGCCACTGAAAGCCATGCATGCCCATGCCATCACCACTGCTACACTATGTTTTACAGATGCCATTGTGTGCTTTAGATCATGAGCTGTTCTAAGCCTTCTCCACACTTTTTTTCTTCCTGTCATTCTGTTACAGATTAATATTAGTTTCATCCGCCCAAAGAATGCTTTTCCAGAACTGGTCTGGCTTTCTTAAATGTTTTTTGGCCAAGTTTAATCTGGCCTTTGCAGGCTTATGAATGGTTTTCACCTTGTGGTGAACCCTCTGTATTTGCTCTCGTGAAATCTTCTCGATTGTATACTTTGACAATGATATGCCCACCTCCTGGAGAGTGTCCTTCACTGGTCTGGATGTTGTGAATGGGTTTTTCTTTACCATAGAGAGGATCCTGCGATTATCCACCACTGTTGTCGTCTGTGGACATCCATGCCTTTTTATGTTGCTGAGCTCACTAGTGTGTTCTTTCTCGGAATGTATGAAACTGTTGATTTGGTCACTCCTAATGTTGCTGCTATCCCTCTGGTGGACTTGTATAGTTTTTGAAGCCTTACAATGCCCTGTTTCAGTTGCATGGACAGCTCCTTTGAATACATGATGTAGGTTAAGAGCAATGGATTCCAAATGCAAATACCACACTTAGGCCTGGTTCACACCAATGCAGGTTGCAGTTTGCATATTACAGGTGCATTTTGTATTTTTCCCCATATACATTTTTGATCCGTTGAAGTCTATGAAACCAAAAACCAGAAAGAAGTCCCTGGCCCTTTCTATAAAATGCCCAGATGTGAATGTGACCAATAGGAATCCATGTTAAATGGACTGTAGTGTGTTTCTGCAAAACTGAAAATGCACACAAAAAATGCATAGGTGTGAACCAGGCCTTAGAACCAACTCCAGGACTTTTACCTGCTTAATTGATGAATAAATAACATAGTAGCTTTTGATTCAATTGTCCAATTACTTTTGGCCACCTGAAAAAGGAAGGATGTCTATTAGGAGCTGTATTTCCTAAACCCTTCTTCCGATTTGGGTGTACATACCCTCAAATTAAAACAGAGTGTGCACTTTCAGCTCATATTCATTATATAACTACAGCTTGAATATGTTTTGGTAAATACCTGAAAAAATTGTACCCATGTCCAAATATATATGGACCTAACTGTATATCTTTCAGCATTGATGGTGCTTTTCCAAATTTGCAAGCTGCTTTTTCTATATGCATCAATGCATCCCCATACCATTAGAGATGCAGGCTTTTAAAGGGCGAGCCAGAAGGGTCCCTCGCCTCTTTAGTCCAGATAACGCAGATCCCATGGTTGCCATGAAGAATGTCAAATTCTGATTTGTCTGACCACAGAACAGTTTTCTACTTTGCAACAGACCATTTTAAATGAGCTTCAGTTTCTTGTTTGCATGACAGAGCTCTACCTTGTATTTTTGGATGGGACTGCAAACTGACAAACAATGATTTTTGGAGAAATTCCTGAGCCCATGCAGTAATGTCCATCGCAGAATCATGCATGTTTTCACTGCAGTGCCTTCTGAGGGCCTGAAGATCACAGGCATTCAATATTGCATTTTAGACACATATTGAACCATACCCATCTTTACTTCTGAGATACTCCGGTGAACCTTTGCCTAGCTTTACTTATATGAGACTCAGTCTCTCTAAGCTGAATTTTTTATACCCAGTCATGATACTAACCTGTTGGCAATTAAAGTGGTTGTAAAGGCTGAAGGTTTTAACCTTTATGCATTCTATGCAAAAACCTTTTCTGTGCAGCACCCCCCCCCCCCACCAATACTTACCTAAGCCCCATCTCGATCCAGAGATGTGCACAAGAGAAGAGTCCCTCTCCACCTTCATTGGCTGAGACATTGACCCCCCCACTGCTGTCAACCACAGGCAGCGTGTGTCTTATGGACACACAGAGGTGGTTTAGGAGCAAACGCACACACAAGTGTCCCCATAGCAAGTGCTATGGGGGCAATCAGCAAGGGGGAAGTGCCAGGAGCACTGGCGGGGGACCTGAGGAGGAGGAGGATCAGGGCTGCTCTGTGCAAAATCACTACACAGAGCATGTAAGTATAGCATGTTTATTATTGGTTATAAAAAATGTATCCTTCAACTGCTTCAGGACTGCCCTATAGCAGTTTTACTGCTACAGGGTGGCACATATGCGTTGGATCACGTAGATATACATGATCCGACATTACCAGGTAGGGGGCATGCATAAGCGCTGCTGGCAGTTCGTTTCTGCTGTGATAACACACAGCGGAAGCTGATCAGCAGCAAAGCAGTGAATAAACTCCATCTCTTCCCCTAGGAAACGCAGCACACACAGTGTAGCAAAACACTGGCTAGGCACACAGTTAACCCCTTCCCAGCCAGTGTAATTAATACTGTGAAAGTGCATATTTTGTAGCACCGATCACTGTGTTAGTGTCACTGGTACCCAAAAAGTGTCAGTTAATGTCAGAATGTCTACCGCAATATCGCAGTCCTGCCATAAGTTGCTGATCACCGTCATTACTAGTAAAATAAATAAAAATAACCCATAGTTTATAGATGTTATAAACTAGCACAAACCAATCTATATACGTGTATTGGAATTTTTTTACCAAAAGGTATCTAACAGCATACAGATGGGCCTAAATTTGTGAATAAATTCGATTTTCTTCCATAATTTTTTTTTTTCCTCCATTGGTTAGGTTTTATAGCAGAAAGTAAAACTTTTTTTTTTTTTTAAATTGACTGTCTTTGTTTATAGCGCAAAAAAATAAAAAGCAAACATCCATGTAAACTAGGATGTCATTGTTGAAAATGATGCACTGCACAGAGATGATCCTCACTCATTTCAATTCCTGCTCTTAGTTTAGCATTTTGTTATAAAGTTATTTTAGGAAAGTATATTTCTGAATGTTCTAATGACAATGTTCCTATTTTCAAAGTCTGTAGTTTTCCCACAACTTAATGCTATACCGTGCAGGAATAAATGCTGGAGAGCGGTCAGTGGTTTAACGTCATGCGAGTATGAAGCCAGCAAAACATTTAATTTTAGGTCTAGAAAGAGATGTGACATCACATGAAAAATAGGAAAATAAAACAAAATAACAGTTGCCCTGGGACCATCAAAGACTGAACGCCAAGTAGATATAGAATAAACAAATTAAAGTGGTTGTAAATGTATTATTTTTTTTACCTTAATGAATTATATGCATTAACGGTAAAAAACCTTCTGTGTGCAGATCTCCCCCTTATACTTACCTGAGCCGGTTCTCAATCCAGTGCTGTGCCTGAGAGCAACAACTCACTCTACTCTCTCCAAACTTTAACAAATAAAAAACTGAAAAATTAACCGTGCAAAATTATTCAGCCCCCTTAAATTAATACTTTGTAGCGCCACCTTTTTCTGCGATTACAGCTGTAAGTCGCTTGGGGTATGTCTTGTCTCTATCAGTTTTGCACATCGAGAGACTGAAATTTTTGCCCATTCCTTCTTGCAAAACAGATCAAGCTCAGTGAGGTTTGATGGAAAGCGTTTGTGAACAGCAGTTTTCAGTTCTTTCCACAGATTCTCGATTGGATTCAGGTCTGGACTTTGACTTGGACATTCTAACACCTGGATATGTTTATTTGTGAACCATTCCATTGTAGATTTTGCTTTATGTTTTGGATCATTGTCTTGTTGGAAGACAAATCTCCATCCCAGTCTCAGGTCTTTTGCAGACTCCATCAGGTTTTCTTCCAGAATGGTCCTGTATTTGGCGCCATCCATCTTCCCATCAATTTTAACCATCTTCCCTGTCCCTGCTGAGAAAAAGCAGACCCAAACCATGATGCTGCCACCACCATGTTTGACAGTGGGGATGGTTTGTTCAGGGTGATGAGCTGTGTTGCTTTTACGCCAAACATAACGTTTTGCATTGTTGCCAAAAAGTTAGATTTTGGTTTCATCTGACCAGAGCACCTTCTTCCACATGTTTGGTGTGTCTCCCAGGTGGCTTGTGGCAAACTTTAAACTACACTTTTTATGGATATCTTTAATAAATGGCTCTCTTCTTGCCACTCTTCCATAAAGGCCAGATTTGTTCAGTATACGACTGATTGTTGTCCTATGGACAGAGTCTCCCACCTCAGCTGTAGATCTCTGAAGTTCATCCAGAGTGATCATGGGCCTCTTGGCTGCATCTCTGATCAGTTTTCTCCTTGTATGATCTGAAAGTTAGAGGGACGGCCAGGTCTATGTGGATTTGCAGTGGTCTGATACTCCTTCCATTTCAATATTATCGCTTGCACAGTGCTTCTTGGGATGTTTAAAGCTTGGGAAATCTTTTTGTATCCAAATCCGGCTTCTCCACAACAGTATCTCAGACCTGCCTGGTGTGTTCCTTGTTCTTCATGATGCTCTCTGTGCTTTAAACGGACCTCCGAGACTATCACAGTGCAGGCGCATTTATTCTGAGACTTGATTACACACAGGTGGATTCTATTTATCATCATAGTCATTTAGGTCAACATTGGATCATTCAGAGATCCTCACTGAACTTCTGGAGAGAGTTTGCTGCACTGAAAGTAAAAGGGGCTGAATAATTTTGCACCCCCAATTTTTCAGTTTTTTATTTGTTAAAAAAAGTTTGAAATATCCAATAAATTTCGTTCCACTTCATGATTGTGTCCCACTTGTTGTTGATTCTTAACAAAAAAAATCATTTTTTTTATCTTTATGTTTGAAGCCTGAAATGTGGCAAAAGGTCGCCAAGTTCAAGGGGGCAGAATACTTTCGCAAGGCACTGTATATTCCCATGTGCTGTCTACCAACAGGGTCATCACAGGTCCTTAAGACTCCAGTGTTAATGTGGCATGGTGACTGATCATTGGTGGGAATGTACTGCAGAGCTGTACAATCTGTCCCCACTAGCATAAGAGGCACCAAGACATGTGGAGGTGGGCTTTAGAGGGTTTAACTGGCCAATCAGTAGGTTGCAGCCATGGGAGGGGGTGGGAAGGTTTTTTTTTATTTTTGCCCAGAGATGGGCTTCAATGCAGCTATGTAATCATATCTCCCTAACAGTTCCCTATCTGAAATGTATAATCAGAGTTGAAGATCAAAGACCGCAGACACAATACCCAAGACTGCCAGAGCTACTATTTATGATGCAGTCAGCAAATAGGAGATTGTATCACTCACCTTCATTCAACTCTCATTTAAGCAGATGTTGCATGCACTCCCACTGTCAATCTAGTTTAAAATTGTAGCTGTTGTGCAGGAATTGATGGTCATTTAATATAAATAATGATGTTCGTTACATTCAGCACAGTTTAAAGAAAGTTTAGCAATAGTTTTAATTCATATGAACTAAATAAAGTTACTATATTTGCCTCACTTTCTTCTAAGGCCTATATTTATAAAGTAGTGAATGTAAAATTTACCAAATATGCAAGTAGGTATGCAAACGCAGCAGAGCACTCCCAAACGCAGACAGCGTGTGTTTAGAGCTGCTCATCTGCCCCTGCATGCCTGTCCAATAAGGACAAGCAGCTGTGTCCATACAGATATTGCATCCCCATAGAGTTAATAGGCATCTTCAGCTTCATAAACAGTTGCCCCATTGATGTTGTACAGGTCACAGCCAGGGCCGTCTTTAATATGGTTTGGGCCCTGGGCAAACATTTTTTTTGGGCCCCCCTTCAGCTTATTTTGGGCCTGGCTGGTTCACATGTATGTGTTTTGGCGGCCCTCATTTGTGCAGGCACAGCAGCCCATTGATTTGAATGGGCTGCCATGCCTCTGTTTCCTGCAGAAAAAAGGTGCATTCAGCATTTTAAAAATCAGTTGCCTTGAAATCCATTCTGCTTTTGCACCATGCTACTTACCTGCAGTTGTTGCACACACAAACGCACTGTGTTTTTAAAAGCGTGACCTAAACGTCTAAAAATGCAGCAAGTTTGACAGTGCGGGAACTGCAGATAAGTCACAGCAGACAGCAGACAGCAGAATGGACAGACTGTATTTCATTGCTTGATGGGCATAGGTGTACCGTGTGCGCAGCCTATTACATGAGGCATTAAATGAATGGGCTGCTGTGCCTGCACAAATGTGGGCCGCCAAAACACATACATGTGAACCAGTCAGGCCCAAAATAAGCCCATCAAGCAGTTAAATACAGACAGTAATGCCATGTGCTCTGAGGCCTCACTCAGCCTGGACTGCAGGTCTGGTCTGTGACTTAAAGAGTTCCTCTATTTTACACATGGCATGGCATGGGGTCACATGGTGCTAAAGCAGAATGGACAGACGGTGCTGTGACCCCATGCCATGCCATGTGTAAAATACAGGAACTTTTTAAAACACCGACCAGACCTGCAATGAATCATCAAATATTATAAAGACTTTGGGCACACTCTACAGAAAACTTCTATTTACAATATAGCAAACAGTGACATACATTGAAGAGCAGGACATGAAGAAGTCAGCCTCGGGAAGAGCAAACTGGGGATGTTATAAAATCACATTCTAATTCACTTTTATATACAAGCAGCACCCAGTGGCAGGAAGGGAGAAGTGCACGTCTAAAGGGAAGCCAGGGGTGCTGTACATTTTAAAACACTGGGAAGGGAAGCAGTACTGTCACCTGGCTGCGTGCCGCTGATGATTTTCAGCCTGATTTGTGTGCAGCACAGGGGCTTAACGGGCAGCAGGGCCGCCATCAGGAATTATGGGGCCCCTTACACAGCTTCAGGCATGGGCCCCCTGGAGCAGAGAACGGGGGGGGTGCTGCCCCCTTAAATTGAGACGCGGGGGGGCGGGGCTGCTGCGAATTTAGAAGCGGGAGGCCCTTTACAAAAAAAAGATTTAATAAAGAAAAATATATATAAAAAAGGAGTGTAGCCATCCGGGGCCCTGGGGACCTCTGGGCCCTTTAATAAAAAGAAAAAAAGAAATAAAAAATGAAATATATATAAAAAATATATTTTTTTTTTAAAAAGGGGGTTGCCATCTGGGGACCTCTGGGCCCTTTAATAATTTTTTTTTTTATATAAAAATAAATTACAAAAAAAGGGGGGTTGCCATCTTATAAAAAAAGTGGGGTTGCCATCCAGGGCCCTGGGGACCTCTGGGCCCTTTAATAAAAAAAATATATAAACAAAAATAAAAAAATAAACATTTATAAAAAAAAGAAAAAAGGGTGTTTGCCACATGGGGCCCTGGGGACCTCTTAGCCCTTTAATTATATATATATGTGCACCAAAACATTCTCAACTCCAGTGAGGTGGAACGCACGCGATTGTTTTCCCCAGCCAAGGACACGTTTTTTCTTTAGACCTAAGCCTTCAGCCTCAGTGCCGGGACGTGGGGCACCCCTAACAGTAAGGAGCCACTCGGCACTGTATGTTTTAATGTTATTTTAATTAAACGTTATTACGCCATGGCGGCTTTTCTTGTTGTTCTTTGCCCTATAATGGTTATACATATCCAATCAAGAGTATCCAGGCCATAATCATCTGTGGAGACATACAGCTTATTTGACCACTTTTTTAACGAAAAGGGTCAATTGGTTGCGGTAAGGAGCCATCTTTTACACTCACGTTTTGGTGTTTTAGTTGGTGAAGGTGGAAATCCTCACTCTTTGATCACAGTATCCACTTATTTATTTGAGTGAAATTTACAAGGACTTTTGGGATCAACCCTCTGCACATTTTATGGACATTTTGTTTCTGCACCATTTATGGACTTTTATTTTAGATTGCACATATTTACATATTAATGCTAAGGCAACCATAGTTGTTTGGTTTATTCTGTGGTTTATGTTTTGATTGCTTGTATATTTAGCGCCCCCTTCTGTTTTCTTTTTACTTATTCACTTTGAATTTGGGGTGCAGCTTAGCACTATATATTAACATATATACAATTTTTCACTTTATTTGTTTGGCGCGAGATCCTTACCCTTTCATATATATATATATATAAAGAAAGAAAAAGAAAAAAAAGAAATAAAATATAAAAAAATATATAAAAAAAGGGGGGTTGCCATCCAGGGCCCTGGGGACCTCTGGGTCCTTTAATAATAATAACATTTAGTTCATTCTGATTTTATTATGTTATAACAATACATTATAGAATATAATACAGACATTGATGTGTTCAGATAAGTAATATAGTTATTTCATCTAATCAATTTCTGATATATTTTTGTTTCCATATATTGTTCAAAAAGACTATACAAAACCGGACTGGACAAGACAAGACTAGACATGACAAGACAGGTCAAGACAAACAAAACTGGACTAGACAAGACAAGACAAGACAACATACCCAAATACAAAAAAAAAAAAATATATATATACAAAAATACAAAAAAAAAAAAAAATTAGGGCAAGGTTAAGGATTGGTAGCAACAACCCCCACCACTCACCACTAATTTGTTCTGTTCCTACAAGTAATTTCTAAATTCTTGTTGTTTCTCTATATACTCTCCAGTGGACCCAAGTCTGAAGGTGTTCCTCATATGTATCCAATTCAAGTGCTAAAAGTGATTCCATCTTTTCTATACCATCCATTTCACTGGCCCATTCCTTAACTGATGGAGTTTGTATTGAGCGCCAGTGCCGTGGTATAACTAATCTAATAACATTTATATTATATAATATGTGTATATATATATATAAATATATTTTTTTTTATAAAACAAGTTTTTTTTTTTTTTATAAAAAAGGGGGGTTGTCATCCAGGGCCCTGGGGAACTACGGCCCCTGGGGACCTCCAGACCTCTAAAAAAAAAATTGGCCCTTTAATAAAAAATAAAATAAAAATATATAAAATAAATATATATTTTTATTTAAAAATAAATAAAAAAGGGGGTTGTCATCTGGGGCCCTGGGGGCCTCCGGGTCCCTGGGAACCCCTAAAAAAAATGGTCCTTTAATAAAAAATAAAAATATATTTAAAAAAATTGGCCCTTTAATAAAAAATAAAATAAAAATATATAAAATAAATATATTTTTTTATTTAAAAATAAATAAAAAAAGGGGGGGGTTGCTATCTTGGGCCCTGGGGGCCTCCGGGCCCCTGGGGACCTCCGGACCCCTAAAAAAAAAAAAAAAAAAAGTTTTTTTTTTTTTTTTTTTTCAAAGGGGGTTGCTTTGGGCCCCCAACAGTGACAGGGCCCTGGGCAGCTGCCCCTGTTTGCCCTATGGTAGAGACGGCCCTGGTCACAGCACTGAATAGGGATTTAAAGTGATTATAAACAACCACCCTATAAAACAACCTATTTAGTTCAAAATAGAAATGAAAGGCGAAACATTTTTGTATAGATAAAAAAAAACACATTTACCTTTTTTTTTTTAAAGTGATCACATTTCCTCTATTCTCAGCTGCATAAGAGTTGAGGGGAGGAGAACAGAAGAAAACACTGAGCTTCCCAGTGAATAGCTAAGCAATAGGTGCGTGTCAGGACAAGTCTGATCATTGTAAGAGAGCAGGCCAAGTTCTCAGCATTGCCAGAGAACTGACCACAGTGTGTTGTCCTGCTTTGTGTGGTCAGGGATTTCAAACAAAGGAAGCAATGCAAAGAGAACAGAATACTTTCTCATACAAGTACATAGTACAGCAGGCACATTTTAGAAACATGAGGTGTTGGGGTAATAAACCATTTAGGCCTCTTTCACATGGGGCACATCAGTGATTATCCACCCCGTAAACCTCTGCTGATCCCCGCTGAGCCGGCGGATGACAGCGCGGTCCCCGCACAATGTGCAGGGACCGCCCTGTCTTTTCTTCGCCCTCCTCCATGGGGGGGGGGGGAAATCGGATGAACACGGATCCGCTGAAACCCGCAATCTCATAGGGACCAATGTATGTCCCTTTTTCATCCGTACACGGATGGATGAAAAAGCGAACATACAATCCGCCCGTGTGAAAGAGGCATGAGGTTGCCGTAATTAATTGAGTTGCAGTTCATTGTATGTCCCCAAGTCCTAACTCTCAAAAGACAGTTTTTCAATTACAATAAACTACAAAAATAGGATTTAATCATCATACCTACCTGAGAAATCCTTTTCTTTGAATACATCACAGGACAAAGAGTTAGGCCAATATTCATTACCTACTGGGTTATTGGACATCACTAGGTAATGGACACTGGTAGACAAAGTCTTAGACAGGAAGTCTGCCCCTATGTAACCCCACCCATAGAGGAAATGCAAGCACTGTATCCTCAAAAGAGGGGAGGGACTTCTGTGTCCCGTGATGTATTCAAAGAAAAAGATTTTAGAGGCAAGTATGATGAGAAAAAATAATATTTTCATTTTCATACATCATGGGACACAGAGTCAGGCTGATATTCATTACCTGCTGGGACGTCTCCCTCCCCTTCAAGGCTATTGCTCTGGGGAGCAATAGCCTTGAAGGGGAGGGAGACACCCTGGTAAACAAAAATAGCCAGACTTTAAAACGGCAGCTTGTAGTACACTGCGGCCAAAAGCCGAATCTTCGGCTGCTCCAACATCTACCTGATAACATTTTGCGAACATACAGTACAAAAAATTGGGGGAATCTCGCGCCAAAATAAAGTGGGGGGGGGGAATTACCAGTGCAATTGATTAAGAGCTGCTCCCTAAATAATACAGAGTGCTGGATTATACGTGTGAACAAGTGGAAATAAGGGGCGCTGACTAATGATATATTTAACATATATTATGCAACATTATTGTGAAAGATATATGTGAAAATCGTGCCACAACAATATAACAGCAAATTAATAACAAAACAGTGACTGCAACAAAAGTGCAGTGGCGGTGGACAATGAATGTCTACCCAGAGTCCATAAATAAGATGTGCAATATTGTGCTGAAAAACAATAGTGATCTTATGGAGTGCTCCGTGTTAGATCCTCCAAATAATATATTCCACCTTCACCAATGTGCCACCGCAAGTGAGGATAGATGGTTCCTTACCCGATGGTGTTGACCTATTAATTAAAATAAGGTCAAATGAGCTCAGGAATCAGCTGCTACCCGTGGGAAACTCGATTGCAAACCAAGTGTAAACAGATTGTAGTCCGTGCATTAATAGTATAATGCTGAAGATTGTGAGCCACCCAGGTACATCATTGCCCGGAGCTGTGGTGGACAACTCAGCGATGGCAACCAAAAAAGAGATCAATCAGGGTGGGCATGGAACTGTAGGGCACTCCTGTTAGAGTGGAAATGGTAGGCGAACCAAACAAGTGGGGTCTCTGTGGGGACTATGCATAGAGGTTGGATTGCCGTCACTATTCTCGTGGACCACATGTGACGTCACATTCATTTGAGCAGTGAGAGGCACGCCAGAATCTCTATCTCTCCCGCCGACAGTCCTTAGCCCTGGATCAGATGGCCTACAAAGGCTGCAATGAGCAGTGAAGAATCTCTGGTGGGCAGCAGCTGTTGAGCAGGAAGGAGAGCAGTAGTTGGACTCCAGCCTAGTCCAACTACTGCTCTCCTGCACTTTTGTTGCATTTGTTATTAATTTGCTATTAATTTGCTGTTATATTGTTGTGGCACGATTTTCACATATATCTTTCACAATAATGTTGCATAATATATGTTAAATATATCATTAGTCAGCGCCCCTTATTTCCACTTGTTCGAACATACAGTACAGACCAAAAGTTTGGACACTCCTTCTCATTCAAAGAGAATTTCTTTATTTTCAGGACTATGAAAATTGTAGATTCACACTGAAGGCATCAAAACTATGAATTAACACATGTGGAATTATATACACATAACAAAAAAGTGTGAAGCAACTGAAAATATGTCATATTCTAGGTTCTTCAAAGAAACCACCTTTTGCTTTGATTACTGCTTTGCACACTCTTGGCATTCTCTTGATGAGCTTCAAGAGATAGTCACCTGAAATGGTCTTCCAACAGTCTTGAAGGAGTTCCCAGAGATGCTTAGCACTTGTTGGCCCTTTTGCCTTCACTCTGCGGTCCAGCTCACCCCAAACCATCTCGATTGGGTTCAGGTCCGGTGACTGTGGAGGCCAGGTCATCTGGCGCAGCACCCCATCACTCTGTTTCTTTCTTGGTCAAATAGCACTTACACAGCCTGGAGGTGTGTTTGGGGTCATTGTCCTGTTGAAAAATAAATGATGGTCCAACTAAACTCAAACCGGATGGAATAGCATGCCGCTGCAAGATACTGTAGTAGCCATGCTGGTTCAGTATGCCTTCAATTTTGAATAAATCCCCAACAGTGTCACCAGCAAAGCACCCCCACACCATCACACCTCCTCCTCCATGCTTCACGGTGGGAACCAGGCATGTAGAGTCTATCCGTTCACCTTTTCTGCGTCGCACAAAGACAGTGTTTTGAACCAAAGATCTCAAATTTGGACTCATCAGACCAAAGCACAGATTTTTACTGGTCTAATGTCCATTCCTTGTGTTCTTTAGCTCAAACACGTCTCTTCTGCTTGTTGCCTTTCTTTAGCAGTGGTTTCCTAGCAGATATTCTACCATGAAGGCCTGATTCACACAGTCTCCTCTTAACAGTTGTTCTAGAGATGTGTTTGCTGCAAAAGGTGGCCACTTTGAAGAACCTAGAATATGACATATATTTTGAGTTGTTTCACACTTTTTTGTTATGTATATAATTCCACATGTGTCAATTTATAGTTTTGATGCCTTCAGTGTGACTCTACAATTTTCATAAGTCATGAAAACTCTTTGAATGAGAAGGTGTGTCCAAACTTTTGGTCTGTACTGTATGCACTGAAGACCAGGTAGCAGCCTTACACATCTAAACCACAGATACCTAATGGCGAAGCCCGGGAGGTTCCTACACCCCTGATAGAATGAGAACTCACTCTAGCACCTACCTATCTAGGAGGGTGCTACATACCATTTTTTAGAAAAAAGTTCAAGAAATAGTTTTCACAGTTTGACTAGCCCTGGTTTCAAACAACTAGTTTCACTGTAAATGTGTGCCCTGTGAGTTGCCCATTTTCAATTCAATAACACTAAAATGATGTTTGTAGTTAGGCAAAGGTAATGAACATAAGTAATTTGTTTTGTTTTTTTTATAATTGTTTTAAGTTTATTTTTTATAAAGTTACATTAAAAACTAACATTTTTCATTCAAATGGGTTGATAGGGTCAAAGTGTTGACACCTCAAATCCTCTAGTAGGGAGGGTCACGCGATACAAAAGGCAATAGCTGTGGGGGATGATCTGATAGAGAAAATAAAAGTACAGTTGTAAGGTACGGGCAGGATAGGCTTCTCTGAAGAGATTGTCCTCTTTAAACAGTCCCTGAAAAACAGTAGGAGATGGACAGATTGAGGTAGGGGATTCCATAGGATGGGAGAGGCATGGTAGAAGTCTTGGGGCTAAGCATGGGAGGTGGTGACAAGGGAGCTAGAGAGCAGAAGGTCTTAGGAGGAACAAAGAACCATTTGATTGGTATTTACACTTTTTTGGGGTTTACATCTAACCAGGGCCGTCTCTACCATAGGGCAAACAGGGGCAGCTGCCCAGGGCCCTGTCACTGTTGGGGGCCCAAAGCAACCGGAGGCCCCCAGGGCCCAAGATGGCAACCCCCCTTTTTTTAATTTATTTTTAAATACAAAAATATATTTATTTTATATATTTTTATTTTTATTAAAGGGCCAATTTTTTTAAATATATTTTTATTTTTTATTAAAGGGCCAATTTTTTTTTTTAGGGGTCCCCAGGGACCCGGAGGCCCCCAGATGACAACCCCCTTTTTTTATTTATTTTTAAATAAAAAAATATATTTATTTTATATCTTTTTATTTTATTTTTTATTAAAGGGCCAATTTTTTTTAATATATGTTTATTTTTTATTAAAGGGCCAATTTTTTTTAGGGGTCCCCAGGGACCCGGAGGCCCCCAGGCCCCCAGGGCCCCAGATGACAACCCCCTTTATTTATTTTTAAATAAAAAAAATATATTTATTTTATATATTTTTATTTTATTTTTTATTAAAGGGACAATTTTTTTTAGAGGTCTGGAGGTCCCCAGGGGCCCGTCGTTGCCCAGGGCCCCAGATGACAACCCCCCTTTTTTTATAAAAAAAACTTGTTTTAAAAAAAAAAACTAATAATGTTATTATTATTAAAGGACCCAGAGTTCCCCAGGGCCCTGGATAGCAACCCCCCTTTTTTTATAATATTTTATTCCTATTTAATATATATATAATATAATATATTTTTTTTAGTTTATTTTTTATTAAAGGGTCCAGAGGTCCCGGATGGCAACCCCCCTTTTTTTGTAATTTATTTTTATAAAAAAAAAATATTAAAGGGCCCAGAGGTCCCCAGATGGCAACCCCCTTTTTAAAAAAATAAATAAATATTTTTTATTTTTATTAAAGGGCCCAGAGGTCCCCAGGGCCCCGGATGGCTACACCCCTGATATTTTTACCCAGAATGGGCGGTGGGGTCCAAGTTGTGGTGGAGTGACTTTTCCGGTTTGCGTGAAACAGGAGAAGCTCTGTTTTCGATGTCATCCAGTCATCTATTAGGGTGAGGGATCTCTCTAATCCAAGAGAATGATCCTTTTCATTACTGACGCAGAGATATAGTTGAGTGTTGTCTGCATAGGAATGGTAAAGTAGCTTCTGGTTGCTGATGATTTCAAAGAGGGGACGGAGATAGATATTGAACAGTACCTGACTTTGCATGATACCGTACGCTTTCCTGACAAGAAAGATCCCAATTTTGCTGTTTGTGATCGGTTTTCCAAGAAGGACGAGAACCAAGGTATATCTGCTTCCGCGACTTTGGCCACTTCAGCTAGCCTAGCGAGTAGTAGTCCGTGGTCTACCGTGTCAAAGGCCGCACTTAGGTCCAACAGGATCAGGAGAAAGGATTCTCCATCTGCGGCTTCTAGAACGTCATCCCATATTTTTACCAGAGCAGTTTCAGTTCCGTGACCTGGACGGAAGCCTGATTGAAACGTATCGAGTAATTTTTGGGTTTCTAAATGCAGTTGTAACTGTTGTACAACTTCTTTCTCCATTATCTTGGAGAAAACATTTAGACCTGTTATGGGCCTCCTATTGTTTGGATCTTTAGGGTCAATGGTGATTTTTTTTTAGGATCGGTTTTATTGTACCTTGTTTCAACAAGGAGGGCACCATGCCCTCCTTGAATGATTGATTTATAAGCTGTGTAATAGCTGGTCCCAATATCGGCACTTTCTTTCAGCAGTTTAGTGGGAATGATGTCATTGGGTGCTGTGCTGTTGCGCAGAGACCGAATTATATTTTTAGTGGCCACAATGGAGATGGGTTTTAAGGTGAATTCTGGTGCTTGAGGCGGGTAGGTACAGTGGGTGACCGCGATATTGTGTCAATCTCGCTCCCTTTCTCGGCGAGATTGACCACCTGCGAGCTGGCTTGCCGCGATGGAGACAAAGCCGTCATAGAAGCGACGGGGATCCGACGTGGATTCCCGCCAATTCTACACGTGGGCGGCGTTTGTTATGAATCCTGAAGGGTAAGTCCCCGGCAGATTTTAAATAAAAATCCGGCATGGGTCCCCCCCCTCAGGAGCATACCGGGCCCTTAGGTCTGTTATGGGTTGTAAGGAGACCCCCCCTACGCCGAAAAAACGGCGTGGGGGTCCCCCCACAATACATACCAGACCCGTATCCAAAGCACGCTAGCCGGCCGGTCAGGAGGGGAGTGGGGGCGAACAAGCGCCCCCCCTCCTGAGCCGTACTGGGCAGCATGCCCTCAACATGGGAGGGGTCAGGTGCTCTGGGGCAGGGGGGCGCACTGTGGCCCCCCCATCCCAGAGCACCCTGTCCCCATGTTGATGAGGACCCCTTCCCGACAACCCTGGCCGTTGGTTGTCGGGGTATCCGGGCAGGAGGCTTATCGGAATCTGGGAGCCCCCTTTAATAAGGGGGCCCCCAAATACCAGCCCCCCACCCTAAGTGAATGAGTATGGGGTATCGCAGTCCCATCATGCTCCGGTAGGTACCACGTGGTACCTACCGAATCATGATGGGACTGCGACGTCACAAGATAGACCTATATAAGTCGCTAGGAGCCGCGCGCCCGGCATAACAGCGGGAGGAAGCGTCGCGTCAACATCTGGAGAAGAGAAGAAGAAGACGATGACGATGTGACAGAAGCGGCGGCCAGTCCTGAAAAGAAAGAAGGCACCGGACAGCGCCAAATCAAGAGCGGAGAGAAGACCCCGGAGAGCGGAGAAGACCCCCGGAGAGCGGAGAAGACCCACCCCCCGCCAAAAATGTCAGAAGAAGCCCGCCGGAGGGGGGCGCTTTTACAAAAGCGACCACACCCCCCCCGGCGGCCAACGAATAAAATATTTCAATACCCTGTGTGTTTTATTTGTTTACACTTTTCTTGCAGGTGAATGGGTAGGGGTACGATGTACCCCATACTCATTCACTTAGGGTGGGGGGCTGGTATCTGGGGGCCCCTTATTAAAGGGGGCTCCCAGATTCCGATAAGCCTCCCGCCCGCCTTCCCCCGACAACCAACGGCCAGGGTTGTCGGGAAGGGGCCCTGTCCTCATCAACATGGGGACAGGGTGCGCCCCCCTGCTTCAGAGCACCAGACCCCCCCATGTTGAGGGCATGCTGCCCGGTACGGCTCAGGAGGGGGGGGGCGCTCGCTCGCCCCCACTCCCTTCCTGACCGGCCGGCTGGCGTGCTTTGGATACGGGTCTGGTATGGATTGTGGGACCCCCACGCCGTTTTTTCGGCGTAGGGGGGTCTCCTTACAACACATAACAGACCTAAGGGCCCGGTATGCTCCTGAGGGGGGGACCCATGGCAGATTTTTATTTAAAATCCGGCGGAGACTTCCCCTTTAGGATTCATAACAAACGCCGCCCACGTGTAGAATTGGCGGGAATCCACGTCGGATCGCCGTCGCTTCTATGACACGCTTGCTGGAATGTGATTTTACTATTCCAGCGAGTGCGAGATGTCGGCAGCCTGTCACCGAGAATCAGCGTGATGCAGTCATGCTAAAAACACATTCTCAGCGGCAGGCACTGTAATGGTAATTGGGTTGGGATTAGGGGGAGGATTCTTTAAATTTTATTAATGAAATAATCTGATAGTTCGTGTGAATCAGCATTGGGGGGCTCCAAGCAGGCTGGATTCATCGACTGTGAAACCAACTTGAAGAGTTCGCGGGGGCGGTTTAGGGCCTTGGTGATGATGTTGGCGAAATGATTTTTTATTTTTTTTGCCATAAAGATTTCTTTTCCTCTTCTTTGCCCCACTCTGTTCTGCATTTGAATGCGATAATTTGCTGGCACCAATTCTTCCAGAATGGTGTTGCAATCGGCTGTTAGCCAGCTTTCTGTGATGAAGAGGCAATCTAGATCATGTTGAAGGATGAAATCATGGATTTTTCTGCCGAGCTTGTGTTGACCAAAACGCAGGATATGCACCTGGGCTGGGGTACCTGGATGCGGTTTTTTTTTTTAGTGTATTTTTTGTGCGTGAACTCGAGAGAGGAGCCAGACTGCAGGAGTTGGGAGTAGGCAAACCCTCCCCCCGGAGGCAATCTGCCATACTTCTCCATGCCCCCGGTGGCAATGGCGGGTGTGAGGGAGGACCTCACCCTCACCCCGCCCTACCTACTCCGCTTGGGACCCCGACGGGGCAGAGGGACTCCCCCTATGAGGAAGTGAGGGGGCCTAGCCCGCTCAGCCAGCCCCATAGGTCCTTTGCCTCTCTTTTTTAGGAGACCGCATGGCCAAAGTGCGCGCGTGTTAAACCAATTTCGTGTGCGTGCAAGTGTGGTGTTTTTTTTTTGTGGGGGGGGGTGAGCGTACTAAGCACAGGCTTACCTTGCATAGCACACCCACCGGGAGCCAGGCTGAGACCACCAAACTCAATTCACATGTAGCCGAGACCGGGATCCGAACCCTTGGCTGCAGAGGTGAATGGCTTATCAGCGCAGTGCTAATCATGATGAGCCACCACAGCTCCCTCGTGGATGCGCTTTTTTACTGTTAATCGTCGATTGATTCTTAACAGTTGCTCGCTCAGAGCTTTTTCGGTGACAGTTGGAAGTGTAGAGGCAAATGGTTTTAGTTCCCAAATGGTTTCTGCAGAGTATTTCAGATAACCCATAGTTGCAGAAAGACGTAGGGAAGGGACGATGATTATGGGGATTTAGACAGCGCTGGGAGGAAGAATATCCCAGTGAAACTGTCACTAGTTTAACTCTTCCCTCCCTGAAATTGGTCCAGAGGAAGGCGAAAAACCCCAGGCGTGCTGTGCCAATCTGCAGCGACTGGGGAAAAAATTCCTTCCTGATCCGTACTGGCAATCGGTTAAAAACCCTGGATCAATTGCTTTATGAATAGGGGCATAGGGGATGCGTACCCCTGGGTTAACTAAAGGGACCAGGTATCAGGCTGAAACAGCCTGTGAGAGGGGGAAAAGATGAGGGTGAGTAAGAGTGGTGTTTTTATTGTGGAAATTGGGAGCACCAAGATGACCGCCGACCGGGACTAGGCCCGAGCCAGGGGCTGGGGTAGCGCAGGTGGGAGAAGTAAACCTACTAGGGCACCGCGGGGAGACTCCTGGGGGGGCCTGAGTGGTCTTGTGCAATCGGGGAGGGGTCTCAGCACCGGAGTTCGGGAAGTCCCACTAGGCCGCGGCTGAAGCCGTGGACTTTCCTGAATGCGGCGGCCGCGATTGCGACCACGAACCAGTAGCAGGAGCTTCCTGGGTCCCTGATGGAAGAGGATGGAAGCGAGGGTAACAGGGAGCTGGCGGGAGATGGCGGTATGGTATTAGGGATGTGGGGGGGTGTCCGTCGTCCGATTCTCGGGACTGAAGCCACGGCTTATCCTGACAAGGACGGCTGCGTTCAGACCAAAGGGGACAGACCAGCCAGAAGGTGCAAATCTTACCTTCTCAAGGAGCTGCAGAGCAGGGTAGGAGGAATGCTGAAACCTGGCTGCAATAAGGCTGGGCTGGGCTGGGCTGGGCTGAAGACTGGTGAACCTGCCTGCCTGCCTGGAGCTAAAACATGCACGCCCTACTCCTAGGAAGCGTGTGCCGTAGTGGGCTCCTGTTGCTAATCCGTGGGTGTGGTACCTCAACAGGCTTGAGAGATCCCCTGCCGAGCAAAGCAGAGTCTGCCAGGCTTCCATGCACAGCTGCACCACATACATACACACACACATATATATACACAGTGCTGTAAAAAAGTATTTGCACCCTTCCCGATTCCTATTTTTTTGCATATTTCTCACATTTAAATGATTTAGATTAAAAAATAAATAATAATAATATTACACAAAGATAACCAAAGTAAATCAAAGATGCGGTTTTTAAATTATTATTTCATTTATTAACCACTTGCCGTATAATGACAGTGGCAGGTCTGCACGATCCTACGTGCCAGTGTAGCTGTACGTCAACTCCTTTAAGTGGAATAGCAGGGGGTGCCGATGCGCATAACTGCCAGCCACGAGAGCCAGAACAGGGACGTGTTTGTGTAAACACACACATCCCAGTTCTGTGAGGAGAGGAGAGAAAGATTGTGATTTCCTTCTAGCTAGGAACCACAATCTCTCATTTCCTTCAGTTACTCCCATCCACCCTATAGTTAGAACACACACTAGGAAACACATTTAACCCCTTGATCGCCCCCTAGTGTTAACTGTCCCTGCCAGTGACATTTACACTCATTCTTATAGCAATGATCGCTATATAATAGTCAATGGTCCCAAAAATTTCCAATCTGTCCCCCACAATGTGGCAGTCCTGAAAAAATGTATAAATAAAAGACCTAGAAATTACCCTAAAAGAATACTTAAAAATTAGGGTTGTCCCGATACCGATACTAGTATCGGTATCGGGACCGATACCGAGTATTTGCGGGAGTACTTGTACTCCCGCAAATACCCCCGATACCTAAATAGAATAGTTCCCCCACCGCGCGCATTACAAGCTTTCGTTTGAATACTTGTAATGCCCGCCGCACCATGTATAGACACTCCCCTTCTCGGAATTGGACGGATCTGTCCAATCCCGAGCAAGGGGGAGTGTCTATGCACGGATCTGTGTATAGACACTCCCCCTTGCTCGGGATTGGACAGATCCGTCCAAATCCCGAGAAGGGGAGTGTCTATACATGGCGAGGCGGGCATTACAAGTATACAAACGAAAGCTTGTAATGCGCGCTGTATTGCACAGGGATTAACCCAGCAGCGGCGGCATCTACTACAGGTATGGGGGACATGGCTGCAATATGTGGGGGACAGGACATGGCTGCAATATGTGGGGGACAGGACATGGCTGCAATATGTGGGGGACAGGACATGGCTGCATTTGGGGACACATTTAAAAAAAGTATCGGTATTCGGTATCGGCGAGTACATGAAAAAAAGTATCGGTACTTGTACTCGGTCCTAAAAAAGTGGTATCGGGACAACCCTATTAAAAATAATAAATCCTCAGATATATCACCACTAACATTATGGGAAGCGCATAAGCCTGTCCTTAGAGGGTATTGCTTACGTCAAGCATCACATCAAGAGAAAGAAAAGAAAAAACTGCAACAAAAACTTAAAACTGAATTTAACAACGGTCATAATAAATTCCAATCTAGCCCTACACTGCAGAATAAAACACAACTCGAGAAAGCTAGCTTAAATCTAGACCTATTTTTATCAGAATCAGTAGATAAATCTCTTCATAAATCCAAACAAAAATACTACTTCCAAGCCAATAAACCTGGCACTCTCCTTGCATGTGCACTTAAAAAAACGAAACAACCCATCCAAACCAATCCGACTGAAAATCTCCCATGATAAATATACAAGTAATCCAGTCAATATCCTTCATACCTTCCACAAACATCTTACCTCCTTGTATAAAAAAGAAGGCTCTTTCGACCAATCCTCAGCAGAAACTTTTTTTTCTCAAATAAAACTCCCTACTCTATCCCAAAGTCATTATGAAAGCCCCATCACTCCCATTGAAATTGAACAAGCAATCAAATGCCTCAAACCTAATAAGCGTCCGGGAGCAGATGGGTTTTCAGCCCTTTACTATAAAAAACTCACATATATTAACTCCCATGATGTTAGAAGCATTCAACTCCATCATTAATAACCAATCATTCAGATCTGAAACTCTAACAGCAATTATATCTATGATTCCTAAGCCACAATCTGATGACTCTTCCTGTGCTAATTTTAGACCTATATTGCTCTTAAATCTAGATATAAAATTATTAGCGAAAGCGATTGCAACCCGATTGAATAGCATAATAGTTACCTTAATAAGTAATGACCAGGTTGGTTTTTATTCCAATGCACCAAGCAACTGATAATATTCGTAGGGCCTTGTTGCTGATCCAAGCAGCCAAAAAAAAAAGGATTTTTAATAACAGCTTACCTGTAAAATCCTTTTCTTGAAGTACATCACGGGACACAGAGCGCATAGTCATTACATATGGGTTATATGGGTACCTTCAGGTGTGGACACTGGTGTAATCAACTTCACAGGAAGTTCCTCCCTATATAACCCCCTCCCACTGAGAGTGCTTCAGTTTTGTAGCAAGCAATTTCTCCGAGGTTACACAATGTTCCCCAAAAGAGGGGTGGGAGCTCTGTGTCCCGTGATGTACTTCAAGAAAAGGATTTTACAGGTAAGCTGTTATTAAAAATCCTTTTTTCTTTATCGTACATCACGGGACACAGAGCGCATAGTCATTACATATGGGATGTCCCAAAGCAATGCTCCATGAAGGGAGGGAGACCGTAAGGCCAAAAATAGCCAAACAAAAAACATTATCAGGGAATAAAATAGCTCCACCAACAGAAAAAAGGGGGCGTGAACCGGGCCAGAGGATTCTATACTGCTGCCCGTAGGACCGCCTGCCCAAATGCTGCATCCGTAGCCTTTGCGACGTCCAACTTATAAAATTTAGTAAACGTATGTACGGAAGACCAGGTTGCCGCTTTGCAAACCTGTGCCATAGAGATCTGATGGTGTGCCGCCCAAGAGGCACTCATGGCCCTCGTAGAATGGGCTTTAACTGATAAGGGAGGTGGAACGCGCTTCAGACCATAGGCCTGAAAAATCAGCTGCTTAATCCACCTAGCCAAGGAAGACTTGGCAGCCGGCTGACCCTTCTTGGGGCCATCCGGAAGAACGAAAAGCACATCTGTTTTCCGAATCTTCTCTGTAGCCTTGAGATAGACCCTCATGGCTCGGACCACGTCCAAAGTATGAAGCAGTCTTTCCTCTCTGGACTGGGGAGTAGGAAAGAAGGATGGTAGGACTAGGTCCTGATTCAAGTGAAAACTGGATATGACCTTAGGAAGGAAAGAAGGTTGAGGCCGCAGAACCACTCTGTCCTTATCCAGAATCAGGTACGGTTCCCTGCAAGACAAGCCTGCCAGCTCGGAGACCCTTCTGGCCGAAGCCATAGCCACCAAGAAAACCAACTTTCGGGTTAGCAGCACAAGAGGGATTTCTGTCAGAGGTTCAAACGGCTGCTTTTGTAAAGCTGACAAGACCAGATTTAAATTCCAGGGGCAGAGGGGAGCTCTAATAGGGGGATTCACATGCAAGACCCCCTGCAAGAAGGTTTTCACAAGCGAATGCGTGGCCAAAGGCCTTTGAAACCATATCGATAAGGCAGACACCTGCCCCTTTAGAGTACTAAGAGCCAACCCCTTGTCAACGCCAACCTGGAGGAATCGCAAGATCCTGTCAATAAAAAACTTGCGAGGATGCCCTCCTTGAGACTCGCACCACTCCACATAGGTCCTCCAGACTCTGTAATAGATATTTCTAGAGACTGGCTTTCTAGCCTGAATTAACGTAGATATGACCTGGGCTGAGAGGCCTCTGCCCTTAAGAATTAGGGATTCAGCCGCCAAGCCATCAAATTTAGCTGCTGTGAAGCAGGGTGGTAGATCGGGCCCTGAGACAGCAGATCTGGGCGCAGGGGGAGTGGCCACGGTGCCCCTACTGACATCCTCACGATGAGTGCGTACCAAGCCCTTCTGGGCCAGGCTGGGGCCACCAGGATCACCGGCCTGCGCTCCACCCTGATCCTTCGTAGAAGGCGGGGAATCATCTGTAGTGGAGGGAACGCATACAGGAGAGAAAACTGGTGCCAGGGGCAAACCAACGCATCGGTCCCGTAGGCCGAGGGGTCCCTGGCTCGGGATACGAATTTGTCCAATTTCTTGTTGAATCTTGTTGCCATGATGTCCACATCGGGAACTCCGAATCTTTGGCAAATCTCTTGGAATACCTGGGGGTGAAGAGACCACTCTCCCGGGAGTAACTGTTGACGACTCAAAAAATCTGCTTGAGAATTGTCTATCCCTGGGATGAACACTGCTGAGATGCAGGGTACATGGGCTTCGGCCCATGAGAAAATCAGGTTTACTTCCCTTTGAGCCGCTAGGCTCCTTGTGCCCCCCTGGTGGTTTATGTATGCCACCGCTGTGGCATTGTCGGACTGTATCCTTACTGGCAGACCCTGCAGGGGGAGAGTCCAGGCGACCAGGGCCAACCGAGCAGCTCTGATCTCTAGGACATTGATGGGAAGCAGACTTTCTGCCTCTGACCACTGTCCCTGCTGGGTCCGTTTTCCTAAGATTGCCCCCCAACCTGTTAGGCTGGCATCTGTGGTTACTATTTTCCACGTGATGGGGCAAAAGGTTTTCCCTTTTGACAATTTTTGAGGGACCAGCCACCAGTACAGGCTGCGCCTGACTCCTGGGGAAAGACCTAATGGACGGTCTAATGCCTGTATGGACCTGTTCCGAGCAGAGAGAATAGCTGCCTGGAGAACTCTGGTATGGATCTGGGCATAGGGCACTGCTTCGAAGGCGGCTACCATCTTTTCCAGCAGTCGCATGCATAGGCGAATAGTCGGCCTCTTTTTGCCTAGGACTATTTGAATTGTTTGAGTCAATGACCTGATCTTTTCTTGAGGTAAAAATATCCTCTGGCATTCTGTATCTAACCGAAGGATTAGATATTCCAACTGTCTTGTGGGTTGCAACCTCGATTTTCCTTGGTTCACAACCCACCCGAATTCTTGTAGATGCCGAACTGTGCGGACTACTGCATGATTGAGGTTGGAAGCTGATCTGTCGATAACCAGGAGATCGTCCAGGTATGCCAGGACCAAAATGCCTTCTGTCCTTAGGACGGCTAGCACCGGGGCTAACACCTTTGTGAATACCCGCGGAGCTGTTGCCAACCCGAAAGGGAGGGCTACGAACTGGAAATGACTTTGATCTATCATAAAACGAAGAAACTTGTGATGTGCTGGGTAGATCGGCACATGCAGATATGCATCCTTTATGTCTATAGATGCTAGAAAGTCGCCTTGATGCAGGCTGGCTGTCACTGAACGTATGGAATCCATACGAAAGGTCTGAATCTTTAGAAAGCGATTTAGGCGTTTGAGGTCTAGGATAGGCCTGAGGTCGCCATTGGGTTTTGGTATAATAAAAGGTTGGAGTAGAATCCCAGACCCCTTTTTTGGGTTGGTACTTCTACAATTACTCCTTGGAGCAAGAGGCGATCCAACGCCTTTACGAGAGAGGCCCTCTTTAAACGGGTCGCTTGGAAGACTTGACCCCTGAAAATGAGGAGGGGGGATTTCTCGAAACTCTAGTTTGTAGCCTGTGGCTACCACGGACCGAACCCAAGAGTCGGGAATTCTGGCCTTCCAGACTTCAGAGAAAAACTGAAGTCTTCCCCCCACCCAAGAGAGTGGGGGCGCCCCTTCATGAATCTGACTTGATGACTGGTTTAGCCGGCTTGCGAGACCAGGGCCTCTTGTTTGCCGCGGCTTGTCCCTGTGGGCGGCTATTAACTGCTGAACGCCCGGGAGGCCGTCGATACTGACGGGAAGTCGAAGGGGCCGAGCCAGCAAAGGCCTGTCATTTAAACGCGGGCCCACGCGGTCTTTTCTTGACCGGTAAGGAAGAACTTTTACCACTTGATATGGTTTGGATATATTTATCTAGGTCTTCAACGAATAGTCTTCCCCCATGAAAGGGAAACCCTGCTAAAAGCTTTTTGCAGGGTGCCTCTGCTGACCAGTTCTTTAGCCACAAAAGACGACGCATGTGAACCACCAGCAGAGATAACCGGGATGCCTGTTGGATGGAGTCCTTAATAGCATCTCCTGCAAAGCAGAGAGCCCTAGGGAAATCTGCTAATTCACGAGTTTGCTGAGCCGGCATGTCCTTTAATATCTGTTTTGCCTGATCCTTTAAGGCCTGACAAACGCCAATGGCTGCCACCGCTGGCTGAACCATGGCACCTACTGTGGTGAAAGAAGCCTTCAGTAGGGTCTCTAATTATTTGTCGACCGGATCCTTGAACATCTGGACATTTTCAACCGGACAGGTCAGGGATTTATTCACGCAGGAAATGGCCACGTCCACTGTGGGGAGTGCCCATTTCTTTAAAAATTCCTCTTCCATAGGATAGAGAATAGAGAACCTCTTAGGAGGGATAAAGATCCTATCAGGTCGAGCCCAATCCTGGTAAATCACGCTCCGCAGAAGGGGGTGAATCGGAAAAGCCACCCAAGTTAATGGAGCCTTTAAAGAACCCAATGAGGATACCACAGGGGCTACTAGTTCTGGCACTGGAAGTTTAAAAGCAGTGCGAACCATATCGGTCAAAGACTGGATCCACAGGCTCTCCGCTTGAGAGGCCGAAAAATATTCATCTACAGTGGAACCCTCCATGTCTGAACCTTCGGGACTTGGGTCTGCTTGATCCCCTTGTGGGTCCCGTTCCTCCGAAGAGGAGACCTCCGCATCTGAAAACACCAAACTAGGTGAGGGGGATCTAGCCCGTTTGCTACTTGGCAAAGGGCGGGCAAACAAAGCAGTTAACCTTTTCTTTAGCCCACCCAGGGTGGTCGCTAGCATTTCTTCCGTTACGTAAACGGGAATGGGTGGATCGGGGGCCGCCTCTGCCCCCAGCACCCCCAATGGCTCTTGTACTATGCTACTCGGTGGTCTAACTGGTGAGGGTGGGGCCGTTGAAGCCTGGCCCAAATCCTCTGACCCCGATGGAGACCCCTTTTGTTTTTTGGCACCTTTTGCAGCCTTGGCTGGTCCTGATGCCCTTGGAGCCATTGCACAACCTTGAGTCACCCTTATAGCCAACACCTGACTGTTGTAGCTAGGAGTAATTTATATGAGAACAGGCTGAGGAAAATGAAAAATGTTGTGTATATATATATATATATTTTTTTTTTTTTTTATTTTATTTTTTTTTTCAAAAAAAATATATATATTTTTTTTTACCCGCCTGGGAGGTGGCAATACTGAGGAAAACCTGTGAGTATTGCAACACCAATGCCCGTTAGCCGGAGTCCAAGGTTGACTCAGATACTGCTGGATCTAAGGCTGAGTCCCTTTAAGCAAAAAAACTCTTTTTTTTTTTTTTTTTTTCTGGTCAATAGTGGAACTAAGTCCTAGACCTGAAGATCCACAAACCGCCACTGGGTGTCACTGTGGCCAAAAGACCCAGCTGCGCGCTCTGTGTCCTTCTTCCTCTGCTTCCAGGAGGGAAAAGACCAGCCAGAGAAAACGTTTTACTTTAAACTGACCCTGACGCTGCTGGCCCGCACCCCCAACGCACGCCGACGCTATAAAAGGCGGCGTGCACGCGCCCACGCGCGCGCACCCCCCCCCCACGCTGAACAACATGGAGGAAGCAGAGAGCAGAGGAAAAGCATGGACCAGCGCCAGCAGCACCAACAGACACCAGGTAAGCACTAATCCTTACTGTAGTGCACACAGAGAGGAAGCTGTCCCCATAGGCTTCCTAAGAAACAGGAGTTTTCACCAGCAATTCCCTCTTTACAGTACGTGGGGCTGCAGTATCAATGCTAACAGGCAGACCTGGGGTGAGTAGCAATTATATATCTTAAACAAGTATACATATATCTACATGTTATCTGGGTAAACATTAGTACATCCCATCCTGCCTAAAAAGACATAGTGGAGATAGTGGCTGATGCACAAGCATACCATTAGCCAACCCAGAACCCCCAGGGGGATACCTACTGTCGAACCAAGTCCCGCAGGTTCCCTCTTACCTGCTCCACGCCGCAGGGTATTGCAAAATACAAGAGGCCCAGCCTTCCCCCATCTCCGTGGGTATTGTCTTGGACCTTCAGGGACCGGGGTCCTGTGTTAAGGAACCCACACCCCTGGACCTATATAGCATCCTGGCATCAGTAGCGTTTAGTTCTTGGAAGAGACTAAGGCACTGGAGCCCAGAACCCAGCCCTCCAAGGAGAGGCATTATAGGCAAAACCCCACTCCAGCAGGGCCCGGGTACCGTACACCTTGGCTTTGAAGCACTTCGGACGGATCCGGCTAGCTATCCTGGGTCCCGAGACCTCCGAGGGACAGCTAGACGTGACCAACACCTAAGACACTGGCAAAAAAACTGAAGCACTCTCAGTGGGAGGGGGTTATATAGGGAGGAACTTCCTGTGAAGTTGATTACACCAGTGTCCACACCTGAAGGTACCCATATAACCCATATGTAATGACTATGCGCTCTGTGTCCGTGATGTACGATAAAGAAAGAAGAATCCCTATGTGTCTACTGTCACTAGACATCAAAAAAGCCTTTGACACGGTAACGTGGCCCTACCTACATTTCACTTTACAAAGATGGGGCTTTGGCCCACATTTCCTTAGTTGGGTCACAACATCTTTATATAATAACCCAAAGGCATACATCAAGTATGCAGGTCATAAATCAGCTATGTTCAATATTAACAGAGGCATTCGCCAGGGGTGCCCCCTCTCCCCACTGTTATTTGCCTTACTCATCGAACCCCTAGCTCAAGCTATTAGAACAAATCCGTCAATTAAAGGTATAGAACTGACTTGCTACCATCATAAACTCTGCTTATTTGCTGATGATATTTTAATTTTCATGTTCTCCCCCCATATTACAGCTCCCAACGTTATAAACAAACTTGACCATTTTGCCCATATATCTGGATTAAAAATAAACATGCAAAAATCTATAGCTTTAAACGTTTCTTTGACCCCAGATATACTTCAACAAGCGAAGATATCCATCCCTTTTACATGGTCCGTGACACATCTCTCATATCTAGGTATTGTACTTACCCCTGATCTAAAAGAGATTTTATCCCTGCCAACTACCCTCTACTGTTACGGAAAACTTCAAATTATTTAAAGCAATGGTCCACTCTCCCCTTATCTTGGTTAGGTAAAATAAATGTTATAAAAATGACTATATTACCCAAAATGTTATATCTCTTTAGAGTTTTACTCATTCCTATTCCAGCCTACTTCCTCAGAAACCTACAACCAAAAACACAATCATTTATATGGAGCACTTCAAAATCTCGAATCTCTCCACACACCCTATACCTCACTAAACTTAAAAGAGGTGTAGGTTTCCCAAACTTTGCCACTTATTTTCATGATGCGCAAATAGCAAACATTCCCAAATACCACGTAAGCCATGAAATTCCACTATGGGTAGTAATTGAAACCATTGATAACGACCCAATCTCTATACCAAATCTCATATGGTCCACCTCCTCTAACCACAAAATAATCAAAAATAAGATTAGTAAACATACAATCACTATTTAGGAAAGATTTAAAAATGACCCAGGGTTTACAATTCCCACATGTACCCCTTATATCTTTTATGAGAAACTCAAATTTTTACCTAGCCTTTACATTTCCTAGAACCTTCACAAGATGTATTTCAGCGGGTCTAACACAATGTTGTGACTTTTTAACACCTGCCTCATTTAAAACATTTCCAGAAATACGTGAAACTCCTAAACTTCCGGCATCAGAAATTTTTCGCTACTTACTTAAAAATTTCTTTGCACCATATTTACAAGGTATAAATAAATTGAGTGACATGACGCTGTTTGAAAGAATATGTAAACGAGATCCTCATTCAATATGCTGAAAAATAGATGAACGACCTTGGTTTCAATATGGATATATCTACCTGGAATAAAGTATGGTCAAATACTAAAACGTCCTCCCAAAATATACTTGCTATGGAAACAAATTATAAAAGTTCTCATGTACTGGCATTTGGTTCCTGTTAGAATAGCAAAATTTGCTCCCCATTATTCTCCGATTTGTTTTCGCGGCTGTGGTGATCCAGGAACACATTTACATATTTTCTGGGAGTGCCCCATTACAAAAAATTACTGGAAATAAATATTCCTCATGATTTCAGCAGTTTTCAAGAAATCCATTACTCCTGATCCGACTACCGCACTCCTAAATTTAAAACCAGATTGTATTTCCTATGGTCAATTTAAACTGTTCCTTCAAATCACCACAGCCGCAAAGCAAACCAAACCAAAGCTTGGAAAACAGCTACGCTTCTAGTTTCTGAAACCAGAAATAGAGTACACCAAGCCATGCTCCACTCAAAATCAGAAGCCATAACCAATAATTCCATAGACATATATGAAACAATATGGAACCCATAGATGACCTATACTATCTCATCTAACCCAGATGATTCTCTATTGAGACCTTGGTAAGATATAAGCCAGTAACATTCTGGATACAGTTCATCGATATTATTACTATCTCTATTATGTAACGATCCCGGAGCCTTTCCTCTATCCTGTACTCCCTTTCCTATCCTATTGTTTCTATCACTTTCCACTTTTTATACTCCACATTCTGTCCTTTTTCTTTTTTAGCTCTTACTTATTCAAATATATAGCTCAAGCTATCTCATATAAAATGGTAAATGTGAATATGTAAAGACAATATCTAATTTTGTTCCTAGTGTTTTATTAATTAACATGAATAAGATCCTTCTCCCCCTATTTCGGCCCGTTATTGAACCGATTCATTGCTAAAATTACAATTGCTTCCATAGCTATAGTTCATATCATAATTATATCCGGTTCCATGTATATCACAATATTCTATAATATTTTATATGAATTCAAATGCAGTAGACTAACATGATTGGTTTGACTATAACCTGCTTTAATGATTCCTTTAATATTTCTCATAGGATCTACAAATATGTATTGGCTTGTTCTATGTTTCAAACACTCTCTTATTACATGATACCATTTTTCTTTTTCTGTAATCTTTTATTGTCAATTGTTTCTACTGTTTTCTCTTTACTTTAAACCCAATAAATTTGACAAAAAAAAAAAGGAAAAGTATAGCCAAAGCAATTTTGTCTGTAGTCCCCCCGTAGGTCACAGGAGTGCCCTTAGTTTTGCACTCCTGTGACCCATTTTCAGCTGACAGCAGGCTAAAGTCCACCAACGTCACAGAGCCGGTCCACAGAGCCAGCCGCTCCCGTCCCTTCCACAGCCCAGCACTCCAGGGAGCACTGGAGCACTCAGATCGATGCTGCATCCACCTGGGCAAGTATAAAAAAATTTTTTTAAAGTCCATAATTCTCTTTTAAAAGTCCTTATAAATATACAATGGTAGTGTAACTCTTCCACAACATAAAAGACCATGGACACTCCCCAAAATCTTGGAAGCCTGGATGCTCAGATTGGAAGGAGGGCCCCCATCTCGGTTTCTTGTACCGGGGCCCTGGAGGTCCTAGTTACGCCCCTGTGTACATACTCTGTTTAATGTTTCTTTCCTAGCACTGCAGTTTTGTAGATCATATTACAAGGATTGTGGCAAACACTGTAAATAAACAGCAAGGATTTGGATTATATCATCCAGTGCAGTTAAAGTACACCTGTCAGGAGTTCAGCTATCCTATGGGTTCCTTTTTGGCGATTAAAACATTTATAATTACAGATGCTGTGTCTGATTGCTTGCTGAACAACGGTACACTTGGAGGTAGCTGCTCTGCTGGTATTTAGGCATGCAGCTGCAGATCTGTGAGCCAATACATCTGCAATTTGGCAAACAGCTAATGAATCCAAAAGCTACAAGGTTGCATTTGCTTTCCATTATAAAAACTTGGGTATTCCTACATAAAGTGGATTAAGTGTTAGAAAGCATAGTTGCATTGTTATATTCAACCTACCTAAAGTTAATTTACAACATTAAAACAAAAACTCAGTTTCATTTAACAATTTTTTTTTTTTTTTTAAATCAGCAATTTCTAGAATCCAGTATTAATCACATGACCTACAGTATGCAACAGCATAGGCATGTGTACACTGCCAAAACACTGTATAATGAAAGTGTGTCAGTATGACTGTTCTCTATACTGATGTCAAGTGATCAGAAGAGCACCGTATATCAGAATGACCATAAATCGAGAACTTGGAAAATCATTTATTACATGTACTTTCATAGCGCTGTCAATTTATGCAACACTTTACATATACATTCACATCAGTCCCTACCCTCAATGAGCTTACAATCTAAAGGTCCCTAACTTACATTCATATATACACACATACTAGAGCCAATTTAGACAGGAGCCAATTAACCTACCAGAATGTGTTTGGACTGTGGGAGGAAACCCACTTAAAAGTGATTGTAAAGCATCGTTTTTTTTTTAAACAACAAACATGTCATACTTACCGCCACTGTGCAGTTGGTTTTGCACTGAGTGGCCAGATCGTCCTCTTCTGGGGTTCCCCCGGAGGCGCTATCAGCTCCTCCCTACATCGTATAACCCCTTTCGGGTGCGCTCCCGAGTCCAGCATTTGCCTCCATAGATGCAGGCGCCATTGGATTTGATTGACAGCAGCGAGAGCCAATGGTTGCGCTATCAATCTATCCAATCAAGATCCAAGAACCCTCGGGCAGGAGGTGAAGGTAAATCTCCCCAATGAGACACAGATGGCAAAAAAATAAATAAAGCCAGGGATTATAACCCTCCCTTGATTATAAGGAATACTGTTAATGAAACAGAAACTTATCCAGATAAAAACTAGCAAATATATGTAACATACTTTTTACATATCTGACAAGAAAGCTTTTATGCTCGACACATACAAGGGGTTGTAAAGGAAAAAAACTATTTTTATAATAAGCATCCTTTACCTGCAGACATTCCTCTTTTCACTTCCTCATTGTTCGTTTTTGCTCAGAAGTTGCTCTATTTCTTCTCTGTTCTGTTCACTTCCTGCTTGTCTGATTGTTACTCACCACCGTGAAGGGAGCCTTTACTGCGGTGGTCATTGACGTGCTTGCTCCTCCAAAATGGGAACTACATCTGTGCGGCAGGAGGTGTGAATTACTGGGAGTGCCGCAATCCATACTGGGAAATGTAGTTGTTACATGAACGAGCGCGGCAAACCAGGAAGTGAATGAGAGAACAGAAACTAGTATGCCGGAGGTGATATAGATGAAGGCATTTACTCGTTTTTTTAACAGAATCATTACACTATTCTATTCTGTCTGTCTACCTTGCAGACATTAATTTTAGCCCACAATTTTTTTTCCTTTACAACTCCTTTAACCACTTGTCCTCTGCCCACCGTTAAATGACGGCGGGCGGAGGACTCCATTATCCTGACATCACGTCATATGACGTGATGTCCTTTTAAAGCCGCGGGCGGGCCCGCGCACCCGCCGCTCTGCTGGGATCCCGATGCGAGTGCCCTGGGGCAACGATCGCCGCCGGGCACACGCGATTGCCCAGTAACTGAGCGGGGACGTGGAGCTCTGTATGTAAACACAGAGCTCCACGTCCTGTCAGGGAGAGAGGAGACCGTTGCTGTGTCCCTTGTACATAGGGACACAATCGGTCACCTCCCCCAGTCACCCCCCCTCCCCCTACAGTTAGAACACTCATAGGACACACATTCAACCCCTTTTCCCGCCCCCTAGTGGTTAACCCCTTCACTGCCAGTCACATTTATACAGTAATCAATGCATATTTATAGCATTGTTCACTGTAAAATTAAATGTAAATGGTCCCAAAAATGTCAGAAAAGTGTCCGCCATAACGTCGCAGTCCCAATAAAAAAAAAATCGCAGATCGCCGCCATTAATAGTAAAAAAAAAAAAAAAAAAATGCCATAAACTATCCCCTATTTTGTAAACACTATAAATTTTGCGCAAACCAATTGATAAACGCTTATTGCATTTTTTTTTTTACCAAAAATATGTAGAAGAATACGTATCGGCCTAAACTGAGGAAAAAAAAAATTTTTTATATATTTTTTGGGTTATTTATTATAGCAAAAAGAAAAAAATATTGCATTTTTTTCAAAATTGACGCTCTATTTTTGTTTATAGCGCAAAAAATAAAAACCGCAGAGGTGATCAAATACCACCAAAAGAAAGCTCTATTTGTGGGAAAAAAAGGACGCCAATTTTGTTTGGGAGCCATGTCGCACGACTGCGCAATTGTCAGTTAAAGCGACGCAGTGCCGGAAGCTTAAATTTTGTCTGGGCATGAAGGGCGTGTAGGTGCACAGTAGGCAAGTGGTTAAAGTAAACCTGTGTCCAGATGAAAGTATTAACATAAGGCATCAAGCGGTAACAGCACATTAGAACAAGTGCTCATTCATCTTGCTGCGAGATCTCATGGACTACATTGGCCAGTAGTTATCTGCTTTGTAATCTGCATTTACTGTATTAGCAGATCCCAACTTATTTTTTTTAACCACCTATATACCTACATAGATTTTATATATATATATATATATATATATATATATATATATATATATATATATACACACATATATATATATATATAATATATATATATATATATATATATATATATATATATATATATATATATATATACACATACATACATACATACATACATACATACATATACACATACATACATACATACATATACATACATACACACACACACACATACATACATACATATACACACACACACACCTACATATATACATATATGAGGTGGTTATACCAGGATCATGGTTGCAGCTATAGCTATAATCCTAGTACAGTTTTGTTCAGCCGGAGATTCTCTTTAAATGTAAAAGTGATCACTTTTACAGGCAGAAGAAGTTTCTTTGTTTGATTTGATCTCCTTTGGAGGCCAGAGGAGAGATGTGAGGTTTCATAGACCACAGTCCTCTCCATAAAGAGACAGTTCATGCTATCACAAGAGAGGTTTTTCATTCCTTTGTCATAGCAATATAGAGTTTATAAAAAATTTAATAAATGAAAAGTATAGTGAAGTATAGTGTAAAAAAAAAAAAGAATTAGTACATTTTAAGCACCCCAATCCTCTTTAACAAATGCGAATGTGCAAGTCGGTCCTGCACACATACGTAAACGGCAATCACACCACACGTGAGGCGTCATCACGAATGCCAGAGTAAGCGCAATAATTCTAGCACCAGACCAGTGCTTTAAGTGGGCCGGAACGCGGCGGTACTCAGTACCGCCACTTCCAAAAATGGCCCTGGAGAGTACCAGCACCTCTCCGTGCGCCCAGTACGTGGGTTTCCCGTACCGGAACACACTGGCGTAGCGCGGGGGGCTCCTGCACCGGGCGAAAAATTGCAGGGGGGCTAAATCCTGGCGTCCGCAGAATGCGCCGCCACCGCCTTAGGAAAGGGCGCGGCTTTGGCCTAGCTCTGGAGCTATCGGCCATCTTGGTACACCCGGCGGCGGCGCGCGATGAGTTTTTTTTTCAGCCCTTCCGCCTGGTTGGCTGGTGGAACTGTCTGTCTCCCTTGATGTGGGAGTGGCAGGAAACACCAGCCAACTAGGCAGAAGGGCTAAAAAAAAACAGATAACGGCGCAGGAGATTGGCGGGCGGTGGAGTGGGAGGCGCTGTACCTCTGTGCTGCGCTGATTGGCCTGGAAGTTGGAACATGTGTTTACAGCGCGGCGGCGGCAAGTTTCTCCATCTCCAGCAAGGTAAGCAAAACACTCTCCTGTACCACAGGGGAGAGAGAGAAGGGGGGGGGGTCGGTGTAAATCTAAAGGGGTGCACTGCCTGATCCCCACCTATCCACCTCAGAGCCTGTCATTTTAGTAAGACTGCTGGGACTTGTAGTTCTCCATCTTCTCCTGGGGCTCATGGAGATTGGAGAACTACAAGTCCCAGCAGGTTATACATACAATAAGGCTCTGAGGTGGATGGGTGTGGATTGCATGCACCTGAGCCCCAGGAGAAGATGGAGAACTACAAGTCCCAGCAGGTTATAATATAAGGCTCCGAGGTGGATGGATGGATGGACGAAAGAAAGAAAAAGTTCTGCCCCGGGGGGGGGGGGAGCACCGGCGCCTAATAGAGTACCGGCACCTCTTTTGGCCCACTTAAAGCACTGCACCAGACCTTCTGTATACAGGCAGTCCCTGTCATGTCACACCAAGCCACTATACTATAGAGATAGACTTATTTATGTGTGCAGAGGTATCTCAGGTTTAACCACTAGTTCACTCTCAGATTCACAGAAAGTTTAGGGTTAATTCATCACAACCTCTGAAAGCAAGGGTATGCGGCAAACAAAACGCTAGCCTATTCCGTCATAAGCTTAGCAAACTATTAGTAGGGTAGGATATACATACATAGCAGGTAGTTTTCAGCAATGCAGGACTTATTATTAAAGGGGTTAACGGTGTTAGTGAGCAAAAGGAACTAATGGTTAATGTTACTTAACATTAGCCTAGGAGGTAAAGCAGAGAGTCCCAATCAAAACACGTAGCAGTGAACTCAGATGTTATGGGCTAGAAGCCATAAAGCTTGACACAGAAATAAGCAGTCTTTCAGGTACAAACACTTGCGGTTCAGCTGCCTTCAGTAGTGTGACCAGCGGAAGGGGATAATGCTGTTCTGTGCAGAGGAGTTTTTCCGGAAATTGCAGGGTGAAATGTAGAGTGAATTGGGATGCCAGGACTGTTTCCAGACTGTGAAGGTTCAGGCAGCCAGGGTAGGGAACTGCAGAGGTTAGTGTGCTTTAGAGGCTCCTTCTGGGTGCAAGGTGTCTGTTACATGACGGCGGGTGTCTGAACAAAATAGCAGAACACCCTGCCGTCATCTCCGGTGTTTAAATACCCGCAATTCGCGGGTAAGTGAAGGTGTGCGCTCGGCAGACTTCCGCGTTCGATGCTGGAACGCAAAGTCCGCGCACGGGAAGTGACGCGGAGGGTTGGAATTACGGAGTGCAGCTGTCTGGTTTAGGAACAGTTTCGCTAAGGAATCGAATTTATGGATTGATATTACAGTCCCCGACTTACAAACACAATAAGGACAGGTTTGTTCGTAAGAGCAATCTGTTCGTAAGTCGGAACACTGCTTGTTAGGCCCCTTTCACATTGAGGCGTGGAGCCGCGGTGACGGTATAGCCGCGCTATTTGTAGCGCCGCTATACCGTCGTGTTTACCGCGATATTCGGGCGCTAGCGGTGAGGTTTTAACCCCCGCTAGCGGCCGAAAAAGGGTTAATACCGCCCGCGTTGCGGGCGGTATTACCGCGCTTTCCCATTTTTCCAATGATACACGCGGTAAAGATGCGGCTAGCAGGACTTTTGGAGCGTTCCTGCTAGCGCACCGCTTCAGTGTGAAAGCCTTCGGGCTTTCACATTGAACACTACAGGGCATGATTTTTCATGCGGTATAGCAGCGCTATTTTTAGCGCTGTACCGCATGAAAAACGCCTCAATGTGAAAGGGGCCTAAGTGTAACTCCTGCCTGTGCAGCGATGTGCCATGTTCCCGGCGCTTCTGGGGTTCTTCTAGCCAGGCAGTACATGAAGTACTGCAGTGTGGAATGTGGCAAGATAGCTGCTCGGAGGTATCCAAGACCACAAGCAGTCGGTATTGAGGTCGTTCGTAAGTAGGAGTCGTTCGTAAGTCTGGGACTGCTTGTAACTCTAAACTGGTAACCTGTAAAGGCTTTTCAAGTGTCGCCCATGGATAATTTAATGAACCATGGTTTGTCGTTATTCTACGAGTGTGTGCGATTTTAAAGCATGGCATGTTTGGTATCTATTTATTTGGCACAATGTTGTCTTTTATATTTTACTGAAAAGTTGATTATTATTATATAAAATTCATTTATTTATTTTTATTTTCTCCTGAAAATGCACATCTAATTAGCCATTGTGCAAATATCATGTGACATAAAAAAAATTGCAACACCCTCTATTTTATTCTCCAGATCCTCTGCTTAAAATAAAGAAAGAAAGAATCTTTGTGATTTTCTAGGAAAAAAAATGCAGATGCTTACATGTATTTATGTATGTATGTGAGAAATATGGGAATTGGCCTGGGGGTCAAGTTGTTAAGCCAGGGTGAAGTTCTTGTTTAACAATATGTAAATATTTTAACATCTGGGCACGGGTGTACTTTAAAAGTATGCAATGTTAGAAAAATTATAGGATCAGGTTTTTGTAGCAGGTTCCTTCTCTTTACAGCGGAAAGGCACTCTGTCAAAAAAAAGCTGATTTTAGCCAATTTAACTGTAACCTACTGAGCCAAAAAGGTTATTCATAGCACAGAACTGTTTTTGATGAATGTGGAAAGGAAGAAAATTGTATTTTTACACTAAGCAGCGTATTGTAAAAATCACTTTGAATACACACAAGCTGTTTTTCTTGTCCAGTTATTCTAAACAGGATGTAAACCTGGACAAAATATTTGTTTTGTTAAACCGGTCTCTTGGGATTGAGGCTGGGATGGCCATGCTTTTCACGTGATCAACACTTGCATGGCAATAGAATGGAAAAGAAAATATCTTGAAGCAACAGCGTTACTATGCTAACTGTACTCGGCAAAGCTGCACCTGTAAAATACGACCATATATACTAACCTCTCCTAACCCTGGCCACTGAACACTGCCCTGTTTAACAGAGAATGCGTCCCAAAAGTCTGCAGGGAAACCAACACTTCTGGGAGTACTGACTCTCAAGGTTCCCGTAGCTCTTCCTGGTTCTTTCTGCTGATCCCCACGCAGAGATTTATTATGGCCTAGGCCGACAAGGCCCAGGCCTAGGGCGGCGAAAAAGCGACAGGAGGGAAGGGGGGGGGGCAGGCAGATACGAGGTGAACGAATGAAGTGATTGGAGAGGAGAGGGTGGTATGGGGATATGTGCTGGGGAGTGATTTGAGAGGGAAGAAGATATGTGCTAGTGGGGCGTCTGATTACCCCCCCCCCCCCCACTAGCACATATCTTCTTCCCTCTCAAATCACTCCCCAGCACATATCCCCATACCACCCTCTCCCCCCAAATTAAAAGATGCTCTGCCCCCCTGTACTCATCCCACCCTGTCCCCCTGTGCTCATCCCACCCTATTCCCCTGTCCTCATCCCATGAAAATTACAGGACGGGTCTTAAAAAGGAAGGGGTGCGTCATATATACGCGAGGTTCACCAGGCCTAGGGCAGCACAAAACCTAAATACACCCCTGTCCCCACGTCAATAAAGGACACACTAATTGACATGGCAAGCAGCATGGGGGAAAAACGATAATATCATACATATTAGATAATAAATGTCCATTGTGCTGGCAAAGCAAAATCCTGTGATGGTCCTCCTAAGTTGACAAGGTGACAATAGACTTGTGCTCTCCCCTGTGTGAATCTGCTCACCTCAAGCCCCATACACACTATCAGTTTTCCTGCAGGTTAACCAAAACCATCTAATATGAGGTCAAACCTTAAGGCCTCGTACACACGATCAAATCTGTCTGCTGGAAACGGTCTGCTAGACCGTCCCAGCAGACAGATTCAATCGTGTGTACGGGCGAGCCGACGGATTTGGCCACCCGACAGATTGGAAAGCATGCTTACCAATCCGTCGGCTGGGAACCCGTCCGCCCGACATGTCTGCTGGTTAGTACGCTAACCAGCAGACATGTCTTCTCGCACACGCGCCGAATGGTTTCGACGCATGCGCGGAAGTGTTTTACTTCCTGGTGCGGTGATGTGGCGGCGTCAACGTCACCGCCACGTCACCGACACGTCAGCGCGCTGTCTGCTGGCGGGGATTTTGGTTTGCTCGTGTGTACACGCGAGCAAACCAAAATCCAAGCAGACAGATTTGTTCAAATCGGTCGGTCCGACCGATTTGAACAAATGGATTGCCTCGTGTGTAAGAGGCCTAAGAGTTTCAATTTGTATGCAATCAGGCAGGACCTTGCACTACATGGTTTTGGTAAACCTGAAGAGAAAAACCTGCAGGAAAACTGATAGTGTGTATGGGGCTTGACCTAAGTTGGTCAAAAAAACTCCAGTGAACCTCCCCATGGTTCTATGTGAATGAAGCTCTTTAGGATCCTGAGATGTCCAGCAGTAAGTTCCTCCATCCATGGTTTGACAAATTTGCTTGGAATTTAAGAGCCAGCTTAAAAAGTTAGGAGCCAGAAAACGCACCCAGCCCGACGAGCTTGCACGCAGAAGTGAACACATACGTGAGTAGCGCCCGCATATGTAAACTGTATTCAAACCACACATGTGAGGTATCGCCGCGATTGTTAGAGCGAGAGCAATAATTCTAGCCCTATACCTCCTCTGTAACTTAAAACATACAACCTGTTGAATTTTTTAAATGTTGCCTATGGAGATTTTAAAGGGTAAACGTTTGTCGGCATTGCACAAGCAGACACAATTTTAAAGCGTGACATGTTGGGTATCAATTTACTCGGTGTAACATTATCTTTCACAATATAAAAAAAAATTGGGATAACTTTACTGTGGTCTTATTTTTTTATTTAAAAAAAAAAAAGTGTATTTTTTCCCCAAAAAAGTGCGCTTGTAAGACCGCTGCGTAAATACGGCGTGACAGAAAATATTGCAACAATCGCCATTTTATTCTCTAGCGTGTTAGAATAAAAAAATATATATAATGTTTGGGGGTTCTAATTAGAGGGAAGGAGATGGCAGTTAAAAAATTACAAATTAGAACTGCTGTTTTACTTGTATTGCCAACGGCCACCACCAGATGGCGACAGGTCACAGTAGGAAGATTGGGACTTCACAAGCCTGCAAAGCCGTGGCCTCAATTACTGGGCATCGCGGGCCCACCACGATCGTGCAGCGGGGGAGGTGGGAGCGCACGGTGACACAGGATCCTGTGCCTCCATGCGCCCCCCACGCGATCGCGGCGGGGCCACGGCTTTGTGGCCTCAATTACCGGTCGCAATTACTTGCGGCCTGGTGCCCGGATTTTGTCGAGCCCTGCCTCCATCCATATATAAAAATAAAGTCTAAATGGTGTTTTATCTTTTAAAAAATGTATTTTATTTATAAAACATCAACCTCGGTCCTCACATCTTCCTGGTGCAACAGCGCACCACTCTATAGCCGATAAAAGGAAAAACCAATGAGATAGCTTGTCCGTTCGCAGCGTTTAATCCTGCTGCCTACTCCACCATCCTGTAAAACACAGCATTCATGCCTGTACGTGATTGGATGATAAAATTTCAGATCTTCCCCTCAAATTTAAAGCGAGTGCACTTGTAGTGTAGAGTGGTTTTGCCTTTAGTAAATCAACCCCATTATGTTTTGGGGTGTTTTTCTGCTAAGGGGACAATACAACTTTATTGCATCAAAGGGACAATGGACAGGGCCATGTACCGACAAATCTTGGGTGAGAACCTTCTTCCCTCAGCCAGGGCATTGCAAATGGGTAGTGGATGGGTATTCAAGCATGACAATGACCCAAAACACACAGCCAAGGCATCAAAGGAGTGGCTGAACAAAAAGCACATTAAGGTCCTGGAGTGGTCTAGCCAGTCTCCAGACCTTAACCTCATAGAAAATATGTGGAGGGAGCTGGAGGTACGAGTTACCAAACATCAGCCTCAAAAACTTAAAGGGGTTGTAAAGGTTCGTCTTTTATTTTCTAAATTGGTTCCTTTAAGCTAGTGCATTGTTGGTTCACTTACCTTTTTCCATCCATTTCCGTTCTAAATGTTTTTTTTCTTTTTTTGAATTTCTCACTTCCTGTTTCTCCTCAGTAAGCTTTCCACCATCATCCGAGCGGTGGAAAGTCATTTAGAACAACTTACTGAACACCTTACTGAGGAGGAGCAGGAAGTGAGAAATTCAGACAAAGAAAAAAAACATTTAGAAGGGAAATGGAAGGAAAAGGTAAGTGAACCAACAATGCACTGGCTTAAAGGAACCTATTTAGAAAATAAAAAAACAACCTTTACAACCCCTTTAATGACTTGGAGAGGATCTACAAAGAGGAGTGGGACAAAATCCCTCCTAAGATGAGTGCAATTCTGGTGGCACTACAACTACAAGACACGTCTGACCTCTGTGATTGCCAACAAAGGTTTTGCCACCAAGTACTAAGTCATGTTTTGCGAAGGGTGTCAAATACTTATTTCACTTAGTAAAACTCAAATCAATTTATAACTTTTTTTTTTTTGACATTTTCTGGATATTTGTGTTGTTATTTTGTCTCTCGCTGTTAAAATAAACCTACCAATAACTTATAGACTGGTTATTTCTTTGTCAGTGGGCAAACGTACAAAATCAGCAGGGGGATCAAATACTTTTTTACCTCACTATATAAATACATAAGTGGTCCATATGGTGAACTCAGAGTTATTTACTTTAAAGTAGATGTAAACCCTCACATATACCCAGTGAAGTGAACAGCCTCAGAAGATACATAGGGATGGAACAAACCTCCCGACATACGTTCTACATGTATATCTGCTGCCTTTAGCTGTATATATCTTTTTTTTTTTTTTTATTATTATTATTTATTAAAAAAAAATTATTTTTTTTTACTTCAGACTCCACCTCATAGAGTTGTCGTAAATTTTACATAGGACGCTCCTTTTATCCTTTTGAGTCTGTCAAAAAGCGTCTGTATATATCTTTTATAAAAGTGCTCTTTGTGTTAGAGATTTTCTCTGCCTTGTCATCACTGGGAGTGGATTATGGGCATACACCAAGATAGCTGATTGGAGGAAAGGCACACACCCCCACTCCACATTGGCAAAAAGAAGGAAGGAATGTGCAGAGCTGTGCTCTGAGATGGCAAGCTGTCTGCTAATCCATTTATAGCAACCTCCCCCGACACACACTTCAGGCTGCCGTCTCCAAGAACTTGTCAAAAGTTATCAGACTGATAACAGAGCTACTGAGCAGGAGAAATCTTTGGAACATATTGCTTTAAAGAGAGATAAGAAAACACTACAGAAATATGTGCCCAGCTCAAATTTTATGAATCGGGTTTACATCCACTTTAACCAATTAAGGATCGCCTCCTGTACGTCCCCTTTAAGTGCCCTGCCGTGGGTCGGGCGTGTGCGCCCGTGACCTGTTCCGAAGCTCCCTGACCGCGGGACCCGATCGCCGCCGGTGTCCCGCGATCTGTCACAGGAGCTGAAGAACGGGGAGAGGTGTGTGTAAACACACCTTCCCTGTTCTTCACAGTGGCAATGTCACTGATAGTCTTTCCCTATATCAGGGAACAGACAATCAGTGACGTCACATGTCCAGTCCGGCCCCCCTACAGTTAGAAACACATATGAGGTCACACATTACCACTACAGCGCCCCCTAGTGGTTAACTCCTAAACTGCAATTGTCATTTTCACAGCAAACAATGCATTTTGATAGCATTTTTTGCTGTGAAAATGACAATGTCCCAAAAATGTGTCAAAATTGGCCGATGTGTCCGCCATAATGTTGCAGTCACGAAAAAAAGAAAAAAAAACGCTGATAGCCACCATTAGTAGTAAAAAAAAAAAAATTATAAAAATGCCATAAAACTATCCCCTATTTTGTAAATGCTATAAATTTTGCGCAAACCAATCCTTATACGCTTATTGCGATTTTTTTTACCAAAAATATGTAGAAGAATACGTATCGGCCTAAACTGAGGGGAGAAAAAAAAAACTTTTTTTATATCTTTTTTGGGGGTATTATAGCAAAAAGTTAAAAATATATTTTTTTTTTAAATTGTCGCTCTATCTTTGTTTATAGCGCAAAAAATAAAAACCGCAGAGGTGATCAAATACCACCAAAAGAACGTTCTATTTGTGGGGAAAAAAGGTTTGGGAGCCACATCGCACGACCGCGCACAATTGTCAGTTAAAGCCACGCAGTGCCGAATCGCAAACAATGGCCAGGTCCTTTTACCTGCATAATGGTCCGGGTCTTAAGTGGTTAAGGGCATCACAGAGAATAAGGTGGCACTCTTTAAGTCTGAAGGAAAAGAGATTTATATTTCAAATACAGAAAGTCTTCTTCACAGTAAAATCTGTAAAAAACGTAGAATAGACTCCCTCCAGAGGTTGTTCTTGCCAGCTCAGTAGATCGTTTTAAGCACTTCAAGACCAGGCCTTTTTTTGACATTTGTTGTTTAAAAGTAAAAATCTGTAGAAATTTACTTATACCCCCCGCCCCCAAACATTATACAGTATATTTGGAAAAAATTCAATTGCGCATGCTTGTGAAATGGCGACAAACTACTGTACTTAAAAATCTGCATAGGCATAGCTTTAAACATTTGTATAGGTTTCTTGTTTAAACTTACAGAGGAGGTCTTTTGGTAGAATTATTGCTTTCGCTCTATCGCGATACCTCACATGTGTGGTTTGAACACCATTTAGATATGTGAGCGCGACTTGTGTATGCCTTCACTTCAGCATGCAAGCACGGAGGGATGGGGCACTTTATTTTTTTTACTTTTTATTTTTTTTGTACACTGTCCCTTTCATATTTTTTTTGATCACTTTTTTTCTTTTTACAAAGAATGTAAACATTCCTTATAATAGAAATAAGTATGACAGGTCCTCTTTATTGAGAAATCTGAGGTCAAAAAGACTGGAATATGCCCAAGAACCAGAAGTGACTTCGGAGTTCTCTCTGGTTCTCCAAGGGCATAGAGCCGAGTGAGGGCAATCTTGCCCCCGACGGCTCCAGTAAGCTTGGAAACCATCAGGAAGAGCATCTCTCAGTAGCACAGAAGAGGGACCCAGAAGAGGAGGATCTAGGCTGCTCTGTGCAAATCCACAAAATGTGCAAATAACATGTTTGTTATTTTTAATGAAAAAAAAAAATCTTCTGGGCTACACTAAGCACCTTACACAGGTTCACTTTGCTACACACAGGGTACCTTTACTTCTGTGCCATGTTCATCAGTGCCTTGGGAAAAGGCTGAGGCTGCCGTGAGGAAATACTTAACCTTACGGCTGCATTCACACTTGAGCGTAGCTTTCTCCTGCTTTTTTTACCGCGTTCTGCAGCGATTTTTGCAACGTTTTTTACCGCGATTTTGGACAGGTCTAGGGTCACCAATGTTAAAAGCAGAAAATTGCCAAAATCTGCCTAAAAAAAAAAGTCACATAACTTGTTTGAGCTTCAGGCGTGTCTCCATAGAGAATGATAGATTTTTTTTTGACTCTTCAAGCTACAAAAAGCTCAGGGGTGAATGGGGTCCAAGACTGACCTTTATTCCTAGACATGAACCCCATGTACACTGGCAATGCAACTGTTCTCCAGGTAACTCTAGGAGGGACATGCTGAGCTCTGTCCATGGCCACATGTCTACCATTTTCCACTACTACTCCCCAGTAGCAGAGTGGGCCCAGCCGTGCACTCAACTACTGAACCTTTGTAACACTGTACAGGATGGGGATATCTGTGGCGCTAATCCACTCCTGTTGCTCTGGGAGACAGACAGCTGGTGGAAGGAGTGCCAACAACATTTTCCTAGCTGCTAAATGGCCACTCCATCTATAACAGGTACATGCTATCGACCAGCTGCTTGTTAACTTCCGTTACCCTAGGTAATCACATGTCTTCATATTGGTGTCTTCATACCCCATTGTGTCAAGATCTACTTGGTGATCTATGTGCATGTTTGTTACTTGCAATACACCTGTTTAGTAACTGCAGACCAGTCTAGAATAATTTTTCAATATTTTACTTTCAGATGTTCTTTCTGCACTTTTCTAAGTCCAACATACAATAAGAGGGTTTTACCTACATCCCTAACTACAGGCTTGTGCTGCCCAGGCATACCTGCAAGTTCAAGCAATTACAGTCCACCAGAGGCACTTTCATGTAGATGTTAGTCCTTCAGAGGGATAGTTCAGTGTTGATGTCTTTGGGGTGAACCCTAGGTTCCAATGACGGTGATAGAAAATCTCCTTCTGCTCCCCACGGTTATTATTCTCCATCTCTCTTCCTTACAGGTCTCGGATACAGCATTCTCTCACTCTCCTAGGCTTTCCCACGGGGGAAAATCCATGAACACCTTGTCCCCAAAGGGTAGTGGCCGATCCCCTGTACCGGACCACTATCCCATTATTATTTACCACAGGATTAGTGGAGAACCAGGAAGGCATCAACTACTATCCTCCATGCATCTATCTAGCTATTTTTAACCTGCTTACAAGTTTGTATTAGAGCTGAGAGATCTTGTCCGACATAAAAGATTTCTGTGTATTATGGATAGCCAAAACTCCTTTTTTTAACGCTCAATGCTTTTAATAAATCATTCTATTGACAAACAGAAAAAATTATCACGACCAAAGGGAATTGCAGTTCTTATTTCTTTCTTAACAATACCATTTTTGGAATATTTTCTACACAGGCAATTACCTGGTTTCAAAATGCCCAAAGCTATACATTGCAAAGAGGTGTGTGGGTGCAGAGCACAAAAGGCTTACACTAAAAGCTGAAAGACACTTTTATTCTCACCTATAAACGCTCAATTACAAACCTACATATATATCTGCTGTTTAAGCTGCTTAGACATGAAAAGCAAATCTTAGGAGGTCCAGATGAAATCTTTGCCACTCTCAAATATTTCATAAATATACAAGTGCACCGGGTTGAATCCTCCGGGCGGCCCGCACGGACCCCACCTTCTAGATGAGCTTCATCAATATTAAGAAGCGTTTCCATGGGTAACAACCTATGGATTTATTTTTGTTTATTTGAAGAGTGCCGGTTCACCTTTACAGAAAAAAATTAACATTGGAAAGCATCCCAACCCCTCATTTCCCCCTGTCCCTGATAATCTACATGGTTGCTAAACTCTTAGCAGCCCTGCAGCAGCTCCGGCAGTCCAGGGATTTGAATTACCTGCTCTTTTCTGTGCAGCTCTACCAACATGGACCAGATAAATTCTGACTGGTCAGCCCAATCACATTGATGGGGCTGACCAATCAGAATCCATCTGGTCTGTCCCAGAAGCGCTGATGGAGAAGAGGGTGAAGAGTGGGTATTTCAAATCCCCAACCATTGGAGAGGCTGCAAAATAGCTCAGCAACCTCACAGGTAAATACAGGACTAGGGGGTGGGGAGGGTGTCATGTGTTGGATCACCTTTTTCCAGCAAAGGTGAAATAACACTGCTTAGGGCTTCTAAGTACTGCAGTGTCAGCTCAAGATCAATCACCAGTTTAAAAAAAATAATGGTAGATAATAACATGCAAACAGTTACAATGCATTAGATGTGATAGCTTATGTCAGGGCAAAAGTCAGCATAGCAGCAAGGTGGTCATCTTGCATCAGCAACCAAAAATTGTAGTATTCAGGTTTTTCCAGCTGTGCTTTCCAAGCTCTGAGAAGTATAAACTGGCAAGGCTGAGAACTGGCAATGCAGCAATCAGCCATGGAAACTGCAGCAAATTTGAGTATGTAGACATCAAGCATACTCCCGTTCTAATCAATAAAAGACTAGTAAGGTTATCAGTTCAAAACTGGCAGACAGCACTGGGATCTTGGTATACCCATCTACAGTCCAGGGAAGTCTTATCTTAACCAACAAGCCTTTTTTATTAAAGCCAAAAGGTGGTACAGTTCCCTATTTGTGGCAAAGTGAAGATAAGTCTACCAGGAAGGGGAACAGAGTTACCCAAAACAGAGTGTACCCAAAACAGGCAGCAGTGTGTACACTATAGTTCACACTTTGAAAGCAGCAGGCTTTTCACAAGAGCAGAGAGCTAAAGTAGTGCAGAGAGAGAGCAAAGTAGTGCTCTATGAATCAGTCATCTCAAATATATGAAGGCCTGTGAACAGCGCATACTACCAATGAGGTTTGGCTAACAGGTATGATGTGGACCTAGAACTGGAGGCTTTAACCCACTCAAAGCTAGCTCTACAAGGCCTCCAGGCTCCTGGGATTCAGAACAGCACTTAGATCTTAGAGAACACATTCTGCACATTAGACACAAGCCCTGGAGCTCCTCTTTTGCATGTGAGAAACCTAGGTGACACTAATTTTATATATATATATATATACATAAACAGCTGAGTGTCACTTCGGCTATTTTCGGAAGGCGTGACGCGCTATCCAAGCCCGTCAATCAACTACGCTTGCCTTAGGAACGCCTATTCCCCGCAGGAATCCCCGCTCTGTGCCAGATGAGAAAGACTGCTAAAACAATAAGTACAAAAAGAAAACCGCATACTGCAGATGTCAGCAGTATGCTGGATCTAATGGCAGAAAGTTGATTTTTGGGTGAACCTCCGCTTTAAGAGTGAGCACACAGCACACTCAGGGCACATAACAGTGAATGTACTAACAAAAGCCCAGGCGCAAGGACGCAATTTCTAGTCACCATGGCAAAAGAGATTTATCAAGCCCTGAATAATCACACATGCTTTCATTTCTACAGTGTCCTTTCAAAAATGTTATGTAGTGCAAGCCAACTATGACCATTTGGAGATTATGGGTCATATTCAGAAAGCTATTTACGCAGCGTATCTACTGTATAGATACGCTGCGTAAATACTAAGAAAAGCCGCCGTATCTTTTTTTGCTATTCTGAAAAGAAGATACGCCGGCTTTCTTCTAAGATACGAGCGGCGTAATTCGCTTACACTGTCGTATCTTAGTTGCATTATTACGCTGGCCGCTAGGTAGCGTTTACGTCGATTTCTCATTTGCCTATGCAAATGAGAAAGATACGGCGATTCACGAGGGGACTTGCGACGGCGCGTCGTTTACTTAAGCGTTAGATGGCGTAAGGTTACCCCTGCTATAGCAGGCACAGCCAATGTTAAAGCGGAGCTCCACCCAGCAAAACAACATTTTGCCATGTTGTTTAAAAAAAAAAAAAAAAAATACTCACCCGAAATAGCTGTTGCTATGCGGAAGTCCGTAATCTGCCTCTTCCACACCGCGGTTTAATGTCTTCTTGTCCTTCTCCTTGTGAATGGGGCGCGCTGCTTTCTGGGAACTGTGTGTGTTCTCAGAGAGCAGCGCGCCCATTCACAAGCCAGCGTGAGACTCACGCAGGCGCAGTAGGAAACGGGCAGTGAAGCCGTACGGCTTCACTGCCTGTTTCCCATAGTGTGAATGGCGGCGCGGGACCCGGAGCAATCGTGGGACCGGCATCGGGGGGGGGGGCCGTCAGCGCGGGCGCCTAGGACAGGTAAGTGTCCTTATTTAAAGTCAGCAGCTACACTGTTAGTAGCTGCTGACTTTAAAAAAAAAAAGTTTCGCGGCTGAAGCTCCGCTTTAAGTATGGTCGTCGGGACCGCGTCGAATTTGCCGTCGGCTACGTCGTTTGCGTAACTCGTTCGGGAATGGGGCTCGACATTCACGTTGTTTACATGATAAAAATCGACGCGATTTCACGCATGCGCACTGGGAACGTCCACGGATGGCGCATGCGCCGTCCAAAGAAAACGTGAATGACGTGGGGTCATGATTCATTTACATGAATCACGCCCCCACTCCATTCATTTGAATTGCGCGGCCTTACGCCGTGCAGTTTACACTACGCCGCCGCATAGTATGGAGCAAGTGCTTTCTGAATAAGGCACTTGCCCATAATATTTGGGGCGGCGTAGTGTAAACACCATACGCTACGCCGCCGGACAGATACGCAAAAGGTATCTGAATCGGGCCCTATATCTGTGAAATTGAAAATCTCTTAAATTTTCAATTACCAAGTGGCTGATCTAGCTGAGAGTCAGATCCTTTTATAAAGCTAACAGAATCAACAGCTGTAAAAACAAAAGGAGAAAAATATTCAGTAAAGAGAGGCATGTATTATTTAGCACACCCTCTGCCTGCAGGCTGGACACTGTACACAATTACTGAAGTGTGTCATGAGACAGATACAGTGCAATGGAGGGAAGCATCCACCACATGGAGCTCTTTTCCCTGTAATCTAGATGGGGAGCTCATTTTATATTGATTTGCATTCGTGATTTACAGACCCAGTGTTAGAATTGGCATAATGTGATATTAAAGCTAGGTTATTATTAACCCATCCACATAAAACAAAAATGAAATACCATTCTATGGATAGCACAAAATGCATTAAAACACTTGTAATCACTAAAATTAAAGGGGATATCCCTTTTAAACTATACCAATACTTTTGTACAGTGGCGGCTGGCGCTCAAAATTATTGGGGGGCTGAAAAAAAAAAAAAAAACACCAATTGCAGCCACTGTGCAGATCAAACGCAGCCTCTGTGCCCATCAATGGCTGCCAGCAGGGGCGGACTGACCATTGGGACTTTCGTGCACTGCCCGAGGGCCCCATGCCACTAGGGGGCCCCATCAGGGTTGCCAGGCTCAATAAAACCAGGAACAGTATGTAAGAATCTGTGTTTTTTTTACATCTGTCCCTGCTATCTCTTAAACCGACATGCTTTTAATGTGAAAATCCTGAGATTTTAGCTGCTCTGCCTCTGCACTGCCTCCTGGCATGGTGGCCATCTGTAAGCCCAGGGGCCCCTTAATCTTCTATTGCCTGGGGTCCCCATGGGTTGTCAGTCCACCCCTGGCTGCCAGTGTGCCCACCAATGGCCGCCAGTGTGCCTCCCCCGCCCTCCCGGAACTTACCTGTCTCGGTGGAGCAGCGGGTCAAGGCGGCAGCGTCCTCTACGCTCCTTGATGTCTTCTCCCGTCCTCTCTTGACATCCTCTGCTATGATTGGACGCCTGATAGGCGTCCAATCACAGCGCCTGTTTCAACCAATCAGGTGACAGGTTTACAGACCCGAGCAACTAATTGGCTGAGAGGCGGTTCAGTGTTAGGAAAGCGAATATTCATTCGCTTTCCTAAGACAACTCTGAGTAAAACTTTGAGTGCCCAGCATGGCAACCGCTGGTCACCTTTTTGAACGCCTATTAGAGCCAATGGCGTTAATCAGGTGCTTCCCAAAATGACTCCACCACTGTAATTCAGGCTTCCAGCACCCAAAAAGGGGCCAGCGCCTGAATAGAGGGTGGCAGCGGCGACCATAGATAGATTCATGAATCTATCTATGGTGGTAGAGTGGGGTGGCAGGAGAGAGAGGGGACGGCGCCTGTGCGCCCGTATGGACGCACCGCCACTGCTTTTGTACCTATCCATATCTTTAGTTCTCTCTTTACTTCATACATAATATACAGGGACTATACATATTTCAGATAACATTATATGGAACCATAATACTAGACATGACCGTGCAGACCAAATTTGAAACTGCAATATGAGGCCCTCAAAAATTAAGGGATGTTTAGAAGAGGTAAACTGAACATCTATGAACAGAGGGATACAAAGTGAGAAAAAAAAATCAAATATAGTAAATGTTTTAAAAGATGGGCACACAAAAAAGTGATGAGCTTTCCTATGGGCCGCCCCTGAAAAAAATATTTAGCCCTTGATAGCTATTACAGATCAATAAGTACACATGCTCCTAAATACAGGAACATAAGGCTTTTAGATGCAAGAAGATCAAAGCAAATCTCCCATGACAGAAATATGGGGGTTTGTACTGCGGTCTTCCTCATGAAAATGCAAAATTTCCTGGCTGTTATTCTGATCCACTAACAAAAGAAAATGAAATAGATCACTGTATTAATTTTCCAGATCAATAACTCAAAATTATGACTTCACAGTTTTGCCACCCCTGAAAAATCTAATTAAATTACGTTCATTTACTTGTGTCATCTAAATCATTTGACGTCATGGGACCATTTTTTTTTTTTATGGTGTTTGGATCAGGTCATTGAAGACAACCCCCCCCCCCCCCCCCCCCCGTTTAGCTGTGTAGCAACTGATCACTTCTAATGCCGTGTACACACGATCATGCTTTGTGATGAAAAAAAACGACGTTTTCTGTGAAGTAAAAAACGACGTTTTTGAAACGTCACTTTTCAAAGACGATGTTGCATACACACCATCGTTTTTTTCACAAAAAGCGAGGTTACGTTCACCACTGTTTTCCATTGAAGCTTGCTTCATAACTAGCTTCTGGGCATGCGCGGGTTGAAAAACGTCGTTTTAAACAACGTTTTTGCTACACACGGTGACTTTTTGTGAAACAAAAAACGACGTTTTGAAAAACGACACAAAAAATTCAAGCATGTTGGAATTTTTATTTTGCTCGTTTTTTTTTTAAACAAAAAACGACGTTTTGAAAAACGACACAAAAAATTCAAGCATGTTGGAATTTTTTTTTTGCTCGTTTTTTTTAAGACAAAAAACGACGTTTTGCCCACACACAATCAATTTAAATGACGTTTAAAAAACGACGTTTTTTTTCATCGCAAAAAACGACCGTGTGTACGCGGCATAAGGCCTCATGCACACAGAACGTTATAAAAATGGCAGTAGCTTTAAGTGTAGAATGCCGCGTTAGAAACGCAAGTTTTGCCACGTGTGTGGTTTGTTGCATGACAAACTACACAAGTGCGAATGTAGTCATATGCCGCGTACACACGATCACTTTTTGTGATTAAAAAAAAAACAAAGTTTTCCACCATGAAAAAAAACTCAGTTTTTCCAACTTCATCATAAAAAACTATGTGGCCCACACACCATCGTTTTTTTTTAAATGCTCCAGCAAAGCGCGGTTACGTACAGCACGTAAGCCGGCACTCTGTTCCATTCAAGCTCCCATCTCATAACTTGCTTCTGAGCATGCGCGGGTTTAAAATGTCATTTAAAACGTCGTTTTAGCACACACAAGATCATTTTTTACAACACAAAAAATGACAATTTTCAAAAACGACATAAAAAATTGAACCATGTTCGAATTTTTTTGGGGCGTTTTTCAGAAGACGGAAAACTTTGTTTTAGCCCACACACGATCAGTTTAAATGACGTTTTTTAAAACGTCGTTTTATTTCATCACAAAAAACGACCGTGTGTACGCGGCAGGAGTGTTAGTATCGGTTATGTCAGGGTTGGAGGTTCTATTCACACCCACGCAGATAAGCGAACAGCAGCAGCAGCAGTGCCAGCCATTGATTTGTACAGAGTGACATCCACAGCTGTTTGCACTCAGAAAGCGTTGGCTGCCCTTTGCTGCTGCTATACTGCCTTGTAAACATAGCCTTTTAGATCAAATTCATTCAAACTGAGTTGATAGTTTTGCATCGATCTGCAGTACTGAGATGCTATGGTAATGAATATAATCAGATTTCAATTGAGATAACCTAATCGTGTCTTCCAAGAAGATTTTCCTTCAGTTGTTGACTATACAGTAGATCAGTTATCCCTATGGGGGAGAGAAAAAAATGAAATTGAATATTTATTGAAACTTCTATGACCATCATAAGGCTTGTAGTGAATGGCTACAAATTCGATCCTGCATGCCAATCACCAATGGGTGTCATAGCTATGGACTAAAATAGCTATCTTCGTCCATCAACACTAAGCTGTATATGGCTAGCTTACTTTACTTGCTCACTCACAAGCTGCATGTTAAAAAAAAAAAAAAAATGCTTGCAGGTACATTTCTTTTAGTAGAAGATACCTTTTTTTTGTGTGGACAAGAAAACACAAAAAAGGCTTTCCTCTTTCCTTGTCTACACTGCCCATGGAGCCAGGTGGGTCAGGCGCATGACTCAAAATGACAGACTGCTGATCAGCGCACATGACCCACACAGATATACAGTGCCTTAAAAAAGTATTTATATCCCTTGAAATTTTCAACATCTTGTCATGTTACAACCAAAAGAAAGTAGAAAATTATAAAATGTTTTTCAAAATGTTTTACAAATAAATAGCTGAAGAGTTTGTTCGATACATTCCCCCCCCCCCCAAGTAAAATCTAGCGGAACCAATTGCCCTTAGAAGTCACCTAATTAGTAAATAAAGAAGTCCACCTGTGTGTAAATTAATCTCAATATAAATACAGCTGTTCTGTGAAGCCCTCAGAAGTTTGTTAGAGAACCTTAGGTGAACAAGCAGCATCGTGAAAGCCAAAGAACACACCAGACAGGTCAGGGATAAAGTTGTGGAGAAGTTTAAAGCAGGGTTAGGTTATAAAAAAAAAATCCCAAGCTGCACTGTTTAATCCATCATCTGAAAATGGAAAGAGCATGGCACAACTACAAACCTACCAAGACATGGCCATCCACTTAAACTGACAGGCCGGTCAAGGAGAGCATTAATCAGCGGAGCAGCCAGGAGGTCCATGGTAACTCTGGAGGAGCTGCCGAGATCAACAGCTCAAGTGGGAGAATCTGTCCACAGGACAACTATTAGTCGTGTACTCCACAAATCTGAACTTTATGGAAGAGTGACAAGAAGAAAGCCGTCGTTGAAAGAAAGCAATACAAAGTCCTTTTTGCAGTTTGTGAGAAGCCATGCGGGGGGCACAGCAAACATGTGGAAGAAGGGGAGACCAAAATTGAACTTTTGGGCATAAAAGCAAAACAGTATGTGTGGTGGAAAACTAACACACAATCCCCACTGTGAAACATGGTGGTGGCAGCATCATGTTATGGGGATGCTTTATTTCAGCAGGACCAGGGAAGCTGGTCAGAGTTGATGGGAAGATGGAGTCAAATACAGGGCAATCTTAGAAGAAAACATGTTAGAGTCTGCAAAAGACTTTGAGACTGGAGAGAAGGTTCACCTTCCAGCAGGATAACAACCATAGACATACAGCCAGAGCCATCAAAACCAGCTGCTGTCAAACACAACAACTGAGTCAATCAGTGAAGGGAGGGGACGCAGCCAAGACGTGGCTCGGGAGCGAGCCTGCTTGGGTACCCCCACTGCAAGCTGCTTGCTCTAGGGGCACTTGGCAGGAGTGAGGGGCCAGGAGAGCTGGTGTGGAGGACCGCGCTCCTGGCACAGTTACCAGAGGCTAAATGGAAAGCGGAAAGCTCACAATTGTTGCTTGCGATTGGGAGCTTTCCGATCATGTGACCGCCAATCAGGATGGGTATATATCGTCTTTTTTTTTTTATGAATAAATCCAATTCTTTTAATTTAAATAGATTTTTTTTTTTATATCAAATTAATTTTATTTAAAATGTTTCTAGAGTAAAAATCTTTTAAAAGATAGTTTTCTATTTAAGATATATTAATCATTTTGTTTATTCAGCATGAAATGGAGCTTCGTTATGAAGCATGAGGCTGTCAATTCTGCAATATTTACATTTTTGGTAAACTCATTCAATGAATCCAAGTTCTGCAAGCTGAGATGACATGCACTGCATTGATGAATTTACACAATTTCACAGTAACCATGAGATAAAACACAGTTCAGGAAAATTCCTTTATGCCATTGTTTTGCAAATCTACGTACGCTACATACTGCATGATTGAATCGGTTCCGATATCGCTGGTTTACTAACCTGACAGCTTATTATTCTAAATAAGAAACTTTCATTATGTTTGCAAATATTAAAGATTCTAACTACCAACAAGAATAGTCCTTACATTTAAAGAGCACCTGTCATTTCAGATCCATCATGGCAGCGTCTGTTAGTGGGCATCCACTCACCTGCTCCCGGCACGCCCCTCAACTTGTTGTGTCACTGCCACATCACTAAACGTCCCATTAAAGTGAATGGGACTGTTGGTGAGTGAACAAGAGGAGCTATGGCGGGAAAAAATGACAGTCGCTGTTTAAAAATTATGATTTAAAATCGAGTTAATTTTAATCAAGCCTTTTTACTAGTGATTTAAATCGACTTGATTTAAATCAATTCCAACCACATCACAGCGGTCACACGATCATAAACCCTGTCCTGCCTCCTGGCATCCTAAACCCCTTAAATGGCCGGGGTATATTTTAAAATGTCTGCTATAAAACATATCAAAAGGAATTAAAAAATAAAATAAAAATTCTTCATAAAATTTATTTTGGGCAATATATATTCTGCTACATTTTTGATTAAAATAAAAATCACAATAAGCGTGTATTTATTGGTTAGTGTGAAAGTTACAGCGTCTTTGGTATACAGTTGCATAAGTTTACACACCCTCTTCTAACTGGGAATGTAGCTGTGTTCAGAATTAAGCAATCACATTCAAACTCCAGTTAAATAGGAGTCAGTACACAACTTGCCATCATTTAACTACTTGAGATCCGCGCTATATATAACTGAATGACGGCTTTAGCGCGGATCTAAATTACCAACAAGCTGTCAATTGACGGCTTGTCATTGGCAGCTTCCCTGCGCGCGCTCCAGAGCGCGCTGCGGGGAAACACTGTGTTGGCCGTGTCCCTTGGACACAGCCAATCACAGATCGCCGCGAACGGCCAATCAGAGTGGCCGTTTGCGATGCGATCTGTGCGGCCAATGAGAGATGATCTCATATGTAAACATATGAGATCATCTCTCATTGCCGTTTTACACAGAGACAGCGTCCGTGCTGTCACTGGAGAGAAGGAGAGCGATCTGTGTCTCTTGTACATAGGGACACAGATCGGTCACCCCCCCAGTCACCCCCCCTCCCCCCACAGTTAGAACACTATACAGGGAATACATTTAACCCCTTCCTCACCCCCTAGTGTTAACCCCTTCAATGCCAATCACATTTATACAGTAATTAGTGCATTTTCATAGCACTGATCGCAGTATAAATGTGAATGACGCCAAAAATGTGTCAAAAGTGTCCGATGTGTCCGCCATAACATCGCAGTCCCAATAAAAAAAAAAAACGCAGATCGCCGCCATTTCTAGTAAAAAAAATAAAAAATAATAATTCTGTCCCCTATTTTGTAGGCACTATACATTTTGCGCAAACCAGGCGCTTATTGCGATTTTTTTTTTTTTTTTTACCAAAAATATGTAGAAGAATACGTATCGCCCTAAACTGAAGAAAAAAAAAGTGTTTTTTTTTTTAAATTGGGATATTTATTATAGCAACAAGTAAAAAATATTGTATTTTTTTTTCAAAATTGTCGCACTTTTTTGTTTATAGCGCAAAAAATAAAAATCGCAGAGGTGACCAAATACCACCAAAATAAAGCTCTACTTGTGGGGAAAAAAGGACGTAAATTTTGTTTGGGAGCCACGTCGCACGACCGCGCAATTGTCAGTTAAAGCGACGCAGTCCCGGAAGCTGAAATATCACCTGGGCAGGAGGGGGGTATAAGTGCCCAGTAAGCAAGTGGTTAAAGTGCCTCTAATTAATCCAAATTAAAGTTCAGCTGTTCTAGTAGGTCTTTCCAGACATTTTCTTATGTAGAGGTTACTAAAGTGACAAAAAAAATCGTATGACAGAATAAAAAAAATCAGAAGTGATTTCATGTGTTGTAGTGTATTTCTATTGTATTTTCGGATGACAACTGTACTTAAACCAAAAATGTTCAGGTTTGTCCTATTGGATAATATCGGATGATCGGCTCTTGAAAGCTCTGTACCAAAGCTCTGATTATTGTACGATCGATTCGAAAGCAGAATTTTTTGTTTGATTTTCAGATCATGTGTACAGGCCAAAAGTGACATCACCAGTGGCATTAATACAGTGATCAGTAATAATACTATACTAATGCCACTGGTTGGGAAGGGGTTAACATCTAGGCAATCAAGGAGTTAAAAGTGTGCCTAACTATATGTAAGGTGTGTGCTGCTTTTACTATTACCACTTTCACCACTGGGGTCATTGGTTTGAATCCCAAACATGACAGTACCTGCCTGGAGTTTGCATGTTCTCCCTGTGCCAGCGTGGGTTTCCTCCGGGTACTCCAGTTTCCTCCCACACTCCAAAGACATGCAGGTAGGTTAATTGGATCTTGTCTAAATTGTCCCTAGTATGGGTATATATAAATGTAAATTGACGGCACTATATAAGTGCATGTAATAAATAGATATCGCAGTTTCTCATCCCTGCTTTGCAAAATGTAGGGTACTGAAATCTGTCGCCATTTCACAGGCACACACAATTTAAGGTTTGACATGCCTTTTATATTTTAACCAATAAATAGAGTCAGTTATTGCATTTGTATGCCCTAAAATTAACTTTAGTGTATTTTTTACCTGTGTGGTAATATAAGAAAGAAAGAAAGAAAGAAAGAAAGAAAGAAAGAACTACCACCATTTTATTCTTTAGGGCAGTGGTCAAACTGCAGTCCTTTGCTTGCCTTTATCCGGCCCTTGGGGGCGCTATGCCTCCCACCGACACCAGCGATGGGGCACTATGCCTCCCACCGACACCAGCGATGGGGCGCTATGCCTCCCACCGACACCAGCGATGGGGCACTATTCCTCCCACCGACACCAGCGATGGGGCGCTATTCCTCCCACCGACACCAGCGATGGGGCGCTATTCCTCCCACCGACACCAGCGATTCCTCCCACCGACACCAGCGATGGGGCGCTATTCCTCCCACCGACACCAGCGATGGGGCACTATTCCTCCCACCGACACCAGCGATGGGGCACTATTCCTCCCACCGACACCAGCGATGGGGCACTATCCCTCCCACCGACGCGGCACTATTCCTCCCATTGACACCAGCGATGCGGCAGTATCCCTCTTACTGACACCAGCGGTGGGGCACTATTCCTCCCACTGACACCAGCGGTGGGGCACTATTCCTCCCACTGACACCAGCGGTGGGGCACTATTCCTCCCACTGACACCAGCGGTGGGGCACTATTCCTCCCACTGACACCAGCGGTGGGGGCACTATTCCTCCCACTGACACCAGCGGTGGGGCACTATTCCTCCCACTGACACCAGCGGTGGGGCACTATTCCTCCCACTGACACCAGCGGTGGGGCACTATTCCTCCCACTGACACCAGCGGTGGGGCACTATTCCTCCCACTGACACCAGCGGTGGGGCACCATTCCTCCCACAGACACCAGCAATGGGGCACTATTTCTCCCACTGACAGCAGCAATGAGGCACTATTTCTCCCACTGACACCAGTGATGGGGCACTATTCCCCCTACTGACACCAGCAATGAGGCACTATTACTCCCACTGACACTGATGGGGTATTATTCCTCCTTCTGCTGACTATAGGCACTATGTAATTGTTTCACTCTCACTGATCCTGGGGCATTTCCTACTTCCAATGGCCACTCCAGCCCCCCTAAGGTCTGAAGGATAGTAAACCAGCATTTGTTTAGAAAGTCCGGAGACCCCTGGTGTCTGCTTTGAGAAAATATATAATGTTGTGGGGGTTTTATGTAGTCTAAATTTTATTTTTAAAAATGAGTACAAACTAAATAAATGTAAACACAGCTGACAGCAACGGGGTTAAAGCTATTGGATCAACATAACAGCCAGGCAACTAGCTTATTCAGCAATGGCAGCCAGTTGTTTTTTTGCAGCCCACAGAGCCGATAAGTAGGGGACACCCTGTACCCCATCTTTAATGGAGGGGCTTGTTCTGCCCCTTTGTAGAGGTGATGGGTCGAAGCCATGACTGACCATCTTCATGGATAGAGCATGCAACAGGATGAACTTCCCCATCTTTACATGTCAGCCCATCTGATACAAAGATGCCATGTACTGCCAACTTGTCAGTGCCAGTCCCACCCAACCCTCTGCCATCAGCTGACTTCTATTACCTTGATCCTCTCCACACTGGCCTCCAGCTTCAGCTGCTCCACCAGTCTCTGCATAGTGCTCAGGTTAGAGTTGGAAGACATGTTGTGTCCAGCAGGAGAAGAACTCAATGTAGGGGGGAAAAGAGTACCCTGTTGCTTCTCCAACAGATAGTAGTTGTGATCAGTGTTCGGATCCGGGCAGGAAATGATCTCACAAGCAGCTAAACTAACACTCTCTCTCCCTCCTACCCATCCAGCACACAACTGCAGCTTCCAAACTCTGCACTGGGAAAGGCTTGGCTGCGGGCGCCACCTACAGGCAGCCACTGAGAAGCGCATCAACACAACAAGCTGATAGGATGGGAAAGTTCCAGGATACAATACAATGTATGTTACATTTCATTTATTTATTACAGGAACTTGTATAGCGCCATCAATTTACAGTATGTGTTATATTCACATCAGTCCCTTCCCTCAAGGAAAGTCAACGCAGGGAGCATCGACGTGTATAGAAAAACGGCGACACAAAATTGGAAGAAGCAGACATGATAGGGGCAGTCTTCAATTATGCCTCAGACATTGGGACAATTGAAGCAAATTACAAGTGCATGGTACGTTGGCACTTGACGCCAGAGAGAATGAGTAAAATCCATACAAATGACTCTCCGTTATGCTGGAGGAACTGTAAACAAAAAGGAAACGACCATACATATTTGGTGGGAGTGCCCGAGAATACAAGAGTATTGGGAGGAGATACTGGGGTATCCCCTGACATGTCTATTTCATGGTACTAATGAAACAAAAAAACAATATGAAAAAATGTTGGTCCCGGTCTTGCTCAGGGATTAAAGGGTCACTAAAGGAAAAAAAATTGTTTGCTGAAATGAGTGTTTACAGGGTATAGAGACATAAAAGTTAACTGATTCCTTTTCAAAATGATTAAAAATGGATAAAAATGAATCATATAATGTGCCTGCAGGTTAGTTTCACTTTTGAACTGGCTTCATGTTTCTGCAAAGTAGAAATAGACACACAGAACAAAAACAAACAAATCCAGGGCAGTGTTTTGTTTTTAAAATGAATCTGATTGGTTTTGGGAAGTTTTAGACACACAGTAATGACAGCTTAGACCACCGTGATAAAGCTCCCAGTATGGTGGTTATAAGGAAACAGACAAGCAGGATGTGTGGAGAACAGAGCAGGATTACAGCAACTTCAAAGCAAAAACGAACAATAAGGACATGAAACCAGTACTGCAGTAAGGTAAAGGAAGCTATTTAGCTAAAAAAATAAATTCCTTTAGTGATCCTTTAATTCCAAAAAAGTGGTTACATCCGACGAGACCATCTATAAAAGAATGGATATATCGAGTAGATCAAATTGAATACCTTGGCCGCGCTGAGCTAGGGAGAGACGAAAGATATAGAGCAATATGGGATAAATGGAGAAATTTTTAAAACATCAGAAAAATTTGCGCAGGGAATTATCTAAATAGGCAGAGGAAAAACGTGAAGCTAGAGGTGAGGGAGACAGATCAGGGGGGGGAGTGGGGGGGGTTGGAGGGTCCTAGTGGGAATTGTCTAAAGTTTTTTTATACGGATATGTATTTGGCTGTTCCTCAATGGAAGTGAAATGGCCAATACGACTGGATTTTTGATAAAATAAAACAAATAAAGAACAAAAGTAAACCACGAATGATGCAAAACCCTAGAGACAATATGTGTTCCAGCGAACAAGGATCTCTGCCTTCTTACAGTAAAAGTACAACACCCACAGTTTGTAATCACTCTCTAGGAACACATTTATCACCCCTGATGTTAACCTCTTCCCTGCCAGTGTCATTTGAACAGTGACAGTGCATATTTTTAGCACTGATCACTGTATTGGTGTCCCTGGTCCCCAAAAAAGTGTCATTTAGTGTCCAATTAGTGAAATTAGATTCTTAAAAATGTACTTGTATTGGATATGTTTTGAAAATTAAGTAAGAAATGTTTTTTTTTTTATTTTAACAGTGTCTGTCTTTTTTTTTGTTTATAGCGCAAAAAAAACACAAAAATACAGCTCTATTTGTGGGGGGAAAAAGGACAGACATTTTTTATTTCAGTACAGCGTCACACAACCAAGCAAATGTCAGTTATAATAACGCAGCGCCGTATTGCAAAATATTGGCCTGGTCAGTAAGGGGGTAAACCTTCCGGAGCTGGGGTGGTTAAACTCACTCCTGGCTGCTACAGCAGCAAGAGCTCTGTTTAAATTTCAAGAGCAGGCAATGGGCTTTTAGGTTGCAGAGCATATTCCCATTGCACGCGTTTCTGGAATGAGCTTTCAAAAGTATTAGGTGCTGTAGTGGCCATAAGCTGGATACTGGAGCATGCAGGATACAATGCAAATACTTGAAAGCACACGGATCTTAAATTTAGTTCAGTGTGAACCGAGGAGAGCCGTTTACTTCCTGGGTCATGTAATGATCAGCTGTGATTGGAAAATGATTGCCCAACAACAGGATAGACATGAGAAGTTTAGGGTCAAAGCAGGGGCGAACTGACCATTGAGTCACTGCCCGAGGGCCCCATGCCACTAGGGGCCCAAATTAGGGTTGCCAGGCTCAGTAAAACCAAGGACAGTATGTAAAAATCTGTGTTTTTTTTACATCTGTCCCCGATATGTCCAAAACTGACATGCTTTTGATGTGAAAATCCAGAGATTTTAGCTGCCCCGCCTCTGCACTGCCTCCTGGCGTGGTGGCCATCTGTAAGCCCAGGGGCCCCATAATCTTCTATTGCCCGGGGGCCCCATGAGTTGTCAGTCCGCCCCTGGGTCAAAGGGAGCCAGTGGGTTTCATATATGGACACGTGGAAGTAAGCTTCTGACCTAATTTGATTCGTTTTTAATTGAGTTTATTCCAAGTAAAAAATGGATAGGATACCATTGCTGATGAATAGTTCTTATAAAAAAAAAGCAATGTAAGCCTTCTCCCTGATTTTAAATATATAAGTATGCACATTATTGTTTTTTTCTGTAAATGGAAATGTTTATGACTATTAATTTAGCTTTTTTTTTTCTTCTGCATTCTACTGAAGCGCTGGCACTCTAGCTTTGGGTGCACGGATGTGGCTCCACAGCCGGGCATGCACTGTGCTCGCGTGAGCCACGCTGCGCACTGTAAATGGTCAATTTCTGGGACCTGTGACGTGTCCCAGCAGGGATGGACTGGCCATTGGGTCTACATGGATTTTCCGGGTGGGTCGATGGCTCAGTGGGCCGGCTTCAGTGACAGCGGACCGCTGCCCCCCTCTGCTCCTTTGTCTCTCCCTTCCCACAGCGCTCACCTCCTCTCCCTCCCTCCCTGCAGCGCTCACCTGGGGGGAACAGAGAAGCAGAGGGAGGACCAGAGGAGCAGGGGGGATGACAGAGGGGCATGAGAGGGACCAGAATGAGCACGGGGGAGGGGACAGACAGCTGACTCAACAGTTATGGCCTGGAAGTTTCTCACTTCTGCCTAATCTTGTCCCATAATGGGGGGGGGGCACTAAACTGATTCTTTGCCCCGGGTGAAATAATGTCTAGCTTCCCCACTGGTACTGCCTATAAGAGTACCGGTACCAGCCGTTCTACTCTAATAAAGTATAATGGCTAGTGGCTAGTGAAGGGGGAGAGGGGGCTTGGGTGGCCGGGGGGGGGGGGGGGCGGGAGTTGTCCGGCCGCCATGGGAGAGACCTGTCAAAGTGGGCCAGTCTGGATGAAGTCCAGGGCAAAAAATTGTGTCCCAGTCCAGCCCTGTGTCCCAAAAGATTGCAGGGGGGGGGGTCGAGATGAACTTCCTTCGGGTGCCAAGGGAGGAAGTGGGAGCTGGGTGCTTGTAAAAAACTGTGTACCCGCTCTCTCTCTCCCCTTCTCCTAAAATGTTGCATGTCAGGGGCTCACCAGAATTTAAAGCGGGAGTTAATTTTTTGGGTGGAACTCCGCTTTAACTGTAAGTTTCACTTTTAGTATAACTGGATTAGTGCAGCTGTAACGGTTAAAATCTGAAAAGTCTTGTACTAAAAGCAGTAGTTATATCCAAAATCATATATTATACTGTATAGGAGAGAATGAGTCAACAGTGTACTAGTGGATGTTCAAAATGTTTTAAATATTTTTGTAATGCAACCCCGATTGTTTATTTTACAGAAGATTACATTAACTTGATTTAATACTACAATGCTGTTTGGTTACATACAGTATGTCCTCCAACAACCTCTGGGGCCTTGAATAACAGTCCAATTTATTTTCATATTGTTGAAGCACTCCATTCAACTAAGTCAGGGGTGTCCAAACTTTTTTCAAAGAGGGTCACATTTGATGAAGTGATCATGCTCGAGGGCGGACCATTTTGCCTGACATTCTTTGAACCATTAAAATTTGATCTAAGTGTGTTTGCCCGAGCACTAATACACTACCTAACAAGAATTCTGTTTCCTTTGTAGCTGTGTGTGATGAAGAGATGAGCTCAGGCATGTTATTTGGATATACTGTATATATCTCTTTTGTGGCCCCAGCGAATCCCAGAGCGCTGCTCATGACTAGGGTTGAGCTTGGGCGTGTTATTTGGATATACCGTATTTATCAGCAGGATTAGAGCCCCCAGTCTGGGTATAGGTTATATATCTATTGTGGCCCCCAGGGCACAGGGCACATGTGAGGCTGCAATGGCTATATATAGCCAAATCCCCAGGGGGGGCCATATTAAATCACCAGGGTGGCTGCAATTGGCCCTCGGGCCAGACTTTGGACATGCCTGAACAAAGTATATGAATCCTATAATCCTGCATCAAGACGAGGATGACTACTTATGCCAACAAGATTCTTCAGTTTTCTATTTGTAAACAATTTGGTAAACTACATTTTCTCAATCGCCCAACACTATAGATGTAAAAAGGGTGAAAATATACTGTATGCAAGCATTATCTCAATTTTATTAATGGGTCACTAAAGGAAAAAAAATGTTTTGCTGAAATGACTGTTTACAGGGTATAGAGACATAAAAGTTAACTGATTAATTTTAAAAATGATTAAAAATAAATAAAAATCAATCATATAGCGTGCCTCTAGTTTCACTTTCGTTTTTAAAATGATTTCATGTTTCTGTGAAGTAGAGAAGACACACAGAACAAAAACAAACAAATGCAGGGCAGTGTTTTGTTTTTAAAATGGTTCTGAGGAGTTTTAGACACACAGCTTAGACCACAGTGAAAATCTGCCATGAGTTTTTTCATAAGGAGCCAGACAAGCAGGAAGTGTGGAGATCAGAGAAGTATTACAGCTACTTCAAAGCAAAAAACGAACAATGAGAACATGAAAACAGCACTGCATTAAGGTAAAGGAAGCTATTTAGCTAAAAAAAATATTTCCTTTAGTGATCCTTTAAGTGCTTTAAATATTTATCCATGACCTGTAACCCTTCTGCCAAAGCTTGCTGAAAAAAGCTTTTCTCTCAGTTACTAGGGATGTCCCTCTTCAGTGGTCTCCTCAGAAGTTTCTTTCAGCCTGGTGGTGTAGAGGTAGTTGAGTGGTTGAAAAGGGGTCTCATATAAAAGTAACAAAAACACAACGATAATTACAACACTCTTCAGGGCAGACTGTAGACACCCCCCGACTGTTGACTAACATGCGTCAATTCCAGCACAATCTGCAGGTTCTGCTCCCATTTATAGGCAATTACCAAATCAGACAAATCAATTACGAAGTTGGAAAACCTTGTGCTTCTACCTTAAAATGATGCTAAAGTTTGAATGTATTTTCTTTTTACCTTGGTGCAATCACAACCAGTGAGAAGGGGGGGTTGGTCTGAGCCTTGTTCTGTGTGTCTTATAAATACACAGAGCAGGGCTCGGGAGCCAGCACGCACAAGTGCTCTCATAGCAAACGGCTTGCTGTGGGTGCAATCGGAGAAGAGGAGGAGCCCAGAGCACCGTCAAGGGACCAGAGAACAAGAGGATCAAGCTGCTCTGTGCAAAACAATTGCACAGAGCAGGTGTGTATAAAATGTTTTTTTTTTTTTTTTCTATTTAACTCACTTTAAAGTTCTGTGCCATTTCAGATATTGCTTGAGTCACACAGAATTTGCATGACCATGGAAATCACATTGCTTTCAAGGGTGTCTGTTCACATCAATACAACTCAGCATGGTACAGATATTGGAAATGGTTCCTGTACTACTCTGATACAATTCCAGCACGATTTTGGCCCCAGGGAATATACAAACTACATCCAAGTTGCATCAAAGGTAAACTACATTGGATCAAAATCAGATCACAGCAGTGTAAACCTAGCCTAAACACAAAGGTATTTTTGTGACGTCAGTGTTCCTGTCCAGAAGTCTGCTTGAGGTGGTCACACCATACATTGTACATGTCTAACCATTCTCTAAAGTTTATGGCAGGTTTAGCACCAACACCCAATCCACCATTAACTGTACACCTTTTATCTCTGTCTCATCTGGCCATTGAGAAGGCAAGGTGGATGCTTTGACCAATAAAACTTTAGATGATTCCTCAACAGCTGACCAGCAAATTAAATCAGCTGGATGAAAGAAAGCATAACCATTGTTTCCATGTCATCCCACCGAATCCAAAATTAATTGAATAGCCAGATCAATCTGTTATTTTCTTACTGTGCTATATACGATAGACATTTATCAGCCATTTCTACACACATATTTTGATGTATCAGCCTAATGAATTTGTTTACTTTTAAATTATTCTACTGGATAAATATATATGCCTCATTTATTACCACTTGCATTACCAGCTCTTTACTAAGCACTTCAAGCTGGAAATCAACTGGGTGTTCTTATTATGGAAAATATTTTCCCTTTTACTTAAAAAAGAAGTATTTTTTGTTTTGCCTATTCATAATGCAGCATCAGAACGATGCTGCATCTGTTCCCCGCCACCTCTTCACTGAACATCACCGATGACTCGGTTCTCTCACCTGCCTAAGCGGAGAGCTACTGACTGTCAATTAGCAGGTCTCCTGTTCTGCTCCTTCACGCTCACTGCAGCGGTGAGCTGTGGAGAGGCGGTTGTCTCAGCAGCTCGCTGAGACTGCCATCAGTCCAGGCACCTGGCGGATCCAGACGTCCTAAGTGGTGCCTTGACTGATTCAAGTGACGTCAGCAAAGAGTTGACTTCGGACCGCTCTCCGCTGAAAACGGGTCACAGGAGTGCAAAACTAATTGCACTCCTGTGACCCATGGGAGAAGCCCAGCCAGTCAAGCTCAGGCTGGACTTCTCCTTTAATGATAGCCAGCTTTATATTATTTTAACCATTGGTTCACCAGGATACATCTTTTGTTCTGTGTCCAGATTTACAAGTATACTTTTGTTAGATGAATGTCATCTGGATGTCTTATTTAGTAGTTGTACAACATGCATTTATTTTGAATCATAAAATACCCTTTCCAAACGAGTGTATTTCTGTTCTCATACTTTCTTCACAGTTGAGCTGATCCAGTTGTGTGCTCTACTAATTATAGAAACAAAAGATAGTATATATTAAGTGCCAGAGCTGGAATTCCTTTGTGTTGTTCTGGGAATTCTCCACTTGAGTAGCTATGTCAGGACTGCAAGCATCACCAGGTAAACAAACGCAGCTAGTACATGTACTTAAAATCTCTCTTCTCATACTGATTTATTAAGATATGTACCAGGACATAGTCAGAAATTAGATCACACCCAAAAGAGAACTTTTGAAACCTAATGCTGGCTTTACAGCTAAAATGTGTTACTTCACTGTTGCAATTTTGCTTGTTTCTTTGTAGCTAAATTGGTAATGAACTTGTATCTCAGGTCAGTGAACATGCTTGAGGCCTCGTTCACACATGGATCCGTTCAGGTCCGTCTGTCAGTTTTTCAGGCGGACCTGAACGGGCGCTCCATGCACCCCTATGGAGCGTCGGATGTCAGCGGAGACATGTCCGCTGACATCCGACCTGATCCGATCCGCTAAAAACAAACGTATGGGGCTCACGTCCCCATCCGTCCATGCGGATCGGATCGGGAAAGATCTGATGAAAACGGACATGCTGTCCGTTTTCATCAGATCGCTCCATAGAGGACAGCGGGACTCGACAAGCTCCTCCCCGCTCAGTGAGCAGAGAGGAGCTTGTCATCCGTCGGCTCAGCGGAGATCTGCGGACTGATCTCCCGCTGAGCTGGCAGACACAGGCGGACTCCGTCGGAACTGACTGCGACGGAGTCGGCTATGTGTGAATGAAGCCTTAAACCTAGGTTCACACTGAGGTGTCCGTTTATGAAACTGTGAACAGCTCACAAATGGGGCAGAACATGTTCTCCACCGATGATCTCCGCACACTGAGAAGCTGTCATTGTCGGACACAGAAACAGACAGTTTATGAAGGTGCAATCTCAGTACTTCACTGGCTATCTGTGCCAGAATTCACACTCCCCGATTCACCAGCTTAGAGGTGGAGAGGTAGTGAGTGAAGAGAGAATCCTGAGGGAACTGAAAAGGAAGATTAACTTCTACTTCGATCAGACACCCCAAAGACAGTAACCATGTCCCCCTGCCATATTTACGTGTACAGGCAGTCCCAAAGTTACAAACAGAATAGGGTCTGTAGGTTTGTTCTCAAGTTGCATTTGTTTGTAAATCGGCAGTTACAATTTTAAGTGTAGCTTAGGCCAAAAAAGTTACTTTTAAGTTTGGAGACATCTTTTTCCCATGATAACTCGTACAGAAGTAAATTTCTCTTCCTAGGGGTAGATTTCCTCCCACTTCCTGTTGTCTCCCTCCATTTGTAAGTCGGATGTTTGCAACATGGTTTAATATATCTGGAGTTTTACTTTCTGGATGATACAGCCAGGTGGCCTGAGTTGGAAGGTGCAAGTTCACCCAGCAGAGTGTTGATTCATGCCCCCTGGCAGGGGAGTATAGCTTGGCTTCAGACCACCTGGTGTAATAAAGATTGAACTGTTTGATTAACACATCTGCAAACTAAGCTTCAAAGAAAGCCACTGCTGCCAAGTTGACTGATGGGTTGAGCTACCAAGATTAAAGACCAGATGTCATTGAAAATTTGACCAGGGTCAGATTTCTGCGATTCATGAACACACGCTGCCTGAGTGGACAATACAGCATGCTTCCTGGAGGATGGACAGATATTCTTATCTCTTTTTCATTGGACAGGAGGCTAGATTTCATATGCTCTGTAATATTTTCCTAGTGTTTTTATGTTAGCGTTCCTATTTTCTTGAGAAATAACTAAGACCCTTATATTTTATAAGAGTTTTATTTTCAATAGCCAACCTTATTGTTGTACCATTACCAGAGCAATGATAGTCTCGCTAACTATAGGAATAGACAAGTTAATACATATATGGAATCCATAACCACCCACCTAATATTTATTTCACCCGGGGACTGTTTAAGTAAATGTAGGGGGACTATTTATTTTATCAACATGAGGTGGGCTGTCTATGTACTGAGCAGTGATAATTTATCACTGCCTAATAAACAGACATCTCTGGTACTGTAATCTCGTCAAGTCTCACCAGATTCCAGTATCAGCGGCGTTCGCCACTGTTTGAAACATTTGTAAATCGCTTCTGTAACAGTATGACCCGTGACGCCCAGAGACTTTTGAGGGATGGGGGGATACTCCTGTGCCAGCGTCACTAAGGACTCTTGGGTCTAAGGTCACCCTGTGCCCCTTTTGGGCATAGGGTGGCTGATAAATGATAATTCATGTTTTGCAGGAGATCTGGACAAATTACAAGCTGTAAGGGCCAATGTTTCATTCAAGGTGGGGACACATGCTTTTGAGGTGTTAATTGCGTCAGCTCCTAAGACCTTTCATTGTCCATTGTGTGAGGCTGTTGAGATGCTAACTTAAGGCTCATACACACGGTAGGACATCCAACAAAATTTCCTTTGGATTTTTGTCCTAATTGATTTGTCCAGTCACACCCATAGCATACACACAGTCAGACTTTTCTGCAAACTTTTCCATCATCACGTGGTTTTTCTGCTCTTTACTGCCACCCTTTGGTTAACTTCTGCTATTGTTGGTTGATTTTAACATTGGTTCTGAGCATGCGCATTTGTAATTTGTCCAAAAGTCTGATGGTTTGCTGTACACACGATCGGACTTTGCACCATCAGACTTTTGTTGCCTGAAAGTTGGTCCGTTCGCAGACCCAACTTTTTGTCCGATGAAAGCCAAAAAAGTTGGTCCGATGGAACGTACACATGGTCGGACAAATGCGAAAAGTTCCGGATTTTGATGTTGGTTGGGCAAAAGTCTGACCGTGTGTACGGGGCTTAAGACTACTGCTGTGGATTGAAACTGAGAGTCAGCCTGGCTCCTAGACCTCTCATTATGTATGTGGAATGTGTCTTGTCAGCTGTAGTAATTAACTTCTGTAATTCAGGGCCCGAACGTCTGACATAGGAATGTGTGTTCTGCAGGTGAATAGCTGTTGTCAGACAGGACATCTGAGGGATAATTACCTCCTCTGAATGTCATTTACTAAAATAATGTGATTGAAGTTAATTGTGTGATGTTAGGGGGGTGGAGAGTTTCATTGTCCCTGTAACATGTTTGTAACGGTATAAGAACCAGCTGAATTGACCATTAAAACATTCATACATTTTGCAACAAGAACAGAGCTGCGTGTCTCGTCCTTGTTCTGGGGAATGAAATGGGTCCTGTCGGCTGGATTGTCGGATAAGCTGTCATGGTTGGGGCGATGGAATGGATATTGTAAACGGTGGTGACCGTTTCAGCTTCACCTCACAAAAGAAGTGATCTACACCGCTTCATAAACAGGCACTCAGAGGAGAGAGATCTCCTCTGTGAATGGCAAAGAATGGAGAAGTGGATATTTTCCACTGCTCCATAAACAGACACCTGAAAGCGGGTTTGAACTCACACGATTTCAAACCAGTATTTCACTCCAACTCCGGAGGAGCGATTTGAGAGACATCTGTGAAAGTTCATGAACAGATGTCTATTGGTTATCCTTTAACCCAGGGGTCTCCAAAATTTTCAAACAAAGGGCCACTTTATTGCCCTTCAGACTTTAGGAGGGCCGTATTGGGGCCAGCAAGGGAAGAAAATGTCACGGGCCGGGCCTCAGTGAGAACATATGGCCTCAGGGTTGGTGGTCAATAGGAAGAGGAGTATTCCCCCCTATTAGTAGGAGGAATAGTATCCCATCATTGGTATCAGTGGATAATATAGTGTCCCAGTGTTGGTGTCAATGGGAGGAATAGTGCCTCATGTCAGTGGGAGGAATTGTGCCCCAGGGGCCGGATAAAGACTAGCAAAGGGCCACATCTGGCCCTCGGGCCGTAGTTTGGAGACCCCCTGCTTTAACCGATTATGCCTACACCATTACAGTTTCATAATGTAATACACTGTTATGGGAAACAGGCTGATTTAAAGTGCGCCTGCGTGAGACGCTGGCTTGGAGGGGTCCCAGGAAAGCGCGCCCCTCACAAGGAGAAGAACAAGAAGAAAACCACTCAGGAAGAGGCTATTAAAACATGGCAAATGTTGTTATCCTGGGTGGAGCTTAATTCCCAGATATTGGAAACAGGCAGTTTGCCCTATGGTTGCTGAATGTTAAAAAAATAAAAAACCTGTAAAATTGTATATCATGGAGGCAGGATGGTAAATCTATGATGTTCAGAATAAACACGATAAATTTGTAAAAGGTTCATTTTCTAAATATGTTCCTTTAAGCTAGTGCATTGTTGGTTCACTTACCTTTTCCTTCTATTTCCCTTCTAAATGTTTTCTTTTTGTCTGAATTTCACTTCCTGTTCCTCCTCAGTAAGCTGTTCTGGCTGACTAACCACCGCTCGGATGATGGTGTCAAGCTTACTGAGGAGAAACAGGAAGAGAGAAATTCAGACAAAGAAAAAAAAAACATTTAGAAGGGAAATCGAAGGAAAAGGTAAATGAAGCAACAATGCACTAGCTTAAAAGAAACCCATTTAGAAAATAAAAAATGAACCTTTACAACCCCTTTAAGCCACATACACACGGGCAGAATGTCTGGAGACATTTGCCATTACAAAAAATACCTGCCAACATTCTGCCCGTGTGCCAATGGCAGAGAACCCCCTCTGAATTCTCGAGCTCCACCTGCCAGAACTCAGAGGGGGAGATCACTGTACTAACCTTGCATGGTTAGTAGTGTCACCGACCAGAGCCAAGTTTTTTTTTTTTGTGTAGCCAGCTGGGTTGCATGAAAGAAAAAAAAACAAAACACAATAGTGTGTATACAGCCTAATGGTCAAACTGTTTAGATAGTTCATTCACTTATTGATCCTTGACATCCCAATAGTGAACTGTTAGTCCTCATATTTAATTTTTCTATCAAGCAATCCTCTTGCTGAATATACTTGATCGTAGACACATGACACTTGTTTATTTCAGGCCGTGCGCCCCTAGCGGATTTAAATGACAGGACGTCATATGACGTGCTGTCAGGAACAGAGAGTTACCCGCCCGCCGTCATTTGACGGTGGGCGGGTATCAAGTGGTTAAACAATTTGGCATAGAACACAAACAAAATATAGAGGTTTCTCTTAGCCCCATTTTTGCATGTTTTTATGCATAATCCTACATGCGACAACGCTAAGCAAGAGAAACCTTTTTCATTTCATAAAAAGGTGTGAATGGAAGCTTAAAACATAAATTTCTATAGGCAACCTAAATTGCATGGGAGCTTCTATAGCTGTGTTTTACAATATGTCAAATTGTTTAAAGCGGGGGTTCTGCGGGTTTTTAGTTTTTTTGGGGGGATTGTTCTAGCACTGTTACCTGTGTCCCCCAATATTTTAGCCGGCGTAATCTGTTTTGGCCCGCAAAGTATATTTTATAAAAACGAGCGATGGACGTTTCCATCTTAACTGTGGGCACTCTAAAGCCCACAGGGTAGTCCATCGGCATTTGGTGGATGCTGACGTCCCAGCATTCGCCGCTCTATCCCGCGCATGTGCAGTGTTGACGGCGAGCGTCACCGTCAACACTACACGGTTTCCATAACAACGGCCGGCGTAATAAGCTCACGCCCCCCTTGCCAAATCACGTGACCCGCGGTATTACAGTACAGCGCGTCTCCTGGGAGAATCAACACTCACTCCCAGGAGACAACACGCTCTCAGGGAAAATTAAATACACGCCCACTCCCCGCGGGGAAAAATTGATTGACAACGTTCTCAATGCTCAATAACAAAAAGGTAAGGAAACCTCTAAAAAAAAAAAAAATGAAGTGTGCTTACTAGACGGCTGATTGTTAGATTGAGATAAAGATGTAATATAGTGTGAACCTCCGCTTAAAGAGGAGTTCCACCCAAATTTGGAACTTCCTCTTATCCCACTCCTTACCCCCTTACATGCCACATTTGGCATGTAATTTTTTTGGGGGGGGGAGTGGGGGCTTCAGTAGGAGTGGGACTTCCTGTCCCACTTCCGCCGAGGGGCTGGTTAGGCGATTAAGCCTTAATCGCCTACACCAGCCCCTCCCTGTAGGCGATCACATGGGACACTGTCAGGTCCCATGCGATCGCCTCTCCAATCAGAGGCGAGCCGCGCCGCGCATGCGCAGTGCGGCTCGCGCATGCGCAGTGGGTGCCCGGCCGTGAAGCCGAAGGCTGTCACGGCTGGGTGCCCACAGTCAGGATTGAGACGCCGGCCGGGGAGGGGGGGGGGGGTGAGAGGAGCGGAGCCCCGGTCGGCGCGTCGCTGGAACGCAGGAGCAGGTAAGTGAGTGTTTATTAAAAGCCAGCAGCTACACTTTTTGTAGCTGCTGACTTTTAATAAACACATTTTTGGGCTGGAACACCCCTTTAAATACAGAAAATGGTGATCATTCTTCAGTTTTGGATAATACGCTGGTTGAGAAGGAACTAGATTGACATAAAAAGATTATGTCCTAAAGCTGTAGTGTCTCTTTCACTAGCAGTGACTTAAAAAAAACATGAAAACATCTCCCTGTACAAGATATGTTACTTGTAAGACCAAAAAAATAAAAACTACAAACAGCAAAGCAGTGCAGCAGACCTCTACCATCAAGATTATTAAAAATACATTTTTAATTTTCTGATACTCTCCTAGTATGTAAATTCAGAATGGTACGATAAGATCTTGAATTGTAATAAATGGAGCAGCAATTTTCTGAAAATAGTTTGTGGTAACTTCAATAAACATGTATTGCTGTAAAACAAGGGTAAAAGAAATTATGCAGTTTAAGATGACATATTGTTGCAGCGAGTACAAAAATCTCTTAATTTAATTTTAAGAAAATAATCTGTCAAGGAACAAGCCAATCAATCATCTGCAAATGTCAGTCTTCCGGGCCCCTCGTTTTTCATCCACCTTCTGTATCTCTTCCACCGAGGGTCTGAAGCCATCTTCAGCTTCATTTCTTCTTCTTGCTGATTTTTGTATATCTGTAGATAACCACAAAAACAGAATTGCTTGATTTTGTTTTCCCAGTTTTCCTTTGCCGAAAAAAAAATCTTATACACAACTACCAAGCCCAAAGAGCATAATCTATGCTGGATCTACCATTGGCACAAAACGACAGTCAAATTAAAGTCAGGATCTAATGTATGCAGGGAATAGATGGATCCCTTATGCCGAGTACACACGATCAGAAAATCCGACAAGAAATCTGTAGATTTTTTTTCCCGACAGAATTCTGGCTCAAACTTGTGTTGCACACAAGGTCACACCAAATTCTGCCCATCAAGAACGCAGTGACGTACAACACTACAAGAAAAATTAGGTTCAATGATTCCAAGCATGTATGTTTTTTTGCGCGTCTTTTCCCTGTCTCAAATGGGAGATATCAGGGGTCTGTTTAGACCCCCTGATATCACACCAAACCCCCCTCCCCCTAACAGGACTGATGAAAAATAAAAAGATGTCGGAATTTCTGACAAAAAGCTCACATCGGACTTTTCCTGTCAGAATTTTCAATCGTGTGTACGCAGCATTAGTGCTAATCTAACAGATGTGTGGCTTTCTATAAGAAAATTAACAGAGTTAGATAGATTAATATTAGAGTGTGGCTGCGATTAGGTTTAGCATGGGTAAACATCTACTTTAAAGTACATTTCAATGATTTTGAATATTAAATTCTTTACCCCATTATGCTCATATACAGTATAGATCTCTAGTGTGGGTTGCCAATTGCAGTAGCACACTTTCCAAAAATGTAAATATTAGCTATCCATTCTGCAAACAACTGTGGTTTTACCCTCTACTTACTTCATAATTTTCTCGTTTCCAAAGCTCCTCCTCCAGAAACAATTTTTTCCGATCATCTTCTAAACTATCAAACTGGGACTGCGACATTTTCATGTTTCTCCGGATGAGGTAGAGTTTTTGCTCTTCACCATACTCCTCCCGTTTAATGTTGAATGTATACACCCAGTGAACGTACCAGGTGAGGTACTTGAACAAATAATAGGGGAACAAGACTATCTGGAATAGTAGGATGTCATATATTTGTGGTTTTTGATAACCTCCTTTGATGTCTATTTTGTTCTTTATAATGTCCCTTATTCGCTCCTCCTCTTCCTCCTTAATTTCTTCTTTAGACCTCCTGTTTTTCCCCTTCTCTTTTGCACGGTTCAATAAACCTTGCTGTTTTGCTATTTCAGTGGCCTGGATTCTGTATTTTGGCACTGTTGATAAGTATTTAATGGCTTCATTGTAGCTACTTCTCCAACTGTAAAACTGGGAAAGAAATACAAGAAAAAAAAAATTTAACATCATGCCAAAATGAAAGCATGCACGCTGCTTTAATAACATGAGAGCCATCAAGCTTTGGACAAATACTTACCTCTAAAAAAAAACAAAAAAAAAAAACAGAAATCCCGTACATATGCAGGGTTCCCTTTAAGAGCAGCCTTAGGGTGCGCACAAGCTGCGTGGTGGGGGACCCAATGTGCGCCGATCGTCTGCGAAATCCCTGTGCTGTCAGAGAAGACATATTGTTTGTTCCTAGTAAGTAGAAATTACGATATGTCTCCTCCCCTAGTCAGTTCCTACCCCCATACAGTTCAAAAAACACACTGAGGGAACACACATTTGACCCCTTGATCGCCCCTAGCATTAACCTCCTCCCTGCCAGTGACATTTATACATTATCCGTGCATATTTTTAGCACTGATCGCTGTATAAAATTTCAATGGTCCCAAAAATGTGTCAAAAGTGTCCGATCTGTCCACTGCAATGTCGCAGTACCACCATTACTAGTTAAAAAAAAAAAGAAAAAGCCATGAATCTTTCCCATCGTTTGTATATCGCTATATCTTTTGTGCAAACCAATCAATATATGCTTCTTATTGTGATATTTTTACCAAGAAATATGTAGAATATATATTGGCCTAAACTGATGAAGACATTTATTATTTTAAAAATATTTTTGGGCATAAAAGACTATAAAGTAAAACATTTTTTTTTTTTGGTCCAAAACTGTTGCTCTTTTCTTGTTTATAGCGCAAAAAATAAAAACCGCAGAGGTGATCAAATACCACCAAAAGAAAAGCTATTTGAAAAAAAAAAAGATGCAAATTTTGTTTGGGTACAGCATTGCATGACCGCGCAATTGTCAGTTAAACTGACGCAGTGCCAAATTGTAAAAAATGCTCTGGTCAGGAAGGGGGTAAAATCTTCCGAGAAGTGGTAACCTTTTTTTTTTGCATGTTTAGTGAAAATGTTTACTGCAGCCTCGGAAGATTTTACCCCCTTCCTGACCAGTGCACAATTTGGCACTGCGTCACTTTAACTGACAATTGCGCGGTCGTGCAACACTGTACACAAATACATTTTTTGTCCTTTTAGGAGAAGTTAACAGGGTGGGACTAGTACATTTTGCAGATTTTCTTTAGCAGATACATTTTAAGCCCATTGCTTTTCTAGTAGTGTTGCAACACTAGAAAAGCAATGGGCAGTTTAAGCAAGGCAGTGCTGTATTGCAAAAAAAATTACCCGATTATAAAGGGGGTAAATCTTCTGGAGCTGAGGTGGTTAATGGTTTAACTTTTTTATTTTCACTTTATGCCCCTGCCACCATTATCGCCTAGACGAGGATGATGTGTCCAGCTCAATCATCCCTCCCTGGCTTTTATTTAAAAGAAAAACCAAAAAAGAAATCCAAAGCTATAGGGGAGAGGTTAAAATGTAAAATGAATCGTTTCTTTATTCTGAATACTGCCTTTAAAGATTTTTATTTATTTTTTTGTGGCTACAGTTATACTTTAAGCAAAATCATGTAGTTATTAAAAAGTTGCGAGTTACCTGAACAATTGAGATGACACACACTGTAACCAAGATGACTATTCTCACATCCACCTTTGGCGCCAGCCTCCTACTATAGTAATGATAGTAGTGTCTGTAGTATTTCTCAGGGTGATCCAACATGTAATCATAATCCTTACGCGTTTCCTCATCCTAACAGGGAAAATGTAGAATTAAAAAAAACGATTAAAAATGCATTTTAAAAAGCATGAACATTAAAACACAGAGACTGAACCAAGGTAATATGTTTTAGGCACCGTTTGCACAGGCTTTTCGCCATGCTGCGAATCATAGTAGCTACCAATCACGAGATAGAGATATTATTATACAGGTTTTTTATAGCACCAACAGTTTGCGCAGCGCTTTACAACATGAGGGCAAACAGTACAGATACAATATAATTGGAATAAAAAAAAAAAAGGCCCTGCATATATATATATATATATATATATTATATATACACACACACACACACACACACACACACACACACTCCTTGACCCGTTTCTATATATATTTTTTTTGCATCTGTTTAAAACTAACCTTTTTTTTATGTTGTTTAACAATATTTCAAATCAACTTGGGGCTGATATCCGTGGACCAATAAAAATCTTACAGCACTCCAGGAAAAAAAAAAAAAACACACTGCCAAACGGGGATCAAGGAATGAGTCATCCCTACAGAAGATCAGAGTTCTCACTACAATATAAACAAACACACGCCGTGCTCACAGTTTACTAGCGAGTACAGAATGTCAAATGAGAATAATTAAGCTACCAAATTTTTTTCTTTAATGAACATTCTGTTAAAAAGTAAGCAGTGTAAGCTTGACAAAGTGGAAAACCTGTTTGCATGCCCAATTGCCTCTGGCAGCAGCCACCCCAAATGGAACCCTTGCCAAACAGCCGTTTTATCATCATACGGTTCAATACACATAGGCACCTAACAGATGAAGAGAGTGTTACCTGCACTAAGCTAGGCCTGATACTTAAAGGAGTTTAAAGGCAAAAGGTCTCGCCGGTCATGTGACTCAGCGTGAGGAAACATGTGTCTCGTCACAACGGAGCGGGTCATTATGGCGAGCCGCACCGTCAACACTGCACAGTTGCCATCGCAACGGCCGGCGTCATAATGACCCGCCCCGTTGTGACGAGACAACATGTTTCCTCACGCTTGCCGAGTCACGTGACCGGCGAGATCTTGCGCGATTTGAGCACATCGCGTCTCCTGGGATTGTCAGGACTGGCTCCCAGGAGACATAGCGCCGTCGGGGAGGAATACACATACACGCCCACTCCCTGCATAAACGGAAGCAGAAAAGGGGTAAGGATGAAGAAAAAAAAAACATATTAGTTGCTGTTAATGCCTAGCAGTTTAATTGAGATAAAGTTCAAATTTAGGGTGATTCTCCGCTTTAAGTGGTCATTATTTACCCATTGGGAAGTGTTTCAAGCCAGGTAGACGTTGGCCCAGAATGCAGGTTCTGCACGTTTCTGTGTTAAATTAGTTCAAAGTTCAGCTAATTAGCAGCCGTCCTAGCTCCAGGAATTCAGAAAAAATAAATAGGCCACATTAAAGAGGTCGTAAAGGGAAAAAAATAAATAAATACCTAAATAGCTTCCTTTACCTTAGTGCAGTCCCCCTTCACTTACCTCATCCTCACATTTTGCTTTTAACGGTCCTTATTTCTTCTGAGAAATCCTTACTTCCTGTTCTTCTGTCTAACTCCACACAGTAATGCGAGGCTTTCTTCCTGGTGTGGAGAAAGCCTCTTGAGGGGGGGAGGGGGCGAGCAGGCAAGTCAGGACACTCTCTACTTTGCAGATAGAGAAAGGAGCTGTGTGTTAGTGGGCGTCCTGACACTCCTGCTCGCCCCCTCCCCCCTCAAGAGGCTTTCTTCACACTACTTACTGTGTGGAGTTACAGACAGAAGAACAGGAAGTGAGCATTTCTCAGAAGAAATAAAGACATTTAAAAGCAAAATGGAAGGATGAGGTAAGTGAAGGAGGGCTGCACTAAGGTATGGAAGCTATTTAGGGAAAAAAAAAAATCCTTTACAAAAGTAAACCCACTTTTTTGACTTTTACCTACAGGTAAGCCTATAATAAGGCTTACCTGTAGGTAAGGAGAATATCTCCCAAACCTGCACGGTTTAGGAGATATTCCCCTCGCAATGCGGCGGCGCATGCGCAGGGGGACTCCCGGCGAAAGACCTGGCCACCGCCAGACGCTGGCCGGATTTAAATCTCCCGCGCGCATGCGCGTGAGTGGCATATTATGCGGTGCATATTAGCTCATTATGACTTTTGCCTTGCAGGAGAAAAAAAAATAAAAAAAAAAACTTTGATGCGGGTTTACAACCGCTTTAAGCTTTTTTTTCGCTGCCCAGGTAAAAGGGAAGGGGTTAATACTGCCGTTGTTACCTGCGCTCATTGTCAGGCATTTTCGTATCTGCTGTCCTGTGATATATAAAAAGTAAAAGTTTGAGACCCCAGGGCAGGGGTGGCCAAATGTGGCCCGCGGAGCCCTCTGATGTGGCCCGCGGAGCCCTCTGATGTGGCCCGCGACCTCCTGCTCTGGAATAGCAGGTTGGCAAGCCCAGATCACAGGTTGCCGATCTGCCATACCACTTCATCAGTGTTGTGAATGAAGCTGGTGGTAGAGGAAGAAAGCTGCTGCGGATCAGTACCCCACAAGCTGATGTTTCCTCTACAGCACCGGCTCTGCCACAGAAAGAGTCTATGGCAAAGTTCAGCTGACCCGCAGGATAGACAAAGGTGCACTACGCTGTGCCCGCGGTGTGGGTAAACCACAGCACATCAGTTGAAAGCAGTCTTAGGCCCTTTTCAGATGATCAGCCCGACCAAATGGGACCCTCAATTCACCTCTACAGAGTGACAGTTGTCCATTTACGCTCCCCTACCTCCAATCCAAAAAACAGAAGGGAATTCGTCCCCTTCCATCTGGGCACATCGGAGGGCCCATAGAGTAGCCGTGACCTGTCATCCGCCCGCTACGCTCATTGTGGCCCATGACTGGTTACTAAGTTGCTTAAGTGGCCCTCGCTATTCAAAAGGTTGGGCACCCCTGCCCCAGGGGGCACGAACGCAGGAAAGTGGGTTACACAACAGGAACCTTGTTAAGATTTGTCGTTAATCTACGGAGCACTAAACTCTCAGATTACACTAGGCTATGGACATCAGTCATGCCATTCATGGACTTCAGCCATGAGAACTTGAAGGGCTCATACACACAAGGACATTTTTACAGCTGCTGTCTTTTTTTACTGTCTCCAAACACCCCTCCATATTAGCCTGTGTCCATGCACACAAACTTTCAGACACATTTGAAGGCAGAAGTGTTTAGGGGCAAAAAAAAAAAAAAAAACAGCCTGTGCGTCAAGGAGCAGAGGATGTTGAACTCTATAAATGCAAAACACTGCTAAACTGAAACAATCTTTTAGCCACTTTTGGCATTTTTACATTATAGGGAGCGTTTTTCATGTCAAAACGCCCATAAACGATAATCAAAAATCGTATTTTTACAGTTGTTTTCTTGGCAGGAGCACTTGCGCTTTTTATAAAGTCCTGTGTGGATGAGCCCTAACTCTGCATGTAAGCTGGGGCAGCCGCCGCTATAGTTTGTTAGGGAAAGGACATTCTGAGTTGTTATGCAGATCCCTCGCTACATCCCTGACAGAACAGGGATCTGTCTGTTTACGTCTGAGGACCAATTGCAGGCAGACATCGCCGCCGCCAGCATTGAGTGCCCCCTAGTGTAAGGTGACCAGATTTTTAAAATGAAATCCGGGGACATATTTTTTCTTTACTAGTAATGGCAACAATCAGCGACTCTGTCCATCGCCGGCTACTATTGGATGGGGAGCGGAGGAAGATCACTCCACCAGGGAAGGCAAGGAGATCGGCAGGTGGCTGGCCAGGATTTGAGCCAAGGCAGAATAAAATGCGAGTGAAGCTGAATGGGCATGCGCCCGAAACTGAAGAAATATTCCCTCCGCTCTGACCAGCACATGATCATCAAAAAGGGGCTCAGATAATGGAAAAAATACAACCCCCCTATACTAGTAGGCACGGCGAAGCGGGGGGGGGGGGGGGTGTACAATTAATTTTTTTTTATTTTAATTCTGCACTGACTGTCTTTGAAAATGCCCCTGCCCCCTATTAAATCCAATCTGGGGACAAAACCAGGGACAGATTTAATCCGGGGACAGTGGCCTCAATCAGGGGACTGTCCCCTGAAACTGGGGATGTCTGGTCACCCTACCCTAGAGCTCCTAAAGCAGCCGACGTACACCGAAGGCGACTGGTCAGCAAGCAGGACATGTTTGACTTTTCACATGACAGTGGCCCCCCCACCTGGCACTGGTTAAGCACGCCTTGGGGTAAGGTGCAAGCATGGGCTCAGGCGTGTTTGAAGCTCCACATGCCCGAGTCCGCCAAGAAGCTGACACTCTGCAGCGCTAATCACAGGCAGCGAGACATTTCCTAATGCACAGCTGCACAGATCGGGAAATGTCTCTCTGCCTGTGGTTAGCGATGCGGCGTGTTAGCTTCCTGGCGGAGCTGCGAACACGCCTGAGCCCACCCTTAGTAAGGTGTAACCCCTGTGCTAGGACAGGTGACCCCATTCATTGCCTGGCATAGCTCAAAGAACCCACCCCAGGGTAGGCCTCCTATGTTACCTACACTTGGCAGCCAATGAGTTATTAGAAAGTGTCCCCCCCTAGTCCTCACCTTCAGAGTCTCGTAGGCTGTGGCCACCAGTAGGAAGTTGTTGTGTGCGCTCTCCTTCTCCTCATTAGACCTGAACCGGTCCGGGTGGTACTTCTTGGCCAGCTGCCGGTATGCCCGGCCAATGTCCGCCTTGCTGGACTCCCTGCCCACCCCCAGCACATCATAGCACACTTCTTGTCCGCAGTACAGTCCTTCTATAAGGGCGCCAACGCGGCCGGCCAAGCACGCCAGGCTCAGGAGCAGGAAGAACAGTCTCGGGGACATGGAGGGCCCGGGAAGGAGGAGAGGGGTGCCGCATCCAGCTGCTTCCCCCTCCGCCTTCCCAGGGACCGCCATGTCAGCAGCCATCAACTGCAACGTGACACCGGGGAGGAGCCACGCCGGCATCCGTACATTGCAATAACTTTATTAGTATGCGCACAACGAGCAATGCTTAATGCCACACTGGGCCACCTGGCTTCTCTACTCCTGGAAAATAGACAACTGTACAATACAAGATTCACAGATGTGACAGATTGCTGAGCATAAGGACGCTTCACTACCCAAAAGAAAAAAACAGACATGGGGGACTGATTGGGACTTTTCACTGTGGCCACCCAGAGATCACACATAAGGAATAAAATAGCAATATTTTTATTATCACCATATAAAAAAAATATATTAAAAAATCACATGTAAGGTAACAATGATCTTCAGTGACAGAAGTGACAGTGATAGAAATTTTCGAAGGACTAGCTTCCTCTTTAGGCTTCCACCCTCTTCTCCAAATGGCACCTTTTTGGAGGGGGGGGGGGGGGCTGATATTTGGTTTTGACAGTTACCCAGTCCCACTTCCGCTTTAGGTGATCCAAGCAGAAGCTCTCCTCTCCCCCTCCCCCTGCAGTCATCTGGGACAAGTCACAGGTCCCAGAAGCAGACATCTCAACCTGCAAAAACAAATTTTAGGGAGGTGAGGTGACGCTTCGCGCCGACCCCTCCACCCCAATGAAATGCAGCCTAACCAGTGCCAATTAAATGCAGCATTTCAGTATCCACCCATGTCACCTTATCAGTGGCTACCAGTGCAGCCCATCAATGTCCATCAGTGTAGCCTATCAACGACCATCAGTGTCCATTCGTGCCACCTCATTAGTGCCTACCAGTGCAGCCCATCAGTGCAGCTTATGTGTCCTTCAGTGCCACCTATTCAGTGCCCACCAGTGAAGCCTATCAGTGTCCATCAGTACAGCCTATCAGTGTCCATCAGTGCCCAACAGTGCAGCCCATCAGTGCCACCTCATTAGTGCCTAACAGTTCAGCCTATCAGTGCCATCTCATCAGCGCCCACCAGTGCAGCCTATCAGTGCTTATCATGGTTTCCTATGGAACACGTTCTGTAGAGCAAATTTGCAAAAATGCAAAAAGCACTAAAAATGCATAGGTGTGCATGCATCCAGCCTTAGGCTGGATTCACTCTAGTGTGACGCGGGAACCCTGTGAATCCACTGCGGGTTCCTGCATCGCACCTGACTCGCACGGCAGTTCACACTGCCATATGCGAACTGCTGGGGAGTTTCAATACATTGTTAATGACACCCGCATTTCAGCTTCCATATTGCACTGCGAACTGTCAGTTTGGACATGAATCAGATTGCATAGGTGTGAACACCCATGCGATCCAATTCTGATGCAGACCAAAAAACACACACTACATTACACTGACCACTGCAACACACACTACACTGACCACTGCAACACACACTTCACTATACTGACCACTGCAACACAGACTACACTACACTGACCTCTGCAACACAGACACTACACAGACCACTGCAACACAGATTACACTACACTGACCACTGCAACACACTATACTGACCACTGCAACACACACTACACTACACTGACCACTGCAACACACTATACTGACCACTGCAACACACACTACACTACACTGACACTACACACTGACCACTGCAACACACACTACACTACACTGACCACTGCAACACACACTACACTGACCACTGCAACACACACTACACTACACTGACCACTGCAACACACTATACTGACCACTGCAACACACACTACACTACACTGACCACTGCAACACACACTACACTGACCACTGCAAGACACACTACACTGACCACTGCAACACACACTACACTACACTGACCACTGCAACACACACTACACTGACCACTGCAACACACACTACACTGACCACTGCAACACACTATACTGACCACTGCAACACAGACTACAATACACTGACCACTGCAACACACACTACACTACACTGACCACTGCAACACACACTACACTACACTAACCACTGCAACACACACTACACTGACCACTGCAACACACGCTACACATGACCACTGCAACACAGACTACACTACACTGACCACTGCAGCACATACTACTCTACACTGACCACTGCAACACACACTACACTACACTGACCACTGCAACACACACTACACTACACTGGTCTGTGTAGTGTGTGTTGCAGTGGTCAGTGCAGTGTGTGTTGCAGTGCTCAGTGTAGTGTGTGTTGCAGTAGTCAGTGTAGTGTGTGTTGCAGTGGTCAGTGTAGTGTAGTCTTTGGGCCAGATTCTCAGCAGCGATACGACGGAGTATCCCAGATACCCTGTCATATCGCCGTTTTTTTTGCCTCGTATCTATGCGCGTGATGCTTAGCATATTGTTAGAGAATACGGCACCTGCTCTAGTACGATGCGGCGGCGTAGTGCAAATGGTTTACGATACGCAAGCGAAATTCTATGAGAATCTGGCCCTTTGTGTTGCAGTGGTCAGTGTAGTGTAGCGTGGTCAGTGTAGTGTCTATTGTAGTGGACAGTTTAGTGTAGTGGTCAATGTAGTGGACAGGATAGGTCAGTGTAGTGGTCAGTATAGGAATCAGGTTAGTCAGTGTAATGGTCAGCACTGGAATCGGGTAGGTCAGTGCAGTGGACAGTTAGGTAAGTGTAGTGATCAATCTAGGAATCATGTAGGTCAGTGTAGAGGTTAGTGTAGTGGTCATTGTATGAATTTGGCTGGTCAGTACTATTGTAGGAAAGGGAAGAGACTCAGGGAGTGCTAAAAGTCCATATGTTAGGGGGGCGCAAATTTCTTGCCTTGCCCCGGGCGCTGACAACGCACGCTACGCCACTGCCCATGAGAGCAGGCAAACTAAGCCAGAAGGCCATGTCCACCCACTCCCAAGACTTTCAGGGCTGGCCCGAGGACCAACACCCTAATCATCACACACAAGGGGGGTATGTGAGGATGAGGAACGATAAGTGAGCAGATTAGTGCTAGATTTCGCAGGGGGGGGGGGCATATTTGTGCTGAAAGGTGTAAACTGGGGGAGAGTAGTGCTTGCGCTAGCACAAGTCCTCTCCCCTCCCAAAGCACCCATCACCCATCCTTTAGATGTGAATAATTATTAGAGAATATATTACTAAAACAGTTCCCCTGCGTCTCCTCTCCTCTGTGCGCTGTGTGTGTCCTCCCTCCTCCTCCTTGCTGCCAATCTGATCAGATCTATATTCAGCCAATTAGGTGACGGGTCTCATGACCTGCTTTTTGATTGGCCGGGAGGAGAATCAGTGTTACAATAGCGAATTGTCATTCGCTATTGTTACACAACTGGATGGGCTTCCGGTGCAGTTCCCTGCCCCCCTGAGCTCACCATTTTTTGAAGCATATTAGAGCCTCTAGCTCTAATAACATGCTTAAAAAAAAAACCTGATTGAAATCCATGCATGTAGTTTAGGGGGCTGGACGCATGGATATGGGGGGCGGCACCCATGTGCCCCTAATGGGCCGCCACGGGGGGTCAGTAGTTTGTAGGGCAGATTATAGATGTCAGTAGTTCATAAAAAAAGAGTAAAGGGGTCAGTAGTATGAAGGGTAGAGTGTGATCACCCTAATCCCCCCTCCCCCCCATATACGTAGAACGGCGTGATCTGTCATGATAGTCTCCACTTTGGGGCACGGAAGAAGTACTTCCGAGAGAGAGATGTGGAGAAAGCCTCTTGAGGGGGGAGGGGGCGAGCAGGCAAGTCAGGACACTCTCTACTTTGCAGATAGAGAAAGGAGCTGTGTGTTAGTGGGCGTCCTAACACTCTTGCTCGCCCCCTCCCCCCTCAAGAGGCTTTTCTCCACACCAGGGAGAAAGCCTCGCATTACTGTGTGTAGTTACAGACAGAAGAACAGGAAGTGAGCATTTCTCAGAAGAAATAAGGACATTTAAAAGCAAAATGGAAGGATCAGGTAAGTGAAGGAGGACTGCACTAAGGTATAGGAAGCTATTTAGGGAAAAAATGTACCTTTACAACCCCTTTAAACCAGCGCTGTATCCTGGCATAGGCCAACAAGGCCCAGGCCTAGGGCAGCACTCTGCAGGGGGGGCAGCATGGAAAGAGTCCCCACCAGCTTGTGCTACACTGTTAGTGTAGTGTCAGTCTTATGGGCCGGACTGGGCCGAGAGGAAAATTAGTACAGCTTCCGGTATGCGTGCGCTGCTTCTAATTTTGACTGTCCTATCATCCTGGACCACAAACTTTCCTCACTGTGCTATATGTTTTCTTCTGCACCATTGCCATGGGTATATCTTCTTAGTCCTCTCCATAAAATCATCAGAAATTTTGAATAGAGTAAGGGAGGGTTATAGCCTCTGTCAGTTTATTTTTTACCATCCGTGTCCCATTGCAGAGATTTCCCTTCACTTCCTGCCCCATAGCCAGGAAGTGCGAGGGAATATATGCAAATTAAGGCAATCCATTGCCCCCAGGCCCCACTCAAAAAGGGGTGGGTCTAGGGTGGGTCTTAAACAAAAAGGGGTGTGTCCTTGACAGGAAGGGGTGGGTTATATTTAAATTAGGGGGTGCACGAGTTTGGTCAGGCCTAGGGCCGCACAAAACCTAAATACACCCCTGCTTTAAACACACCTTGAAGATTCTGAGACCACGTGGAAGGTGTTTTGGTCAGATGAGACTAAAATGTAATTATTTGGCTTCAACACTAAAAGATATGTCTGGTGGAAATCCAATACAGCTCACCATCCAAATAACATAAATCCTACACTAAAGCATGGACGTGGTAATATCATGTGGATGTTTCTCAGCAACAGGGACTGGAGCACTTGGAGCAAAAGGTGGTTCAACAAAATACTGACACAAAGGGGAGGGTGATCCTTTTTCCAACTCAGTGATTCCGTTTTTGAATAATAAAAAAGAAAATTCTGACATGTTGGTGTTACATCTTTCATTTGGATGTTATAGGTTGCACTGAGTAAATACAGCTAGATAAAACAAAAACGGTGTCTGTTTTTATTTCTGGCTGCAAAGCAACAAAATGTGATTATTTTGAATAACCACTGTTCCAGTACCCACTGTGTATATATATATATATATATATATATATATATATATATATATATATATATATATATATATATATATATATATATATATATTGTGAGCATATTTCGTTCCAGAAACAAGCTTGTAATCCAAAGCACTTGTATATCAAAGCAAATTTCCCCATAAGAAATAATGGAAACTCTGATGATTCATTCCACAACCATTTATTAATAGTTTATAATCCATATAAAAAGATTATAGCAATGTGATAGGTTGTGTAACCATAAAATGTCCATCCACAAATTGAAGCCTCTACAAGCATATTAGAACCAAAATCCAGCAGGAGCTCCAGAGTATTAAAGATAAGTAAGAGAGGCGGCTCTTAGGCCGCGTACACACGATCAAATTTATCTGCTGGAAACGGTCCGACGGACCGTTTCAGCAGACAAATTCGATCATGTGTACGGGCGGACAGACAGGTTTTTCCAGCAGACAGATTTTAAAGCATGCTTTAAAATCTGTCTGCTGGGAACCCGTCCGTCCGACATGTCCGCTGGTTAGTACACTAACCAGCGGACATATCTGCCCGCACATGCGTTGAATGGATTCAATGCATGCGTGGACGTTTTTTACTTCCTGGTGCGGTGACGTGGCGGCGTCAACGTCACCGCCACGTCACTGCGCTGTCTGCCGGCGGGGATTTTGGTTTGATCGTGTGTACACGATCAAACCAAAATAGCCCAGCAGACAAATCCGATCAAATCAGTCTGTCAGACCGATTTGAGCGGATTTATTTAGTGGTGTGTACGCGGCCTAAGTGTAGCAATATGTTGCTAAATGTTGTACCTTCATTAAATGTAACCATATTGCTACACTTAGAGGTGCCTCTCTTCTCTTTTATACTCAGTTACGACATGACGCTACTCTTATATCAAGACATCGCTTGTATATCAAGGCAAAATCTATTAAAAATGTTTGCTTGTCTTACAAAATGCTCTCAAATCAAATTACTCTTAAACCAAGGTTTTACTGTGTGTATATAGATATACAGTGCCTATTGGAATATAGATATATATATATACAGTGGGTATTGGAATATATAAATATATATACAGTGGGTATTGAATATACTGTATATATATATTCCAATACCCACTGTATCTATATTTATATATTCCAATACCCACATTATCTATATTTATATATTTCAGTACCCACTGTGTGTATATACAGGGCTTTTTTTCTGGGGGAACTTGGGGGAACTCAGTTCCACCACCTTTGGCTCAGACCCTTTGGTGCCCGCTCACCACAATCACTTGTGAACACAGAAGTCTGGTTTCTGTGTTTACAAGTGACTGCTTTGTAACCCCCTGAACTCTGCACACTGTATGTAATGCAATTCTGGTATTTAATGCCCCTTTAAGACCCTTCTACTGTTTGTGAAATCTGAACGGGTCGTGGTTGAGTTCCTGCACCTATTTTCTGAGAAAAAAAGCTCTGTGTATATATATATATATATATTCCAATACCCACTGTATCTATATTTATATATTCCAGTACCAACTGTGTGTGTATATATATATATATATATATATATATATATATATATATATATATATATATATATATATATATGTAGCGCCCCCTTGCATTTAGCGTGGGTATTGCGCTTTGAAAAGAATAGTTGATTGGGAGAGTTACTTTGCTCTCAATTGCAATTGTTGAGTTACTGGCCTGTCTTTTTCTGGAAAGGTCCACTGGCTCGGACTGCATTCTGGGGATTTGAGTTCATCCTTGGCCGGCAGTGGGAGCTAGAGGGATTCCCGGCAGATTGAGTCTTCCCCAGCAGCCAATTGGAGAGTTTTCCTCTCGCTGGGCATGCTGAGGAGGTGTATATCTGGATGAGAGTTCTGTGTTCTTTTAGTGTTCCCTGCGGGGGGGTCCCGGAGTCAGTGTGCGACATTCACCTTTAGGGTATGCGCACCCAGAAACCCAGTCGGTGTGGCCCATCCAGCCAATATCCTGGCCCTGCTGAGTCTCGGTCGGAGACTAATCTGAGCGGGACCCCAGTAGATGGCTGGGTTCCTGAATGTCGCCGGGAGGATCCGGCACTAGAGCCATAGACAGGTACTCTTCGCTGTCGCATGGTGCCGGACATACAGGAAATAGCTGGGAGGATTTGCTCTGTTTGGGTGCTGGCAAATTATTCAGATTACATTGGCCTGTGGCAGAGGCCTAGAGCCGGGTCAGAGAGGCAAAGACCCGTTCCTCCTAACCTGCGTTGTGACGGTGATGCGTGTGAATTGGCGCTGTCTGCGACTAAGTTGCGCTGTGTGCTTATCCAGGCCTGACATCAAGAATCTCTATCTCTTATTCATGAACCTGTCCTTCTTCATCGAGTTGATGTTTGGCTATGTTGGCCTGGAATTAAAGCATAAGAAAATCTTCATTGCCTGGCTGGACATTCAAGTTATTGCAAGTGTTCTGGTGCATCCCTAGACTAAGCAAGGGTAACTTCAACATGCCGGTACCATCATCAATCCAGCGGCTCCTTCGGGGGTGAGCGCTACATATATATATTCCAGTATTCACTGTACATATATATATATCTCAGTACCAACTGCGTGTATATATGTATATTCCAGTACCCACTGTGTGTGTGTGTGTATATAGAGGGTTATAACTGTATTTGCCATCTGTGTCCCATTGGGGGAAATTCCCTTCACTTCCTATAGCCAAACAGGAAGCAATAGGAAATCTCTGCAAAGCAATGGAAATCTCTGGTTGTCACGAGAACTAGTTTCCCCAATTGGAAGGGTTCCCCTCTGTCCTTGCTTGCTAAGACTTGCAGTTGGGGGGTCTTTTGATACCAGTCATATCACACATGTCTTTTGGCCATATTACAAGACAGGCAGATTATTGTTCCCCTTTTGAATACACACACATATATATATTTCCTTATACAAAATGAATAAAAATAAATAAATACGTTTTGCCTTTAGTTTTGACAAACCAAACGGGAGCAAATAAAATAAATATATTATCAGAGTTGATATAGACTTCGACAGCTGCCTGAGCAAAAGCTGAGAGCACTCTGTAGATTGCATCTTGCCAATCCCATTGACTAAAAAGGCTTGAGTAGGCGGAGGGGCTGTACTGACAGGATGGACGGGCTCTTTCTAAATATATACTACTACCAAATACAAGAACACCGTGCTGTGCACATGTGCAGAGATGTAGGGGACAGCTCTATCTCATAGCCATGCAGAAAGCTCATTCAATCAGCGCGCCTGCTCAGTGCTATTAGAAGCCAGTCTGTGACTGAGAGAGAAGAAGAAAAAGAAAGCAGCACCCAGAGCAGGCCCCGCCCACTGCCTCCGCCCTCTGCTCGCACTACCGGTGAACATGGCTGCTGCCGTGCCCTCATCTACCGCCTCTGCTGCTGCCGCTGCCCAGGACGAGCTGAGTAAGTTAACCAAGAAGCTTGTATGGTCCGAGTCCTGCTGGGAGCGGGCAGCCATTGAAGGCTGTGTGTCGGGTCACTGGAATATGTAGTATGTGTTGTGTGCTGTGCCAGAGGCAGGAGAGGGAGAGACCACCTCAGCCCCCGCTATGTACTGTGCTCTCACAGGAGCCCTACTGGCACAGCCAGTGCTGGGCATGACTAAGGCTGCTGGGAAGACAGAGCCAGGGCCTGGGTGGTTACATGGCATTGCCAGGCCTCTCTGCACCACTATGCACAGTCATAGGCTTGTGAAGTGAAAGCAAAAATCCCAGCTAGGCTCAGTGCACATTACACTGATCTTGTCACTATGATCTCTAGATAGATCCTTAGTAGATAGATCTCTAGATAGATAGATCTCTAGATAGATAGATCTCTAGATAGATAGATCTCTAGATAGATAGATAGATCTCTAGATAGATAGATCTCTAGATAGATAGATCTCTAGATAGATAGATCTCTAGATAGATAGATCTCTAGATAGATAGATCTCTAGATAGATAGATCTCTAGATAGATAGATCTCTAGATAGATAGATCTCTAGATAGATAGATCTCTAGATAGATAGATCTCTAGATAGATAGATCTCTAGATAGATAGATAGATCTCTAGATAGATAGATAGATCTCTAGATAGATAGATAGATCTCTAGATAGATAGATAGATCTATAGATAGATAGATAGATCTATAGATAGATAGATAGATCTATAGATAGATAGATCTATAGATAGATAGATCTATAGATAGATAGATCTATAGATAGATAGATCTATAGATAGATAGATCTATAGATAGATAGATCTATAGATAGATAGATAGATCTATAGATAGATAGATAGATCTATAGATAGATAGATAGATCTCTAGATAGATAGATAGATCTCTAGATAGATAGATAGATCTCTAGATAGATAGATAGATCTCTAGATAGATAGATAGATCTCTAGATAGATAGATAGATCTCTAGATAGATAGATAGATCTCTAGATAGATAGATAGATCTCTAGATAGATAGATAGATCTCTAGATAGATAGATAGATCTCTAGATAGATAGATAGATCTCTAGATAGATAGATAGATCTCTAGATAGATCTCTAGATAGATAGATAGATCTCTAGATAGATAGATAGATCTCTAGATAGATAGATAGATCTCTAGATAGATAGATAGATCTCTAGATAGATAGATAGATCTCTAGATAGATAGATAGATCTCTAGATAGATAGATAGATCTCTAGATAGATAGATAGATCTCTAGATAGATAGATAGATCTCTAGATAGATAGATAGATCTCTAGATAGATAGATAGATCTCTAGATAGATAGATAGATCTCTAGATAGATCTCTAGATAGATAGATCTCTAGATAGATAGATCTCTAGATAGATAGATCTCTAGATAGATCTCTAGATAGATAGATCTCTAGATAGATAGATCTCTAGATAGATAGATCTCTAGATAGATCTCTAGATAGATAGATCTCTAGATAGATAGATCTCTAGATAGATAGATCTCTAGATAGATAGATCTCTAGATAGATAGATCTCTAGATAGATAGATCTCTAGATAGATAGATCTCTAGATAGATAGATCTCTAGATAGATAGATCTCTAGATAGATAGATAGATAGATAGATCTCTAGATAGATAGATAGATCTCTAGATAGATAGATAGATAGATAGATCTCTAGATAGATAGATCGATCTATCAGTATCTCTACTGTTGATGCCCTGACTGGAGATTTTCTGATTACATGGAGAATAACTCCACATGAGCCTATGAAGATGTTGTAGCAGGTTCCTAAGTTTGTGTTTGAAAATAAAGCTGTTTCCTATGTATTCACACATTTAAAGCAGTAATAAACCTAAGAGAAAACATTTACTCTATTGCAGCTTACGAATTCTTAGATGTGATGGCTGCATTCATATTTTTTTTTTCTTTTTTTTTTTTTTTTTCAAGGCTTTCTTTCTTCTGTTTTTTATCTGGTGATCCAGCCAGAAAGTCTGTTGGTTTTCAACAGAATAAGCTGTGCTGAGGATGTAGCAGCTGCAGGAATGATACAAAACATTCAAAGCGGAGCACCACCCTAAAGTGGAACTTCCGCTCATCGGAACCCTCCCCCCCTCCGATGTCACATTTGGCACCTTTCAGGGGGAGGGGGGTGCAGATACCTGTCTAACACAGACATTTGCACCCACTTCCGGGAGTCCACTCTGAGGGCACCTGTGGGTAGTGCATCACTTCCTGCCCACCAATTGTGTTCTGGGAAACACACAGCAGGGACCAGTGAGGACGGCGCTGCACGACTCGCGCGTGCGCCCTAGGGAATCGGGCAGTGAAGCTGCAATGTTTCACTTCCTGGTTCCCTCACCAAGGATGGCGGTGGGGGCAGCAGAGTGACGAGCGATTGCTCGTCTTCTGCTGCCGATGTCGTTGTACTACAGGACAGGTAAGTGTCCTAATATTAAAAGTCAGCAGCTGCTGTATTTGTAGCTGCTGGCTTTTAATATATTTTTTTTACGGCGGAGCTCCGCTTTAACAGTGACAGTGTTGCTTACAACGCTTTTATTTCTGTTACCTTTATCCCAAAAGAGGAAAAAAAAAACCTGCTGCAGCTGGTCATAAGGCTGAGTTCACACTATCTTTGCATGCAACTCAAAGCAGGGTTCCAGTGCGTCACCGTTTCTGCCCAAAGTTTGGGCTGAATTCGGACCTGAATCAGACCAAAAGACACACCACAGAACCCCCTGTGCAATTCGCAGCAGAGATTTGTGAGCCGGCTCAATAGAGAGCCAGTCAAAAATCTCCTGCTGTTGTGAATTGGATGTGGACAAACCGCATCCAATTTGCAATATTGTGAAACCAGCCTAAAGTGTCAGTTGCCGTTTGTCAGCGTATCTTAAAGGGTTAGTAAACAATTTTTATTTTTATTTTTTTCCTTTAAAATTACAAACATGTTATACTTGCCTCCACTGTGCAGTTTGTTTTGCACAGAGTGGCCTCGATCCACGTCTTCTGGGGCCCCTCGGCGGCTGTCTCTGGTCCTCCTCGCAAGTACTGACCACAGTAATGCGAGAGCTTGCATGGTGGTGAGTAATTGCGGGAGCACTCCCATGATACAGCCAGCGGCCATAGCTGCTCACTGTATCACTCGGCCCTGCCCCGCCCCTCGGCGCGCCGCGTCACTGGATGTGATTAACATCAATCCATCTGCTCTAGCCAATCAGCGGCCAGGCTGAGCGGTGAAAAGGATTTCGGGACCGCGCGGGACTTTCGAGGGGTCAGGTAAGTGTAGCATCGGATGTTTTTTCACCTTCATTTACAGATTGCTATTTCACCTTTAATCTGCTAGTATATCTAAAGCCAGCATGGATTGAAGTGTTGGTTTAGGCTAGGTTAACACTTATGCGCATTGGATGTGGATTTCCACTGTATCCAATTTATATGACAGAAGTTTGTGAGGGGCTCTAAATCAGGGGTGCCCAACCTTTTGAAGAGAAAGGGTCACTGACTGTGGGCCACAATGAGCGGGGCGGGCGGATGACAGGTCCGTGTCCAACCTGCATATGCAGAGCAGACACAAACACAACCCACTCTACTCTATGGGCCCTCTGATCTGATCCGACCAGACAGAAGAGGACAGACCCCCCCCCCCTTTTTTTTTTTGCAGATCGGGTTGGAGGTAGGCGGGTATAAATGGACAAAAGTCTGTTTACATCTTCCGCTCCATGTAGAAACAAGTTTCCCCTCAAGGGCTGGACTTTGTAGGCACAGATTGTTTAACCACAAAAGGGTAAAAAAATGTAATATTTATTTGTACAAAATTGATGTATCATATAAAACGTGCAGCTATATAACAATGGAATATGCAATACATGAAAAAAAATATTGTCCTGTTTTGTACAAATATTTTTTTTTTACCCTTTTGTGGTTATACAATCTTTGCCTACAAGGTCCAGCCCTTGAGGAGCAACTTTTTTCTACATCATTTTAGGATGTTGTCCAGTATCGCAACAGAACATTGTTTTTTTTGTTGTAAACCATCTCCCTTTATTTTGATATTTTCCGCTCCATAGAGAACAGATATACACTGTGATTTTAGTAATAAACTTACCTTAATAAAAGTCTTCCATTGAGATATTGCCTGCTGTCCCAGGTGAAAGGAGCCGGTGCTATACAGGAAGCATCGGCTTACATGGCTCTGCTCCACAGCCGATTGCTTCCTTTACCGCCCGCTCTATTCACAAAACTAAAGCTCTGGGATGGTGGGTCGGCACACCGTGATCTAGGCCTGCTAACCTATCATCCCACATCAGAGAGCTCCGCAGGCCACATGTGCCCCCCCGGGCCACTGGTTGGGCACCCCTGCTCTAAATGGAGCTGGTTCAAACATCTCTGTGGCAGCTGCGGAGCAAATTGCACAGGAGTCCAGTGCGTCTTTGGCTCAGTTTCAGGTCTGAATTCTGGCAAAAATTCGGGCCTGAAACGGAGAACAGGGGCGTCCTGGACCCCTGCTGTCAGCCGCATTCGAATCAAGTGTGAACCCAGCCTTAAAGGAGAAGTACACCCCCTGTCACTGGGCAAGGGCACATCACGTTATGTGCATCTTATATCTGACAGGGGCAGAGTGAATCCCATATTCATCCCAGCACAGCTGTGTGGTCACTGTCAGCTGGTTCATGCTATGGGGACAAACCTTACTGGGGGAGGTTCTTTTGGTTCCTTCAGAAGTCTTGTGTTCATTTGAGGTTTCATTGATGTCTGGTTCTTCCAGAGGTTCAGTGGTGGTTGGTTCTCTTTGGGTCCTTCTGTGGGTTCAGTGGTGGCTGGTTGTCTTTTGGGTCCTTCTGTGGGGTTCAGTGGTGGCTGGTTGTCTTTGGGTCCTTCTGTGGGTTCAGTGGTGGCTGGTTCTCTTTGGGTCCTTCTATGGGTTCAGTGGTGGCTGGTTCTCTTTGGGTCCTTCTATGGGTTCAGTGGTGGCTGGTTCTCTTTGGGTCCTTCTATGGGTTCAGTGGTGGCTGGTTCTCTTTGGGTCCTTCTATGGGTTCAGTGGTGGCTGGTTCTCTTTGGGTCCTTCGATGGGTTCAGTGGTGGCTGGTTCTCTTTGGGTCCTTCGATGGGTTCAGTGGTGGCTGGTTCTCTTTGGGTCCTTCGATGGGTTCAGTGGTGGCTGGTTCTCTTTGGGTCCTTCGATGGGTTCAGTGGTGGCTGGTTCTCTTTGGGTCCTTCGATGGGTTCAGTGGTGGCTGGTTCTCTTTGGGTCCTTCGATGGGTTCAGTGGTGGCTGGTTCTCTTTGGGTCCTTCGATGGGTTCAGTGGTGGCTGGTTCTCTTTGGGTCCTTCGATGGGTTCAGTGGTGGCTGGTTCTCTTTGGGTCCTTCGATGGGTTCAGTGGTGGCTGGTTCTCTTTGGGTCCTTCGATGGGTTCAGTGGTGGCTGGTTCTCTTTGGGTCCTTCGATGGGTTCAGTGGTGGCTGGTTCTCTTTGGGTCCTTCGATGGGTTCAGTGGTGGCTGGTTCTCTTTGGGTCCTTCGATGGGTTCAGTGGTGGCTGGTTCTCTTTGGGTCCTTCGATGGGTTCAGTGGTGGCTGGTTCTCTTTGGGTCCTTCGATGGGTTCAGTGGTGGCTGGTTCTCTTTGGGTCCTTCTATGGGTTCAGTGGTTGGTTCTCTGGGTTTCTTGGGGTTGGTGGTGACAGGTTATTTCAGTGAGCCCCAGCTCATTGACTGGTGATACTGACACTGGTCAGTTATGTGGGTGGGGCCATGTAGGGTTCCCCCAGGCTGACCTTGTTGGAGAACACTGTAGGGACTTCTGAGCTCACATTTTGGGTGGGGAAGACCCCAATAGGCTTCAGACTTTACACAATTCTGTACTGTCACTGGTCAGGTGTCATAGCTGCCATCTTGTCATGAAGTCTTCTCATACATAGGATGTGCCCTTCTTTAACAATTGTTTAAAAAAAAAAAAAGTACAGCCAAAGCTTGTTTGGCTGTACTTCTCCTGTGACCAGTTTTCAGCGGACAGTGGGCTGAAGCCTGCTGCTGGCTGACATCACAGAGCAGGTCCAGGCTTGGGCAGGATCATGACCATATGGCTAGACCGTCACCCGGCTTAGCCTCTCAGCTCCTGCCCCCTCCATGACCCAGCGCTTCAGTGAACGCAAGGGGGAGAGCATAGAGGCAGTGGCTAACAGACTATAGCTTTCTGCTCAGGGAATATTCGATCAATTGGTTCTCCAATTTTAGAGCCGGTGGGGGGACAGACAAAGCCGATGCTGCATCCACCTAGGTAAGTATGATTCTGAGAAAAACGATACCTCTCTTTTAAGCAGGGACCAGATGCATTTTGAGCCATGTATGGATGGACAGGCTGGATTTACAGAAGTCAACCTACTAATCGACTTCTGTACAACCAGTCTATTGGGTTTTCCCCACTCAGTCAGCACTGCCTGCTTTAGCTGGCAGCATTGATGAGTGCATTCTTCTGCCAGGGAAGTATCTCTGCTGTCAGAATATAATAGCAGTGGGGTGGATTCCGCTCTTTCACATTGAGTGTGTGGCTGGAGAAATGAAGTCCTTTTTTTCGTTCAACCTGCTTAACATTCCCATCTGCTTGGACTGACAGTGCTGCTGTCCAAAGGTGTCTCTGTTGCTCCTTTATCTGGAGTGTAGGCACCTTAATGCAGGAGGTGTGTTACTGGCCAGGTGAAGTGAAAACAGCCTTTAGCCCTTGTTCACACTGGTGCGATTTGACAGTTCCAAATTGCATGACAAGTCCTTGCATGACAAGTTCCTGTCCTGCTTTTTGTCAATTCCATTGCGATTTGCATAGACTTTTTTTTTTTTTTTTTCCCTGTTGTATGATATTGCAGGCTGCAATGAAATTGGCAGTGCAAATTGCACTTATATTTCTCACTGAAGTAACACGATTTCAAAGCCGCTCTGGTGTGAACGGGCGCTTATGTATGTAAAACCTTTATACGTAAAAGAAAGAAAGCTGGGCCTGTAGCTGCTTATAAGGGGCTAAATGGAGTTTGGCTTTAATCTGTTATTGTATTTAAATCTGCTAGTACATCTAACTCTCCTCCCCCAGACTGACGATGCTGTTACAAAAGATGCCTCCTGTGCTCCTTCATCTAGAGTGGGGGCACTCTAATAAAGGAGGTGTGTTACTAGCAAGATGAAAACGGAGGGCAAAAACGGCAAAAAAAAAAATGAATGCAGCCAACAGATCTAGTGATTGGTAAGCTGCAATAGAATACATTTTTGGATTTGGGTTTAATACTGCTTTTAGGCTGGGGTTCACACTGGTACAAGACGACTGTGGATCCGACTTCGCCTTGCTACTTGAAGTCCGACTTCAATGAACGGGATCCCACTTGGGTCCTGTAAGTGCCAGGCCCTTTGTGTGTCTGGTATGAATCTTTAGGGGAAACTCCACACCAAAAAAAAAAGGCATAGGGTTCCGGTGATTCGACTTTGATCCAACTTCAATGTGCTGAAGTAGGATCAGAGTCAGGCCAGAGTAGTGCAGGAATCTTTTTCAAGGTCGGACCAGTTAAGTCAGCTCTCATAGGGAACCATTGATTTATACACTTCATGCGACATGTGCTCCAAATGTCGGAGCGTTTGTCGTACAAGTGTGAACTCTCCTTAAACCTAACACTTTTTTTTACATAGTTGCTTCAGCTTTCAAAGTAAGTACATGTGTCTCGTCTGTGAGACTGCTGTGACAGCAGAGAATCATTGTAGCAGGCATCGCTACTACCACAATCGCTGTTCTTTTCTGGTTTTCTGCTGAGTGACTGCCCTACTGCATAGTAAACACAGGCTGCAGCCGCTTGGTATTGTCGCTATTCACCTTGTATTTCTCTCAATGATTGCAAGGTGTTCTCTGATCGGACAAAGTAGAGATGTGGGGTGGTGACCTCATAATCATGAGAAGAGGAGGATTGGGGCCGCTCTGTGCTGGACACAGTGCTGTGAACAGGTGATTTTTAAACACACTCTTGGCCCCTAAACCAGCTGGAAGTGTGTGTACACGTCTAAAGCCGACTGTCAGCTTTCATGCAGAAGTGATGCACGTAAATGTAAAATGCATGCTTTGGGGTCTCTACATACAAAAACAGCAATTGCCCTACGCATATTATATTATACAATCCCTGCATATGCCAGAGTGAGAGCAATAAATTCTACCACCAGAGCTCCTGTGTAGCATTACACAGATGACCTGTAGGGGCTTTGAACCTCTTCCTGCCCACGCTATAGCTGAATGACGTCCTTCCATGATTGTGCCGCTATCCCACTCCCCCTTTGGACTCAGATGATCACAGATTGGGGTAAAGGGCCAATCACAAAAGCTCAATTTGTGTAGGGGAAAAAAAAAATGTCAAACTATGAGCATGGTGCAGAGCTGATCCAGAGTTACTAAAATAGCTTGTTTGAAGTTATTGCTGCCAAAGGAGGTTTAACCAGCTATTCATTCCAAGGGTTCACCTACTTTTGCCTCCAAAAACTGTGGATGTTTAATGGGTGTGTTCAACAAAAGACACCAGCAATTGTTGCATGTAATTAGCTTAAAATGATTTTTTTTTTTTTTAAATATATAAATATAACATACATGTTATACTTGCATGCCCTGTGCAGCTCAGTCCCCCTCTCTTCTTAGGTCCCTCGTTGGCACTACTGACCCCTACCTCCTGTCGAGTGCCCCCAAAACAGGCAGCTTTCTATGGGGGTACCTGAGCTTAGCAGCAGGAGCCAATGGCGCCACTGCTGTGTCTCAGGCAAATTAGGAGGGGGAGTCCCGGACACCCGTGGACATTGCTGGATATAGATGGTACTCTGGTAAGTATTAGGGGGGTTGCTGCACACAAAAGCCTTTTTTCTTCATGCATTAAGACAAAAAAAACCTTCTTCCTTTGCAGGACATTTTATTTGTTTCTTGTGACTTGGATGAGGATCAGATCACATTTTATTGCACCGCACAAAACAAGTTAATTCCAAGGGCTTCTCATACTTTTTCTTGTCGCTAAATTATCTCATACACGCTCCATGCCACAGGAATAAAGGTTGGCATTTATTTAAATGGAGAACACTCTGACCTTTTCTTCCTGTATATTTGCACTAATTTACACATTTTCTCTGCTTAATTGATAATTGGCCTGAAAGACCATTATAAAGGGCTGTAATTGTAACTGTCTGGCTTAGCAGAAATGCCATATTCATGCATTAGAGAGGGGCATCAACTGTTTTTTAAATGGAGATAATAGAATTTGGTAAAATGTGTACGTTTCTCTCAAGCAGGTGAAAACAACAAATGCGGTGCCTGATTTAACATTCAACTTCTTTGTGTGAACAGATCAGCTTGAACGTGTGTTTTTACGCCTTGGCCATGCAGAAACCGATGAGCAGCTGCAAAGTATTATATCCAAATTCTTGCCCCCAGTTCTCCTCAAATTGTCAAGTGCACAGGAGGGAGTACGGAAGAAGGTAAGTCTTCATCAGATCTAAACAAAGTTTCATGAATGCCTTCACGAAAAACGGTCACACTGCAACTGGGCTTATACAAGTATCTGATCAGTCAGTTTGATATTATTACAAGCAAAGTGTACCCATTTTAATTGGAGGTAATAGGCCCATCAGTGGTTGACATTGCTGTGATTTCTACACCTGCAGGCAGCATTGCAAATGTAAGACACTTGTAAGAATAGTATCATTTTTGGAAGTAATTATTTGTATCCACTTTTTTTTGTCTCCAAGTTTAGGGCCAATTCATACCACGTTGCTGCTATTATGCACATTACACCTCAATGGAGCTGATAAACTCACATTTTTGTGAGTTTGGGCATTTTTTTTAACAGCCCTTAAACATTCTTCCAGAAGTACATTTATGAGGTCAGGCACTGATGTGGGCGAGAAGGCCTGGCTCGCAGTCCCTACTCTAATTCATCCCAAAGGTGTTCTATCAGACCAGTCAAGTTCCTCCACACCAAACTTGCTCATCCATGTCTTTATGCACCTGGGAGCATGAAATTGTCCAAGTTGTTCCAACGTGACTGCACGCCAGCAGTGATTTGGTGTGCATGGAGCCTTAGTGGTTTTCAGTGGGAGGACTTATGCACTTTTTTTCTGGTTGTCATTGGGAGGAATAAGTGCTCTTTTGTTAGTGGGAAGAATGTTACCCTAATGCTGGTGTCCCTGGGAGGAATTGTGCCCCATTGTTACTTTTCAGTGAAAGAAATAGTGACCCACCATTGGTGTTAGTGCAGGGGTCTTCAAACTACGGCCCTCCAGATGTTCAGGAACTACAATTCCCATCATGCCTCGTCATGTCTGTGAATGTCAGAGTTTTGCAATGCCTCATGGGATGTGTAGTTCCCCAACAACTGGAGGGCCATAGTTTGAGGATCCCTGTGTTAGTGGGATGAATTGGTGCTTAATCATTTGGTGTCCGTGGAATTGGGTACGTTTCCAGTATTGGTCTTCAGTGGTCACTCACCTTTTAAACTTGACATCCGGAAGATTTACCTACACTGCGTTACTTTTATTTTAACTGACAATTGCGTGGTCGTGGCACACTGTACCCAAATAAAATTTGTGTGTGTTTTTTTTTTTTTTTTTTAGTTTTCTTTTGGTGGTACTTGATAACCTCTGCGGTTTTTATTTTTTGCACTATAAACAATAAGACTATTTTTTTTTTTTAAATATATTTTCTTTATGTAAACAAAAAAGCAAAGCCGTGCCACTTTGGCACGGCTTTGCTTTTTAGTTTATGTTTCTTGTGTTATCACACGATGGCTGCAGCCTTTTGTTAGCAATTTCTCATACCCATTTAGCGCAGTTTTCTCGTTTGTTATATTTTCTTTATGCTTTTAAAATAAATTGAAGAGAATCTAACTTCTTCATCAATTTAGGCCAATATGTATTCTGCTACACCTATTGGGATTTTTTTTTAACCAAAAATATGTATTTCAATTGAATTTTTTATTTTATTTGCACTAGGTTTTACTTATAGCGGGACTGCGATATTGCGACAGACAAATCAGACACTCGCTGATATATAGCCATATACCTGTATTTTGTAGTATGTGATACTAAGAAATGTTTATCTGTTAATCCGCTAGGTTATGGAATTACTTGTTCACTTGAACAAAAGAATAAAGAGTCGTCCGAAGATTCAGTTACCTGTGGAGACACTTTTGGTGCAGTACCAAGACCCAGCTGCTGTTTCCTTTGTGACGGTATGAACGCTAGAGTAACAATACAAATTGGAACTGAAATTATCCAAAATGTCAACATTTACACCACTTAATATTACAGACCTTACATCGGATGAATCCTTACTGTAAAAAAAAAAAATCTCTGCTGTAAAGTCAAATTTTTTTGGTTCCTTTAACACTGTAAAAGCACCACAAGTACATAAATATGCCTGCTGATACTGCCAGAAAAAAGTGAGCATCTGACTTCTGTAGTCAATGCTGCCTTTGCTGTTCTAAAATCCAAATAAGTATTGGCAGCCCTGCCGATTTTTGATACCCCCTGCTTTACTATAGAACACCACCTCCTCTGCATAACAAGCCAGAGTTGGTAGCTGGATTTCTGGCAGAATCCACAATATTTTTCTATTCAGTACTTGCTGCATTTTTGTGGTAAGTGTGTGTGTGTATATGTGTGTGTGTATATATATATATATATATTATATTGCACACACCAGTGATGGCAAACCTTGGCACCCCAGATGTTTTGGAACTACATTTCCCATGATACACTGCAGAGTGGATGAGCATCATGGGAAATGTAGTTCCAAAACATCTGGGGTGCCAAGGCTTGCCATCACTGGTGTGTGTGTATATATTATACACACACACACACTGTGCATAAGATACAGTACAGGTAGTTGTAAAATAAATGCTGTAAATTAATAATGCTTCCAGGAAATAGAAGGTTGTGTGTGAGAGAGATTATATATATCTCTATAATCTCTCTCTGTTACTGATTACAATTTTCGTGTTCCATTTTCCTTTTTCTTTTTTTTTTTTTATCGATTTAATCGACCAATTTCGATTAATTATAGCGCACATACAGATCCAACTACTTTCTTTCTCGTACATCACGGGACACAGAGTGGCATATTCATTACTATATGGGTTATATGGAGTACCTTCAGGTGTGGACACTGGCAATCTCAAACAGGAAGTCCCCTCCCTATATAACCCCCTCCCCTAGAGGGAGTCCCTCAGTTTTTTCGCCAGTGTCTTAGGTGTTGGTCACGGAATAGCTTTGCTCCACATCCTTGGGATTAAGGGCGGGCTAACCGGATCTGTCCAAGGAGCCTCAGTGCCAAAGTGGACAGTACCCGGGCCCCAAACCGTGGGGTTTTGCCTATAATGCTCCTCTTTGGAGGGCTGGACCCTGGGCCCAGGACTTCGAGTTTGTAAAAACCATAAGTTCCTGTTTGCCAGGGTGCTATATAGGTCCAGGACAGTGGGTACCTTCATAGGACCCCAGGGCCTGAAGGTCTACTACGCTACCCACGGAGATGGGAGAAGATTGGATCAGTTTGCTGGACAAACATCCTGCAGCATGGAGCAGGTAAGGGGGAGCCTGCGGGACTTGGTTCGACAGCAGGCTCTCCGGGGTAACCTAAAAGGGGGGACAGCCTAAGTATGCTCTGCATGGGCAACCTTGCTCACTATGTCTAAGAGAGACAGGATGACACCTTTTTCCCCCATCACTAGGTTCCCCTGTCTAAGAATGTGTTGCTAGCTAACCTGCTGCTTTCTTCCTAGGACTAGTAAGGATCCCTAGGGGCCTTTTGGAGTCCTACCTGGCCGGGGGTTTGAATCTGCCGCCTGTTTCTGCAGTCCTGGGTCTCCAGCAGCGCGGCTCCTCCATGTTCCTCCTGTTCCGGCATGCGCGCGTGCGCGCGCACGTCTTATAGACGTTTTTCGCGCCGTTCAGACAGGAGGGCGGGGGGGGGGGCGTGCCTGCGGCGTCATACAGGGGCGCGCCTTGTGCTGTTATAGATCAGCAGGCAATTTCAGTGCTCAGTCTGAGGCTGATTTCAGAAGGAGAGGACGCAGAGCGGCAGAACAGTGACTCCCGGTGGCGGAAGAGGGGTAGTACATGCTGGACTTTGTTCCAATGCCTTTTTTGTTAAGCCAAGAAATCCCCCTTTTTGCATACAGGTTGGAGGCTGGCAAACTAAGTTTGGGGTCACTGTATGTTTCTGAAAAAGAAAATATATATAATATATATTTAAAAAAAAAAAAAAAAAAAAGAGAAAAACATACGAGATCCCATCAGTTTTTGGGCATTAGTGATCTATTGTCCCCTAAACTCTGGTTTTGTACTCCTGGCCACTACAGTCTGTTGTGTGGGCGGAGTCCCTCGATTTTGTATTATGGCTTCCAAAGGTTCGGGGTCAAAGGGTACAAAAAAGACCAAAAAAACAAAGGGGTTCCCCTTCTGATTCTGATGATATGCCGATACTTTACCCGCAACTTATTAACATAAAGGGTGCCTTGGATGAGCCATTAGGGGGATCTGGTGCGGAGGCTGGCCCAGATCAGCCCAGCCCTGTGTTTATCACAGAGGAGATGCTAGCCGTATCCCTAGGGGGGCTAGAAGAGAGAATAGCAGCATTGATCGCTAGAGCTATTCCTGGTAAGAAACGGGTTAGATCCCCATCACCAAGAGGTGTATCCTCAGATGCTGAGATTCTCTCTCCGGAGGAATTGGAATCACAGGAGGATCAACTAGACCTGAACCAAGAGGGTTCAGGGATTGAGGGATCTGCCTCTGAGGAACCATTTTCAGACTCCCAGACAGAAAGACTGTGGGTACAGTCTTTGACGGACATGGTCCGCTCGGCATTTAGTTTACCATTGCCAGAGCCTCAGGTTCCTCCGGTATCCTCTCTGGGCTCTTTGAAAGCTCCGTTAAGCAACGCAGTGTTTCCGGTCCATCCTCTCTTGGAGGAATTGATCTTTCGGGATTGGGTACGGCCGGACAGGATTTTTCTGCCACCGAAAAGATTTGCGGTCATTTACCCCATGGAGGAAAGATTCTCCAAGAGGTGGAGGCTCCCAATAGTGGATGCAGCCATCTCATGTGTGAATAAATCATTAACTTGCCCGGTGGAAAACATACATATGTTTAAAGATCCGGTTGATAAAAGGTTAGAGACACTTTTAAAAGCATCCTTTGCTACGGCAGGAGCAGTGGTACAGCCAGCTGTGGCTGCAATTGGTGTTTGTCAGGCGTTAAAAGACCAGACAAAAGAAATGTTAAAGGACATGCCTACCCAACAAGCAGAAGAGTTTTCTGACATTCCCAGAGCTCTGTGTTTTGCTGTAGATGCTATAAAAGATTCCATCCAGCAGGCCTCTCGTTTATCACTATTTTTGGTGCACATGAGAAGGCTCTTATGGTTGAAGATCTGGGCGGCGGAGCCCCCATGCAAAAAGCTTCTGGCAGGGTTTCCCTTCCATGGAGGACGACTCTTCGGAGAGGATCTGGATAAATATATTCAGACTATTTCAAATGGCAAGAGTACCCTTTTACCGGTCAAAAAGACATTCCGGGGTCCTACATTTAAAAGGCAGCTCTTTCCTGTCTCGGGGCCCTCAAATTCCAGGAAGTATCGACGGCCGCCTGCACGATCCAACGTTAACAGTAGATCGCAGGGACAGGCCCCTGGGGGTAAGAGGCCATGGTATCGCAAGCCGACAAAGACAGCCCCTAAGTCTGCCTTATGAAGGGGCGCCCCCACTCTCGCGGGTGGGGGGAAGGCTTTGTTTCTTCTCAGAAGTTTGGGAAGCCAAGATCCCCGACAAATGGGTCCGGGCATCTGTAACCACAGGCTACAGACTGGAGTTTCTTAGGTATCCTCCGCCTCATTTTCAAGAATCAAGGCTACAAAGGGATCCAGCAAGGAAGGCATCATTGCTGGCAGCTTTGGATCACCTGCTCTACCAGGACGTAATAATAGAGGTGCCAGCCCAAGAGCAAGGGCTAGGTTTCTATTCCAATCTCTTTGTCATACCAAAGCCCAACGGCGATGTCAGGCCAATCTTGGACCTAAAGAGGTTAAACGGTTACCTAAAGGTTCGTTCCTTCCGGATGGAATCCATCCGGTCAGCAGCCGCCGCGCTTCAGAAAGACGATTTTCTGGCCTCCATAGACATAAAGGATGCTTACCTTCATGTACCAATCTTTCAGTCGCATCAAAGATTTTTACGCTTCGCGGTGGGGCAGCGACACTTCCAATTCGGGGCGCTCCCCTTCGGGCTGGCCACGGCCCCCCGGGTATTCACGAAGATCCTAGCCCCAGTTCTGGCCAATTTAAGGATCCAAGGGGTGACAGTCCTAGCATACTTGGACGACCTTTTAATCATAGATCACTCACGACCGGGTCTGCAAAAGGCAGTAAACCTCACGGTTCGGTACCTCGAAGAATTCAGCTAGGTCCTAAACCGGGGAAAGTCAGCGTTCCAGCCTACAAAGCAGTTGGAATACCTTGGCATGAGGTTAGACACAGAACAGCAAAGAGTGTTCCTGCCCCTGGTAAAGATCGAGGCTATCAAGGGGCTGGTTCAGTTGGTTCTAAGCAAGAAAAAAACAACTATTCGCCTGTGTATGCGATTACTAGGCAAGCTAGTGGCCACGTTCGAGGCAGTACCATACGCTCAGATCCACACTCGCGTCCTACAGGCAGCCATTTTAGCAGCCTGGGGCAAGAGGGCACATGCCTTAGAGTCCCCTTTGACGCTATCATCAAGGGTCCGACAAAGCCTGGCCTGGTGGTTGAACCCCCAGAATCTTCTAAAGGGAAAATCCTTCAGCCCTGTTGTCTGGAAGGTAGTTACCACAGACGCCAGCCTGGCAGGCTGGGGGGGGCGGTCTTCGAGGGGTCCTCTCGCCAGGGAACTTGGGTGAAAGCAGAGAGGCAGCTCCCCATCAATATCTTGGAGATCAGAGCTGCTCGCCTACCCCTTCTGGCATGGACCTCCAAATTAAAGGGGTTCCCGGTGAGAATCCAGTCAGACAATGCCACGGCAGTGGCATACATAAACCACCAAGGGGGAACCAGGAGTCGGGCCGCTCAGAGGGAGGTGAGCTTGATTTTTCAGTGGGCAGAGGTTCATGTACCCTGCATTTCGGCGATATTCATTCCCGGAGTGGACAACCTGCAGGCAGACTTCTTAAGTCGCCAGACTCTGTCGCCAGGGGAGTGGTCTCTGCATCCCCAGGTCTTTCAGACAATCTGCCAGAGGTGGGGAATGCCAGACGTAGATATAATGGCATCCAGGTTCAACAAGAAACTAGACAGGTTCGTGTCTCGAACGAGGGATCCTATGGCCTGCGGAACCGATGCGTTGGTTGGCCCTTGGCATCAATTCAAACTTCTATATGCATTCCCTCCGCTACAGTTACTCCCTCGCCTGTTGCGCAAGATCAGAGTGGAGCACAAGCCAGTCATTTTAGTAGCTCCGGCTTGGCCCCGGAGGACTTGGTACTCACTAGTCCTGAAGATGGCAGTGGGAGACCCTTGGAATCTTCCTCTACAACCAGACCTACTGTCACAAGGCCCGATCCTCCACCCTACATTACGGCGTCTAAATTTGACGGCCTGGAGGCTGAATCCCTGATTCTCAGGGGTAGAGGTCTGTCTAGGCAGGTAATCCCTACCCTGATTAGGGCTAGAAAGCCGGTCTCCAGGGTGATTTATTACAGGGTGTGGAGGAACTACGTAGGCTGGTGTGAATCCAAAAGATGGAATTCCCGCAAATATACTATTGATAGGGTGGTAAGTTTTCTCCAGCTAGGAGTGGATAAAGGCCTGGCACTAAGCACAATCAAGGGACAGATCTCAGCTCTGTCAGTGTGGTTTCAGAGGCCGCTGGCCACCCACTCGCTGGTAAAGACCTTCTTACAGGGGGTCTTGCGTATTAATCCTCCTGTCAAGTCACCACTTTGTCCATGGGACTTAAATCTTGTTCTGTCATCCCTACAGAAACAACCTCTTGAGCCGTTGGCTGAGGTACCTTGATTTTACTGACTAGAAAGTCGGTATTTCTGATCACCATAGTTTCGGCCAGGAGAGTATCGGAATTGGCAGCCTTATCTTGTAAGGAACCATATCTCATTTTGCATAAGGATAGGGCGGGGTTCCGTCCTCATCCTTCCTTTCTACCAAAGGTTATATCCAGTTTCCACCTGAACCAGGATGTGGTACTTCCATCCTTCTTCCAAAACCCACCTCTAGAAAAGAGGGGTTGCTGCATACGTTGGATATTGTCAGGGCCGTAAGGGCCTATCTTAAAGCTACAGAGAAGGTTCGGAAAACAGATGTGGTGTTCGTTTTACCGGAAGGGCCCAAGATGGGTCAGACAGCCGCTTGATCCACCATCGCAAGATGGATTAAACAATTAATTGTTCGGGCCTGCGGTTTGAAGAGGTGCCTCCTCCTTTGTCGGTAAAGGCCAATTCTACCAGGGCCAGGGGCACCTCCTGGGCAGCACATCATCAGATCTCTATGGCTCGAATATGCAAGGCAGCAACGTAGTCATCAGTCCACACGTTTACAAAATTTTATCAAATGGACGTAAGAAGGAATGCGGATACAGCCTTTGGGCAGTCAGTACTACAGGCCGCGATTCAAGCTCCTCAGGATCTGAGGGGGCTCCCTTGATTTGATTTGAGATTTACATTTCTCGTTTAAGTTGGATTTACTAGTATCTGAGTATACCTCTAAAATTAAATCCTTCTTTGGAAGATGTCTCCCTCCCCTCATTAAAGCATTGCTTTCGGACATCCCATATAGTAATGAATATGCCGCTCTGTGTCCCGTGATGTACGAGAAAGAAAAAGGGATTTTTAAATACAGCTTACCTGTAAAATCCTTTTCTTGGAGTACATCACGGGACACAGAGCTCCCACCCCTCTTTTGGGTGACCATTTTGGGAGGCATACTGCTTGCTACAAAACTGAGGGACTCCCTCTAGGGGAGGGGGTTATATAGGGAGGGGACTTCCTGTTTGAGATTGCCAGTGTCCACACCTGAAGGTACTCCATATAACCCATATAGTAATGAATATGCCGCTCTGTGTCCCGTGATGTACTCCAAGAAAAGGATTTTACAGGTAAGCTGTATTTAAAAATCCCTTTTTTAGCTATCTCCTTGCATTGCAACTCTGCATTAGTCAGTGGTAAATGTGGTATACACTATGTACAATTACCCGACACTGGTTAGTTTCCATAATCCATGACTTAACTTCACAGTTCACACAAATACATTTTTAAATTCAAACTAGCACTGACACAAGTAATTTTTCCTGGTCTACAATATTTGCACCAACCTTTTATTATTTAGCACTTGTTACATCTAAGGATATTATCAGTTATGATCTCTGTTAGTAACTTAAGATGATTCAGATCTCTTATTGTCTATAGATTTTTTTCAATTTTTTGGTATGTAATTTCATTGTACACTTTTTGTTTATATAGAATATATTCCACCGTGGGTTCCCGATGAAGCCCATATAGGGCGAAACTAGTCAAACTTGTAACACGATTGGAATGAAGAAGATGGTTGGCAGTTTACTGCATATATAACACTCTTTCTTCAACTATTTCTATATCTAAGTTATTAGGTTATACAAGTAATACTCGTCGCAATTATACATCGTGCATAAGCAATCTTCTTTGTGCCCTGAAGATATCTAATGTTGATGTTCTTTGACATAATAACATATCCAAGGTCCCTGGCTTCTCCTAGAAGCTCAAGGATACATTTTAAATACATTTTAGGATACAAGCATTAATCACTTAGGGGGAACTCTAATAAGCCTTATGCATTATTAGTATAGGGGAACTATAGCCTATCAATACATATGGGGGAACTCTAACCGCCTTTCAGTAGGCATCACTTTAGCCAGTCACACAGACATACAAGAGTGTTTTCTGGAAGCGGACATGATGGCATTTTATTGACAATATACCCTGAAGAACGGAACAGATGTTGCCGCTACACAAAGAATTGTTTGCACAAAACTGCTTAGGACAGAAAAACTGGGTATTTTAGCCCCCTTCCCCTGATGGAGCCTGATGCGTCCTCCTGCTCAACAAATGCCAAGGTACCTCAATCCAATGGGTGCAGTTTGCTCACATCCAGCAGGGTAAGTCTCGCTGTCCGGTGACGTCAAGAATTTGGTTCGATCAAAAATATTAAAGTGGTTGTAAACCACTTATTTTTTTAACTTTTACCTACAGGTAAGCCTATAATAAGGCTTACCTGTAGGTATAAAGAATATCCCCTAAACCTGCACGGTTTAGGAGATATTCCCCTCGCAATGCGCCGCTGATTGCGGCGCATGCACAGGGGGGAATCCACGGCGAAAGGACAGGCATCCGCCGGACCTCGCCGCTCCAGCCAATCACAGCGCTGGAGCAGCGATACCCGGAAGACACGCTGAGTCAAGATGAGATCTCGCTTCGGCGTGGACCAGGTAAGTTCCCTACACCTCGTTTCGAGGCAAGTATTTCATAATGAGCTAATATGTGGTGCATACTAGCTCATTATGACTTTTGCCTTGCAGGTCTAAGGCTCTATTCACACCTAGGCGTTTTGTCGCCCGACGCTGTAGCAGCCTGAAATACGCTGGAGGGGCGAATTAACATTGTCGGCTATGGAGATGGTTCACATCTTCACGCCAAACGCCGTACGCCTGAAGCTTAAAACAAGTCCCGGACCCTTTTTTTCAGGTGTCTTCGGTGTTCAGGCATAGCCGACAATGTAAAAATCACCCTTCCAGCAAAATACAAGGCGCGTTTTGTCGCCGCAAATCAAGGGGACAAAACGCCTATTTCATGTCGCCGCCTAGGTGTGAATGGAGCCTTAAAGAAAAAAATTGACAACTGCTTTAATCTTTCATTTCCCCAGATATATATATATATATATATATATATATATATATATATATCTCTCAAACTCTTTTGGTTTCAAAACCGCATCAATCCTTCTAGGTATGCTTGCAGTTTTTAAAGGAAACCAGCACGTAGGTTGTTCCAAACATCTTGGAGAACTAACCTTGGATCTTTTGTGGATGTGGGCTTAAATCCTTCTGTCTCTTCATGTAATCCCAGACAGACTCGATAAATGTTGAGATCAGGTCTCTATGGGGATCAAACCATCACTTTCTGTACTCCCATGTTCTTCTTTACTTTGAAGATAGTTCTTAATGACTTTGGCTGACCAAATCTCAAACTCCATTTGCAGGAATGCAGCCCCAAAATTGAACCTACACCATGCTTCACTATTACTTGCAGACACTTATTGAACCGCTCTCCAGACCTTCAGCGAACAAATTGCTTCTTGCTACAGTGAAATGTTTCTAATTTTCACTAATCAGTCCAGAGCACTTACCATTTTTTTTCTGAACCCTAGTTCCTATGTTTTCATGCATAGTTGAGTTGCTTAGCCTTGTTTCCACATTGGAGATACGGCTTTTTGGCTGCAGTTCTTCCATGATCACTTCTGGGTAGACTTCTCCGGACAGTAGATGGGTGTACCTGGGTCCCACTGGTTTCCACCAGTTCTGTGCTGATGGTTCTGTAGCAGGACAACGACCCCAAGCATACAGTCAATGTAATTAACCTACCTGCCGATTTCCTTTAAATACTGTGTGCAAGTGTACCTGGAAGAATTGATGCTGGTTAGAAGCCAAAGGGTGGTCACGCCAATTATTGATTCGCTTTTTAGATTTTTCTTCTGTTCGCTCACTTTGCATTTTGTAAGTTGAGAAAACTAAACAAAATGTATATATTTGAGAGCATTCTTACTTCACAGCATTTCTTTACACCTACCTATAACTTTTGCCTAATACTTAATATATTCCAGGTATGTTTTTTTATTTTTTATTGCAGAGTTAATGTGAGCCATGTACATATTCCTAACCTGTTCTTTGTTGAAGCTGGAAATCCCTGTAGTAGTTGTTGCTACCACTGTGATCGCCGCAGTCTTCCAGGTCTAATCCTAAGCAGCTGTCTTGTTGCAAAGTAACCACAGGGGGGTCATGTGCTTGGTTCAGCTGCCTCTCAGAACACCTTGCATTATTCAAGGTGGTGTGGTGACAGCTCAATCTCCACCTCATCATCCAATAGGAGAACTCTTTGCATTTATTGAGGAAAAATGCAAGGTCTCTTAAGGACCTTAGGTGTTCTTCAGATTTGGTGTTTGCAAGACTAAAACATTTTTTTCTGCTAGAAAATTACTTAAACCCCCCAAATATATATATATATATATATATATATATATATATATATATATATATATATATATATATATATATATATAAGCTCAAAATTTCAAGTCCTGAGCTACTAGCCAGGCCTCAAGAGTTACTCGCCACCAGTTGCCCCACCCAATTCATACACTGCCCTGCGCCTAATTGCACCTGTAAACATGCCCTCGTATCAAGTTACAAAATTTAAATATTACCAACAACAACTTAAACAAAATGGGACAGGGCACTAGACCTGGGTCTCTTCCCCATTCTCTTGCTGTCTTGTATCTATCTATCTATCATCATTCATCATCCAGTGTGTGCGGCTCCACGCTTGCATGTCCCCACTTCCCCCTTTTATTCAGGCTGGCAGAGAGGGGAGGAGCTGCAGCACAGAGGGAGGGAGTACAATCCAGCGCTGAGATCCACACAACTGCACAGCCACTGACACAGCACACATTGAGACCAGTCTGTTCACAGTGCTCAGGCTGAACTGTTGGACACTTACATAGAGCACAAGGAGAAGAAAACTGGAAGGCTGCCGCTCTCATGTCAGGGCAACTTTCAGTGAGCGATGCACTGGAGTGGTAATTTTCGCAATCCTCCACCTCACTCATTACTTAGTGCTCCCTGCTCTCCAGCTACATTGGTCGGGGGGCAGGCTCAGAGAGGTCATACTGTTAGGTCCCATGGCTTAATGAGAATTGTAAGAAGAGCACTTGTGTACTCCTCTGCCTGTGCACGGCTTACCAGACTACTTTTCCCGAGCATGCACCTTTCCTCTTCGGCTGCCAATCTCATCGGGACTCTAAGTGTAGGCACTGATTTGAGGGAGATTGGTCATGCAGCCCTGTCATCACTCGCCCCCAGCTTAAATCTACTCGCCAAATGCTAGTAGGCGAATGGAAATTTTGAGGGCTGATTATATATATATATATATAATATTATACACAAAAAAATTCTAATACTCTAGAGAATAAAATGGTGGTCATTGCAATACTTTTTGTCACACCGGTATAGAATTTACATACTTTAAAGCAAAGCTCCGATGTAAAAAAAATATTAAAAGCCAGCAGCTACAAATACTGCAGCTGCTAAATTTTGACACTTGCCTGTCCTGGAGTTCAGCGACGTCTGCAGCAGACGACGAGCAATCGCTCGTCTATCTGCTGCCTCCACCGCCATCCTGTGTGTGTGTTTTTTATTACACCTTAAGCTTCCTATTTTATAATAAAATTTTTGCTTACAGAATTTTACAATAATCTATATAAAAATGGGATACCCTCGTCTGCCAATAGAAAAACAGCGTGAGCTGGCACCTAGTCTCCTGACGGCAATGGAAGGGCGACCTCAACCACAGCAAGATAGGTGAGCAGATTTTCTCTACTTGCCAATTTCACTGTCTCTGGCTTGAATTTGTGGTGTCTTTCACTTTTTTTTATTTTTTATAGCTTATATTTTTGCTCTAAGCTATAATGTTATAGTTGGGTAGCACAAATGTTTTTCAAAATTGCCCGCATGAGGAGTTGAGCTATTCAAATTGTTTAATGTGATGTTAAATGCTAAAAATAACGCCTGAAAAATGGCTTCCCTGCAGTCTGTGTAAAAAGGCCACAAAAATGTTTAGGCTTTACAACCACTTTATAACTTGTTTTTTTTTTTTTTTTGCTCCAGTTATTTATATTTTATTTACTTTTAAGCATTTTTTTTTTTTTTTTTTTTCTTAAACCTTCAAAGCACTATAGTTATTTTATGGTCTTTCGCTAATTGTATTTGTGAATTTTCCACTTTTTTTTTTCACAGCTTAATGCATCTACTGATACCAACCCTATATCATATTAAATATTCCAAGGAAGCCAACAAGTCCACAACAGTTTTTAACCTTGCTGAAAAACCAAAGACTGTGCAACTACTTCTGGATTTCATGTTGGATGTTCTTCTGATGCCTTATGGGTAATTATCAATTTAATTTGTTTAGTCTATCTTGCTGCAAACATGGCACAATTGGTATTGCCCTCTGGAGCAGTGCAAGTGTAATTTTGTACATGCTTTTTTGATCTTGCAATAAATGCTGCATTACATTTTTCAGGTTTGTCTTGAATGAACCCCAGAATCGCCAAAGTACATCATCACCTGGACAGGGATCGTCATTGGGAGGGACAAGTGGAGTAGGCATTCCCCAACCACCTCCTGGCATGAGTTTCTATGCAGCCAAGAGGGTTGTTGGAGACAATCCATGGACAGCAGAACAGCTAGAACAGGTAATTGAGTATCCTTTGCGTCTGGATTTTCTTTATTGAATAACAGTTCTGCTATAACCAGGGAATAGCAGGTTTGTAAATATATAACATACCATTTAATGTAAACATCCCTCGTAATAAAAATATAGCATGACAGGTCTTTTTTACAGTGAAATGTGGGGTCAATAAGACCCCACATCTCCCCTCTAGGCTGGGAAGCCTGGGAAAAAAATGATCCTGGCTTTGATTGTAGCGGTGAGTATTGCGCAGGGATTGATGGCTGGATCTGTGACTGCAGTTGTCACAGATCCAGCCCACAGTGCTGCTGCTGCCTCTGCTCTCCCCTCACACTGTACCGATCAGTACAGAGAGGGGGGGAGGAACCGGCGTCATCACATGACGCCGGTTTGTTTACAAGTGATCGCTCCGTCATTTGACTGAGCGATCACGTGGTAAACGGCCGCTATCAGCGGCAATTTACCGCGATCCATGATGCGCTGGATCCGGGGGCGCGCGGGAGCAGCATTCTGGGCAGACGTCCTCCCAGTAACTCGACCGCGCTGTAGACGTATTTTGTCTATAGCGCCGTCGGCAAAAGGTTAAGTGAAACTTGTATTAAAAAATCGTTTTTTATAACCGCAGCAATACCCTCATCCAGCATCCACAGCAAGTTCTTGCCACATGGGATACAAAAATGTGCCTTGCTCTGCTCACGACAGTGCAGTACAGACAAAGGCTGCAAGTGCTGATCTGTGTTTTCTGGTGGAGGGAGTCCCCCTGTCATAACACAGTATCGCAGCTGGAGAGATCGCTGCACCAACATTGCTTGTGTTGGTACAGTGATCTGTCTTTTTTTATTTTCGTTCAGCACACTGTGTTGAATAGAAAAAAACTGTGCAAACACGTTTGCATCTTTGAAAGTTCGCAATTCGAAGGTTCCTATGTAGGGGACTTACTGTATGAAGTTTGGGGAGCTCCAATGACACTCCAGGGGAAGGTGTGGGAGGAGATTTTCACCAGGCAACATGGTATACGTTAATCACAAGAGGTACCCACTCTTGTCATTAACCACTGCAGATTCGTGCTATTGACAAAAGACGTCAACAGCACAGAACCTGAGCTGCCGGGGTCACGTCTTTGGACGTTAATGTTGTTGTAATTCCCCGCGTGTGCCACTGGGTGGCGCGCAGCGGGGAAAAACAGTGCCGTCGCATCGCCGAGGATTCGATGCGTGTACCCGGCGGCCGCGGTGTCCGCCAGGTACATGCGATAGGCGGTGACAGAGCAGGGACGTAGAGCTCTTTGTGTAAACACAGAGCTCCACGTCCTGTCAGGGAGAGGAGACAGATGCTGTTTCCCTTGTACATAAGGACACAGCATCGGTCACCTCCCCCAGTCACCCCCCTCCCCCCCACACAGTTAGAACAGACCTAGGATACACATTTAACCCCTTCCTCACCCCCTAGTGTTAACCCCTTCAATGCCAGTCACATTTATACAGTAATTGGTGCATATTTATAGCACTGGTCGCTGTATAAATGTGAATGGTCCCAAAAATGTGTCAAAAGTGTCTGTGTCCGCCGTAATGTCGCAGTCCCAATAAAAATCGCAGATCGCCGTCATTACTAGTAAAAAAAAACAAAAAACATAATTCTGTCCCCTGTTTTGTATAACTTTTGCGCAAAGCAGTCGCTTGCCAATTTTGTTTGTGAGCCACGTCGCACGACCATGAAAAATGTCCGTTAAAGCGATGCAGTGCCGGAAGCTGAAATTTCGCCTGGGCACGAAGGGGGTTTATGTGCCCAGTAAGCAAGTGGTTAAGCATTGTTTGTATTTTGTTTCTCACTACAGGTTTACTGGTTTATGTGTTTTACATGCTGTATAAATAGTCATCACCCAGATGAAATACATAGACCTACTGTTGTTAACTGCAAAACTTGCATTATTTCTCTTGCCATGCAGTGCAAACTGGGAATAGTGAAATTTCTAGAAGCTGAGCAGGTGCCTGAACTGGAATCCGTTATTCATCTGGTAGTTGCCTCCAGTGACACTAGACATAGCGTGGCTACTGCAGCAGATCTGGAGCTGAGAAGCAAGCAGAGGTGAGCCTGTAAAGAGTAAGATGGTGTCCCTGATGGAGAGATCACCATTTTCTTTTAAAGTAATAGAGTAGGCTCATTTGTTCCGTTTCATTTAGTTCTACACTTCCAGAATTCATATTGATTTATCAGACCTTTCAGAATAGCAAGTTAGTTTTAAGGGCTAAGAGCCTGGCACTCAGTGCTGGAAAATAGAATTTTATAGTTCAAAGTGTCACATCCCTGCCACTAAAGCACCCCTGAATTATTATGAGCAGTTGTGTAAAGTGTCATCCATTATACTCATAACTTATATTGGCAGTCTAGTATCTAGTCAGATTGAAACGTTTTATCTGCTTTTAAGTTCTTCCATGCTAAGGTAGTAATGCAGTATGATCTTTCAAATGCTTCTGTACTTGATTCATTTTAAATCGAGACATCTGTTTTTTTATTTTCTATTGACTTCTGCTATGTTAAACATTGAAAGAGTTTATCCTATTTTTTTACAGTCTATTAGTCTGTTACATTTTCTTTATTTTCCAATGCTAGAAACAGCAGTGGGACTGTAAAGTGATAATTTTGCATATCTTATGCCGCGTACACACGATCATTTTTCGTGATGAAAAAAAAAAACCCATTATTTTTCAGCATGTAGAAAAAACAAAGTTTTTCCAACTTCATCATTCATCATTGTTTTAAAAAAATCATCTAGCAAAGCACGGTGACGTACAACATGTACGAAGGCACTATAAAGGGGAAGTTCCATTCGCCTTTGGGCTGCTTTAGCTGATTCCTTGTAAGTAAAAGGCGATTTGCGCTTTTTTTGTCTGTTGCAGCATGATGAATGTACTTACTCCATTATTAACGCTAGTTTTACCAGAACGAGCGCTCCCGTCTCATAACTTCTGAGCATGCGCGAGTTTTTAACGTCGTTTTAGCCCACACGCTATTTTTAAACGACCCGAAAAACGGCATAGTTTAAAACTGCGTTAAAGAAATGCAGCATATTTGATTTTTTTTTTTTTAGAACCCGAAAAATTATGTGAAGCCCACACACAATCATTTTTAAATTACTTTTTTTTAAAACTACGTTTTTTTTTTAATGCTGAAAAATGGTCAGGTGTATGCGGCATTAAAGTGGTTGTTAACCTTTACATATACCCAGTGAAGTGACTGGTCTTGGGTGATACACGGAGATTAAACAAATCCTCCTTCATAAGTTGTACCTGTTTATTTGCAGCCATTTGTCCTATACATCCATTTAAAACTCAGCGATAAAAAGGATTTGTCACTGACTCGCAAAGCAGGGGGCAGGGAACTGCAGTTACACACTGTATAAGAGCTCTGAGAGCTTATTGGAGGGAAGGGATACACCCACCTTCACACAGGAACAGAGCCTGTGAGTTAGCTGGCACTTCCTCCCCTGTCACCCCCCCCCCCCCCCATCTTCTCTTGGCATCGAAAGTCAGAAATTATTCATACTGATGGCAGAGGGATATGACATTGGGTGCTTTGAAGAGAGAGTAAACACTATAGACATATGTGCTTTGTTAGAAACAAAAGAGAACCTGGTAGGGACTTTAAATCGGGTACTGTATATGCGGCAACAAAAACGCAGTCGATATAAAAGACCAATGTTTATTGCTAAATAATAATTAACATGTTAAAAAATTCATTCATAGGTTTGTGTCCATAATGATGACCTGTAACAAACATGGTATGTAGAAAACTGGCAACAACCATAAACGATACATTGTATAATCAACATATGACTGCTACGTCAAGTACATTGTAGGGTAAACAGATGCCACTTTTGTTGCAATCTCACCACTTCATATTTTGCTCACATGTAAGTACCCTAGGGCACAGGTGTCAAACACAAGGCCCGTGGGCCAAATCCGGCCCTCCAGGCCATTTTATGTGGCCCCCACACCTCTCCTGCAGCTGCAGGAGAGCTCCAGCCCTCTTCTGGTGGTTCTCCTTCAGGCCCCTTTTTTCTGCTTTCAAGCAATGCATCCAGCTTTTTCCCAGCAGCAGCATAAGAAAAGGGGGGGGGGGTACACTGATGTAAGGGAGAGTGGGGGACTCAACTTCTGATGGTGGGGTGGCTCTTGACATCTAATGTAAAGGGAGGGGATGCGCTGGATGTCTAACCCTACAGATACAACCGGCCTTTTGAGAACAATCATAATGCTGATGTGGCCCATGATGAAATTGAGTTTGACACCCCTGCCCTAGGGGGAGAAGCATTCTCCTCCCGTTGGCTAGTATTTTTGGTCAAGCACCGTAGCTAGATTGTTTTATACAATTTTATTTTCTACTATAAAAAAAAAAAATATGTGTTCAGATATTTTAATGCATCTGCCCCTAAAGAGTGGAATAAATCCACAAAGCGCATTGGACTTATTGGATGCATCTCATCTTTATGAGACCAGTTTTATATATACAGTTGTTACTGTTTCTGAGGTGGTCAGTTAGGATGGCTGTTACAGTGAAACCTCGGATTACGAGCATAATCTGTTCCAGGAGAATGCTCGTAATCCAAAGTACTCGTAAATCAAAGTTTCCCCATTGAAGTCAATGGAAACTAAAATAATTTTATTCCGCATTGACTTCAATTGCATGCAATACCGCATGCAGCCAGAGGTGGAGGGGGGGGGCCTGGAGAGCCTCAGGAACACACGGAAAGGCCCGAGGACAGCTCGGCTGACCTCCGCAAACCTCGCAAAGGCTCAAACTGCGTATTTCTAAGTCTTTATGAGCATTCTGAATGGCTCCGAACAGCGCAGCTCGCCTCCCGTGCCCCCTTTCCACCTCAGGCCAAACATGGTACTGCACACCACTGTAACTTGAATTCTGCTCGGTTTGTAAGATGGCACTCGCAAACCGAGGCAGGCTTTTTAAAAATACAGTGCTCGTAGTGCGAAACGCTCGTTGACCACGCTACTCGCAATCCGAGGTTCCACTGTGTGTGTGTGTGTATTATCTTGATGCAGCTGCCATGTTTATTTAAACAATGTAACATTTTATTGTTGCCAGTTTTCTACATACCATGTAGAAAGTTTTATGCTTTATATTGACTGTTTCTGTCGCCGCACATACCTCATCTAAAGTCCCACCCCAGTTCTCTTTTGTTTCTACTAAATCAGAGATGGAGACATATTTGCATACGTTTCATATAAAGACCCCCCCATTTTCATATGTGCTTTGTTCATATTTCATGTCTGAGCTTTACAACCACTTTGAGACACTTTTTTTTTTACTATTTCTCACATAATTAGCAAAAAATACATTGACTACATTTCTGATGGTTATTTTAATGTGTTCTTAAAGCTATGCTATGTGTTTTGTAACCTTGTATTCCTTTTTTTTTTCTTTTTTTAAAGCTTAATTGACTGGAATGATCCTATAATAATTGGTAAAATGTTCAGAGTTTATTTGGGAGATATACCTCTTAAAACAAAGGAGGTGAGAATGATTTTGATTTCTTTTGACAGACATATATTGACGAATGCAACGTACATCTTGAATCTAAAATGGTCCAAAGTTCCTAATGCGCCGATGCATTTTGTTTCGTCTGTGATGTGTAACAGCTGCTTTCCTTTTCCCCGTATGCTGGAATATACACTGCTCACATTTTTTTAAGGAAGTCTTTTGAATCAGAACTCCTGGGTATTGATCTGGTCAGTTAAGTAGCAGAGGGGGAGGGGTGCATACAGAGGGGGTTATTAATCAGTTTAATCTGCTTTGCTGTTAATTGAAATTAACAGGTGCACTAGATGGACAACAATGAGACGACCTCCAAAACAGGAATGTTTTTTCAGGTGGAGGTGTCTGACATTTTATTTTTTTTCCCTACTCCTCTTTTCTGACAGTTTTTTTCACTAGTTTTGCATTTGGCTAGGGTCTCAGTGTCACTACTGGTAGCATGAGGCGATACAGACCTCCAGGATGTCACATCAATACGCGTCATTGCTAGAAGGTCTCAAGAGCATGAAGGAGATTCCAGGAGACAGGCAGTTACTTTGAGAGCTGGACAGAGCCGTAGAAGGTCCTTAACCCATCAGCAGGACCAGTATCTGCTCCTTTGTGCTAGGAGGAACAGGATAAGCACTGCCAGAGCCCTACAAAATGACCTCCAGCAGGCCACTGGTGTGAATGTCTCTGACCAAACAGACTTCATGGGGGTGGCCTGAGGACCTCTATCACTGTGGAGCTTGATTGGCATTTTCCATTGAACACCAGAATTGGCAGGTCCGCCACTGGTGCCCCATGCTTTTCACAGATGAGAGCAGGTTCACCCTGAGCATATGTGACAGATGTGAAAGGGTCTGGAGAAGCAGCGGAGAACTTTTATGCTTCCTGTAACATATTTCGGCATGACCGGTTTGGTGGTGGGTCAGGGATGGTCTGGAGAGGCATATCCATGGAGGGACGCACAGACCTCTACAGGCTACACAATGGTACCCTGACTGCCATTAGGTATCAGGATAAAATCCTTGGATCCATTGTCAGACCCTACGCTGGTGCAGTGGGTCCTGGGTTCCTCCTGGTGCACGAGAATGCCCGGCCTCATGTGGCGAGAGCATGCAGCCAGTTCCTGGAGGATGAGGAAATTAATACCATTGAATGGCCGCCACGCTCACCTGACCTAAATCCAAAAGAACACCTCTGGAACATTGTTTCCGTCCATTCGGTGCCACCAGGTTGCACCTTAGTCTGTTCAGGAGCTCAGTGATGCTCTGGTCCAGATCTGTGAGGAAATACCCCAGGACACAATCCGTTGTCTGATTAGGAGCATGCCCTGATGTTGTCAGGCATGCATACAAGCACTTGGAGGCCATACAAATTACTGAGGACCATTTTGAGTTGTTGCAATGAAATTTCAGCAAAATGGACTAGCTTGCTGCATATTTTTTCACTTTGATTTTCGGGGTGTCTTAGAATTCAGCCCTCTGTAGGTGGATAATTTAATTTCCTTCAAATTATGTGCCAATCTTTCATTCCTAACACATTACTCAGTCCATATCGGTATAGATATCCAGCATGAGATTTTCGCCTGTTGAGATCTGATATGTTTTCCTAGTGTACCTTAAAAAATTTTGAGCAGTGTAGTTTGCAAGGTTGTCGATTTTGATTGACAATTTAATGCCTTATTAAACCCAGAACTGTAATATATCATTAGATGTGGTGGCTGTATTCTTTTTTTAGGCTGTTTTTCTCCTGCTGATCTGGCCAGCAACGCGCACCTCCTGTATTAAAGTGCCCTCACTCTGGATGAAGGAACACAAGGGGCACCTTTGGGCAGCAGCATTGTTAATCAGGGGGGAAGGGAGTGTTGGATGTACTAGCATATTTAAATACATAAAGAAACTGAAGCTGAACTCCAGCTAATACTTTATAGACAGTATCCTTTTTGGATAAAGGTTTTACATAAGCTGACCATTTAAAGCACCCCTTCCTGCCAATGTTTAAATGGTTGATTTCATCCCTGTAACTGCAAGGGAACTTTTTCTGTTGAAAAACAGACTTGCTGGCTGGATCACCAGATTAAAAATGAAGAAAGAAAGCATAAAAAAGTAAACGAATGCAGCTATAACATCTAAAAATTGGTAAGCTGCAATATGTTTGCTTTTGTGTTTTACTGCTGCTTTAATAAATATAAAGCCAGAGTGCCCTGGAGAAGGCATGTGGCTTGGTAGGTCACACTGAAGTAGAGCAAGTATGTGGTTTGGAAAGTCAGGGTAACCTTGAGCGAGAATGTGGCTTGAAAAGTCAGTGGCATTGATTGAGGCTTGAAGTGATTGTAAAGTCAAATATTTAAATATACTTGCCTGCTCTGTTGCAGTGGATGTGCACAGAGCAGCCCAGATCCTCCTCTTCTCAGGTCCCTCTTCTGTGCTCCTGTCCCATCCCTACTGTTCAGTGCCCCCACGGCAAGCAGCTTGATATGGGGGCACCTGAGCCCAGTCACAGCTTCCTGTGTCCATTGAGAAATGGAGCACTGACCCTGCCCACTCCCTCTGCAGTGGCGGCCCGCCCATATGGGCGCACGGGCGCCGCCCCCCCTCCCGCAGTCACAAAAAAAAAAAAAGAATAAAAAAAAAAAAAAAAACGGGCCCTTTAAGAACTTTTATTCGGCTAAAATGTCATTTTGACATTTTAGCCGAAGTTCTGGCGGCCGTCTATAGAGGGCGCTGCAGCGCCACCCCCTCTCGCAAGTAACACACGTTCAATGCTATGCATTGGACGTGTGTTACTGTTGCCAGCTGCCTGGTCTATTCGTATAACCGGACATGGGACGCCGGTTACCCGAATAGCGACAGCTGGTTGGCTGAGGGGAACTGCCTATCAAAGCCAGTGGCTCTGATAGGCTTTTCCAGTCCCGCCCTCCGGCTCTCGGAAGTCTATGCTCGGAGCGCAGACAATCTGCGGTCCTTGCATTAGACTGACAGCCGTTTCAGCCAATCAGGTTCCCGGATTCTGGTTTTCAGGAACCTGATTGGCTGAAGCTTCTCCAGGGCGGCAGAAGACATCGAGGGAGGACATGGAAGCGTCAGGTAAGTGATTTTTTTTACAGGGAAAGGGGCAGCATGGGGCACAGAGGCAACAATGAGCACAGGCCGGGCACAGTGGTGACAATTGATGGCACAGTGACTGAATATGATGGCATGGCAGAGAGGTGACAATTGATGGCACAGTGACTGCGTTTGATGGCATGGCACAGTGGTGACAATTGATGGCACAGTGGTGGCGTTTGATGGCATGGCACAGTGGTGACAATTGATTGCACAGTGACTGCATTTGATGGCATGGCACAGTGGTGACAATTGATGGGCACAGTAGCTGCTTTTGATGGCATGGCACATTGGTGACAATTGATGCCACAGTGGTGGCGTTTGATGGCATGGCACAATTAGTGACACAAGTGGTGACAATTGATGGCACAGTGACTGCAAATGATGGCATAGCACATTGGTGACAATTGATGGCACAGTGACTGCATATGATGGCATGGCACATTGGTGACAATTGATGGGCACAGTAGCTGCATTTGATGGCATGGCACAGTGGTGACAATTGATGGCACAGTGACTGCGTTTGATGGCATGGCACAGTGGTGACAATTGATGGCACAGTGGTGGCGTTTGATGGCATGGCACAGTGGTGACAATTGATTGCACAGTGACTGCATTTGATGGCATGGCACAGTGGTGACAATTGATGGGCACAGTAGCTGCATTTGATGGCATGGCACAGTGGTGACAATTGATGGCACAGTGGCTGCATTTGATGGCATGGCACAGTGGTGACAATTGATGGCACAGTGGCTGCATTTGGTGGCATGGCACAGTGGCTACATTTGGTGGCATGGCACAGTGGCTGCATGTGATGGGCACAGTGAGGCTGCAATATTTTTTTTTTCGTTTGCGCCCCCCCAAAAATTTTGAGCACCAGCCGCCACTGTCCCTCTGTCTTCCAATTGGCTAGCTGACTTTGACAGCAGAGGCAGCCAACAGCACTGCTGGTGTGCTTCAGCCACTAAGGAGAGAGAATCTTGGACGACTGAGATACTCGTGGGCAGACATGGACCTCAGGTAAGTGTTGGGGGGCGGGGGGCCTTTTTATCCTAATGCATAAAGGGGGGCGGGGGGCCTTTTTATCCTAATGCATAAAGGGGGGAAAAAAAATACTTCTGCCTTTACGACTCCTTTAATTCGCAGTGACATGGAGTAAATGCATGACTTGAAAAGTAAACTCAAGAGCATGCAACTTGGAGAGTCAAAATAACTTTGAGATCAAGCGATTTGGAAAGTCTGTAACATTGAGCAAGTTTGCAGCTTGAAAAGTTGGTGGCCTCGAACAAGTGTGCAGCTTGGAAAATCTGGGTTACCTTGAGTAAAAAAATGCAGACTGGAATGTTAGAATGACTGAGATTGCATGTAGCTTGGACCATGAAAGAGCCGACACTCATTTGGGAATTTAGAGTATATTCAGTATTGTTGCTCTATATACTTGTTTCAGCTCATAGAACTTAAAAATAAAGCGATTGCATCTGCTTGGCAGCCAGAAAACTAACATTTTTAGAAGTGATGATTGGCAACCATTTCCTCCGTACTCTATCGTGTGTGTGTGTGTGTGTGTTGTTTTTTTTTTTTTTATTGGTTGTTTTAGTTGATTCAAGCTCCTTCGTTTAAAACCATGTAACTGTCTTTGTAATTGCACAGGATAGTTCTCATAGAATACAAAGTGCAAAGATGTTTGCGAAAATGACTCTTCACAAAACTATTTGTCCTTTTTTGCATTTTGTCATAATTATATTTGTTTAGTCATTGTAATACAAAGAAACATCACATTTCTCATGTTAGGGGAATGTCCAGAAGCCAGAACAGAAGAGAGACCCTGTCAGTACTCGTGTTAAACTGAAGATTGTGCCACACCTTTTGAGGTCGAGACTGGCAGCAGAGTTATTTCCAGCCAACATACAGGTACACTGATACTTGACATACAATCTCTGCTTTGTATTTAAAATGTAAAAAATGATACTCTGCAATATTGTTAGTGACTGACCTAAAACAAGCCAGCAGCCGAAAAAGAGGTAAAAGCACCCGCAAAGTGTCGCTACAGCGGCGCTTTGCCTGTGGTTTGGCTGCACTGCCCATTGATTTCAATGGGCAGGGGCGCTTTAGGAGCGGTGAGTTCCTTGCTCCTAATGTGCTGCAAAGAAGCTACTTGCAGAACGCCCTGCCAGTGCACCACTCCTGTGTCAAAGCCCTCAGGCTTTAACACTGGAGTGAATGGAGCTGCTCTTTCAGGGCGCTTTTGCAGGTACTATTTTTAGCGATATAGCGCCTGCAAAGTGCCTCATTGTGAAAGGGGTCTAAGAAAGAAAAAACAAACTTGCTGAACTATTGGATAAAATTCATGCTCTTGAATTTAGACATAAGCAACATTTTAACCCTGCAGATGCACAGACTTCGGACTCCCTGCGTAATCCATTTCCCAATACCTAGACTGGAGGGTTAGGGACAAACTTAGGTTTTATGCCCATTGATTTTACAAACTTGGGAACAAGTGTGGCTGATTGTTGGCCAGAATGCTGAAAAAGAAACTAGCTTTGTGTCATGTTCACAGCCTCCTGTTCCATGGCAAGCCAATTGTAGACACCTCAACCATCGCACAAGCATTTCTCTGACTTTCCATCCTTGTTCTAATTCAGTAGCTCAAAATGAAGTAAATGTACTTTAATAGTGAAGCCTCTCCCTCCATTTTGCAAGTGGAAAATGAGGGCTGGTGGAAGATGAGTCCGCTGTGAGACCCCTTTCACACTGAGGGGCTTTACATCGGCTCCTTTCACACTGGAGCGATGCTCTGGCAAGGTGTCAAAAAAGTCTTGCCAGCAGCTTCTTTGGATCGATGAACTCGCCGCTTCTAAAGCGCCCCTGCTCATTGAAATCAATGGGTAGTGGTGCTTTGTGGGCGACGGTAAAATGTAGCTCAAAATAGCAGTGTTTTACCACCGACGCCCAGGCGCTTTTTAGAGTGAAAGCAGCCTTACAAGCTTGCATTACAATTGTCTCTACTCTGCTCGCCTTTACCCACAGCCCCGCCTCCTTCTGGCCCGCGCCTGTGATACAGAATGCAGGTCCAATGCTGGGATGCATTCTGTCTATCACAGGCTTCGGGTCAGGAGGCGGTGTGGCTGTGTGTGATGACGAGCAAAACTGAGGCAATTGTAATGTAAGCTGTAACAGCGTGCTATCCGCGCTCTATGCTCATGCCACTTTCTTCTGCCTCAGCAGAGGGGCACAGTGTTGCTGCACTGGTGAGCACAGGTTGTTTTTAATATTTATTTTTGTAACTTAATTCTGCATAAAACATTTCAGTGTCATTTCATGAGATAATTTGAGGGTGTGTTTAGGGCCGGGGTAGGGATTGGGTGGGGCAACCGGTGGCGAGTAACCCTTGAGGCCTGGCTTTATTTGCGTAGAATAAAGACCACGATGCTCTCATGATTCTTGTGGTGTAACATCAGCTTTTACATCAAAAAGTAAAGGTAGATCAATCAATTCAGTGTGACATAAATATTGCTACAACCGCCATTTTATTCTCTATGGTCTCTGCTAAAAAAAATATATGTATAAAATGTTTGGGAGTTCTAAGTAGTTTTCTAGCAAAAAATACAGATTTTTTTTTTTTTAACTTGTAACCAACCAGTGTCAGAAATAGGTTTAGTCTTTAAGTGGTTAAACGTCCCTCGTTTACAGACTGAAGTTCACTCCTTTGCTCTAAAAGGACGAAGTGTTACGTTGTATCTTTTTCTAATGGCCCATACATGCGGTCCAAAAATCGGACGAAAAATACCGCTTTCAAAGCGATTGTACGATAAGCGAATCGTTGTTTCACAGCTTTCAAGAGCAGATCACGACATCTGATATTATCCGATCGAATAAACACGAAAATATTTCTAATGTGGTACCAGATTGTACAATTTTCATTTTAATCGGTACACATCCGGAAATGCACTATAACACGTGACATCACTTACGAAAATTCTCGTACGACAAAATAAAAAATCAGAATTTTGGACAGTGGTCTGCTGTGAGCAGAGAACTCTGCATAGAATCAGGAAAAATATTTGTTAAGATCGCGTGGGGTGGGGAAGAATTGCAATCCGATTCTTTAAAGATTTAGTCTATCTATCTAGTCGGGTCCTTAAATATTGGGAGATCGAGACAATTCTAATCTTTTTGGCTCTATACACCACCACAATGAATTTGAAATGAAACAAACAAGATCCACTTTAATTGCAGACTTTCAGCTTTGAGGGTATTTACATCCAAATCAGGTGAACGGTGTAGGAATTACAGCAGTTTGTATACGTGCCTCCCACTTTTTAAGAGACCAAAAGTAATGGGACAATTGGCTGCTCAGCTGTTCCATGGCCAGGTTTGTGTTATTCCCTCATTATCCCATTTACAAGGAGCAGATAAAAGGTCCAGAGTTCGCTTCAAGTGTGCTATTTGCATTTGGAATCTGTTGCTGTCAACTCTCATAATGAGATCCAAAGAGCTGTCACTATCGGTGAAGCAAGCCATCATTGGGCTAAAAAAACAAAACGAACCCATCAGAGATGGCAAAAACACTAGGTGTGGCCAAATCAACTGTTGGGAACATCCTTAAAAAAAAAAAGAGAACACAACAGTGAGCTCAGCAACACCAAAAGACCACGGAAAACAACTGTGGTGGATGACCAAAGAATTCTTTCCCTGGTAAAGAAAATACCCTTCACAACAGTTGGCCAGATCAAGAACACTCTCCAGGAGGTAGGTGTATGTGTGTCAAAGTCAACAATCAAGAGAAGACTTCAGAGTGAATACAGAGGTTTCACCACAAGATGTAAGCCATTGGTGAGCCTCAAAAACGGGAAAGCCAGATAAGAATTTTCCAAACAACATCTAAAAAAGCCTTCACAGTTCTGGAACAACATCCTATGGACAGATGAGACCAAGATCAAATTGTACCAGATGGGAAGAGAAGAGTATGGAGAAGGAAAGGAACTGCTCATGATCCAAAGCATACCACCTCATCAGTGAAGCATGGTGGTGGTAGTGTCATGGCGTGGGCATGTATGGCTGCCAATGGAACTTGTTCTCTTGTATTTGATGTGACTGCTGACAAAAACGGCAGGATGAATTCTGAAGTGTATCGGGCAATATTATTATCGGCTCATATTCAGCCAAATGCTTCAGAACTCATTGGACAGCGCTTCACAGTGCAGATGGACAATGACCCGAAGCATTCTGCGAAAGCAACCAAAGAGTTTAAGGGAAAGAAGTGTAATGTTATGCAATGGCCAAGTCAAACACCTGGCCTGAATCTGATTCAGCATGCATTTCACTTGCTGAAGACAAAACTGAAGGGAAAATGCCCCAAGAACAAGCAGGAACTGAAGACGGTTGCAGTAGAGGTCTGGCAAAGCATCACCAGGGATGAAACCCAGCGTCTGATGTCTATGCGTCCCACACTTCAGGCTGTAATTGACTGCAAAGGATTTGCAACCGAGTATTAAAAGTGAAAGTTTGATTTGTGATTGTTAATCTGTCCCATTACTTTTGGTCCCTTAAAAAGTGAGAGGCACATTTTCAAACTTGTAATTCCTACACCGTTCACCTGATTTTGGTTGTAAATGCCCCCAAATTAAAGCTGGAAGTCTGCAGTTGAAGCACATCTTGTTTGTTTTATCGTTTTCATACATGGTGGTTTATAGAGCTAAAAAGATTAGAATTGTCGCTGTCCCAATATTTTTTGGACATGATGGAGATATCTCTCTATATCTCTTATTTATTATAATATTCTCTCTACTGGATTAAGTAACTGTTTTGTATGGAAGTTCAGCTATGGACATGAGATTGCAAATAAAGTACAGTGGACTGACAGAGGCTTTATGTGGATAAATAATCTTAGTCTATCTTATCTTTATTTTATAGGTGGTATATGATGGTCTGTTTGGTGGAAACACAAATGCCAAGTTAAGGATGTTATCTCTGCAATTTGTGCACCACCTCTGTTCAACGTAAGCAATTGTCATAACATAATGATTTGTCAGTGTACTGAAACATTTAAATAAAGTGGAACTAAAGCCATTGATTTTTTTTAAAGCTTTTAAACCTCAAAGAAAATTTTCATTTTTTGATATGATGGCTGCATTTAGTTTTCTTTTTTTTTTAGGCTTTTCTTTCCATTAGTTTCATCCAGTGATCTAGTCAGTAAGTCTGTTGTTTTTCAACAGCACAAGCTCTCCTGCAAATGTTGGAGTGTTTAGACAAACCATTTTCCACTGACAGAGGCTGCATACAATGATCAGCATTTATTTATGTATAACATTTCTCCCAAAAGAGGAAAAAAAAACTGTTTGCTGTAACTGATTTATAAAGTGTTAGCTGGAGTTTGGTGTCCATTTGTTAGTGTAGTTAAATCTGCTAATACATCTAGTACATCTGACACTTCCCTCCTCCCCAAGAATGATAATGCTGCTGCTGTCAAAGACTGACAGGAGCCCCCTGTGCTCCTTCATCCATAGTGTAGGCACCCTAAGGTCTCATGCACACTGGACGTTTGTTGATGTTTTTACAGCAGCTGTTATTGGCTGTAGCTGTTTTTTTTTTTCTGCAGCCATTAAACTCTCCATGTTATCCTACGTGTCCATGGACATATAGGCTGTTTTCAGCAGTAAAAAAAAAAAGCTAGTGGGTTCTGAGAGACACATGTGGCAATACCACATGTGTGAGACTTGAGGCTACATACAGAAGTCCAACATCCAAGTAGCCACCTTCAGGCATTTTAGGAGCATAAATTATACATCAAATTTTCCTGACAACCTATTGCATTTTTGAAGGCCCTTCATATTTCTAACACATAGCATGTACACCCCAAAATACATTCTGCTAAGCAAAGGGTTAACAAGATTACCTGTGACTTTAAAAGTGCAGTGATCCACAGAGGAGCGCATCGGTCCAGGCAGGGATGTGATCAGCAACAGCAAAAGCAATTGTCCAAGCAGGAATACTGTCCTATATCTATTTTTCCCACAAAAGTTGAGTTACCCTTTTTAACTATGCAGTTTGGCCTATTTATAACGTTTCAAGAGAGAAAGGTAGTAGCCACTAGTTTACAATTGCTTATTTGTTATGTTTGCATCCAAGACGAGGATCGGGTTGCATGGAGAGAGGGACATATTTTGGACTCTGTTGCAGGAAGTATACAGCCCCTCTGAGAGCAAGTTTAGAGGCAAGGTTAATAATTGAACATGAACCCCAAATGTAGTAACCTTGTTTGTGACGGCAGCAAGAACAAAGATCCAGGCCACTAGTGACTTACAGGAGTGTGGAACAACCTACAGTATATGTGCTTATGGAGTATGAGGACACTTCTATGCGTTGTCGTGTCGGTATTTATGTTTGGCGATATTTGTTGTAGATGTTAAGCTTAAACCTGCTCCCACCCCCTACCAAATTCTATTCTAACCATCTTGTAAAAGGAGGATGCTTATACTTGCCTATTCTAAGGGCACGGGTCCGGTCATGGGATCTGCTCCCAGCATCCGCTTCAGGGAAGAATACAGACAGCCAACAGATGCCCCATAGCTTGCCTATGGGTGACGTCGCCACCCCTCCTCTCCCCTGAAGCTGGCCGTTGGGGAGATCCCGTGACCAACCGGAGCAACCCCGTTCACAGGGTAATTAGAATAGGATTTAGAAGGGGGGGGTGGGAACAGGTTTAAGTACAGCTAGGGATAGCCTGGAAATTCCACTTTAACATGTGTTCCCAGCTTTCGGTTTGGGAGCCCAAATTTAACTCCGAATCCTCTATCCAAAATAATCAGGACTGGCCAAAAACGATATAAAAAATAGATGAATGCTCATTTTTCAAAGGTGTAAATGGAAGTATTTTTTTGATTTCTGCAAGTGATGGAAAAGAGGCAGACCCACATTGTAAATCGGGATGTATAAACCTTGAAGGAAATGATCCCACTGGGATTTGTTTATTTCAGAGAAACCGCTAGCAAATGGTATAAAAAAATGTGTACCTTTTTCTTTCTCGTACATCACGGGACACAGAGCGGCATATTCATTACTATATGGGTTATATGGAGTACCTTCAGGTGTGGACACTGGCAATCTCAAAACAGGAAGTCCCCTCCCTATATAACCCCCTCCCCTAGAGGGAGTCCCTCAGTTTTTTCGCCAGTGTCTTAGGTGTTGGTCACGGAATAGCTTTGCTCCACATCCTTGGGATTAAGGGCGGGCTAACCGGATCTGTCCAAGGAGCCTCAGTGCCAAAGTGGACAGTACCTGGGCCCCAAACCGTGGGGTTTTGCCTATAATGTTCCTCTTTGGAGGGCTGGACCCTGGGCCCAGGACTTGGAGTTTGTAAAAACCATAAGTTCCTGTTTGCCAGGGTGCTATATAGGTCCAGGACAGTGGGTACCTTCATAGGACCCCAGGGCCTGAAGGTCTACTACGCTACCCACGGAGATGGGAGAAGATTGGATCGTTTTGCTGGACAAACATCCTGCAGCATGGAGCAGGTAAGGGGGAGCCTGCGGGACTTGGTTCGACAGCAGGCTCTCCGGGGTAACCTAAAAGGGGGGATAGCCTAAGTATGCTCTGCATGGGCAACCTTGCTCACTATGTCTGAGAGAGACAGGATGACACCTTTTTTCCCCCATCACTAGGTTCCCCTGTCTAAGAATAGGTTGGAGGCTGGCAAACTAAGTTTGGGGTCACTGTATGTTTTAAAAAAAAAAAAAAAATATATATATAATATATATATAAAAAAAAAAAAAAAGAAAAACATACGGGGCCCCATCAGTTTTTGGGCATTAGTGATCTATTGTCCCCTAAAGCTCTGGTTTTGTACTCCTGGCCACTACAGTCTGTTGTTGTTGGCGGAGTCCCTCGATCTTGTATTATGGCTTCCAAAGGTTCGGGGTCAAAGGGTACAATAAAGACCAAAAAACTAAGGGGTTCCCCTTCTGATTCTGATGATATGCCGATACTTTCCCCGCAACTTATTAACATAAAGGGCGCCTTGGATGAGCCATTAGGGGGATCTGGTGCGGAGGCTGGCCCAGATCAGCCCAGCCCTGTGTTTATCACAGAGGAGATGCTAGCCGTATCCCTAGGGGGGCTAGAAGAGAGAATAGCAGCATTGATCGCTAGAGCTATTCCTGGTAAGAAACGGGTTAGATCCCCATCACCAAGAGGTGTATCCTCAGATGCTGAGATTCTCTCTCCGGAGGAATTGGAATCACAGGAGGATCAACTAGACCTGAACCAAGAGGGTTCAGGGATTGAGGGATCGGCCTCTGAGGAACCATTTTCAGACTCCCAGACAGAAAGACTGTGGGTACAGTCTTTGACGGACATGGTCCGCTCGGCATTTAGTTTACCATTGCCAGAGCCTCAGGTTCCTCCGGTATCCTCTCTGGGCTCTTTGAAAGCTCCGTTAAGCAACGCAGTGTTTCCGGTCCATCCTCTCTTGGAGGAATTGATCTTTCGGGATTGGGTACGACCGGACAGGATTTTTCTGCCACCGAAAAGATTTGCGGTCATTTACCCCATGGAGGAAAAATTCTCCAAGAGGTGGAGGCTCCAGTAGTGGATGCAGCCATCTCATGTGTGAATAAATCACTAACTTGCCCGGTGGAAAACATACATATGTTTAAAGATCCAGTTGATAAACGGGTAGAGACACTTTTTAAAAGCATCCTTTGCTACGGCAGGAGCAGTGGTACAGCCAGCTGTGGCTGCGATTGGTGTTTGTCAGGCGTTAAAAGACCAGACAAAAGAAATGTTAAAGGACATGCCTACCCAACAAGCAGAAGAGTTTTCTGACATTCCCAGAGCTCTGTGTTTCGCTGTAGATGCTATAAAAGATTCCATCCAGCAGGCCTCTCGTTTATCACTATTTTTGGTGCACATTAGAAGGCTCTTATGGTTAAAGAACTGGGCGGCGGAGCCCCCATGCAAAAAAAAAAAAAAAGGCTTCTGGCAGGGTTTCCCTTCCATGGAGGACGACTCTTCGGAGAGGATCTGGATAAATATATTCAGACTATTTCAAGTGGCAAGAGTACCCTTTTACCGGTCAAAAAGACATTCCGGGGTCCTACATTTAAAAGGCAGCTCTTTCCTGTCTCGGGGCCCTCAAATTCCAGGCAGTATCGACGGCCGCCTGCACGATCCAACGTTAACAGTAGATCGCAGGGACAGGCCCCTGGGGGTAAGAGGCCATGGTATCGCAAGCCGACAAAGACAGCCCCTAAGTCTGCCTTATGAAGGGGCGCCCCCACTCTCGCGGGTGGGGGGAAGGCTTCGTTTCTTCTCAGAAGTTTGGGAAGCTAAGATCCCCGACAAATGGGTCCGGGCGTCTGTAACCACAGGCTACAGACTGGAGTTTCTAAGGTGTCCTCCGCCTCATTTTCAAGAATCAAGGCTACCAAAGGATCCAGCAAGGAAGGCCTCATTGCTGGCAGCTTTGGATCACCTGCTTTGCCAGGACGTAATAATAGAGGTGCCAGCCCAAGAGCAAGGGCTAGGTTTCTATTCCAATCTCTTTGTCATACCAAAGCCCAACGGCGATGTCAGCCCAATCTTGGACCTAAAGAGGTTAAACGGTTACCTAAGGGTTCGTTCCTTCCGGATGGAATCCATCCGGTCAGCAGCCGCCGCGCTTCAGAGGGACGATTTTCTGGCCTCCATAGACATAAAGGATGCTTACCTTCATGTACCAATCGTTCAGTCGCATCAAAGATTTTTACGCTTCGCGGTGGGGCAGCGACACTTCCAATTCAGGGCGCTCCCCTTCGGGCTGGCCACGGCCCCCCGGGTATTCACGAAGATCCTAGCCCCAGTTCTGGCCAATTTAAGGATCCAAGGGGTCACAGTCCTAGCATACTTGGACGACCTTTTAATCATAGATCACTCACGGCCGGGTCTGCAACAGGCAGTAAACCTCACGGTTCGGTACCTCGAAGGATTCGGCTGGGTCCTAAACCGGGGAAAGTCAGCGTTCCAGCCTACAAAGCAGTTGGAATACCTCGGCATGAGGTTAGACACAGAACAGCAAAGGGTGTTCCTGCCCCTTGTAAAGATCGAGGCTATCAAGGGGTTGGTTCAGTTGGTTCTAAACAAGAAAAAAACAACTATTCGCCTATGTATGCGAGTACTAGGCAAGCTAGTGGCCACGTTCGAGGCAGTACCATACGCTCAGATCCACACTCGCGTCCTACAGGCAGCCATTCTAGCAGCCTGGGGCAAGAGGGCACATGCCTTAGAGTCCCCTTTGACGCTATCATCAAGGGTCCGACAAAGCCTGGCCTGGTGGTTGAACCCCCAGAATCTTCTAAAGGGAAAATCCTTCAGCCCTGTTGTCTGGAAGGTAGTTACCACAGACGCCAGCCTGGCAGGCTGGGGGGCGGTCTTCGAGGGGTTCTCTCGCCAGGGAACTTGGGTGAAAGCAGAGAGGCAGCTCCCCATCAATATCTTGGAGATCAGAGCTGCTCGCCTAGCCCTTCTGGCATGGACCTCCAGATTAAAGGGGTTCCCGGTGAGAATCCAGTCAGACAATGCCACGGCGGTGGCATACATAAACCACCAAGGGGGAACCAGGAGTCAGGCCGCTCAAGAGCTTGATTTTTCAGTGGGCAGAGGTTCATGTACCCTGCATTTCGGCGATATTCATTCCTGGAGTGGACAACCTGCAGGCATACTTCTTAAGTCGCCAGAGTCTGTTGCCAGGGGAGTGGTCTCGGCATCCCCAGGTCTTTCAGACAATCTGCCAGAGGTGGGGAATGCCGGACGTAGATATAATGGCATCCAGGTTCAACAAGAAACTAGACAGGTTCGTGTCTCGAGCGAGGGATCCTATGGCCTGCGGAACCGATGCGTTGGTTTGCCCTTGGCATCAATTTCAAACTTCTATATGCATTCCCTCCGCTACAGTTACTCCCTCGCCTGTGGCGCAGGATCAGAGTGGAGCACAAGCCAGTCATTCTAGTAGCTCCGGCTGGGCCCCGGAGGACTTGGTACTCACTAGTCCTGAAGATGGCAGTGGGAGACCCTTGGACTCTTCCTCTACAACCAGACCTACTCTCACAAGGCCCGATCCTCCACCCTACATTACAGCGTCTAAATTTGACGGCCTGGAGGCTGAATCCCTGATTCTCAGGGGTAGAGGTCTGTCTAGGCAGGTAATTCCTACCCTGATTAGGGCTAGAAAGCCGGCCTCCAGGGTGATTTATTACAGGGTGTGGAGGAACTACGTAGGCTGGTGTGAATCCAAAAGATGGAATTCCCGTAAATATACTATTGACAGGGTGTTAAGTTTTCTCCAGCTAGGAGTGGATAAAGGCCTGGCACTAAGCACAATCAAGGGACAGATCTCAGCTCTGTCAGTGTGGTTTCAGAGGCCGCTGGCCACCCACTCGCTGGTAAAGACCTTCTTACAGGGGGTCTTGCGTATTAATCCTCCTGTCAAGTCACCACTTTGTCCATGGGACTTAAATCTTGTTCTGTCATCCCTACAGAAACAACCCCTTGAGCCGTTGGCTGAGGTACCTTGATTTTACTGACTAGAAAGTCGGTATTTCTGATCACCATAGTTTCGGCCAGGAGAGTATCGGAATTGGCAGCCTTATCTTGTAAGGAACCATATCTCATTTTGCATAAGGATAGGGCGGGGTTCCGTCCTCATCCTTCCTTTCTACCAAAGGTTATATCCAGTTTCCACCTGAACCAGGATGTGGTACTTCCATCCTTCTTCCAAAACCTACCTCTAGAAAGGAGGGGTTGCTGCATACGTTGGATATTGTCAGGGCCGTAAGGGCCTATCTTAAAGCTACAGAGAAGGTTCGGAAAACAGATGTGGTGTTCGTTTTACCGGAAGGGCCCAAGATGGGTCAGGCAGCCGCCTGATCCACCATCGCAAGATGGATTAAACAATTAATTGTTCGGGCCTGCGGTTTGAAGAGGTGCCTCCTCCTTTGTCGGTAAAGGCCCATTCTACCAGGGCCATGGGCACCTCCTGGGCAGCACATCATCAGATCTCTAGGGCTCGAATATGCAAGGCAGCAACGTAGTCATTACAAAATTTTATCAATTGGACGTAAGAAGGAATGCGGATACAGCCTTTGGGCAGTCAGTACTACAGGCCGCGATTCAAGCTCCTCAGGATCTGAGGGGGCTCCCTTGATTTGATTTGAGATTTACATTTCTCGTTTAAGTTGGATTTACTAGTATCTGAGTATACCTCTAAAATTAAATCCTTCTTTGGAAGATGTCTCCCTCCCCTCATTAAAGCATTGCTTTCGGACATCCCATATAGTAATGAATATGCCGCTCTGTGTCCCGTGATGTACGAGAAAGAAAAAGGGATTTTTAAATACAGCTTACCTGTAAAATCCTTTTCTTGGAGTACATCACGGGACACAGAGCTCCCACCCCTCTTTTGGGTGACCATTTTGGGAGGCATACTGCTTGCTACAAAACTGAGGGACTCCCTCTAGGGGAGGGGGTTATATAGGGAGGGGACTTCCTGTTTGAGATTGCCAGTGTCCACACCTGAAGGTACTCCATATAACCCATATAGTAATGAATATGCCGCTCTGTGTCCCGTGATGTACTCCAAGAAAAGGATTTTACAGCTAAGCTGTATTTAAAAATCCCTTTTTTAGTCACTTGAATATTTTTCCGCTATTGTTGTCTCACTAAATGGCAGAAAAAGGAATACACTGATTTAGGTCTTCTTTTCTTTCCTAGCAACAAAAAAGTCATTTGCGTGCTGCTATAAGTTCCACAACCAATGGCAATCAGCCAGAAATAATTTAACTGATCTGACTATATAGTAAACTGAAATGTTCACAAAAACAGTGACAGAATTTACGTTGGCACCCATGGAGATTTTTTATTAAAAAAAAAATTGGAAACGCCCCATAAGTATGTAAAAATATAGCTACAGTTAATGCACCAACAAGCTCCTTTTCCCAGCTTGCACTTAAAAAACCCCCAAAAAAACACATCTGTCATTCACTCCCTGTAGCCCTCTTGTTCTATGCCGCTCTTCAGTTCCAAAAGTCTCATCAAAATCTAATGCAAATCAAATAACTTGCTCCAAACTATTAAGGGAAATATAAATGGCTCTCTATAGTAACTTCTGTTCATTTGCTAAATCTCCTATGCAGTTTGGGGTAACTTGCTCCCATATAAACAAATCGTTCATGGAGTATAACATGCAACTGCTTGTAAGATTCGCACAAAGCTTGTATATTCCCAGCACATCAAACAAGCTACAGGGACCTGCAGGTATCCTATTTGGCTGTAAACTATTTTAAAGCACAAGACTTACAAAAACATGCAGATCACATGCCATTATTACATTTCAAGGGTCATCACATAAAATGTTAGCAGTGTGAACTTTATCATATTCTCTACAAAGGGTCTGTATGTTGCTGGCACAATGAAAGGGGCTTTAGGAACTGTACAGTCTTCAAAAACTGGACCCAAATTCATTGAATGTAAAAGACTTGCAATATAAACGACAAGTTGCATGCCATTGTTTCAGTATACAGCTTTAATATACCGATGGTAAATGTCAATATTGACTTCATGTAAAGCATATTGAGAATTGAAAGATTTGTTTTCATTTGAGGCAATTTTTTTGACTTTGTGACATTTTGGTCTTCTACAGATGCCCTGATAACAAAATAAAACCCCTGGGTCCCATGCTTCTGAATGGGCTCACAAAGCTGATCAATGAGTATAAAGAGGTAAAGTACTTAATTTTTAATGTAACATTCAATTAAAAACATGTATATTTTGATTTATAGTTTAGCAATAATCGCTAAAAATACATAATGGGCAATATGAATTAATTTGCTATTGTGGGAAGTAATGAGGCTTTATTTTTGAGATTCTGGGCCATGTGACAATCCTCTGGATTGATTAACATTGCAGGCTTAGTGTGACTGCACATTTATGAAGTGTAAGGCTGAAATTTTATTTTTTTATCCTCGAGTGTTATTTTGCTTAACTGAATAGGAGTAATGACCAATATAGTTTGAATAGTTACAGGTAATTTGTTTAGATTTAATCTGGATCTAGAAAACAAGGTGGCAACACTGCGCAGCACCAGGTTTACCCTTTGAATAAATGCATCACCGAGTGAAATCCAAGGGGTAATAAATATATAAGAACAAACACTTGCCGACCAGCCGCCGCCATACTGCGGCAGGTCGGCAAGTTGTCATAGCTGTACGTTGGCTCCTTTTAAGTTGCATGGCAGGCGCGCCAGAGGCGCATTCTGCACTGCTGGGGTGCCTATGACCGCAGGCCACACGCGGGCATAAATCTGTTCTGTGAGGAGATGCAGATAGTGAGTTCCTAATAGCTTGGAACCACGATTTGTCATCTCCTATATAGACTCCCGCCCCCCACATTTAGAACTAGGGAACACGGTTAATTCCTTGCCTGCCAGTGACATTTATACTGTACAGTAATCGGTGCATTTTTATAGCACTGATCGCTGTATAAATGGCAATTGTTTCAAAAATGTGTCAAGTGTCCGATGCGTCCACCATTATATAGCAGTGCTCGAGCTGTCCCACCCACCAGCTGAAAGCTTGGGAACTTGATCATGGTTCTCTGACAATGGAGAGCTGTTATAAGTCATTGGAGTGCTTGGCTGGGGAGTGGTCGGGATCCTTCCAGAGTCTGGAGCGGCTCTGTGATGTCAGCACATGTCTGCACAATGTGGGGTTTAGACTGCTGTCGGCTGATTCTGTGTCACAGGAGAGCAAAAGTTAAAGCAGAAACCAGATACTTTTCGATCCATCTATATGCAAAACGCTTGTACAGAAATTAATCTCTCAATCGACTTCTGTACAACCAGCCTGTTGGAAAACTATTGTTAAACCAATGTTGCAGGCTACAGGTGGCAGTGCTGATGTGTATTTTCATGGCAAAGTCGTGTCCCTGCTGTCAGAAAACAATAGCTTCATGGGAGGGATTCACCAACGTGCTGGTTGAATGAAAGAAAATGAATCCTGTATGGCAAGCCTTGGCATACTCCTGTGACCCAGAAGAGAAGTATGGCAAAAAAAACTTTGTTCATACTTCTCTTTTAAGCAGATATAGCAACAGCCCCCCCCCCCCCCCCCCATTTGGGATAAAGGTTTTATATGGTGTATTTGAGGTCTCTCTGGGGGCATGGTAGATAGAACAAGAGGTGAAATAACACGTACATGGTTCTTATGATGAAAATAAACCATTGTGTAGACAAAAATTGCACTGAATTCCTGGAGGACTTTATTGTGGTCAGAAATTTGTTTTCTTACTGGACTTGACTTTACCATTTTATTTTTAGGATCCAAAGTTGCTGTCAATGGCTTATAGCGGTGTTGGTAAACTCTCTAGGTATGTTCATTTAAATAAAGAGCTTATATTGCCAGATTTTGTAGCAAAGCATATATTTGACTATTGCTTTTTCTCTTTTGTAGTCGAATGCCTCAGCTTTTCACCAAGGACCTTGCTTTAGTGCAGCAGTTCTTTGAAGCCTTGCGGAAGGTAAGTAACAGATGTGTGCTACTTAGTGAGGAGGAAGATGTATGGCACCAGTAATGGCAATGTGAAAATCTTTTAATGTTTGAGTTGGTGAAAGCGTTTCATAAGATTTCATAGCATAATGCTGAGAATTGTCTCAGATTTTGATTATTCAACTGAACATGTGATGGATACATTTTCACTTAAAAATACAAAGGGTGCCCACCATTCTGCCTACAGGTGCCATATTGGATCTCATTTACAGTGTAGCTAAAGGTCAATAATGGTATAATGACTTTTTCAATCGGAAATGCACCTAGTTTGGTTATATTTGAATAGACTATTATGATTGTGTGACTAGTCGATCCCTATGTGTTAAACTAAGAGGTCTAAGGTAGAGGTCATAGGTGACAAAAATGTAATTTGCCAGCATAAAGTTCAAAATTGATATTGCAGGACAAGAATGGAAGTGGGTTTAGGGCCAATTTATACTAGTTACAGTGCACAGTGGTGGGCTACAGTGCATGTACAACATTGGGGTGCCACTAAAATGATTGGCGCTGCAACATGTATTGTGGTAATACACATGTTGATGCACTTCATATCAAAAGTGTGTTTTGGGCCCTTAAACGTTAATGTGGATAAATACCTAGATTTAACTTCAAGCAAAAACAAACTACATTATCTAATTACAGTAACATTTTTAACACTTAACATGCAAAATGTTTGGTAAAAAATTAATTTTGGCAATTTTTTACAATACTTTGCTATTAAAGGTGTCACATGGAATGTGGGGTCTGTCTCGCATTATGTATTTTACATAATATTTATTCTCTAGATTCTGGATGGTAGTGTTCACTATTCTACAAACATGGTAGCTATATGCATGGGCTAGACTTGGGAGAATGGAAATTGATTGTGAAATGACTTTTAATTATGCATGTCTGACTGACTGTCTGGATCAGCAATTTTAACCCATTTTACCCTGGAAACATGTTAAGATCTCAGGGAACACCTGAAATCACTTTCTCGTTTACAACTTGCGAAACATTCATGTCAACAGAGTTATAGATATAGCAATCGTCATGTAAATACAGTGGAACCTTGGATTATAAGCATAATCCTATCCAGGAGAAAGCTTGCAATCCAAAGTACTCTCATATCAAAGCAAGTTTCCCCATTGAAGTCAATGGAAACTAAAATAATTTGTTCCGCCTTGACTTCAGTGGCATGCAATATTGCATGTGACCAGAGGTGGGGGGCACGGGAGAGCCTTGGAAACGCTTGGAAAGGGCTGAGGACACCTCAGCTGAACTCGGAAAGGCTCCAGAACAGAGTATTTCTGAGATTCTCTGAAAGACGACGATCGGCTCCGGCTTAGTCACCCCCCCCCCCCAACCTCAGGCCGAACGCTGTATTACACACCGCTTTGGCTTAAATCCTGCTCGTTTTGCGAGACAACACTCGAGTCAGGATTTTTATTAAATGCAGTGCTCGTATTGCGAAACGCTCCTTAACCGCGTTACTCACAATCTAAGGTTCCACTGTATAACAAAATATAAAACTGAGTTGCATTCTAAATACAGGGAGTGCAGAATTATTAGGCAAGTTGTATTTTTGAGGATTAATTTTATTATTGAACAACGACCATGTTCTCAATGAACCCAAAAAACTCATTAATATCAAAGCTGAATATTTTTGGAAGTAGTTTTTAGTTTGTTTTTAGTTTTAGCTATTTTAGGGGGATATCTGTGTGTGCAGGTGACTATTACTGTGCATAATTATTAGGCAACTTAACAAAAAACAAATATACCCATTTCAATTATTTATTTTTACCAGTGAAACCAATATAACATCTCAACATTCACAAATATACATTTCTGACATTCAAAAACAAAACAAAAACAAATCAGTGACCAATATAGCCACCTTTCTTTGCAAGGACACTCATGCAGCCTGCCATCCATGGATTCTGTCAGTGTTTTGATCTGTTCACCATCAGACACTGTTCAGAGAGGTGTACTGTTTTCCCTCCTTGTAAATCTCACATTTGATGATGGACCACAGGTTCTCAATGGGGTTCAGATCAGGTGAACAAGGAGGCCATGTCATTAGTTTTTCTTCTTTTATACCCTTTCTTGCCAGCCACGTTGTGGAATACTTGGACGCGTGTGATGGAGCATTGTCCTGCATGAAAATCATGTTTTTCTTAAAGGATGCAGACTTCTTCCTGTACCACTGCTTGAAGAAGGTGTCTTCCAGAAACTGGCAGTAGGACTGGGAGTTGAGCTTGACTCCATCCTCAACCCGAAAAGGCCCCACAAGCTCATCTTTGATGATACCAGCCCAAACCAGTACTCCACCTCCACCTTGCTGGCATCTGAGTCGGACTGGAGCTCTCTGCCCTTTACCAATCCAGCCACGGGCCCATCCATCTGGCCCATCAAGACTCACTCTCATTTCATCAGTCCATAAAACCTTAGAAAAATCAGTCTTGAGATATTTCTTGGCCCAGTCTTGACGTTTCAGCTTGTGTGTCTTGTTCAGTGGTGGTCGTCTTTCAGCCTTTCTTACCTTGGCCATGTCTCTGAGTATTGCACACCTTGTGCTTTTGGGCACTCCAGTGATGTTGCAGCTCTGAAATATGGCCAAACTGGTGGCAAGTGGCATCTTGGCAGCTGCACGCTTGACTTTTCTCAGTTCATGGGCAGTTATTTTGCGCCTTGGTTTTTCCACACGCTTCTTGCGACCCTGTTGACTATTTTGAATGAAACGCTTGATTGTTCGATGATCACGCTTCAGAAGCTTTGCAATTTTAAGAGTGCTGCATCCCTCTGCAAGATATCTCACTATTTTTGACTTTTCTGAGCCTGTCAAGTCCTTCTTTTGACCCATTTTGCCAAAGGAAAGGAAGTTGCCCAATAATTATGCACACCTGATATAGGGTGTTGATGTCATTAGACCACACCCCTTCTCATTACAGAGATGCACATCACCTAATATGCTTAATTGGTAGTAGGCTTTCGAGCCTATACAGCTTGGAGTAAGACAACATGCATAAAGAGGATGATGTGGTCAAAATACTCATTTGCCTAATAATTCTGCACTCCCTGTATTAACATGGCAGGTACAAAAACACTACTGGTGTTGGTGTTTAGTTTAAACCTTTAACTTTACATTGGTGCTCGGTAAAATGTTGCTTTGGTACGCAGGGAAAAACTTTGGCATTGTTGCTAAGAAAAACACTTTGCATCAGCAAAAAGCATTTACAGTGGCCAACCAGCTGTATGGAACACACAAAAAGGGAATGCATAGAGCAGTGTTTCTCAACCTTTTTCCAGTCTGGGCACCCTTAAAAAGTATTTTCAGTCTTGAGGCACCCGCAGTCCAAGGCTTGGTTCACATTACGGTGTGTCGCAGAACACAAGCAAAATCGCGCTCATTCCTGACACAGACAAATGCTCTGCTCTTTAGGGATACCATTTTGGTACCCCCACACATTGAAAAACGTGGGATGCGTTTGCTGCAGTGCAATAAAAAAAAAAAAGGTTGGAGACTTGTTTTCCTGCATTTTTGTGGTTACAGAAGCCCATTAAAAGGAATGGGCTGCCCTACATGCAGCTACACAGATGTGAACCAAGGGCTTGTTCACATGTCATAGGGGCGGTAAAACCACATGGTCGAGCCATTTTTACCACCCCAACTTCTCCATCTTTAGCTGCAGAGGCAGCAGATGGGGGTGTTCACATGCTGTGGCTGCAACTGGAGGTATACCGAGGGTGAATGGGGCTGCACTGCAACTGTGTGCATGTTGCGGTGCAGTGATGCTGCATTTACAGGCTTTAAAACGGGTGGTAAAGAGGCAGAAGCCTACAAAAAGCCATTCTGATGGTACAGGAAAGTAACTTCTACACATACATACAGACACATGCTTACACATGCATGCATGCATACATACACAGTCACATGTGCACACACACAGGGCCGATCCTAGGGTCACAGACGCCTGGGTGCAGAAATATTTCTGGTGCCCCCACATGGACATGGTCATCTTATCAACTCCTCCACACTAAAAATGTTATATGGAAACGACTCAAACACAGAGATGCTCCCCTAACACGGACAAAGAACACGTCGGGCACAGACTGCCCCCCAGCGACGTCACTGCACGGCTGGTCTCTCTCCACACGGACAGCCGCGGCTTCGCTCTCCTCCTCTGACAGGAGGAGGGGGGACAGGCTTGGGCAGGAAACAGTGGCGGTGACTGACCGAGAGCTGCCTCTGGACACAGACAAGGAGAGAACGAGGAGGGAGGGGAGCACTCTGGCGCTCCAGTGCCCCCCACCTCTGTGGCGCCTGGGTGCACTGCACACCACGTGCCTGCCTAGGATCAGCCCTACACACACACACACACACACACATGTATAAAGCCATTTTAAAATTAATCTAGCTTCTAGCTCAGTACTTTTCCAGATTCCTCATTCAGCGGGGTACTGCACTCTAGGGGGAAGCAGAGAGCACAGAACACTCCTCTGTACTTTACTTTCACTTTTGAAGCTGACAGAACTTCTCACAGTTCGGCAGGAGAGCAGGCTGAGCTGACAGCCTTCTCTCCACTGACCCCGTGGCACACCTGAGAACCTCTGACGGCACACCAGTGTGCCGCGGCACACTGGTTGAGAAAGGCTGGCATAGAGAACCAATCCAGAGGAGGCTAAAGGTGTTGGGAGAGTCATTAGAAAGGGTTCTAATAGTAAACCAGGAGGTCAAGGCAACGTTGTGTATAATCTTTGCTTTGTTAAAGTTGGTGGAATAATATTCAGGAAAAAGGCAGTTCAGGATACATCAGTTTATGAAGAATTACTTTTCTTGCCTCCAAAGACGAAATGGCTTTTTACTGCCCATAGTGATCTTGGCTCCATGTACATTCAGAATACCAAGGATCGCCAAGTTCGGAGTTAAAGGGATAACATTTACTAGTATTTACTAAGTAGGATCAGTAGTACAGTGGGCCACAGCTTTCCAAAAGCACTTAATCTAGGGACGGACCCAAAAGACATTGTTAAATCCTAGTCATGACTACATTTAGAAGGTAGATTGAGTCTCACTAAAGTAGATCTTTGTATGGCGAGACAAATGATTCATGGTATATAGCATTATTTTCCATTAACTGGAGGCAGTTATTGTGCTCCATGCCCTATTAAAGTGTTAAGAGTATCCATTGATGGTGTAGGACAGTGGTCTTCAAAACTGCAGCCGGGGGGGGGGGGGGGGGGGCAGAGGCCAGATGCAGCCCTTTCCTTGCCTTTTATCTGGTCCTGGTTGTCCATGCCTGATACTCTACTCGAACTACACCTATCCTGGAGGGAAGGCTTCCACACCCTTGGGAGTCGTTTTGGTGGAGCTCCACAGTGTCCGGCAGTGAGCACAGAGCATACTAGGACTTGGGCCCTCAGGCCACCCCCATGAAGTCTGTTTCTGATTGTTTGGTCAGAGACAATCACGCCAGTGGCCTGCTCGAGGTCCTTTTGTAGGGCTCTGACAGTGCTTATCCTGTTCCTCCTTGCACAAAAGAGCAGATACAGGTCCTGCTGATGGGTTAAGGCCTTCTACGGCTCTGTCCAGCTCTCCTAGAGTAACTGCCTGTCTCCTGGAATCTCCTCCATGCTCTTGAGACTGTGCTGGGAGACTCGGCAAACCTTCTGGCAATGACACGTATTGATGTGACATCCTGGAGGAGTTGGACTGCCTGTGCAACCTTTATCCTCCCTGGGGTTGACTACATTTTCTGCAACATGAATCAGGGCATAGATGAATATTGTATAGGAAATTTTGTTCAGTAAGCTCTCTGGAGAATAAACGGTTATGTTAGACTATGGGAGGGAGATGGCGAGCAAAATCACTTGTAGTATTTTCTCTCGTATATCAAGAGGTATTGTACCATTATCTCTCTCCCATTTATGCCTACATGAGAGCAGAATGTTAACATCCTGCTGTTGTCTGTGTTCAGGTCAGTTGACCAGTCTTTTTCTACTGGTAGGCCTGTTGCTGCAATTTGCCTATTTTTGTTTGTTTTTTGCCCATCCCTCAATTTTTATTGTTTGAGGATGCCCCATGATCTAAGAATACGTGTTGATAAAGAAGTGGTGTTGTGCTGTTACCTGTATTCCTTTCTTTGGAGAAGAGTATAGGACACAGGTCCCACACCTTTCTTGCAGGGACTCTGTCTGCTAATCTCCACTGAGCAGGCGGCTGGCTTGTCCATGTCTGCTTATACAAAGCAGACGCAGATGCAGCCCGCTCACCTCTATGGGCTGTCGGATGTAAATGGGCCACCTGTCAATTTACACCCTTTGGTCATCCGATCCGATGACAGATGAGGTACGTTTCTTAGTGGCTAGGATCAGATGGGATGTCAGCGGTTTATGTTTGGTGACACGCGCAGCTCTATAGAAAGCAATGGATGGTTCGATCATGTACGCCTAAAAAAACAAAATGGGCCTAACGGTATAATCACGCATCCACAATTTTAAACATTGGGGCCAGATGAAGGCTGACTGACCTGCCACAGGGCTACTTGATTTGTAATGTTATCAATGCTTTTGTTTTAGAACATAAAACATGTTGCCCTATTGAGAAATAAACTTATTTTTACATTGGATTGGTATTTTTTAGTGCAGTGGTATTTTTATGTATGTTTGTAATGTTTGTTTTGCATTATCACATGTGTTGATTGCATGTATCTATGTGTGCAGTGGAAAAGAATTTGAATGGATTTTCAACAGAACTGGTCTTTGAAAAATAAATTTGATTTATTGTAGTGCTTAATGTTGTTCTAATAACTGGTTATGATGGACTGACTGTGAAGCTGTTGGTTGCTTTCCTGTTTGATTGGAATTGATCCTAAAATTGTTTTAAGTCCTCCTTTTTATTTATGCATTTGTTTTAAAACTACAACTAGTTTCATTTACAATTTGTAGGAGGAAATGGATGTGAGGCTTTCAATACAGGAAGCCCTATCTATGATGGTTGGAGCTTATACAAACTTGGAAGGTGCTCAGCTAACGCTAATGGAAGCACTGGTTGGATCATATTTGGTGAAGGTAAGGGCTCATTGTCTTCTACAACAGTATATGTTACCTAATTGTCTTTGGTCAAGTTCTGGCAGTAATTTTGAGAATAACACAAATGCAAATAAATGGTCAATGTTTAAAATCTAATCCTTGAAAGAAAACATGCATCCAGAGAGCTATGTAGTAGTCAGTTATCGGCCTGTCCTGAAAATTCTAGTTGTTTATCTCCCATGATAATACTATTGCTGCAGTGGCCTGAAATGAGTATGCAATTCAGGAGTTTGTTTGACCTTCCAATTAGGGTTGTCCCGATACCACTTTTTTGAGACACAGTACAAGTACCGATACTTTTTTTTTCAAATACTCGCTGATACCGAATACCGATGATGCTTTTTTTTTTTTTTTTTTTTACAGTGATTTATTTTTATTACTTTTTTACAGTGATATTTTTTTTTTTTAGAAGGGGGGGGGTAGTGGATTGTCAGTGTGTGGTGTGTTTTTTTTATTTTTATTACTATTTACATTTTATTTTTTAAATTATTTATTGCAATTTTTTTTATCAGCCCTGTTGGGGGGGCTTTGGTGAGATATCAGGGGTCTTAACAGACCTCTGACATCTCCCCTTTTGAGACAGGGAAAGGGACTAGGGACACAGATTCCCCTGTCCCTTTCTCAGCAGCCTCAGCTGCGCTGAAAATTAATGGAGAGAAGACAGCCGCTTCTCTTCATTCATAAACTGAAACATTGTAATCACAGTTTACGATGTTTGTTATGTGAATGGACAGAGTCAGTGATTACTGACTCTGTCCATTCGGACAGTAAGGAGCCGGGTTTTCCAGCTCCTACCGCCGCTCTCCATCCTGACAGTTCCAGGGGGACACGGAGGGACATGGAAACGGTGCGGGGGACACGGAGGGAGAAGGAAACAGCGCGGGGGACACGGAGGGAGAGAGACTGCAGCAAAACGGAGGGGGCTGGATGAGGACACGGTTACAACCACCGATCACCGCTGATTTTTAAAGCAGCTGAAAGCCGCTGCAGGGGGGGTGAAGAGAGAAGCGGAGAAATTACTTTTAAATCTATACAGCAGTGATCGGTGCTTGTAACTTCCCCATGCACTAATCACTGCTGACTGTAAAAAGTATCGGGTGGAGCATCGGGAGCATTTGCCCGAGTACAAGTACTTGGGCAAATGCTTGGTATCGGTCCTGATAGCGATACTAGTATCGGTATCGGGACAACCCAACTTCCAATCTGCTTGCTTGTTAGGGGCTAGTGACTAGAAACATTTTGGAAGCCACAAACAGTATAGCAACTACTATTCTTAGAAAAAGATCAGCAGTGGCACACCCTGTACATGTCTTAGTACAGGTTCCCTTTTAAGAAGTTTAATGCAAATTATCCTTGAATTTCTAATATAGTCCATTTTAGTTTCCATTGTTGTCTATTTTCAGACTTTTGTAATGCACTTAAACGACTTTATTTATTTTTTAGCCAGAAGTTCAAGTCCGACAAGTAGCTGTGAAATTTGCAAGCAGTGTTTTTTCCCCTGACCACATACCTTCCAGATACTTGCTGTTGCTATCGGCAGGAGACCCGTAAGATTTATTCACTATTTATTTTTCCCGAAAATTACTTATGTTTTTGTGTGTATATATGTGTGTGTGTGTGTGTGTGTGTTTGTTTCTTTTTCACATCATATCTCACAAATTTCAATATTACAGCGCTTTGGTGTTAAAATTAATAATATACAGTACTGTGATTAATGCATAAATACAAGATTTATAGTGACAGTCATTAAAAAGTGATCAAAGACTATATTAACTCTTAAACATTTTTATAAAATGCTCGGTGCTCCACATTTTAAATGCGGCAATACACCTTTTTCAAATAGTACTGTACTTCACTATGTATACCTTCTCTCTTTATTAAGCCTGGTAGAATTCAAGCTGCTTTATTAAGCAGCAACCTGGAGATCTAAACTAAACATACCTTAAAGCTTTGTGGCACCCCCACCACCAGATACAAGCTTGTCTGACCCCCAGACTGAAAAGCCGAGGGTCCATTATTTCTGGTGAGTAGGAGGATAACGGGGGATGAAAATTGTATGATCCCTTTGGATAATTTCAGATAAATTGTCCTGATTGGCTCTCGAAAGCTGTGTACTAATGATCATATTATCTTAGATCACTTCAAAAGCAGTATTTTTCATCCCATTTTTCTGATCATGTGTACTAGGCTTTCATCTCCCAGTACACATTAGTGGCCGCGTGTTCTGCATGGCTTGCTAGTGTGAACGAACGCTTAGTGGCAGTTTACACAGTTAAAGTGGTTGCAGTTGGCTGAGAGACCACTGCAGTGCCAATGGCTTCTGCTGCTGTCAATTAGCCAATCAGAGGGGGCGGGGCAAAACCGCAGCTCTGTGTTTGAATGGACAATGTAAGCTGTGGCTCGGCTCGGGTGCCCCCTTATCAAGCTGCTTTTTGTGGGGGCACTTGACAGGAGGGAGAGGCCAGGAGCACTGAAGAGGAACTCGAGAAGAGGAGGATCTGGGCTGCTCTGTGCAAATTCACTGCAAAGAGCAGGCAAGTATGACATTTGTGTTATTTTCAAAGGAAAAAATAAATAGACTCTACAATCGCAAGTATGAGCTGTTGAACAAACGTGCTAAAGTAGCAATGTCTTTGCCTCTGGGGTTTATGACAATACAGTGATGTATTCTTTAAATCATCTTTTCTTTTTCTTTTTTATAAACCTTTCATGTGGTAACATCACATTTCAATCATCTTTTGCATTGTATTTTGAACCTAATGTCACTACATCATTATTTGTAGTTCTTAGGGAAACCTGGATGTTTATGATGCCTGTTATAACTTTGATAGAACAATTATGATAAAATTGTGAAATTTTAGTACTATTGCTACTTTTTTTGTTTTATATAGACGAGAAGAGGTTTATGGAGAAGCGCAGAGAGCACTCAGGTCATTTTCTGTTGGGGATAAAGATGTTTCTTCACCAAAACTTCCCTCTTTCCCAGTGATGGTCAGCCACATAGTAGAAAAGGTAACTGTACTGGTCTGCATTGGTGGTACATGGACTAGAATTTGTCCTGCTATGTATGCAGTGGCCATAATAGTAAACTGAAGATTGTAAAAGGATTGCTATGAATTACAGCACTACCAGGTGCACATTATTTTTCTGACTGTTCTGATGATTTAACTTGATTATCACATTTGACTTCAGGCAGGATATTTATATAGACAGGTGTGATAATTTTGTGAAAATAGTGCAGCGCTGCGTATCTATAAATCTTGTATAAACATAATTTTACACATTCCATAAAACAATTTATGAAAAAAGAAAATAACTAAATGATAAAAAACAGTTCATATGTAGGTTTCCAAAGCTGTCACCGCTGTGAAAAATTCTATTTAAATGGGTCCAATATTCAGTGCACCACCACTACCTGCCTGCTCACCTCAAGGATGAGTATAAAACTCATAGACAGATCACTCCATGTGTCCACCACGATCATTCCACTTTACCAATGGTAGAAATTCCTACAGTCTCTAGACTCCACCTCTGCGTGGGTAATCAACGTTTAAATTGTCTCCAAACACCACCTTCCTCCATTCACTTTTTTAATAATCAATCCCACTTATATATCCAGGGGTTAAGGACATGAAACAAAAAACACAAGTACCATAGTGTTCTCTGCTTTTGGATTTATTAAAAAAAGCCCCCCTAAAAAGTTACTTACAAAAAATAACAATTTTTTTTTTCTTTTTTTATAAATTGTTTTATGGAATGCATAATTATTTGTTTATATAAGATATATAGATATGCAGCGCTGCACTATTTTCCCAAAATTAATATTGCAGTAGGTGTGGTGTAAGTGCTCAGCAGCTGTGTAGACACCTTAGAGGGTTATTTTTGTTGTGGTTTTTTTTTTTTTTTTTTTTTCTCGTGTCGTCATAGGAGTCATTTATTAGTATTGTGGCGCTGATTGTTTTTATCACAGTAGACAGGTGTGTGCTTTTCCAAATCATGTCCAATTAACATAATTTACCACAGGTCGACTCCAATTTGTAGAAACATCTCAAGGATGGTCAGTGGAAACAGGATGCACCCGAGCTCAATTTTGAGAGCCCTTTCACATGGCGCCGCCCCGAAAATCGGCGGTAAAACACTGCTATCTTTAGTGACGCTTTACCGTCAGATTTTCAATGGGCAGGAGCAGTAAGTTCTGAGTGAATGGAACAGCTGTTTTAGGACATTTTGCAGGGGCTATTTTTAATGCTATAACGCCTGCAAAACACCCCCATTGTGAAAGGTGTCTAAGTGTCATGGCAAAGGCTGTGAATACTCGTGTTAGGCTCCTTTCACACAGAGCTGACCGCTTTTCGGTCCGCTCCGTGTGTCCGTCGGCTCAGCGGGGGATCCCTGCTGAGCGGACAGGGTGGTCCCCGCACACTGTGCAGGGACCGCCCTGTCTCTCCTCCTCTCTCCCCTATGGGGAATCGGATGGAAACGGACCGTCTGTCCGTTTGCATCCGATCCGTTTGGCTGGACGGAAGAAAAATAGGACATTCTTACGTCTGAAAGAACGGATGCGGATCTAGCGGACGTTAGCAGATGCATCATCCGCTAACGGATCCGCTCCCATAGGGGTTCATTACAAGTCTGTAAACGGACTTGTAATGAACGGACGAGCGGACATGTGAAAGGGGCCTAAATGAGTTTTTGTTTTGTTGTTGTTTAGCAACATCTGCAATACAACAATAGGAACAATTCCTGAGATGGTTCCAGATAACTGAAAAAAAGAAAAATTGCATCTTATAGTAACAAAAAAAAAAAGAACTGAAAACAAAACACCTACACATAGGAATTTATACAATTGGGCATTTGGGTTCGATGAGCATGACTGTTCAGTACCAACCACAGAGACCTCATAATCCACATCAAAATGCAAGCAACTCCTTCTCTTTATATGTGAAGATCTAATCTTACATTTCAGGCAATGTACATGTTTCAAAAAGTTTTATCCAGTGCCCCCAGATTTTATAATTTGAGGACATGCTTTAGCCTCATAAGTGAGCTTATAGATCGGTTAATACCTGATTGAGTGACTTCCATTAATTAAGGGGCACTACCGTTGAGTGTATGCATTGCAATACCACCGTTTTTCTAGCATAAAACAGTAAGACATTTTGAAATTGTTTATGGAATGAACTTAAATCTCCATATGCACCATTTTGGGCTACACCTATTAGGAAGATCAAAATTAGTATAAAGGGCAGAACAGAACGGTCGTATTTTTTTCACAATTCCATATCATATGAAGTACATTTTCCTTCAATCCTATGGCACTTAGACACACTGCACTATCCCACTTGCACGTCCTGAAGAGCCAAAGTGGCATATAATAATGATCTATGAAAAATGCCTAATAAAATGATCCAATCTCTAGTTGAGATAGTAGTAACAAAATAAGTATCAAGAAGCTCCTCCTCAGTTTTCCTCTGAGTGGTCTGGAATATCTGATGACCAGCGGTCTCTCAAAGATTTTAATCGGGTAGGCCTATTCTATACTACAGTAGGTGGAGCTCAAGCCCATGTGCTCCAGTTGTAATAAAGCTTTTTCAAGGATAGAATTAAAAATGGACCCCTCTAGCCTAGGTGAGTTCCAGCTGCATGTTTCTTTTTTTTTTTTTTTTTTTTATTTTTTTTTTTAAGTAAAAAATGTATTAAGTTGAAAATGTTTTCAGATCAATTGATAATTTAAAATACAACAGTGAAACCTTATACTTGAGTTTTACTGTCTCTGACTTTTGCATTTTTAATATTTAGTATACAAAATAATATACATTAAAGCTGAACTTTAGGCATACTGAATATAAAAGATAAGTTAATGCAGATCCGTGTTTGTTAACACATCACATAACATCCTCAAATCATTTTTTTCTATATAATTTTATTAATTTTCCAACAATACAAAATACAATACCCAATACAAACATACAACATACAATGGTCTTAATATGTACCCCATACTAAAAAGAAAAGAAAGGGGAGACAAGTTCTACCATTACAAATACTAAATTTTACCTCCGCCCATTTCGGGCCCAGGATTATACCTCCTGCATATTCTTATCAGAGATAAAATCACCCAATGTGGGGGAGGGGGAACACAGGGAGAGGACAGAGAGGAGGGAGGAAAGGGGGAAAAAAAAAATTATAATAATTTGTTAATTAATATATATAAAGGGGGAATTGATTCCCCTATATTGTGAGAATTATCTATCTACTATTAAGAGGAAGATTTCCACGATTTGTGCATATTTAGTGTAAAAAAAAATATATATATATATATATATATATATATATATATATATATATATATATATATATATATATATATATATATATATATATATATATATATATATATATATTATATATAATGTATGTGTTTTCTCTGAAAATAGATTGATCTTTTTTTTCTCACAATATAGGGGAATTTGACTCCCCCTTGATCATTTTGAATCTTTTTTATTTTATTTTTTTTCTTCTTATTCTTCATACACTTTAGTATGAAAATAATTTGGAAATGTTTTCTTTTAACAGTAGGTTGATTACTTTCACAACGTCGGATCTTGAATTCTTGTTGCAGTGTCACCAAAGTTTTGAATTGGCTCTGCTCATACAATTGGTGTATGTGTATTTTAGTCCCTTCCTCCACTATCAATAAGCTTCAGGCAAATTAGAAAAATGTGGAAGGGTTGGGTTGAACCAAAGAGGACGGTTAGGAGAAATTACATTTGAAGTATCTGACACTAGGGTTAAATGATGCTTATATATTTTCAGGGAAACGTTTTAATTATGTCCGTGCCTTCAGTAACATGTACTTTTTTTTTTTCCCCCGGTAAATCAGGTTAGCTTCATCCACAGTAGCGGCGTTATTCAATTGGGGGGAAAAAAGCCACCAATGTACATAGACTAATTGTGCGGCATAATACAATTTAGGTTTGGTAGAGTTAATCCACCCTGAGACACAGGCAACTGTAGGGTTTCTAAGGAGATTCTGGGGTGCTTTGGGTACCATAGAAAGGACGATAGGAGAGGGTCAATCTCTTGAATGATCCATTTAGGTATGTCAATTGGGAAATTGGATAAAATATACACGAATTTGGGTAGAAAAACATCTTAAAAAGATGAACTCGTCACATCAGTGTTAATGGTAAGGGTAGCCCAGCTAGTCGATTTATTTTTGAAGGAGACTATGCAAGGTAAAAAGGTTATTTGCAATATAAGTAGAGACTGGTAATTGCACTGTCATTTTTAGATACTTAATCGAGGAAGCAATTTGAGGGAGATCAAATGGAATGGAAGGGTCCAGTTTACCTTAAATTAGGGATGTCGGTTAATATTCTTCACAATCGTGGGGATCTTTGTTAGGTTTAAGAATTGGAACCACCCACTAGCGCTTCATGCATAGATTGGGGGGGGGGGGGGTCCATTTAAAAAAATGGTATAATAGAAGTTGCACAACCTGGGGACTGAGGTATATCTATGGGTCAAATACCATTCTATGGGAAACCTGTCTGGGCCAGGCGTTTCTATGTTTAGCAAAAGCCTTTAGTGCTTGATTTATTTCTTCTACCAAAATGGGTTCGTCTAGGGACATTTTGTTCCAGCATTAGCCTAAGAATAGGGATAGAGTCTACATACTTAAAGTTCTGGAGGGGTAAAATGAGCTTGGGATCTTTATAGTTCTGAATAGAATTGTAAAAAGCAATATACAATCTTTTCTTGGAATGCGTGGAGAGTAGCAGAACTGTCATAAATTCTGGTAATGGTAATCAGGTCTAGTATTGGTTTGGCCAAAAAAGCCAGGAGCTGCCCATTTTCATCTCCTAAGTCAAAGACTTTGATGTTGGTAAAGAAGCCGTTTTAGTGCCTTAGCCAATTAAAGCCAATTCGATGCTATCTGCACATCCCCCTCCTAGCTAATGTAGGGAAGAAGGGTCCGGAACATGGGTTACTAGAGATTAAGGATTCCTATCGGCCAAGTCAGGATATCTGTTCGTGTTTTTTTTTTTATACATTTTCAAAGATTTCAAACAAACTTTTTAAATGTTGTCATTATGGGGTATTGTTGGTAAAATTTTGTGGAAAATGAATTTAATCCTCTTTGGAATAACATAACAAAATGTGGAAAAAGTGAAGCCTAGATAAGCATGTTACTGCTGTAAATGGAAACATTTCTAAAGCTCAAAGGACACAGCTGCTAAATAGTCAACATTCTACATCAGGGTTTGCTATCCAGTGGCTTTCCCCTCTAATCTTGTGAGATTGTTCTATTTTTAACAGTAATACTCATAGCAATTTATACCGATTGGGGGGTCTGTGTTTGTGGGAGTTATGGTAGTCGGAGGATGTAAGCATTCTATGCTTTATTAACAGAAGAGAACTCTCCTTGAAATGTATTGATTGTAGCATCTAATGAGGCTATTTTAAGCTGCTTTTTTTTTTTTTTGGAATGGATCAATGTGTTTATTAGACTTTGCCTATTATAGTGGCAGAGTCTCTGTAAAAAAAAAATATATATTAACTCCCCCTTTTATCCTGTTATCTTTTCAATAGGCTTCCAGTCGGATGAAGACTCCTGTAAAATTTGTAACGGCCACATCTGTGCTACCATTTAACCCTGCAGCATTTTTAGAGGTACAGTGTTGACTACAAAACATTTTTATGGTCCTCTTAACCAAGAGACCCAGACTGAATTCACTAAAACAAAAGAATTTCTATATATATATACATATATATATATATATATTTTTTTTTTTTGTGTGTGTGGGGCTGTTATATTCCGTACATTACATCATATTTTCACAAAGCAAGCCAAATGGGTATTGCTTCTGTATTTGTAAACGCTAAATAATAGTACAGGGGTCTATGCCAGGAGGTGAGAGTACCTAGAGTGACGTTTGGTGGAGGGATTGTCACTTTTTGTGGATCTTCAACACTGGTGGATCATCTTTATGGACTCTTACTTGCTACATGCTTAATTTATATTTAAGAATATTTAAAATATTCTTTGAAAATGTTTTGTTTTTACATATCACCTGATTCATGGACTTCACTTGCTACATGCTTAAAATATTATTGTGATTTTGCACGCCACAATTGTTTTTTACATTTATTTAGGTTTATATTTATGTGCTGCACCTTTTCCTGTATCATTTTTTTGTTGCTAAAAAATAGCTCATTTTGGGTCTATAGTGAGCATGCAGTTTGCCAGAGGTTTTCCAAACATTTGTTTGCATCAATGAACATTTATTTTACATGAATATGTGTGACTAAAATTATGACTGTTGCATATACAGAAAAATGTTAAAGGAGAAATTTTAGGGTTTTCAAAAAATAAACCTACACACTCCCCTTCCTACTGCAGCATTGGAATGCTAAGGCTGTCCCCTGCCGACTCTAATGCCGCGTACACACGATCACTTTTCGGCATGAAAAAAAAAGTTTTTCCAACTTCATCATTAAAAACGATGTTGCCCACACACCGTCGTTTTAAAAAAAATGCTGAGCAAAGCGCGGTGACGTACAGCACGTATGATGGCACTCTTAAAGGGGAAGTTCCATTCAAGCTCCTGTCTCATAACTTGCTTCTGAGCATGCCCAGGTTTAAAACTTTTTTAACGTCGTTTTAGCCCACACACGATCATTTTTCACAACCCAAAAAAACATTTTTTAAAACAATGTTAAATGCAGCATGTTCGAATTTTTTTTTTTGGTTGTTTTTTAGAAGATGAAAAATGATGTGAAGCCCACACACGATCATTTTAAATTACGTTTTTAAAAACGTTGTTTTTTTTCATGCCGAAAAGTGATCGTGTGTACGCGGCATAAGTCCATGAGCAATCATGCGACAACTGATTTTTATTTATTTTTTGTTCAGTTGGCTCTAAACAAAGAGCAGTGACTGTCGCCAGTTTCTGCTTATGCTCCTCCAGCACTCACTAGAGCATCGGGCTGGTCAGGGGTCAGGCGCAGATGGCTTTGGCTCTCAACTGAGTGCGGAGAGCCGTAGCGAACAGTCAATCAGGCATCTGGATGAATCCCCGACGATATGGTGACGTCAGCTGACATTGGGCTTTAGCCCACTATTGGCTTACTCTGGGTCACAAGAGCGAAAAAGTAAGTCATCTCCTGTGACCCAGCTTTAGTGATGGTTTTTGTATGTAAGGAATTATAAAGGTGCCATTTTAGGCACATGTTTATCTCTTTTCATAATATCTATTCTGTGGAATATTTATTGGTTACATGTATTCCTTTTGACACAGATAATCCTTTATTTAAGAATGTGCCTGGCTCATGGTGCTGGTTTGGACCCAACATGTCAGTCATTGGCAGACATGCAAGATCAAGCTCCAGCTATTGGACGTTATGTGAGAGAACTAATGACTAACGGCTTCACTGATCTGGAGTCCACCAACTCGAAGATAGAAGACATGAACCCTGTGGAAATGTACATAAGCCTTATGCAGCAACTGTTGTCTTCAGCTGGAGGTAGCCACTGATCCTTACTAGTACTTTTTATTCTTTTTTTTTTTTTTTTTTTTTTCTCTTGTCTTTATCATTTGAAGCCCAAATATAGCATTGATTTAGACATGTTGTATACATCTCATTTCAGGCTTGCAAGTTATGTATTGCCTTTTGGAAGCAGTGTCCGTGTATCCACAGAAGTTAGCTACCACTCTGTTGGACAAAGTAGACTGGATAAAAGTAAGAGCTAGCTATTGTCTGTGTCATTTATTACTATTAAATGTGTGCTTAGATGTCACGTTTCCTTCCTACCCCTGCAAACTTGCATTTTATTTAGGTTTTCCATTTTTGTTTCTTCTTGCTAGCCAGTGTTTCTAGCTACCTTTTTTGTTTAATGGCATTTTTTATTTTTATTTTTAATTTATAGAGTTTAATGATTTCTAACAAGGAAGAGATGCGGGAGCTGGCAGCTCAGCTGTATGCTGTAGTTGTTTCTACTCTACCTAGTTCTGAGATAAAGTCAAAACTGCAGAACCTTATCAAGAGTGCGAAGGATGTACATGTGAGTAATGAAGTTCAACCTGGAAATAGGAACATATGCAAACTTTACTTGCAATTGTAGGATATAATGTTTGAAAAACATACTACAAAGTGTGGGTCTCTGTGGTTCAAATATGCACGTCATAATCCTTTGGGAGAAATGTATGACCAGACTTCAATATATACCCATCTTTAGCTGTTTGAGTTTGTGAAGTTTGCCTTTACAACAGCCGTTTTAAACCTTTTTAGTATGGAGAAACCACTTTCAGGTCTTGGGGAACCCTGGCTAAAAGCTACAGCTCACGAGTTGGTGTATCTAATTAAAAACAAGAATAAAACATGTTTTTGTAAATTGCAACACTGTAAAACACCACTCAAAATGTATTTTTTGAGTGGTATTTAATCGCCACTGGGTTTTGTATTTTGCTAAACAAACAAAAGACCAAAAATGAATAAAAAAAAAAGTATTTTTTTCTTATTCACTGATGGGGCCGCACTAATTTCAGTGTAAACAATGTACCGAGGGCCTTGCCGAATTGCTGTCTCTCCTTTTCCTCACGCACACGTGAGCGTGATTCTGGGAGGACGTCAATGTATGACCTCCCAGAGTTATCGAGCCCCACTGTAGCCGTCGGGAAGTGGTTAAAGCTCACTTTTCTTGCCACCACGTGTATGCGCGTTACGTGGTCGGCACAAGGTTAAAGGAATTCTCCCTCTGATTACTTACAGGATGCTTCTTAAACCGACAACTTCACCTCCTCTTTATTTTTCCCTGAGCCATCCTGGTCCTGCCAAACCCTCACCCCAACCCCTTTCCTAGAATTATCTAAAAATAAAAGACAAAAAAAAAAGAAGATTTTTCATGCCCATTAGGGCATGAAAAATCTTTTTTTTTTATTTATTTTTTTATGATGGTGCTTTTTGGCTTTAGAAGCTGCGTAGTACCACCACCTTTTAAGTCATAAAGACCTTAAATAAACCAAACGACTCTTAACTCCCCATTTCCCCACACTGACTGGAACTTTATTGAATGTATTTTATCGTTACTAATTTCCTCTATACCTATATTGTTTCTGTTAGAAAAATATCCATAGAACCCAAAGGGATTTAACCAGGGCTTAAAGTGTATGCATAGCCAAAACTTTTTTTTTTTTTTTTTTTTTTTGGATTGAGTGGCAAAGGGTTGGAACGGCTGTAATGTTTTATTTATTTTTTGCTAAGTAGATTTACCCTCTCCTTTTAGCAAAAAGTTCATATTTTCAGGTTTGCATCAGCAACTCCTGTGTTAAACAAATACATAAAACATATGGCTGCCCTAACAGTTATAGCTAATTGTTGTGTTTTTTTATTTATTTTTTCTTACATTTAACCATTTATTTTTGCGATTCGGCACTGCGTCGCTTTAACTGACGATTGCGTGGTCGTGCGATGTGGCTCCCAAACAAAATTGGCATCCTTTTTTCCCCACAAATGGAGCTTTCTTATGGTAGCATTTGATCACCTCTGCGGGTTTTTATTTTTTGCGCTATAAACAAAAATAGAGCGAAATTTTTGGAAAAAACGATATTTTTTATTTTTTGCTAAAGTTAATATCCCCCAAAATGTATATAAAAAATGTATTTTTTCCTCTGTTTAGGCTGATACGCATTCTTCTACCTATTTTTGGTAAAAAGAAATCGCAATAAGCGTTTAACGATTGGCTTGCGCAAAATATGTAGCGTTTACAAAATAGGGGATAGTTTTATGGCATTTTTATCAATAATTTTTTTTTTTTACTCGTAATGGCGGCGATCAGCGTTTTTTTTTTTTTTTTTTTTAACCACTACTGGGCACTGTAGGCTTTGTGTGACCTCATATGTGTTTTTAACTGTAGGGGGGCGGGGCTGGACTTGTGACATCGATCGTCTTTCCCTATATCGGGGAATAGACGATCAGTGATAATGCCACTGTGAAGAACGGGGAAGGTGTGTTTACACACACACCTCTCCCCGTTCTTCAGCTCCTGTGACCGATTGCGGGACACCGGCGGCGATTGGGCCACGCAGCTTCGGACTGGGTCGTGGGCCCGCGCCCGTGACCCACAGCTGGGCACTTAAAGGGGACGTACCTGTACATGCTTGTGCCCAGCCGTGCCATTCTGCCGACGTATATGTGCAGGAGGCGGTCCTTAAGTGGTTAAACAAGCACTGAACCTGAAACCACCTTCTGCAGTTGATAGCAGTTTGGCCTACCTGTGGTTTACCTATTTCACAGGTTAATAATAATAATAATAATAATACCAATATCATAGAATTTTTTGGGCTTGGCCTTCTGTTTGTAATATGCCACTATCTACACATGGTGTAAATATATATGATGCCATAGCAGATGTTCGGAGATTCACTTGGTTGAGCTCTGTGTGTGTGTGTTCTCCCCAGATAGATCATGGAATTGGTACCCTTCAGTTAAAGCGGGAAACTTCACTTCCTTAATTAAAATTGACTATTTTTAAGACATATGTTTTTAGCATTCGTAAATAGATGGGAACTTATATCATATTTGCTTGTTAAAAAAACAACAATCTGCAATTTTCTGGTTTTCAGGCAAATTTAAGCAAATAAATGTCGTACATCGCAGAGGGGGAGGAGGGGTTTTCTTGGCAAAGCACTCCCTCCTGTCTGCATGCCTGAGCTAAGGGCATATGGATCCCAGGAAGTGAATGCTACATGAATCGTCTGCCCTTACCCAAGAAGGCACAGGCAGAAATGCTAGGGGGTGTTTTTTTAAAGTGATTATTTCTAATGGCTTCAGGCAATGCCTTGTACTTTTTGGCTAGCTTTATTTGTTGTGATCAATCTCTTGTACAAAAGTGGCATCCTAATCGTAAAATATGGATTTCCCGGCAAACCATGCCAAAGATGTGACTTCATGTTTCATGAATAGCAGTGTTTATTGATTTCTATAAAAATTGCTCATTTGTTATCCATACAGCACCTACATGCACACCCCATTTCCCAACAGGTTGGTACTAAAATGTGAATACAAAGAAATTCATTCAACTGTTTCTGATGTTTGCAGAACCCAGAGGCTCAGCATGGCTCTATCTTGACATTGGGCTACCTGATTTGGAGATATTTAGATAAATGTCACACGAATAAAGATGAGGTGGAAAGTATGGAGACCTCTGGACCCCTCTCTATATATAACCAGGATGAAATCATCCAGACTTGTGTAGAAACCATTGGTGAGACAAACTGAATTTTGATGTACAGTATAGGTTTGGGCAAAATGTGTTTATTAATGAATGCAATGCAATATCATTGGTTATTACATCTGTAAGTGTTCTTTCGAATTGTTTAATGAAAATGCTCATAAAAGTATGTTTGTTTGTTTCCCCTCCCTGCACAGGCATGTTTTTGGACAATTCATCTCCTTTGTTGTCAGTTGCTGCAGCTACAGCTTTAGGAGAGATTGGACGGAATAGATCCCTTCCCATACCTGATGACGGCCCTGGCTTCACCAAGAAGCAGCTTGTAGAAAATCTATTGGGCAGGATAACATCTGGCAAAGAAACTAATAAGGTCAATGTGCACTTAATTTCTATTGGCCCACAAGATCTATTTTAACTTACTCATTTGGTATAGCAAGATAGAGGGCAATATTTATTGGCACAGATTAAATTTTGATTTAGATAAAAAAAAAAATTCCTGAGAATAAAAATATATTGTAAAAAAAGGTTGGGGTTGTGGCGCCAAGTAATAGTGGTATTGCTGTACAGCAGACCGTTTTTTACTGTAATCTAGTCCTTTTTTATCAAATCAAAATAATAAAAATAAAGAAATAAAACCTGAAATGCTGGAATAGATGAATGGAATGGCGAAGAGAGCTCTGTTTTGTGATGTGTTTAATCTTCAAAAGAACAACGCTGCTCCCGGGTCAAGCCTGCCAGATGCCTGAGCAGAGACTCCAACATGTGCAAGAAAAAAACATAAAAATATATTAGTCATGAAAAGGTGTACAGTGTACTGGATAAAAATACATCAAAATTATAACAAAGCATTTTAAATTTGAATCACGATGGTGGAAAATCTATGCAATAGAAGTATGTAATTAAAGTGGTGAAAAGGTTTTTTAGTTTGGGTGATTGTAGATAAAAATGTATGACAATCAATGTTTTTGAAGTGGTTGTATACCAAGAGCCCCCCTCTGCTTCCGGAGTTACTTCTGGGTATCACGGGCTCCGGCGCTGTGATTGCCCGGAGCTACGATGACATGAGCCGCCGGTAGCTGCATACTTGCGGAAGCAATGGAACAGACGTGCCATTGCTTTAGTGCGCGGGTGCCAATGATGCTGGCACATGCTGATACAGGGGAAATCTACTAAACTGTGCAGGTTTAGGAGATATCCAGGGTAGCTACAGTTGAGCCTTATTTGATGCTTACCTGTGGTCAGAAGTGGTTGTAAAGGGTTTACAACCATTTTAAGGGCCAGTTCACACCACAAAAACATCCTCCAGATTCATTCCAGATGTGTTTCTGCATGCACGTTTTTGACGTGTTTCCGAGTGCTTTTTTTTTTCCGCTGTACTGGGGCCCGATGCATTTTTGATGTGTGTAGGTGCGTTCCTGTGCATTTTTGATGCGTTTTACCTCTTTCCAGTACAGCTCTGTGTAGAAAAAATGCAGCATATTCTACACCATGTAACCCAGGGCTCAAAATTTCAAGTCCTGAGCTACTAGCCAGGCCTTAAGGGTTACTCGCCACCAGTTGACCCAACCAATCCCTACCCTGCACCACCCCGAATTCCGCCTCTAAACACGCCCTCATAAATTATTCATAAATTACACTTGCATGTTTTATGCAGAATTAAGTTACAAACTTTATCAGTGCAGCCACACCTGTGCCCACCGTTGCGCCCCCTGCCCACTGTGCCCACCGTTGCGCCCTCTGCCCACTGTGCCCACCGTTGCGCCCTCTGCCCACTGTGCCCACCGTTGCGCCCTCTGCCCACTGTGCCCACCGTTGCGCCCTCTGCCCACTGTGCCCACCGTTGCGCCCTCTGCCCACTGTGCCCACCGTTGCGCCCTCTGCCCACTGTGCCCACCGTTGCGCCCTCTGCCCACTGTGCCCACCGTTGCGCCCTCTGCCCACTGTGCCCACCGTTGCGCCCTCTGCCCACTGTGCCCACCGTTGCGCCCTCTGCCCACTGTGCCCACCGTTGCGCCCTCTGCCCACTGCCCTCTGCCCACCGTTGCGCCCTCTGCCCTCTGTGCCCACCGTTGCGCCCTGTGCCCACCGTTGCGCCCTCTGCCCACTGTGCCCACCCTTGCGCCCTCTGCCCACTGTGCCCACCCTTGCGCCCTCTGCCCACTGTGCCCACCGTTGCGCCCTGTGCCCACTGTGCCCACCGTTGCGCCCTGTGCCCACTGTGCCCACCCTTGCGCCCTCTGCCCACGGTGCCCACCGTTGCGCCCTCTGCCCACTGTGCCCACCGTTGCGCCCTGCCCACTGCCCACTGTGCCCACCGTTGCGCCCTGCCCACTGCCCACTGTGCCCACCGTTGCGCCCTCTGCCCACTGTGCCCACCGTTGCGCCCTCTGCCCACTGTGCCCACCCTTGCGCCCTCTGCCCACTGTGCCCACCCTTGCGCCCACTGTGCCCACCCTTGCGCCCACTGTGCCCACCGTTGCGCCCTCTGCCCACTGTGCCCACCGTTGCGCCCTCTGCCCACTGTGCCCACCGTTGCGCCCTGCCCACTGTGCCCACTGTGCCCACTGTGCCCACCGTTGCGCCCTCTGCCCACTGTGCCCACCGTTGCGCCCTCTGCCCACTGTGCCCACCGTTGCGCCCTCTGCCCACTGTGCCCACCGTTGCGCCCTCTGCCCACTGTGCCCACCGTTGCGCCCTCTGCCCACTGTGCCCACCGTTGCGCCCTCTGCCCACTGTGCCCACCGTTGCGCCCTGTGCCCACCGTTGCGCCCTCTGCCCACCGTTGCGCCCTCTGCCCACCTGTGCCCACCGTTGCGCCCTCTGCCCACCGTTGCGCCCTCTGCCCACCGTTGCGCCCACTGTGCCCACCGTTGCGCCCTCTGCCCACCGTTGCGCCCACTGTGCCCACCGTTGCGCCCTCTGCCCACCGTTGCGCCCACTGTGCCCACCGTTGCGCCCTCTGCCCACCGTTGCGCCCACTGTGCCCACCGTTGCGCCCTCTGCCCACCGTTGCGCCCACTGTGCCCACCGTTGCGCCCTCTGCCCACCGTTGCGCCCACTGTGCCCACCGTTGCGCCCTCTGCCCACCGTTGCGCCCACTGTGCCCACCGTTGCGCCCTCTGCCCACCGTTGCGCCCTCTGCCCACCGTTGCGCCCTCTGCCCACTCTGCCCACCGTTGCGCCCTCTGCCCACCGTTGCGCCCTCTGCCCACCGTTGCGCCCTCTGCCCACCGTTGCGCCCTCTGCCCACCTGTGCAGAGAATCGCCCCAGGGAAAGATCATGGAGGAAGGACAAATTGTGTAAAGAGCGGCTGATCACTTCAGCCATGATGTATAGTCATGTGGCAGAAGAAAGTCGATAGGAATCATAGCTGTCTGACACAAGCGTGCACATCAACGCTGCTTATCTTGGTTAGAGGAGATCTGAGCGCTTCTGATTGCTGGAAACACAGGAGCTAAATGTATCCATTCGCGCACTCCGCCGCTTTATCTTACTGCGTGGAAATAAGATTGCCTTTATGACATTTGACTATAATGTGCCAGCGCAGTTTGACTCCTAATATTACCAGGGGAGGAGAAAAGCCCCGGAATTGCAATTGCCTCCGCTCGTTGTTACACACAGCCCCGCCTCCTGGCCCAGTGCCTGTATCAGATTGACAGAATGCCAGTCCAATGCTGGGACATGTTCTGTCTATCTGATACGGGCGTGGGGTCGGCATGCCGGAGGTAACGGCGCTCCCAGCTCCTCACCAGAAACAATTTTCCACTTGCACAATACGAGTAGGCAAGTGGAAAATTCGAGGGCTGATGTAACTTTCGATGTGTTTTTGGATGCAGAAAAAAGCACTGAAATGCAGTGGTGTGAACTAGCTAATAGGTCTGTGGTTGCAGAAAAAAAAAATCGTACCATCTATGGGCAGCTTTAGATTCCCCCCTTTTAGATAACAAGATTAATACGATTTTTGCTAGCACCTGCAGAATCGGGTGCTTTTTTTTTTTTTTTTTTTTTTTTTTGCATACTTTTATTTTTTCAGTGTTTCCTTTATTTTTTCAGGCCAAAGAACGAGCCATAAAGACATTGGGCTACTTTCCTGTTGGGGATGGAAGGTTCCCTCATCAGAAGATGCTGTTGCAGGGACTCATGGAGTCAGTGGAAGTAAGTTGCTGAGTACTAATATTTGTCTGAACTTCCCCAGTTCTTTGCACCTATTTAAAAGCAAATTGCTAATATTGGCCCATTAGCCATTAGAAAAAAATATGCCTCATGGCCTTAGACAGTAATCCCCAAGCTATCCCCAAGCTATGGCTTCCTGGCTAATTACTCCCTGCAAGCTGGATAGAAGTATTTGCTTTAAACAGAGTGGCAATGGTTGCCTTGGTAGCAATCTGACAGGCAGTATCGCGTCCAATGTATAGCAATTCCATCATCCCAAAAAGTAGTGTGGGACATGGAGTCTCCACAGATTTAAGTGCCAATGAACAACAATAATGGGGCACCATTCCTGCCACTGACACCAATGCTAGAGCACTAGATTCCTCCCACTAACACCAATGCCGGGGCATTTCTCCTACACCAGTTTTAAGGCACTAAAATGTTCCCCTTGGTTCCAGTGTTGGGGCACTATATTCCTGACTCAAATTTTTGGGCAATTCTGGCCAGACCTCTCCAGACAGTAGATGAGTTTACATAGGTCCCACTGGTTTCCACCAGTTCTGTGCTGATGGAACTACTGGACATCTTCCGATGTTAAATGGAAGTAAGTGTGCTGTGTCTCATCTGCTGCATTACGTTTCTTTGGCCGAATCACTGCATCTACGGTCCTCAAAATTGTGCGTTTCTTTGCTACTTTAAAAGAGTTTGAACTGCACATCTTTAAAAACCCAGTCTGCTTTGAAATATTTGCCTGGGAGAGACCTTGCTGATGCAGTATAATTACCTTGTGTCTTGATGCTGGGCTCAGTCTTGCCATGGTGTATGTATGACCTCTGACATGAAACTGTCTTCTACAACCTCACCATAGTAGAGTGAGAGAGTTTGGCTGTTCCTCACCTAGTTTTAAAGCAGAACTCTGGGCAAAAACTTTTTTCATAGTTTAATGCTGTTTTCCTACTTTTTTTGTAGAATATGTAGTCGGTCTTTTGATTGCCTCCTTAGTTCTTGTTTAAAAAAAAAAAGTAGTTTACAATCACTTTAACTATGCCGATCCCTGGAGACACACAGGGGGAGATGAAGCGTTTTATGGTCTATCTGCATAAGCGGAGAACAGGAGTGAGCTGAGCAGATGTACAGACTTAAAGGGGTTGTAAAGGATTTTTTTTTCATAACAAGCATTATTATCCTTTACCTGCAGACATTCCTCTTTTCACTTCCTCGTTGTTCGTTTTTGCTCAGAAGTTGCTCTATTTCTTCTCTGTTCTGTTCACTTCCTGCTTGTCTGATTTTACTGACTACCGTGAAAGGAGACTTTACTGTGGTGGTCGCTCGTCCCCTCCTGGGAGCTACATCTGTGCGGCAGGATGCTCTCTACGTGTTAGAGACTTCAAGGAGGTGTGAATTACTGGGCGTGTCGCAATTCATACTGGGAAATGTAGTTCTTACATGAACAAGAGATGCAAACCAGGAAGTGATTGAGAGTGATTTCCTTTACAACTCCTTTAACCCCATAGCTGCTGGGGAGTGAGATGAGTCTGTGGCTAACGGTTAACCCCCCAAATTGCCAGATACATTTACCTTGAACTACTAACTGACGTTATGCTCTACATTATACCGAAGAATGGAAGAATTGATGCGGGTTGAAGCCAAAGGATAGTCACTCCAAATATTGATGTTTCGTATTTTCTTCTGTTCGTTCACTTTGCATTTTGTGAATTGGTAACAAACAATTTGAAATATATATTTCTTTATCGTACATCACGGGACACAGAGCGCATAGCCATTACACTTGGGTTATATGGGTACCTTCAGGTGTGGACACTGGTGTAATCAATTTCACAGGACGTTTCCTCCCTATATAACCCCCTCCCACTGGGAGTGCTTCAGTTTTTTCTCCAGTGTCTTAGGTGTTGGTCACGTCTAGCTGTCCCTCGGAGGTCTCGGGACCCAGGATAGCTAGCCGGATCCGTCCGAAGTGCTTCAAAGCCAAGGTGTACGGTACCCGGGCCCTGCTGGAGTGGGGTTTTGCCTATAATGCCTCTCCTTGGAGGGCTGGATTCTGGGCTCCAGTGCCTTAGTCTCTTCCAAGAACTAAACGCTACTGATGGCAGGATGCTATATAGCGGACACACGCACACCCACACGCACTTCCGGTTCACCAGCTGATTGGGCCATACAGTGCAGTAGATTGACAGCGCCTATACCATTTTTAACATAGGCTGCTGTTATTTATCTTTTATATTTTTTTGTGGTTTTTTTGACTGCTAGCTGTGCCGGATTGATATTCAGCATCACAGCCCGCTGTCATTATTTTTATACTTTTTATATTTTTGTATTTCTGTTTGTTTGATGCACACCTGCTGGTAGTGCCAATAAAACTTTTACATATTTTTAAACGTACTACGGTAGGGGAGCTTTTTTCTTTGCCTTGGAGGAACTCAGAATCAATTGAATTCTAAATCATCCACACCAAGGACATACATCAGGAACCCAGGAGACACATCAGGAGAAAGGGTCACGGTACGAAGAAGCAGCTGCCCGTCTGACACGCACTCTACCCCAGCAGGGGTGATTGCCTCTGGTGAGTGGGGACCCATAAGGGGGAGCACCGGGCCCACAGCGAGCAAGACCTGTTGTACATTATAAGATCACCTACCCAGTTAGGTGCACCCTGAACCTCACATCACCTACACCTACCAGCTTATATTTCTGTCTTATGGACTCCTGCATGTTAATGACTTTTTTCATATATATTTTTTTATATTTTATGCATTTTAGACCACGGTGTCTGCATGCACATACAAGTAGTTGTATAAGGCTTTTTCTGCAATTTTTATATTGTGATATGTGTGATGTGGTCAGTGGACTTGATATATTGAAGAATACTATTAGATCTTATGCCACATAGTACCAGGAGCACCACCACCTCTAGTGGTCTTTAGAGGGTACTACTATTATTCTTGTACACACAGATCTACCCTGCCTAGGTAGGCATCGCCACCTTTACATCATATATTAAGGGATAGTTGCCCTAATAGAGCCTACTAACAAAACCTGGTAGGGTTTACCACCGGCTCAGCAATACAACTAACCAGCGACAGCGCCACGACCCCCAACATCCTGTTCATTCCTTTACTATACTCTCCTAGGGGAGCTATATTTAGGGGGGGCTGCAGTTGCATACTTTGATACCCTTATCTTTACTATCCTAAGCGCAGGCTTTCTCTCTTATTAGGATGCTATATAGGTCCAGGGGTGTGGGTTCCTTAACACAGGACCCCGGTCCCTGAAGGTCCAAGACAATACCCACGGAGATGGGGGAAGGCTGGGCCTCTTGCATTTTGCAATACCCTGCGGCGTGGAGCAGGTAAGAGGGAACCTGCGGGACTTGGTTCGACAGTAGGTATCCCCCTGGGGGTTCTGGGTTGGCTAATGGTATGCTTGTGCATCAGCCACTATCTCCACTATGTCTTTTGAGGCAGGATGGGATGTACTAATGTTTACCCAGATAACATGTAGATATATATATATGCTTTTAAAGATATGTATTTTGCTACTCCCCCAGATTTGCTGTTAGCATGATACTGCAGCCCCACGTGTATAGAGAGGAAGTGCTGACAAAACTCCTGTTTCCTAGGAAGCCTAGGGGGACAGCTTCCTCTATGTGTGCACTACAAAGATTAGTGGCTTACCGGGTGTCTGTGTTACTAGCGCTGGTCCAGGCTCTCCTCTGCTCTCTGCTTCCTCCATGTTGGTTTCAGCGTGGGGCGGGGGCGTGCGCGTGCGTGCGCGCCGCCTTTTACAGCGCCAGCATGCGTGGGGCGGGCCAGCAGCGTCAGGTCTCAGATAAAGCAAAAAAGCATTTCCTGGCTGGTCATTCCCTCCTGAGAGCAGTGGAGAGTGAGGACACAGGTCTGGACTTAGTCCACACTGACCAGAAAAAAATAAAAAATAAAAAAAAAATAAAAAAAAGATTTTTTTCTTAAAGGGACTCAGCCTTAGATCTGGCAGTATCTGAGTCGGTGCAACCTTGGACTCCAGCTAACGGGCATTGGTGTGGCAATACTCACAGGACTCTCCTCGGTATTGCCGCCTTCTCAGGCGTATGAAAATTTAAAAAAAAAATAATAATAATTTTTTACCATAGCCTGTCCTTATTAATGTTTCACTTCTAGCTACAACAGTTGGGTGTTGGCTGTAGGGGTGTTTCAAGGTTGTGCAATGGCTCCCAAGGGATCAGGACCAGCTAAGGCTGCAAAAGGTGCCAAAAAAGTAAAGGGGTCTCCAACGGGGTCAGAGGATTTGGGCCAGGCTCCAGTGGTCCCACCCTCACCAGATAGACCACCGAACAGCATCGTGCAGGAGCCATTGAGGGTGCTAGGGGCAGAGGCGGCCCCCAATCAACCCATTCCCGTTTATGTTACGGAAGAAATGCTAGAATCCACCCTGGGTGGGCTAGAGAAAAGGTTAACTGCTTTAATTGCCCGCTCTTTGCCGGGTAGCAAACGGGCTAGATCCCCATCACCTAGAACGGTGTGTTCGGATGCAGAGGTCCTCTCTTCGGAGGAATTGGACCCACAGGGGGATCAAGCGGACCTGAGTCCTGACGGGTCAGACATTGAAGATTCCTCTATAGATGAAATTTTTTCTGCTTCTCAAGCAGAGAGTCTGTGGATCCAGTCTCTGACGGATATGGTTCGCACTGCTTTTAAACTTCCAGTGTCAGAACAATTAGCCCCCGCGGTATCCTCTTTAGGTTCCTTGAAGGCACCATTGAGTGGTGCGTCTTTTCCGGTTCACCCCCTTCTGGAGAGCGTGATTTTTCAGGATTGGTCTCGACCTGATAGGATTTTTATCCCTCCTAAAAGGTTCACCATTCTCTATCCTATGGAAGAAGAATTTGCAAAGAAATGGGCACTCCCTACCGTGGACGCAGCCATTTCCTGCGTAAATAAATCCCTGACCTGTCCGGTGGAAAATGTCCAGGTGTTTAAAGATCCAGTCGACAAAAAATTGGAGACCCTACTGAAGGCTTCTTTTACCACAGTAGGTGCCGTGGTTCAGCCAGCAGTGGCAGCCATTGGCGTTTGTCAGGCTTTAAAGGATCAGACTAAACAGATATTAAGGGACATACCGGCTCAGCAAGCTTGTGAATTGGCTGACCTCCCAAGAGCTCTCTGCTTTGCAGTAGATGCTATTAAGGACTCCGTTCAACAGGCATCCCGTTTATCTCTGCTGTTGGTTCATATGCGTCGCCTTTTGTGGCTAAAAAACTGGTCAGCAGAGGCACCCTGCAAAAAGCTTTTAGCAGGATTTCCCTTTCATGGTGGGAGACTATTCGGTGAAGACCTAGATAAATATATCCAGACCATATCAAGTGGTAAAAGTTCTTTCTTGCCTGTCAAGAAAAGATCGCGTGGGCCCGCATTTAAGCGACAGGCCTTCGCAGGCTCGGCCCCTTCAACTTCCCGTCAGTATCGACGGCCTCCCGGGCGTTCAGCATTTAATAGCCGCCCACAAGGACAAGCCACGACGGGCAAGAGGCCATGGTCTCGCAAGCCGGTTAAACCAGTCCTCAAGTCAGATTCATGAAGGGGCGCCCCCACTCTCTTGGGTGGGGGGAAGGCTTCGGTTTTTCTCCGAAGTGTGGAAGGACAGAATTCCCGACTCTTGGGTAAGATCCGTGGTAACCACGGGCTACAAGCTAGAATTTCGGGAAGTCCCTCCTCATTTTCAGGGGTCAAGTCTTCCAAGCGACCCATTAAAGAGGACCTCTCTTGTAAAAGCATTGGATCGTCTCTTGCTCCAAGGAGTAATTGTAGAAGTACCAACCCAGGAATGGGGTCTGGGATTCTACTCCAACCTTTTCATAATACCAAAGCCCAATGGCGACGTCAGGCCTATCTTGGACCTCAAACGCCTAAATCGCTTTCTAAACATTCAGACCTTTCGTATGGAGTCCATACGTTCGGTGGCAGCCAGCCTACATCAAGACGACTTTCTAGCATCTATAGACATAAAAGATGCGTATCTGCACGTGCCGATCTACCCGGCACATCACAGGTTTCTTCGTTTTATGATAGATCACCGCCATTACCAGTTCGTAGCCCTCCCTTTCGGGTTGGCAACAGCTCCGCAGGTATTCACAAAGGTGTTAGCCCCGGTGCTAGCCGTCCTAAGGACGGAAGTCATTTTAGTCTTGGCATACTTGGACGATCTTCTGGTTATCGACCTCAATCAGGCAGTAGGTCGCACAGTTCAGCATCTAGAGGAATTCGGGTGGATTGTAAACCTAGAAAAATCGGTATTGAAACCCACAAAGCAGTTGGAATATCTAGGCCTTCGGCTAGATACAGACTGCCAGAGGATAAGTTTACCTCAAGCAAAGATCAGATCAATAGCTCAAGCAGTTCAAGTGATCTTAGGCAAGAAGAGGCCGACTATTCGCCTATGTATGCGACTGCTGGGGAAGATGGTGGCCGCCTTCGAGGCTGTGCCCTACGCCCAGATCCATACCAGATATCTTCAGGCAGCCATTCTCTCTGCTTGGAACAAGTCTATTCAGGCGTTAGATCCCAGCAAGGGCAGTGGTCGGAGGCAGAAAAACTGCTTCCCATCAATATCTTGGAGATCAGAGCTGCTCGGCTGGCCCTGATCGCCTGGACTCTCCCCCTTCAGGGTCTGCCAGTAAGGATACAGTCCGACAACGCCACTGCGGTGGCATACATAAACCACCAGGGGGGCACGAAGAGCCCAGCAGCCCAAAGAGAAGTAAACCTGATTTTCTCATGGGCCGAAGCCCATGTACCCTGCATCTCGGCGGTGTTCATCCCAGGGATAGAGAATTCTCAAGCAGATTTTTTGAGTCGTCAACAGTTGCTCCCGGGGGAATGGTCTCTTCACCCCCAGGTATTCCAAGAGATTTGCCAAAGATTCGGAGTCCCAGATTTGGACATTATGGCAACGAGATCCAACAAAAAGTTGGACAAATTCATATCCCGAGCCAGGGATCCCTCGGCCTACGGGACCGATGCCTTGGTTTGCCCTTGGCACCAGTTTTTTCTTCTGTATGCGTTCCCTCCACTGCAGATGATTCCCCGCCTTCTACGGAGGATCCGGGTGGAGCGCAGGCCTGTGATCCTGGTGGCCCCAGCCTGGCCCAGGAGGGCTTGGTACGCACTCATCGTGAAGATGTCATTCGGGGCGCCGTGGCCGCTCCCCCTGCGCCCAGATCTGCTGTCTCAGGGCCCAATCTGCCATCCTGCTTCACAGCAGCTAAATTTGACGGCTTGGCGGCTGAATCCCTAATTCTTAAGGGCAGAGGCCTCTCAGATCAGGTCATATCTACGTTGATTCAGGCTAGGAAACCGGTCTCCAGAAATATTTATTACAGAGTCTGGAGAACCTATGTGGAGTGGTGTGAGTCTCAAAAATGGCATCCTCGAAAGTTTTTTATTGACAGGATCTTGCGATTCCTCCAGGTTGGCGTTGACAAAGGGTTGGCTCTTAGTACTCTAAAGGGGCAGGTGTCGGCTTTATCAATATGGTTTCAAAGACCCTTGGCCACCCATTCGCTTATGAAAACCTTCTTGCAGGGGGTCTTGCATGTGAATCCCCCTATTAGAGCTCCCCTGGAATTTAAATCTGGTCTTGTCAGCTTTACAAAGGCAGCCGTTTGAACCTCTGACAGAAATCCCTCTTGTGCTACTAACCCGAAAGTTGGTTTTCTTGGTGGCTATGGCTTCAGCCAGAAGGGTTTCCGAGCTGGCAGCCTTGTCATGCAGGGAGCCATACCTTATTCTGCATGAGGACAGAGTGGTTCTGCGGCCTCAACCTTCTTTCCTTCCTAAGGTCATATCCAGTTTTCACTTGAATCAGGACCTAGTCCTACCATCCTTCTTTCCTACTCCCCAGTCCAGAGAGGAAAGACGGCTTCATACTTTGGACGTGGTTCGAGCCATGAGGGTCTATCTCAAGGCTACAGAGAAGATTCGGAAAACAGATGTGCTTTTTGTTCTACCGGATGGCCCCAAGAAGGGTCAGCCGGCTGCCAAGTCTTCCTTGGCTAGGTGGATTAAGCAGCTGATTTTTCAGGCATATGGTCTGAAGCGCGTTCCACCTCCCTTATCAGTTAAAGCCCATTCTACGAGGGCCATGAGTGCCTCTTGGGCGGCACACCATCAGATCTCTATGGCACAGGTTTGCAAGGCGGCAACCTGGTCTTCCGTACATACGTTTACTAAATTTTATAAGTTGGACGTTGCAAAGGGTACGGACGCAGCTTTTGGGCAGGCGGTCCTACGGGCAGCAGTATAGAATCCTCTGGCCCGGTTCACAGCCCCTTGTTTTTCTGTTGGTGGAGCCATGTTTTCGCCTGACAATGTTTTTATTTGGCTATTCTTGGCCTTACGGTCTCCCTCCCTTCATAGAGCATTGCTTTAGGACATCCCAAGTGTAATGGCTATGCGCTCTGTGTCCCGTGATGTACGATAAAGAAAAAAGGATTTTTAATAAACAGCTTACCTGTAAAATCCTTTTCTTGGAGTACATCACGGGACACAGAGCTCCCACCCCTCTTTTGGGGAACATTGTGTAACCTCGGGAGAATTGCTTGCTACAAAACTGAAGCACTCCCAGTGGGAGGGGGTTATATAGGGAGGAAACTTCCTGTGAAATTGATTACACCAGTGTCCACACCTGAAGGTACCCATATAACCCAAGTGTAATGGCTATGCGCTCTGTGTCCCGTGATGTACTCCAAGAAAAGGATTTTACAGGTAAGCTGTTTATTAAAAATACTTCTTTTTTTTACACCGGCCTAAAACTTTTGCCGAGTACTGTACGTACGTGAGCATGGGGGAATGGGGGCGCTTTCATTTTTTATATTACTTCTCTTTTGTTCGTTGACTGACACAGCACTCCATATTCAGAAAGGTGGAGTCTGTGGCCTGCAATATGTACACTATTGCTGGTTCAGCACTGAGGCTGGTCCTGGCCATTGCCCTGGTGTTGCAAACACTAACTGAATGGGCAAAACTTTTGCGCCATGATCTGGGAGATGAGCAGATTTCTCCTGCCTTTGCTGAGTTGGCAGACCAATTGGTCCAGCAACTGCAGTTTGTCTGCGATGCCTTTATGGACACGGCTTCATTGATTTCTAAGCTATCTGTTGCTTAGGCGTGTATTGTGGCTGAAGTGTGTCTACGGACCAGACTTCTAAAAAAAGCTCTGATTGATTTTTACCCTTTCAAGGTAATCACCTGTTTGGGGCTACCATCAGTGACACCATTATGATTCTCACGGGGGAAAGGAGACTTGTGGATGTGCCCCTTTTTTTTCTCAACAGTTTTTTTTTTTGGCCTGTTGGGTCCGCACTGATTAGTGTTCAAAACCTTTCAAGCCCCCCTGGGAGGGTCCAAGCGTCCCTGGTCTGGCAAGCCAAAAGTGGGATTCTCTAGACCCCTGGACAAGGCTCCTTCAGCACGAAGGAGCACCCTCGCCCATGCTTGGTGTGGGGGGACATCTTTTATTGGTTTCTGGGCACGTGGACTTCCTTGGTAAAGGTCCGCTAAGTGATTCTTTCTGGTTACAAGATAGAATTTCATCTGTTCCCACCTGGAAAGGTTCTTCTCTTCTAATATACTCCTGTCCCTTGACCACTTGCAAGCTCTCTTCGGGTGGACCTCAGGGTCCTGACCTGCTTTGTACAGAAATTCAGAATGGAGTTTTTTCTCCCGGTAGTGGCATCCCTACATCAGGGGGATTTTCTAGCCTCTATCAACATAAAGGATGCTTACTTGCACATTTTAATATGTGGCCGACATCAGCGTTTCCCCCACTTTGCTGTGGGAGAGGAACACTATCAGTTTGTGGAGTTAACCCTTTTTTCTTGCCTCGGGTCTTCACAAAACTGTTGGCCCCGTTTCTGGAATTACAACGTCAGAGGGGGATTGCGGTACTGGGCTTAGTGTTTCTTGGGCCTTCTGTCATCAGGCATCAGTGGCACAGGTTTACAAGGCGGCCACTTGGTCGTCGGTGCAAACTTTCACAAAAGTGGATGGAGATTTGGTTCCCAGTTATGCTAAAGGATTCCTACAAAAAAAGAAAGAAAAAAGTGATTACATTTAAGGTATGCTGTCAAAGATAACTGTCAGTTGCTTGTGCTCTCAACTGAACTGTCAAGCCTTCAAATGGCTTGTGTCATAAATATGTGCAGCACCATGGCAACTGCAGATCACACCGTGGTAAAGATGGCATCTTCCTTGCTTGAATAGGATCGGAGGGTTTAGTTCTGTTTTTTAAATTTGAGATTTGACAGTTGCTCCTTTCTGGGTATAGGAGAAAGCAAGTAAACTTGAGTGTTGTAAAGTATTTCTCCTCACCCTAAGACTTTCTTATTTTTGAGTCCTCAAACTTCTTCTATCCTCCCAAGTCCTATCTTTTGGGGGGAGTTTAAGAAAGTTATTTAAATGATTCAGTCTTTTATGGTAAAAAAAGTTTCCCTCCCTGCCTTTTCACCCTGCTCCATTCCTACTATACCACACTATCGTCAAAACAATACGTACGTGCTAAACCCCTACTAATACTGCAAAAATGGATAAACTTGATCTCCCCATGGAATAACTAATTCACATTGTACATACCACACACGTTAAGGGCCAGTTAGGAAAATAAACATCAGCTCCTGCTTGGGTGTCTGTAGGTATCCATGGTAGAGTGTTGGGGCTCCTTTTCTTCCCAAAATTTATAAACAAAATGTGATGGTAGCTGCGTTTTTTGTTTAAGTTTTTCATAATTCTTTGTTCCTTTATTTCCACCTGATGATCTTGCAAATAACTTCCTTTTTATATGGGGGAAAAAAGCTGCATTATTAGCCTAGCCAAGGGGTCAGCAGTCTGCGTGCCACACCCGGCCCGCCACCGCTGAATGTCCGGCCCGTCAGTGTCCATGATTAGTACGCAGGCCGCGGACATTTTTGCTGCTGTCCTCTTCATTGGACAGCGGCCGTTATCACAGGGCTGCATGGGGTTGGGCCCTGCTGGAGCTTACTTTTTTCATTAAACAGCGGGTGATTGGTTGTCGAGTGATCCTAGCAACCAATCACCAGCCTGTTAATGTGAAAAATTAACTTCAGTCGTTCCCGTTCCCATCCAGCCCTGTGATATCGATCTCTGCTGTTTGCCATATGTACACCTCTGCAAGGTAGGAGAGTTCTACCTACACAGCGTGTTTTTGGGGCAAGGGCCGACTGGGGGGGGACGGACGGTGCAAGGGACAGACGACCCTCCGTGCATTCACATACATTGAATACAGTCCTTAAGTGGAAAAGGGTTGCTGACCCCTGGTCTAGGCTGATTGTTCCCAAAATGTTCTTCTACAGAACATCTTGCCCTCTCCTTATCATTGGGATTGGGATGCTTTTAATAGTTTGTATGTAACTGGTACAGGGCTGATAAAACGTGAGATTGCAGGGTAAAAAGAGACACCTTGTTATAATCTCAGTGAGGGAAATTATGAACTCTCTATCCTGACAAGATCAAAAAGTATGTATTTATTTTTTTATTTTTTTGTGTGTGTGATTGCCAAACCAGTTGTTTTCAATGGCATATGTAACAAACAGGGAAAGCTTAAAAGTTAATCATTAGATTTTTAATCCACTTGAATACCCTTCTATATCTTTATTTTGTGCAAAGTAATACAATTTAAAATCTAAATTTGGATAACATTTACTCCTTCTTCAGGCAAAACAAATTGAGCTTCAATTTACAATTGGGGAAGCCATCACGAATGCAGCTGTTGGTAAAAAATCTGCAGGAGCCAGAGATATTTGGATGGTTGCTGAAGATGACTATTGCCCACGTGCAGGTAAGTGGCATTCCTCCTTTACATGTGGCATGCTGTACAGACACATGTTTTCTTTGCTTAGATATCCAAAAACAGACCAGTTAAGGTGTTGAGATGATGGTTATCTGAATGTAATATCCACACACAAATAAAATTTGCAATATTCAAAATTGTTTGCATAAAATTTTAATGGAAAGTAGATACAAGTGTCAATGGTCACGACATACACAGCTTAAATTTATGATGACCTGATTTTCTTTAAATGCAATTATAATGGTGCAACCATATTTTAGCTATGAGGGCCTGCACATCATAAAAGGATTTAATAATTTGAAATTTGGTTCTTATTTTATTTTGCTGTTACAATTTGTGTTGCTGTGGCTTGCCACCATAGCCTAAAAGCACCTAACTGTATCTATTTGCCGTTTGTCATTCAAATAGATGAAAAGGACAACGATTTGGTCTCATGGGTTTTGAGCCAGATTCTCGACAAGTATGTTGTCAGTGTAAATCCACATGTCCGGCAGGCTGCATGTATATGGCTGCTGTCTCTAGTGAAGAAACTGAGTGAACATGTAGAAATAAAGGTTAGTCATCCTTGTGTCTTTTGCCTAATTCATCACAAAATCTTTACATTTAATAAACAGACACTCGTCTGCTCAAAGATCCAGTGCTGTCCTCACCCAGGCTGGTTTTCATTGGTGTTTGGGTCCTTTGGCAGCACGTTAACTGTGGACAGCCAGCTGTGGTTTCTTGTAGCTTCATAACTGCCTTCTCACTCTAAATGCACTTCCTGAATGGTCCAGCAGCCTTCTGGGATCTGTGATGTGTCCCAATAGGTTGCAGGCAGGGAGGAATGGATTGGGAAATTCCTGTGGATCAGTTGTGGCAATCCGACTGGAAGTGGGAGAAGGTATCTGTCAAAACCAGGTACCCACTCCCTCCCCTAAAAAAAATTATATTCCCAAATATGACAGGAGTAGTGGCGGAGGAGATAGATCGGAACGCCCTCTTTTGGGTGAAATGCAGCTTTAACAGTAAGCCTCACTTTTTGTTGCGACTGATCTGGCAGGCAGTGTGTTTGCCAAGCAGGGTCATCCGTTATTAAACTTCTGGCTGAATGGAATTTTGGATGCCCTTGGACTACCCAAGTTCTTCTGACACTTTGGTAAATGTAGGCCAGTCACTGAGCCCATTTAAAAATGTGAGCTATTATTTTTACATTAATTTGCAAGCATATTTTTCTCAGTGGAATATGGATTTATCACCAGTGACAGAGTGTATCTGAAAGGGCGGTGGGGTAAATTTTTATTGTAATTATATGCTGCTGTTTTATGTATTAGTAAATGTATTCAGTTTGGCACACCTTATAACCATAACAGCTAAATGTGCAAGCCCTAGCCATTTATCAAATGCTTTTTTTTTTTTGAGTTTATATACCGATTCTGATCATATTAATGATATCTTTTTAATGAATTGTACTGAAGCCATCATATTTAATCTGGCTAACATGCAGGCCAATAATATTGTGCAGAGAGCCTTGTGACTAAGCTGTTCCTACTGATGTAACATATGATAGCTAAGACGAGATACAGTATAGTTGGGTAAAATAGTTTTGATAGACCAGCTAATAATATTTGAACATCAGGTCAGTTGTTTGGAATATCTATCATGTAGCCATAAGGTCACTTATATAATACCTGTGGTAGCGAAAAGAACATTTTATTTATTTTAGCATTCCTTGAGAGGCAAGGAAGACCTCTGGGTGTATAGGCCCAGCCTTTAAGAGTTTGGGCACTAACCACATCAGAAGGTTCCATTTATTCTATTGGATACAGCCATTGTGCATACCACAGTATGCCCAGTCTAGCTTTGTGTGCTTCGGAGGTATGACGTCTGTGCTGTATACACCGAAAAAGGAACTGCACAGTGAACATTTTTTATTTTTTTCTAAATCTAGTGATCGCTTTGATGCATTGGAGATGGTCTAATTCTGTGTTTTTATCACTCTTCTAGACAAAGCTTAAGGAAATTCAAAGTGCCTTTATATCTGTTCTATCTGAAAATGACGGTATGTATGTTTTTGCAGATGTAGTCCTTCATCAATTTGAAATGTTTATTGCAAGATCGTATTTGTTACACAGTGGTGATGGTGCATAGTAAAACACACCCAAGTGTCAAAACATTTCTTTGATTTTTGGATCAAGTGTTAAACTTTTAGAACGTCTGTCAATTGTTTAGCCCTTTTGTGGAATTTCACTTCCTGTCCATTGACAGGTGTCAAAATAAAGTAGGAAGTGAGGGAAACTGTCCCCAATGGACACACAGACAACTATAAAATATTTGCTTAGGAAATTAGAATCTCTCAGGTTTATATTGCTGCTAATCTGTTAGTCTAAGGGGTGCGTTTGCCTCCCCTTGTTGTCCATACAGTGAGTATCAGACTGAAGTGAAGGTAAATCTCCTAAATGGGAACACAAACCGCAATTAAAATCCAATAGATGTTTGACCGTATGTTCACATCTGTGTGTGTGGCTGAGATCCCCGCAACCACCCGCAGTGAAAATGCACTGCTCTACGTAAACGCCATTCATTCTGAATAGCAACCCCAGGCATGTAAAATTGTGGTGTGGGAACTGTAGGGAAATCGCATGGGCAAAAAGACAATGCAATTTTCCTGCGGCTGCATTTTTGAAAAGGTGCATGCACTTTTTTTTGCAGAAATGCAGGCATGGCAGCCTATTTATTTGAATTGGCTGCTGTGCCCGCGCAAATGCAGCCCCGCACAAAATGCAGAGATGTGAACCTAGGGTTAATTCTAATTCATTTTGTCCAAGTAAAACATTTTTTTTACTTGCATTTAACTTTTTAAAGAGGAGTTCCGTCCAAAAGCACATTTTTGTTGGGGAGAAAGGATGCCTGTCTTTCACAGGTATCCTGTCCCCACATCTGGGAACCTGCACCACGGCCCTTGACGTCACTGCTAAGCTTCCTCCTTCCTGCATGGGCAGTAGGGTTCCCTGCATGAAGCCTTAAGGCTACACTGCCAGGTTCCCTTACCCACAATAGTGGCGGCAGCACCCGACAGCTGATGGAAACATGAGCTGCGGTTGCCGACATTTCTGGACTCCAGGAAAGGTAAGTGTCCTATTTAAAAGTCTTAAGCTGCAGTATTTGCAGCTGCTGGCTTTTAGTTTTTTGAAGAGGTGGACGGACCTCCGTTTTAACATCTAGTTATTAGCTTTAATTATTATCTTTATGACTGTGCCAGGACTTAAGACTCTGAAACAAGATTTACCTCCTGTAATAAAAAAGCAGGGAAAATGCTTTCTGCCCTTTACTAAATGTATGCATTTTTGCCAGCCAGTGTAGTAAGAAGAATAAAGTGCTGTATTTCTGCAGGATGCAGTATTGAGTGAACGGGTTCCTGTGTTGTACTTACACTGTATTAAAATGATGCATATGGCTGGAGTATCGGTACATGTCAGGCACTGAAAGAACTCTTAAATCCCTTTCACACCGAGGCGCTTTGCAGGCGCTAAAACACTAAAAATAGCGCCTGCAAAATGCCCTGAAAGAGCCGCTCCTCACACTCCAGTGTGAAAGCCCGAGGACTTTCACACTGGAGCTGTGCGCTTGCAGGATGCTAAAAAATGTCCTGCTAGCGGCATCTTTGGAGCGGTGTGTATACCGCTCCTCTACCTCTCCTGCCTATTGAAATGAATGGGCACCGTGGCTATACCGTCGGCAAAGCGCCGTTGCAGTGACGCTTTGCGGGTGGTTTTAAACCTTGTTTACACGTTAGCGATATCGGCCGAATAGCGCTGAAAAATTGACGGTAAAGCGGCGCTAAAAAAAAGCGGTGCGTTACCACCGACACACCCACTCCCCCAGTGTGAAAGGGGCCTTTATTCTGTTTGACAGTCCTTATTCTCTAAGCAGAGTTCTAACTTTTAAAGGTATATAAACAGCAGACCTTATGATTTTTGTAGCCTGTGTAAATGTTTGGGTGAATGAACACTAGAGGAGTGTGCATTATCTTTAGAACTACAGTATATGGCATAATAGTTATAGCTATAATGAAGTATCTGTAGTATGAAAGAATTTGTATAATATCTAATTTTCAGAACACTGTTTTATAGATTGCGTTACCATGTGTTTTCCGTATATATGTACCAATATTACAGTTCTGTAGAATATGATGGCTCATAAGCGATAACTGGGGAATCTTTTTAATAAACATTTTTATCACTTGTGTGTGACTGCTAGAGAGGGAGAGGGGCGCCTGTCATAATTTTATGCAGTTAATGTCTCAGTCCATTTATCAGCCTAACCCTTTTGAGTACATTGATAATTGCAAACAATCTGTTGCAGAACTTAGCCAAGATGTTGCATCGAAAGGTCTTGGGTTGGTATATGAACTGGGCACTGAACAAGACCAACAGGAGCTCGTGTCCATACTTGTGGACACTCTTATGACTGGGAAAAGGTACTGTTAATCCTTATATATTGTGTGGCATTTATGTAATTACCTTTATTATTTAGTTGAGGCTGGTCAAGTGATACTACATTGTTTGAAATATTTGTACCATGTTTGTCTTGTCTATAGTATATAAAGTTTAAAAAAAAATATATGGATAGCATAGGGAACCGTTAAGCCCCTTGTTTATTTATTTTATTTTTTATGGCCGTCTATCTCTTTTTAGGGAGATCTTCTTTTATAACGTTCTTCCAGAACAGATGTACCCATTCAAAAAAAAAATCTTCACCTTCAATAGTGAGGGGTAATCTCAGAGGGGACACAAACGGCATTAAAAACTTGACAGGGGTTCTAAATGTTTTAACTTTTCACCGCTTTACCCAAAACTAAACAAGATTTTGGGCCCTACATACCTCTAAGTAAACTGTTATTGACTCTGCTTAATATACATAATATAATGAACACTCTGAAAATTAAAGCGGTATTAAAGTCTTGTTTGTTTGTTTTGTTTTTTTAAATGACAAACCTATTATACTTGCCTGTTCTGAGCAGCCTGGATCCTTCTCCTTCTTTGGTCCTATGCTGGCGCTCCTGGCCCCTCCCACCTGCTGGGTGCCCCCAGAGCAAAGCAGCTTACTCTGGGGGCATCCAAGCAGGTGTTCTCCTCCCGAGCCACGACTCTGCATGTTTATTCACACATGGAGCCGTGGCTTGGCCTCCCTGCCACCTCTGTCTCTGTGATTGACCACACCAGATGAGTTGAGTTGAGGTGCACTTTCTATAGCGTGGTCAATTACCCCGGAGGATCCCGACACCACTGCTGCCAAAAGCCAATCAAGAGTGCAAGTCCCCTGAGAACCAAGGCTCTTGTGGACATCGCTGAATCGAGAGGGGGCTCAGGTAAGTATAAGGAGGGGCTGCTGCACACTTTAAATGTGTGTTTTTTTTTGTTTGTTTTTTCTTTATCGTACATCACGGGACACAGAGCGCATAGCCATTACACTTGGGTTATATGGGTACCTTCAGGTGTGGACACTGGTGTAATCAATTTCACAGGAAGTTTCCTCCCTATATAACCCCCTCCCACTGGGAGTGCTTCAGTTTTTTCGCCAGTGTCTTAGGTGTTGGTCACGTCTAGCTGTCCCTCGGAGGTCTCGGGACCCAGGATAGCTAGCCGGATCCGTCCGAAGTGCTTCAAAGCCAAGGTGTGCGGTACCCGGGCCCTGCTGGAGTGGGGTTTTGCCTATAATGCCTCTCCTTGGAGGGCTGGATTCTGGGCTCCAGTGCCTTAGTCTCTTCCAAGAACTAAACGCTACTGATGCCAGGATGCTATATAGGTCCAGGGGTGTGGGTTCCTTAACACAGGACCCCGGTCCCTGAAGGTCCAAGACAATACCCACGGAGATGGGGGAAGGCTGGGCCTCTTGCAGTTTGCAATACCCTGCGGCGTGGAGCAGGTAAGAGGGAACCTGCGGGACTTGGTTCGACAGTAGGTATCCCCCTGGGGGTTCTGGGTTGGCTAATGGTATGCTTGTGCATCAGCCACTATCTCCACTATGTCTGTTGAGGCAGGATGGGATGTACTAATGTTTACCCAGATAACATGTAGATATATATATGCTTTTAAAAGATATGTATTTTGCTACTCCCCCCAGATTTGCCTGTTAGCATGATACTGCACCCCCACGTGTATAGAGAGGAAGGGCTGACAAAACTCCTGTTCCTAGGAAGCCTAGGGAGACAGCTTCCTCTATGTGTGCACTACAAAGATAGTGGCTTACCAGGTGTCTGTGTTCTAGCGCTGGTCCGGGCTTCTCCTCTGCTCTCTGCTTACTCCATGTTGGTTTCAGCGTGGGGGGCGGGCGCGCGCGCGCCGCCTTTTACAACGTCAGCGGGCGTGGGGGGGGGGGGGGGCGCGGGCTAGCAGCGTCAGTCTCAGATAAAGCAAAAAAGCATTTCCTGGCTGGTCATTCCCTCCTGAGAGCAGTGGAGAGTGAGGACAGAGCGCGCAGCTGAGCCAGTTCTGGCTAACAGTGACACCCAGTGGTGGTTTGTGGATCTTCAGGTCTGGACTTAAAAGTCCACACTGACAAAAAAAAAAAAAAAAAAAAAATATTTTTTTTTGCTTAACCACTTGACCACTGGGCACTTAAACACCCTTAATAACCAGACCAATTTTCAGCTTTCGGTGCTCTCACATTTTGAATGACAATAACTCAGTCATACAACACTATAACCAAATGAAATTTTTGTCCTTTTTTTTCCCACAAATAGAGCTTTCTTTTGGCGGTGTTTCATCACCTCTGCGGTTTTTATTTTTTTTGCTATAAATGAAAAAAGAACAACATTTTGCAAAAAATAATAATTTTTCTTCATTTCTATTATAAAATTTTGCAAAAAAGTAATTTTTCTTCATAAATTTGGCCTAAAATGTATACTGCTACATATCTTTGGTAAAAAAAAATAAAAAATGTTGGATATTATTTAGTCTGGGTGAAAGTTATGGGGTCTACAAGCTATGGTACCAAATCCTGAAAATTGATCAATTTCATCACACCTGAAGTACTGACAGCCTCTCTCATTTCTTGAGACCCTAACATGCCAGAAAAGTACAAATACCCCCCAAATGACCCCTTTTTGGAAAGAAGACATTCCAAGGTATTTAGAAAGAGGCCTGGTGAGTTTTTTAAAGTTGTAATTTTTTCCCACAATTCTTTGCAAAATCAAGATTTTTTTTTTTTTTTCATCAAATTTTCATATTATTAGGTTATTTTTCACACACAGCATATGCATACCACAAATTACACCCCAAAACACATTCTGTTATTCCTCCCGAGTATGGCGATACCCCATGTGTGAGACTTTTACACAGTGCGGCCACATACAGAGGCCCAACATGCAGGGAGCACCCAGGCCAATTCTGACATTTCTCTCCTACATGTAAAAATCATCATTTATTTGCTAGAAAAATACATAAAACCCCAAAACATGATATAAAGATACCTCACATGTGGTTTGAACACCGTTTTTATATGTGGGCGGGACTTGCGTATGCGTTCGCTTCTGCATGCGAGCTCGCGGGGACAGGGGCTGCTGTATTGCCCGGAGTATTGCCCGGAGTATTGCCCGGAGTATTGCCCGGAGTATTGCCCGGAGTATTGCCCGGAGTATTGCCCGGAGTATTGCCCGGAGTATTGCCCGGAGTATTGCCCGGAGTATTGCCCGGAGTATTGCCCGGAGTATTGCCCGGAGTATTGCCCGGAGTATTGCCCGGAGTATTGCCCGGAGTATTGCCCGGAGTATTGCCCGGAGTATTGCAGAGTATGCCCAGGTGAGTATTGCAGAGTATGCCCAGGTGAGTATTGCAGAGTATGTGCAGCAGGGATGGCTGAGGAGGGAGGGATGGATGGATGGATCTGTGACTGCATTTGTCACAGATCCAGCCCGCAGCACTGGCGCTGCCATCCGCTCCCTCCCCTCTCCTCTCACACTGTACCGATCGGTACAGAGAGAGGAGGGAAGAACCGGCGTCATCAAATGACGCCGGTCTGTTTACATCTGATCGCGCCGTCATTGGACGGCGCGATCACGTGGTAAACCGCCGATATCAGCGGCGATTTACCGTGATCCGTGATGCGCCGGGTCCTCTGGACCCGGCGGTTACGGATGTTCCCGTGTGCGCGCCTCAGGAGGCGCGCGGGAGCGCGATTCTGACAGGCCGTTAATTAACGGCCAGTTAGAATACAGCAACCGCCCTAGAGCCGTACTTTCGGCATAGGGCGGTTGCAAAGTGGTTAAAGGGACTCAGCCTTAGATCCAACAGTATCTGAGTCGGTGCAACCTTGGACTCCAGCTAACGGGCATTGGTGTGGCAATACTCACAGGGCTTTCCTCTGTATTGCCGCCTTCTCAGGCGTATGAAAATTTTGAAAAGATTTTACATAGCCTGTCCTTATTAATGTTTCACTTCTAGCTACAACAGTTGGGTGTTGGCTGTAGGGGTGTCTCAAGGTTGTGCAATGGCTCCCAAGGGATCAGGGCCAGCTAAGGCTGCAAAAGGTGCCAAAAAAGTAAAGGGGTCTCCAACGGGGTCAGAGGATTTGGGCCAGGCTCCAGTGGTCCCACCCTCACCAGATAGACCACCGAACAGCATCGTGCAGGAGCCATTGAGGGTGCTAGGGGCAGAGGCGGCCCCCAATCAACCCATTCCCGTTTATGTTACGGAAGAAATGCTAGAATCCACTCTGGGTGGGCTAGAGAAAAGGTTAACTGCTTTAATTGCCCGCTCTTTGCCGGGTGGCAAACGGGCTAGATCCCCGTCACCTAAAACGGTGTGTTCAGATGCAGAGGTCCTCTCTTCGGAGGAATTGGACCCACAGGGGGATCAAGCGGACCTGAGTCCTGACGGGTCAGACATTGAAGATTCCACTATAGATGAATTTTTTTCGGCTTCTCAAGCAGAGAGCCTGTGGATCCAGTCTCTGACGGATATGGTTCGCACTGCTTTTAAACTTCCAGTGTCAGAACAAGTAGCCCCCGCGGTATCCTCTTTAGGTTCCTTGAAGGCACCATTGGGTGGTGCATCTTTTCCGGTTCACCCCCTTCTGGAGAGCGTGATTTTTCAGGATTGGGCTCGACCTGATAGGATTTTTATCCCTCCTAAAAGGTTTACCATTCTCTATCCTATGGAAGAAGAATTTGCAAAGAAATGGGCACTCCCTACCGTGGACGCAGCCATTTCCTGCGTAAATAAATCCCTGACCTGTCCGGTGGAAAATGTCCAGGTGTTTAAAGATCCAGTCGACAAAAAATTGGAGACCCTACTGAAGGCTTCTTTTACCACAGTAGGTGCCGTGGTTCAGCCAGCAGTGGCAGCCATTGGCGTTTGTCAGGCTCTAAAGGATCAGACTAAACAGATATTAAGGGACATACCGGCTCAGCAAGCTTGTGAATTGGCTGACCTCCCAAGAGCTCTCTGCTTTGCAGTAGATGCTATTAAGGACTCCGTTCAACAGGCGTCCCGTTTATCTCTGCTGTTGGTTCATATGCGTCGCCTTTTGTGGCTAAAAAACTGGTCAGCAGAGGCACCCTGCAAAAAGCTTTTAGCAGGATTTCCCTTTCATGGTGGGAGACTATTCGGTGAAGACCTAGATAAATATATCCAGACCATATCAGGTGGTAAAAGTTCTTTCTTGCCCATCAAGAAAAGATCACGTGGGCCCGCGTTTAAGCGACAGGCCTTCGCAGGCTCGGCCCCTTCAACTTCCCGTCAGTATCGACGGCCTCCCGGGCGTTCGGCATTTAATAGCCGCCCACAAGGACAAGCCACGACAGGCAAGAGGCCATGGTCTCGCAAGCCGGTTAAACCAGTCCTTAAGTCAGATTCATGAAGGGGCGCCCCCACTCTCTTGGGTGGGGGGAAGGCTTCGGTTCTTCTCCGAAGTGTGGAAGACCAGAATTCCCGACTCTTGGGTAAGATCCGTGGTAACCACGGGCTACAAGCTAGAGTTTCGGGAAGTCCCCCCTCCTCATTTTCAGGGGTCAAGTCTTCCAAGCGACCCATTAAAGAGGGCCTCTCTTGCAAAAGCATTGGATCGTCTCTTACTCCAAGGAGTAATCGTAGAAGTACCAACCCAGGAATGGGGTCTGGGATTCTACTCCAACCTTTTCATAATACCAAAGCCCAATGGTGACGTCAGGCCTATCTTGGACCTCAAACGCCTAAATCGCTTTCTAAACATTCAGACCTTTCGTATGGAGTCCATACGTTCGGTGGCAGCCAGCCTACATCAAGACGACTTTCTAGCATCTATAGACATAAAAGATGCGTATCTGCACGTGCCGATCTACCCGGCACATCACAGGTTTCTTCGGTTTATGATAGATCACCGCCATTACCAGTTCGTAGCCCTCCCTTTCGGGTTGGCAACAGCTCCGCGGGTATTCACAAAGGTGTTACCCCCGGTGCTAGCCGTCCTAAGGACAGAAGGCATTTTAGTCTTGGCATACTTGGACGATCTTCTGGTTATCGACAGCTCAGCCTCCAACCTCAATCAGGCAGTAGGTCGCACAGTTCAGCATCTAGAGGAATTCGGATGGATTGTAAATCTAGAAAAATCGGTATTGAAACCCACAAGGCAGTTGGAATATCTAGGCCTTCGGCTAGATACAGACTGCCAGAGGATAATTTTACCTCAAGCAAAGATCAGATCAATAGCCCAAGCAGTTCAAATGATCTTAGGCAAGAAGAGGCCGACTATTCGCCTATGTATGCGACTGCTGGGGAAGATGGTGGCCGCCTTCGAGGCTGTGCCCTACGCCCAGATCCATACCAGATATCTTCAGGCAGCCATTCTCTCTGCTTGGAACAAGTCCATTCAGGCGTTAGATCGTCCGTTAGTGCTCTCCCCGAAGGTCCGGCGCAGCCTGTCTTGGTGGCTGGTCTCTCAAAATTTGTCAAAAGGGAAATCCTTTTGCCCCATCACGTGGAAGATAGTATCCACGGATGCCAGCCTGTTAGGTTGGGGGGCAGTTCTAGAATAACAGACCCAGCAAGGGCTGTGGTCGGGGGCAGAGAAACTGCTTCCCATCAATATCTTGGAAATCAGAGCTGCTCGACTGGTCCTGATCGCCTGGACTCTCCCCCTTCAGGGTCTGCCAGTAAGGATACAGTCCGACAACGCCACTGCGGTGGCATACATAAACCACCAGGGGGGCACGAAGAGCCCAGCAGCCCAAAGAGAAGTAAACCTGATTTTCTCATGGGCCGAAGCCCATGTACCCTGCATCTCGGCGGTGTTCATCCCAGGGATAGACAATTCTCAAGCAGATTTTTTGAGTCGTCAACAGTTGCTCCCGGGGGAATGGTCGCTTCACCCCCAGGTATTCCAAGAGATTTGCCAAAGATTTGGAGTCCCAGACGTGGACATTATGGCAACGAGATCCAACAAAAAGTTGGACAAATTCATATCCCGAGCCAGGGATCCCTCGGCCTACGGGACCGATGCCTTGGTTTGCCCTTGGCACCAGTTTTCTCTTCTGTATGCGTTCCCTCCACTGCAGATGATTCCCCGCCTTCTACGGAGAATCCGGGTGGAGCGCAGGCCTGTGATCCTGGTGGCTCCAGCCTGGCCCAGGAGGGCTTGGTACGCACTCATCGTGAAGATGTCAGTCGGGGCGCCGTGGCCGCTCCCCCTGCGCCCAGATCTGCTGTCTCAAGGCCCAATCTGCCATCCTGCTTCACAGCAGCTAAATTTGACGGCTTGGCGGCTGAATCCCTAATTCTTAAAGGCAGAGGCCTCTCAGATCAGGTAATAGCTACGTTGATTCAGGCTAGGAAACCGGTCTCCAGAAATATTTATTACAGAGTCTGGAGAACCTATGTGGAGTGGTGCGAGTCTCAAAAATGGCATCCTCGAAAGTTTTTTATTGACAGGATCTTGCGATTCCTCCAGGTTGGCGTTGACAAAGGGTTGGCTCTTAGTACTCTAAAGGGGCAGGTGTCGGCTTTATCAATATGGTTTCAAAGACCCTTGGCCACCCATTCGCTTATGAAAACCTTCTTGCAGGGGGTCTTGCATGTGAATCCCCCTATTAGAGCTCCCCTCTGCCCCTGGAATTTAAATCTGGTCTTGTCAGCTTTACAAAGGCAGCCGTTTGAACCTCTGACAGAAATCCCTCTTGTGCTACTAACCCGAAAGTTAGTTTTCTTGGTGGCTATGGCTTCAGCCAGAAGGGTTTCCGAGCTGGCAGCCTTATCATGCAGGGAGCCATACCTTATTCTGCATAAGGACAGAGTGGTTCTGCGGCCTCAACCTTCTTTCCTTCCTAAGGTCATATCCAGTTTTCACTTGAATCAGGACCTAGTCCTACCGTCCTTCTTTCCTACTCCCCAGTCCAGAGAGGAAAGACGGCTTCATACTTTGGACGTGGTTCGAGCCATGAGGGTCTATCTCAAGGCTACAGAGAAGATTCGGAAAACAGATGTGCTTTTTGTTCTTCCGGATGGCCCCAAGAAGGGTCAGCCGGCTGCCAAGTCTTCCTTGGCTAGGTGGATTAAGCAGCTGATTTTTCAGGCCTATGGTCTGAAGCGCGTTCCACCTCCCTTATCAGTTAAAGCCCATTCTACGAGGGCCATGAGTGCCTCCTGGGCGGCACACCATCAGATTTCTATGGCACAGGTTTGCAAGGCGGCAACCTGGTCTTCCGTACATACGTTTACTAAATTTTATAAGTTGGACGTTGCAAAGAGTACGGACGCAGCTTTTGGGCAGGCGGTCCTACGGGCAGCAGTATAGAATCCTCTGGCCCGGTTCACGCCCCCTTGTGTTTCTGTTGATGGAGCCATGTTTTCTCCTGACAATGTTTTTATTTGGCTATTCTTGGCCTTACGGTCTCCCTCCCTTCATAGAGCATTGCTTTAGGACATCCCAAGTGTAATGGCTATGCGCTCTGTGTCCCGTGATGTACGATAAAGAAAAAAGGATTTTTAATAAACAGCTTACCTGTAAAATCCTTTTCTTGAAGTACATCACGGGACACAGAGCTCCCACCCCTCGTTTGGGGAACATTGTGTAACCTCGGGAGAATTGCTTGCTACAAAACTGAAGCACTCCCAGTGGGAGGGGGTTATATAGGGAGGAAACTTCCTGTGAAATTGATTACACCAGTGTCCACACCTGAAGGTACCCATATAACCCAAGTGTAATGGCTATGCGCTCTGTGTCCCGTGATGTACTTCAAGAAAAGGATTTTACAGGTAAGCTGTTTATTAAAAATCCTTTTTTTACCTTCATGCATTCTATGCATGGAGGTAAAAAAAAAAAAAAGTACCATCTTTAAAAAACAAAAAAATGTTTTTTATAAATGGTTTTCGAAGTTGCTGTCTGTAAATGTTACATCCTAATTTCTGGCTCTCTAACGCATCTCTCCCCCGTGTGATTATACATTCATTTATTTTAGTTAACTTGGCTTTTTCCATTTAGTTTTGGCTAGTTATGTCATATGCTTGATCCTCTTCCATTCCTAATCGTATCTATTGGTTGTCCATCATAAAAGATGCAAAGATGAGATCAGCGCTGCTCTGACCCTTTAATACACAGTGTTCTTAAAGGGCTCCGAGGTGCAGGGCATTCATATTAATGTCCTCTGCACTCTGGTTTGGGTGATTCTGATATACTTTTTTTTCCTAACCAGAATGCAGAGGACATCATGTGGCGGAATAGATGTACTGTGGTGGACAGTTCAGAACTGAAGGGTAGTATTTTTTAATGATGCTGGAGGAACAATTTGTTTAAGTTCCAGTGTTAAGCTTTAAGAAATCCTTGCATGCTAAAGTGGGAAAATGTCTGTCTCTTGCATTGTAGCTAAGTTTTCAGATTACTTTTTTTTCCTGTACATATTGGAGAAAAAAAACGGCCCAAAAACATGTTCAAAGCTTAGCTGCTTTAAGATGATTGGGGGATGTGTCCTGTGTTGTTTTTCTGAGATTTCCCCAAGGTTTGTGGAAATTCTGCTTAAATGAACAGGTATAAACTACCATCATACACCCTTTATTCTCTCTCTGTCCCTGCTAAAATTACCTCCTGATGGCGATGAGCTGTCAGAGCCCACTCAGCCGTTGGTCCGTGCTAGTGATCCTCGCTCTTCTCTTCTCTTCTGCAGCGCTTCTGGAACAGATCAGTGATGCTCTGTGCTGCTGCTGACCAATCTAAATGAATCTGATCTATTCTAGACCAGAAGCGCTGGAAAAAAAAGCAGACAGTTACTTGGGCACTGACCACTTTCTAGCCATGGAGGAAAGTACAGGAGGGACAGTGAAGGGGTTATGGCGTGTGTTCACATTTTCATTGGGGAGTTTGTTTATAATGGAGATTAGAATATTGGGTCCTGCAGCTTTTTTCTTGGTTTTGAGATGCAGATTATATTGGAAAAGTACTCGCTATTAATGATTATGTCTGTTTGTAATAATGTGGTAGATGAATGTGGAACAAGAAGTAATGATCGATTTAAATAACTTTTTACATAACTCTCCTTTCTTCCAGAGCAAAGCATGAGATATCTGGTGATACAGAAGTGTTTCAGGGCTCCATTGGTAAAACCCCTGATGGGTAAGATACAGTACAAACTGGTAACTGATGGATTTTGAACAGCTGTGTTGGCATATAAAGCGCAGCAGGAGTTGAATGCAATTGAGGCGATGCAATAGTTCTAAGGCGCGCTGCCTGTCCTAGAATGACAATGCTGCTTCATCCATGGATATAGTATTGTGACTGAGCATTGTCACTCTAGGGTTGGAAGTTTGTTATTGGGGAAAAAATAAGCCTGGGGTATAAGAGAAACACTGGAAAAGTGAAAGCAGCAACATTTATGTGCTGGAAGTGGCAAAGTCCCTTAAACAGTGTATGATGCCCCTAACCACAATGCACATTTATCATTCACTGACCTTGACAGCAGTAAGCTGCAACTCAACCGTTTGTTTGCAATATTCATATATGGAAAAACAAAGAAAAAGGGAGCGTTCCTCAAACTTGAACAGCATATATACTATAAAAAGACAACGCACCTTTCATGTCAGTTTATCAAAATATGATTTTCCTAACTTGAATTTTATCTGAATTATAATTTTTTTGTGTGTGACATATTTGTGGTTGTTTTTAAGAAACGGCTGCCATTTTATTTAAGTTAATTGATACTAGGAAAGATTCTTAAATAAGTGAGAACTTGAAGACATGCAAGGAACATCAACTGCAGTTGTTTGTGTTGTGACACATGCGTTGTGGTGTGCGGGCAATGTGCGCTGAAGAAAGAACTCCAAGCATTTTTTTCCCCAGTGCTGCACACACTGCTGCCAATTGTACCTGTGACACTTCAATAAAAACAAAAAAAAGTCAACAGTGTGCAATGCATTGCGATCAGCACATTGGCACTCCGGCAATCTGGCTGGACTGCACTGCATGGCATCTGCTGTGGCTGGTTTAAACTACTACTATAATGTAGTTTTGGTAAATCTGAAGTAGATCTTGCTGCACTTGTACAATCACATTGTATAGTGTAATGAGGCTCCATTCATATTTGTGCTTTACCGAGCGCATGACAATCCACAAAGAAAATGCAATGCTTTGCCTTACGTTTCAGAAATGCACTGCAGACGCACAAACGCACCATGCTCCACTTAAAAAAAAAAAAAAATGTTCTGGAGCTTCTTTGGGGCATTTGTTGCATGTAGGGCAGCCCATTGAAGTGAATAGGCTTCCCAATGCATGACGAGCAAAAAATGCTCCAAACCGGATAGGTCTTCTTATTCCATAGTTCTGGTAAATATAAAGGAAATTGTATGGACGTACAATCAGATTGCAGAGTGGATAGGGACATTCAGCTATCGGGACCCATTCAGATCTATGTGTAGCAGAGACTCACATTTTACACGTGTTGGAGTGTTTTTTCTTGTCAAGCATAGAACAGCCCATTCACTTGACTGGAATAGCAATGTAAAAATTGCTTGTTCATGTCTTTTGATGATTCACTTTTCTTTGCCACTTCACTGAAGTTCAAAAAGAACATCACCGGTTGTAAGATTATCCCTGCAGTAGGATCCTAAGCTTCAAACTGACAAATCTTCTTCCGACATCAAAGCCAAAAGGGTGAATTTGCCCCAGCTGGAATCTTAAGGCCTGCATTCACCTTATCTGGCCTCCCACAGTACATAGAATATGGAAATGCAATTATTTTAGTAAATATAAACTGCTAAATACCTTTTTTCATCAGCAGTATATAGAAGTCTTGTAACATTTATCAGTGTCTGGTTAAAGCTTGTAGGAGGAGTTTTTTCATTCTACTTTGACTGTCCTATGAAGCTGCAGAAACCCTGAAAGCCCTCTGTCTGGACAGTGCTGATTGGCCCTGTGCTGATCACATGCACCCTCCCAAGAAAGGGGGAAAAACAACTCTAGCAATACACACCCAACTGAGCATGTGCAGAGTGACGCCACAGGCTCTGTCTTATTAGGAGATGAATTGGGGACAGTTGAAGAAAGGGGGGGCATCGGAGAAGATCAAACTGCCTTTTTACACAACGCAGAGAAGAATCCCTTAGGATCTACAGTGGGTATAACAAGCATTTACTGCATAAACAGACTGATTTTACTGTTGTGGGATTAGGAACACTTTTTAAGACCATCATTCAAGGCCAAAAGTTTTGCATGAAATCTACCAAGTCCATCATAGCCTCCACCAGGGAGACTTCCTAGCCTCTGTAGACATCAAGGATTTGTACTTGTATCTCTCAATCTTTCTAGCACGTAACCACTATTTCATGTTTGCTATGAGCAGTCAACAGTATCAGTCCACATCCTGAGTGTTCACCAAGTTTTTGATCCTAGTGCTATTCTTACTGTGCACTGAAAGGCATTCCCATTGTTGGATACCTAGACAACCTTTTGTCGAGGGAACACTTGGCTCAATACTGTCTGCCAATGTGATGTGGTCAGTCCAAACCTAAAAAGGTTGAGCTGGATCCTAAAGAAAATCAGTGCTTGGACGGACGCATTAATTGGCATATCTGGGCTGTGTCCTAGAGACAACAACCCAGGCCAAAGTTTCTCTTCATAGAGCAAAATTTCAGAATCTCTGCTCCTTGCCTGAGATTGTACAAGAGACTTCTGAGAGTGATGGAAGCGGCTTCCTATTAGGATGCACATGTGGGCGCTCCTGAGCTGGGCTGTGGGTGTCCATAGACACACACAGCGAGGCTCAGTCCTACCTCCACTCCCTCCTCACGGGCTTCAACTGACAGCAGCAGGAGCCAATGCCTCCTGCTGCTCTCAACCAAGTTTGGAGAGCAGAGAGAGAACTGCAGATGGACACAGTGCTGGATCAATACGGACGTATTTAGAAGAGGGTATAGCAACTGGATGTTTTTTTACCCTAATGCATTAAGGTAGGTGGTTGACTTTAGAACCACTTTAGGGATCAAGGTGGGAGGGTATTCTGAAGGTTTTCATTGCACTTGCCTGGCCCAGGCATATGTGTACTCCGACCTGATCAGACTTCATGTAGAGACACCATAGGCCTTGCCAGATTATCTGGTCCCAAGTTTTAATGGCATGGCTGTTAAAGCACAGGTTTGAAAGACATGGGTCTCTGATTTGGTAATTCCCACGCTAAGCTAGGAAGTTTTCTCACAAGGTCTACCATTACACATTGAAGGATTATTTTGCCTAATGCAAAAAAAAAGATTTAATTCCAGGAAATACTCCAGGGGAAGAATCCTGATCATCCGTTCCTCGATCTCCATTGCACTAAATGAATCAACAATCTTTTGATCACGTCCGGTTCCAGAGCTGCCATTTCCTGGGAGTGAGGAGCGTTACCTGTCAAAAACAGTTATTCTCCCCCCGAAAGGTGCCATATGTGGCAGCAGAGGGGGGGAAAGGAAGCAAACAGAGCTTTCCCTTTTGGGTGGAACCCTGCTTTAAGACTTGGCATGTTTGGTATCTATTCACTCAACACAACCCCATCTCTTATATTTTACCAAGAATTGGTTGAGTGTACTTAAAAAAAAATGTATCTTGTTTCCTGAAAATATGCCTTTAATAAACCTTTGTGCAAATATCATGCCACATACACAATTGAAACTATGATCTTATTTTTCAGAGGTTCTGCTTTCAAAAAATGTATGTTTTGGGGGGGGTTTAGTACTTTTATGATCAAAAATGCTGATTTTTTTAAAATTGCTCTAGAGCAGAAGTGTTTAACGATAAAGAAAAACGCATATTTGTACTTCGTTGAATCACTTTGTTGTTCATAAAAGTATAGCTAAAGGCAAAAAAATGTCAGGGAAGTTCACTGTCTCTATTTGTCTTGTTTACTGTTATCACTGATAGAGAAAATGAAAGAAATTCACAAATTTCGGGTTGTCACCAGAACAGGAATAGAAAGGAAATTTGCCAATGGGAACGCTAGTTCTGTTAACCCTGGTAACAGCCAATGATTTCTTCACTTTGGAGGGATTTCCTCACACTTACTGTTTTGGCTAGGGCATAGGAAATAAAAGGAAGTCTCTCCACTGGGGCACAGATGACAAAAAAGTTTAAAGTCCACTTTTGTCCCAGAGGATTTTGCCCCCTTAATGACCAGAGCATTTTTTGAGATGCAGCACTGCATCGCTTTAACTGACAATTGCGCGGCCATGCAATGCTGTACTCAAACAAAATTTACATATTTTTTTTCCTTTTTTTCTTTTTTTTTTTTCCTTCCCACAAATGGCTTTCTTTTGGTGGCATTTGATCACCTCTGCGTTTTTTTTTTTTTTTGCTCCATAAACAAAAAAGACAAAAACAATTATTGGCCCAGTGCTGTATTGTATTGTTATCTACACGTTTATGTACAGCTTTTCTACAAAACTGAGGCATGCTGGGAGAGGTAGGGCTTATACAGTACCAGGGTGGCCAATTACTTATTTGCTACCACTCAAATCCTCCTATAGGATGGTAGTATAACTGAATCCCATGTCCCTTACTGAACTCCAAAAAACAAATTTTATGGTAAGGACAAAAATATATTTTTTTTCCCAGGTTTATTACTGAGAATAATTTATCTAATTCGGAAATGACGTGTCACTTGTCATGCAATAATGGCCTTTTGTACTAAATAATTATATGGGCTTGTGTTCTGTTTTTTAAATGATTTGATTTGTGAGGATGTGGCCTATTTACTTTCCCTTGTTTTTTTTTTCACCTGGGAAAGTGGTCTCTGGGACTAGTGAATAGTGTTCAGTCTTCCACATCAACAATGTACCCTCTGAAAAATATACATGGATGGTGGTGATTACTTCATAAGCCATATCGTGTAAACAAGGCACAAAGTCCTATATAAGTCGGCCTGTTTTAAAATGGCTGCTACTTGCTAAAAGCATCATTTATTACATTTTTATTGTATTTCGATTCTATCTTGTGTACTTTTCCCATGGTAGCTATCCTTTTTAATACACAACTTTGAGACTTTTTTACAGCAATCTGATTTTCATTTTCTTGTATATGTAGAAAAAATTAAACTTAACAAATCATTCACTTTCAAAACATATATTTTCCAATATACTTAATTTCTGTTTAAAATGTTATTTTGCTAAAATACTTTGGCAAATGGAGACACAATACCTCATACTTGGTCTTTTCTGTTTCATATTTCCAAAGGCAGGGGCTGTCTACATATAAAGAACTTTGTGCACTGGCCAGTGACCTTAGTCAACCCGACCTTGTATACAAGTTCATGAATCTTGCTAACCATCATGCTATGTGGACATCGCGGAAGGTAAGGTCTTGTTTTTGTAATTTGTTCAGGAGTAATATAATTGTATGTTGGATATCTACTTTTTGTGTGTATTTATTTTTAAAATCCATGCTCCTCTTTATTAGGGTGCAGCGTTTGGCTTTAATGTGATTGCTACAAAGGCTGGGGAACAGCTTGCACCATTCTTGCCGCAACTCGTTCCACGATTGTATCGTTATCAGTTTGACCCAAACACTGGAGTTCGGCAGGCTATGACGAGCATCTGGAATGCTCTGGTCACAGATAAGACTACTGTAAGTGCTTGACTTATAAGTGTGATGTGTGAATGTTGTTACACCTCTTAAACCCCATTTATTTAAGATTTTGGTACCAACAGTTCACTTATTTAAAATGCATCTTGCCCTTAAAGGCATGGTCTACTTATTTACTTATTACTTCATAACTCCTTCCTTCCCTCCAAAATGTATTTTATTTTTGTTTTCCACCATAGTTTTTTGACTTGCATAATTACTGTATACATTGGGAAGGCAGGCCTGAGGTTATAAGCAGACTTTACTTTTCAGTGCAAGGTCAGCGTTAAAGTTTATTTTTATATCTACAGTTTACTAAGACTAAATTGGGAAAACCATTAAAATTACGCTTTTGTGGTTGTTGTGATTCACTGTTTACCAACTTACAGTAGGTGACTGGGATATTGTGTCAATCTCGCTCCCTTTCTCGGCGAGATTGACCACCTCGCGGGAGCCAGCGCCGAGCTGGCTTGCCGCGATAGAGACAAAGCCGTCATAGAAGCGACGGGGATCCGACGCTGATTCCCGCCAATTCTACACGTGGGCGGAGTTTGTTATGAATCCTGAAGGAGAAATCCCTGCCGGATTTTTAAAGAAAAATCCGGCATGGGTTCCCCCCTCAGGAGCATAACGGGCCCTTAGGTCTGTTATGGGTTGTAAGGAGACCCCCTACGCCGAAAAAACGGCGTGGGGGTCCCCCCACAATCCATAACAGACCCGTATCCAAAGCACGCCGGCCGGCCGGTCAGGAAGGGAGTGGGGGCGAGCGAGCGCCCCCCCCCCCCCCTGAGCCGTACCGGGCAGCATGCCCTCAACATGGGGGGGTTAGGTGCTCTGGGGCAGGGGGCGCACTGCGGCCCCCCACCCAAGAGCACCCTGTCCCCATGTTGAGGACAGGGCCCCTTCCCGACAACCCTGGTCGTTGGTTGTCGGGGTATGCGGGCGGGAGGCTTATCGGAATCTGGAAGCCCCCTTTAATAAGGGGGCCCCCAGATACCGGCCCCCCACCCTAAGTGAATGAGTATGGGGTACATTGTACCCCTACCCATTCACCTGCAAATAAAAAGTGTAAACACAAATAAACCACACAGGGTATTGAAATATTTTATTAGTTGGCCGCCGGGGGGGGGGGGGGGGGGGGTGTGTATGATCGCTTTTATAAAAGCGCCCCCCACCGGCGGGCTTCTGTGGGGGGTGGGTGCCGCCGTCTGGTTCTCTTCCGCCGCCGGGGGGGGGGTGCTTTGATAAAAGCGCCCACCACCCGGCGGGCTTCTTTCGACGTCTTCGGCGGCTGGGGGGTCTTCTCCCACTCTACGGGGGTCTTCTCCTGCTCTCCGGGGGTCTTCTCCTGCTCTCCGGGGGTCTTCTCCTGCTCTCCGGGGGTCTTCTCCGCTCTCCGGGGGTCTTCTCCGCTCTCCGGGGGTCTTCTTCTTCAGGACTCGCCGCCGCTAACTTTGTGTGTTAGCTCAATTACTAGCGGCGGCGAGCCCCCTCCTCTGTGACGTCTTCTTCTTCAGATGTTGACGCGACGCTTCCTTCCGCTGTTATGCCGGGCGCGCGGCTCGCAGCGAGTTATATAGGCCTGTCTTGTGACGTCGCAGTCCCATCATGCTCCGGTAGGTAGCACGTGGTACCTACCGGAGCATGATGGGACTGCGACGTCACAAGACAGGCCTATATAACTCGCTGCGAGCCGCGCGCCCGGCATAACAGCGGAAGGAAGCGTCGCGTCAACATCTGGAGAAGAAGAAGAAGACGACGTCACAGAGGAGGGGGCTCGCCGCCGCTAGTAATTGAGCTAACACACAAAGTTAGCGGCGGCGAGTCCTGAAGAAGAAGACCCCCGGAGAGCAGGAGAAGACCCCCGGAGAGTGGGAGAAGACCCCCCAGCCGCCGAAGACGTCGAAAGAAGCCCGCCGGGTGGTGGGCGCTTTTATCAGAGCCCCCCCCCGGCGGCGGAAGAGAACCAGACGGCGGCACCCACCCCCCACAGAAGCCCGCCGGAGGGGGGCGCTTTTATAAAAACGATCATACACACCCCCCCCCCCCCCGGCGGCCAACTAATAAAATATTTCAATACCCTGTGTGGTTTATTTGTGTTTACACTTTTTATTTGCAGGTGAATGGGTAGGGGTACAATGTACCCCATACTCATTCACTTAGGGTGGGGGGCCGGTATCTGGGGACCCCCTTATTAAAGGGGGCTTCCAGATTCCGATAAGCCTCCCGCCCGCATACCCCGACAACCAACGGCCAGGGTTGTCGGGAAGGGGCCCTGTCCTCATCAACATGGGGACAGGGTGCTCTGGGGTGGAGGGCCGCAGTGCGCCCCCTGCCCCAGAGCACCTAACCCCCCCATGTTGAGGGCATGCTGCCCGGTACGGCTCAGGAGGGGGGGGGGGGCGCTCGCTCGCCCCCACTCCCTTTCTGACCGGCCGGCCGGCGTGCTTTGGATACGGGTCTGTTATGGATTGTGGGGGGACCCCCACGCCGTTTTTTCGGCGTAGGGGGTCTCCTTACAACCCATAACAGACCTAAGGGCCCGTTATGCTCCTGAGGGGGGAACCCATGCCGGATTTTTCTTTAAAAATCCGGCGGGGATTTCTCCTTCAGGATTCATAACAAACTCCGCCCACGTGTAGAATTGGCGGGAATCCGCGTCGGATCCCCGTCGCTTCTATGACGCACTCGCTGGAATGTGCTTTTACTATTCCAGCGAGTGCGAGATATCGGCAGCCTGTCGCCGAGATTCAGCGCGATGCTGGCGTGCTAAAAACACATTCTCGGCGGCAGGCACTGTAATAAAGGTTACCTGGGATTTCTAGATAAAAATCACTACACACCTCACGGAGATGATGAAACAGTGACAAGCACTCGGTTTACCGCTACCTGCTATCATATTAGAAATTTCAAAATGCTCTGCTAGCTTTAACTGATTTTGTATAGTTTGTCTGTCAGGACACGGTAGAGGTAGTTTTGTGAAAGCAGGGGATCTACTAGTTGCTTATCCTTTTAGATCTATCATCAACTATGACCTTCTAAACTGAGTTTCTTTGTGTATTGGCAGTTTCTAAGTACATATGGTTAAAACGCATTTAAGCCCTTGCAAAATGGAGCATGAAAGTTTGTGTTGCTAAAACCATGGCAGAGTTTAGTAACCCATAATAACCCATCGGTGTTACAATCTCTGTAATCGATGAAATAAAAATTGAAGTTTTTGTGGTCAACAAAAGGACCAATTCATGAAGTAATGGAAAGGTGCAGCTTAGAGGGGGCATATTAATCGGCACTGATTTCTTATTTCTAAGGTTGTACTGTACATGATTTCTGTTAGTGCTGTGCTATCAAATGATACCATACATTTTATGGCAATTCATAATCTAAACATTCTTCTTTATAGGTTGATAAATATTTGACTGAAATTCTCCAAGATTTGATAAATAATCTGACGAGTAATATGTGGAGAGTCCGTGAATCAAGGTATGTGACATACAGTAGAAGGTTATTTCATACAGTAGAAATGTATTTAATATATAAGGTATTGGGAAATGACCACAGTAGCTTAATTGGATGTATGAAAATACTAAATGGGATAAAATCTTGGGATTAAAGAACACGGAGCAAAAATGGGTGTTCTTTAGAAGGTATTAACCAGTGCATCCCAAAGGGTAATACATTTAAAGAGCTAATAAAAGCCCTGGGTGGCTTAACGCTACCGTAAAAACAAAGGAGAAGGCCTTCAAAAAATACAAGGCTGAGGGAACATCCTCCGCATTCCAACCGTGCAACAAATGCAATAAGAAATGTAAGGGTGTAATCGGGGTGGCTAAAATAGAACACAAAAGGCATATAACGCAGAAAAGTACATGAATGGTAAACGAGGGAGGACAGATCATAGTGGCACCATAAAGAATGATTATGGTATTCTAGTTACAAAGGATGGTGAGATGGCGAGGGATTTGAATGTATTCTGTCTTCACGATGGAATCTGGGGGCTTTAGTATCCCAAACTGCAATGTTCTCGTGACACGTCACAGGAAGCACCACCATGGCATTCTTGAGTGTGGCTTGGGGGTGAATTTTTCCATACCAAGAGCAGTAACCCCGAGCCTCACTCAGGGCTGCATTGAAGTACCCAGGGAAAGTTACTTGCCTTGTCCCCCAGGATGCTGCCATGTGTCCCCCCCGATGTGTGCAGTGGCTGTGTCTTCCGCCCAGCGCTTTGTATGCTGGGCTTCGTTTCCTGGGGACAGAGTAGCGAAATTCAAAAAGTGCAGAACACAATACAGTACACTGTAATCTTACAGGTCACATTACTGTATCAAATTATTTCACCTCGCTTTTGTCCCGAATGCTTTGTCCAGTGCCCTGCATGCAGTTTTATATTATGTACTGTTCTTTCTACCTGGAAACGGGAGAATGTCCATGGCAAACATAAAGTGTCCCTTTTACTTTTAAACACTTGCAGAATTGAGCGATTAGTGATTTGTGGGGAAATTCGCCATTGGACTCTGAAAGTGACAACAGAGACAATTTTTGATTTAATTACATTATTGAATACCTTTTTTTTATTATATTTTTGATAATTTATAGTTATCATTTATGATTTTGTTTCAAACGTTATCATACCCGGGATGTCTACTAGACAGATTTAAGTGAGTTATTCCTAAGAATTACAGGCCTACAATATAAAACGCCAAATTTCCATGCAAAATAATGTACCGCTTTCGGCATCAAAAATCTGACATAATCATACCGCCAGGGAGGTTAACAGAGGCTAAAATCAGAAACAGACTTGAAAAACTTAACCTAAATAAGTCACCTGGACCGGATGGCTTGCACCCAAGGGTCCTTAAGGAACTTAACTTGGAAGTAATTGCCGGACCGTTCCTAATTTTTACAAACCATCTACTGACCGGTATGGTACCAGCTGATTGGAGAAAAGCCAATGTAGCACCAAGCTTTAAGGACTAAGATATATCCCTGGGAACTACAGACTAGTTAGCCTAACATCAATAGTATGCACACTCTTTGTACGGATAAGGGACTATATACAAGGCTTTAGTAATGAAAACTGTATCATTAGCAGTATTCAGCATGGAATTATGAAAAATCATTCTTGCCAAGGAAATCTATTAACCTTCTATGAGGAGGTGAGCTGCCATCTAGATAAAGGAAGGCCGTAGACATAGTTTATCTGGATTTTGCAAAGGCATTTGATACAGTTCTCTACAAATGTTTGCTATACAAGCTAAGGTCTTTTTGGCATGGACCAAAGGGCGAGTACCTGGATTTAAAACTGGCTACAAGGGTGGGTTCAGAGGGTAGTGATAAATGGGGAGTACTCGGAATGGTGCATTGTGGAAAGTGGGGTCCCTCAGGGTTCTGTCCTGGGACCAATCCTATTTTTTATTCATAAATGACCTGAAGTATGGGATTAACGGCTCAATCTCAGTATTTGCGGACAATACTAAACTAAGCAGGGCAATGGCTTCTCTGCAGGATGTGGAAACCTTGCAAGAAGAACTGGACAACTTCATGGCAAATGAGGTTTAATGTGGAATAATGTAAACTAATGCATTTAGTTGGCAAAAACATGAATGCAATCTACTCACTAGGAGGAACCTCTGGGGGAGGCTAGGATGGAAAGGGTCCTAGTAGATAGGCTCAGCAACGGCATGCAATGGCAAGCATAGAATATTGGCATGCACTAAAAAGGGACTTGACTCCAGAGAAATAATTCTCCCACTCTAAAAGACTCTGGTTCGGTCACACGTAGAGTATGCTGTCCAGTTCTGGGCTCCCGTCCTCAGTAAGGATGTGCTGGAAATAGATTGAGTACAGAAAAGGACAACAAAGCTAATAAAGGGACTGGAGAATCTTGGTTATGAGGAAAGATTACAAGCACTGAACTTATTCACTCTGGAGAAGATGCTTTAGAGGGGGATATGATGGTGACCATACAATAGGGGATTTTTTTCCCGTAAAAGGGCATTTAAAAAGACTTTCAGACATTTACTAAAATTAGAGGAAAATCGATTTGATCGGAAACAGCTTAGAGGATTCTTTACGGTAAGAGTGTGGAATTCTCTTCCAAAAGCTGTGGTTTCAGCAGGGAGCATAGATAATTTAAAAAAAACTTTAAATGGGCACCAAAAGACCATAACATACAGGGATATACAATGTAATGACATAAAAGCGCACACACAGGTTTGACTTGTGTCTTCTTTCAACCTTACCAACTATGTAACCTACTGATAGAAATAATAGTGGATGACCATTTTAATCGAGAGAAGGCATATACTCATTAGCCAATTATTAACTTTATGATTGCCTACAATGTGGACACTTACAGATGGTCTTTTCCAGCCAGGTAACAGCCTGGTTGGATTTTGGTGCATCCATTGTTAACTGGATAGTTTTATATAGTCACAACAGCTATGAGCAACAAAGAAGCTGAGTTTAGAAAAGCAGACACATTGGTCACATATAGCCTGACCCTTGAAACAATCGATTAGTAGGAATTTATAGAGTAAATGATTTGGTCATTGAATCAGTGCAAAAGGGAAGGGCCCAACTGTGTTTTTAGGGAAGCATAATAGTATGTGGAGGATACGATCTCTACTAGTTGACATGAAGGTAATTGTCCAATCTGTGAAATCTAAATTTTTAGTTTGTTTTCTTAAAAAAAAAAAAAAACGCGCCAACGTTGGTACACTGGTTACCTTGCATATAAATGTTCATCAAAGGTTTTTATAGATGCTGATGTTGAAAGACTGAGTATAAGTTTGGTCATTGGTAGCATTGGATTTAAACATTTCATGGCTAATTCTTTTGTATTTGCGGTATCTATACCATAAGGGCAAAAATATTTCCTCCACTGGATGGTTCTTTGATTTCTTGGGTTTTTGAGGTTGGGAAGGGGAATAAAGTAGCGTGTGGAAGTTAGGTGTGGGTTATCTCATGCTACGGTTACTCTACTGGGTACAGCTCTTTACGTGTGTGTGTGTTTGTTTTTTAATATGTTGGCCATTATGTGTTCTTAATGTGAATTTTTTTTTCTTCATTGCAGTTGTTTAGCAGTAAATGACCTACTGCGTGGTCGTCAGCTTGATGACGTTGTTGATAAGCTTCCTGAGATCTGGGAAACCCTCTTCAGAGTACAAGATGATATAAAGGTACATTTTGAAAGTCATTTCCTGAAGCACATGCAATGTTTGTTTTGTTGTTCCAAAATGTCTTCTCGATTAACCACTTCACCTTTAGAACAATTGTTTCATTTTTTTTTTACACATGCAATAAAAAGAGCTTTGTAGGCTATACAATGATTAACCCCAAACCTTCACCCAGAACATTATATATAAACTTATCAGCCATAAAGTTATGTGCCCTGACAAGTAAAGTGAATAACATTATCTTGTTACAATGGCACCTGAAAGTGGGTGGGATATACTAGGCAACAAGTGAACATGTTGTCCCTAAAGTTGATTTATTGAAAGCAGAAAAAGCGTAAGCTTAAGGATTTGAGAAACTTTGACAAGGGCCAAATTGTAATGGCTAGACAACTGGGTCAAAGCAATTCCAAAACTGCAGCTCTTGTGGAATGTTCCCAGTCTGCAGTGACCAGGGCCTACCAAAAGCGGTCAAAGAAAGGAAAAACGGTGAACCAGCCACAGCGTCAGACAATCGAGGCTCATTAATGCACATGGGGAGTGAAGGCTGGCCTTTGTAGTCCGAACCAATCGAAGAGCTACTGTAGCGCAAATTGCAGAAAAAGTTAATGCTGGTTTCAATAGAAAGGTGTCTGAACACAGTGCATCGCAGCTTGTTGCATATGGGGTTGCAAAGTCGCTGACTGATCAGGGTACCCATGCTTACCCTTGTCCACATCCAAAAGCACCTGCAATGAGCATATGAACATCAAAACTGGACAATAGAGCAATGGAAAAAAGTGTATTGGTCTGATGAATTAAAAAAACACATTGTATTTTATTGCAAACAAACACAATTTAATCTCTAATGTTTATGTACAAGATTTGGTAGTCGGGTAAAAGGGAACGGGGAGCCCAAATCACTTTTTCCTGAAAGCTGATTAAAAAATAGGAGAAATAAGAATTTTGCAGCTGCTACTGCTTGTTCTAAAGATTTTTTACCATGCACAATCAAAGGGGTGAATTAGTTAACAGGTAACTAATCGTTTTTATTACAGCATTATATACAAAAATCTTTAATTCTTCAGTGGCACTGAGGGTTAATTTTGCTCTAGTAAATACGTATTTTTAGAGAGAGATAAACAAAACAAAAAAAACATGTTTGCCAAAGCACCTTTCAATCGCATTATGGACAAAGTAGTCTAAATTGTAGTGGCTGTTTAAGTGGCTGAAAGGATGTCTTATTCATTTGGCTTAGATGATTGCAGTTAGTGGTAATTGGTTCATCCAGTTCTTGGAAATTACATTTGGGTGCACTTCAATATGTGCAAAAGCTCAAAATGGGGTCATGAAAATAATTGTAATATCTTGGTAGATGCTTTGTCAGCGTAATACTTTTTTTATAATGTCTGTTAAAAGTTTGTATGAAGTTTTGAATATTGTAAAGATTTACTGTACTACGTGTAAGCCTCTGGAACACTAAGCTGTTTATGGCAATGTGTCCATCCCAGGTGCACCATGTAGCCCCATGGGAAAGAGGCACAATGTTTTTTTAAGTTAACATCAACATCCATGGGACAAAATGCATGGCAACCAAGCAGCTCCTATCTTTCACTTTGTGGGTGTGCATTTGCGCATGTTTGTGTGTGTGTGTGTATAATATATATATCACACAGTGAGGGGGGGGGGGGTTATTTGATCCCCTGCTGATTTTGTACTTTTGCCCACTGAGAAAGAAATGACCAGTCTATAATTGTAATGGTAGCTTTATTTTAACAGTGAGAGACCGAATAACAACAATAATATCCAGAAAAATGCATTTAAAAAAAGTTATAAATTGATTTGCATTTTATTGAGTGAAATAAGTATTTGACAGCTTCGCAAAACTTGGTAACTGGTGGCAAAACCCTTGGAGGTCAGACGTTTCTTATATTTGGCCTCCAGGTTTGCACACATCTCAGGAAGGATTTTGTCCCACTCCTCTGCAGATCCTCTCCAAGTCTATAAAGATTTGAGCCTTACATTTGGTAACTCGAACATTCAACTTTGAGTCCAATAAGTTTGATTTTGTTCTCATCTGACCACAACACCCAGTTCTCGTTGCAGTCATTCAGATCTTCATTAGAGGACTTTAGAAGGGCCTGTAAATGTGCTCTCTTGAGCAAGGGGATATTGCAAGCGCTGCAGGATTTCAGTCCTTCACAGCATAGTGTGTTGCCAATTGTTTTCTTGGTGACTATGGTCCCAGCTGTCTTGAGATCATTGACAAGATTCTCATGTCTAGTTCTTGGCTGATTCCTCACTGTTTTCATGATCATTGAAACTCCACGAGGTGAGATCTTTCATTGAGCCCCAAACCGGGGGAGATTGACAGTTATTATGTGTTTCTTCCATTTGCAAATTGCATCAACTGTTGTCACCCTCTCACCAAGCTGTTTGATGATGGTATTGTAGCCAATTCCAGCCTTGTGTAGGTCTATAATCTTGTCCCCGACATCCTTGGACAGCTCTTTAGTCTTGGCCATGGTAGAGAGATTGGAATCTGATTGCTTGTTTCTGTGGACAGATGTATTTTATACAGGTAACAAGCTGAAAATAAACACTCCCTTTTAAAAGAGTGCTCCCAAATCTCAGGTCGTTGCCTGTAAAGAAAGACACATAGGAGCAAGAAATCTTGCTGATAGGGGATCAATTACATTTTCACTTATTAAAATGTAAATCAATCTCTAACTTTTTTGAAATGCATTTTTTCAGGATAATTTTGTCATTCTTTCTCTCACTGTTGATATAAACCTACCATTAAAATCTGGTAGCCTTTGCTCAATACTTGTCACCAATTACAGTCTCAAATCTTTTTGAGTATGATACTACAAGCTTGACACACCTATTTTTGGGCGGTTTCTCCCATTCTTCTTTGTAGGACCTCTCGAGCTCCATCAGGTTGGATGGTAGCGTTGGTGCACAGCCATTTTCAAATCTCTCCAGAGATGTTCAATTGGGTCAAGTCTGGGTTTTGGCTGGATCACTCAAGGACATTCACAGAATTGTCCAGTAGCTACACCTTTTGTTATCTTGGCTGTGTGCTTAGGGTCGTTGTCCTGTTAGAAGATGAACCTTCGCCCCAGTCTGAGGTTCCGAGTGCTCTGGAGCAGGTTTTCATCAAGGATGTCTCTGTGTATTGCTGCATTCAGACATCTGACTAGTCTCCCAGTTCCTGCTGCTGAAAAAGAAGAAAAAATTATTTTTGTTTCTCATTGTCAGAGTACTTCAAGTACCTTTTTGGCAGGCTGTCATTGTCAAAGAGGAGTGATTTCCATCTGACCACTCTACCATACAGACCATATTGGTGGGGCGCTGCAGAGATAGTGGTTCTACTGGAAGGTTCTCATCTCTCTACAAAGAAACGCTGGAGCACTGTCAGAGTGACCATAGGGTTCTTGGTCGCCTCCTTGACTAAGGCCCCTTTTCCCCGTTCGCTCAGTTTGGGCAAGCCGCTCTAGGAAGAGTTCTGACGGTTCCAAACTTCTTCCATTTACGGATGATGGAGACCACTGTGCTCCTTGGGACCTTTTTAATGCTGCAGAAATTTTTCTGTGCCTCGATATAATCCTGTCTCGGAGGTCTACAGACAATTCCTTGGACTTGTGTTATCCCAGAATCGGTATCTTAATCCGAAAAGTGGGTGTTAATCTGGGATTGATACCTTAGAAAAATGGATCTGGCCTTCCAACGAGAAAGGAATTTAATTTTGCTCTGGACCAGTACTGTAATGCATTTTAAAAAAAATGTGATACTGGTTTTGCTTTAAACACCTTTTGCAGCTTAACAAGCTCTGTTTTAATATGTGGTGAATGCAGGAACTAGATTTACAGGGTAGGTACGTGGCTGTGTATTGGTATGTTCACACGCATGTCGTGTAGTAGATGGGCACTACAGGGAAATTATTTGATGCATTTTAGAACTGTTGAATTTGTAGGGTAATAAAGTTTGGTATAAATATGATATAAATAGTTTTCTTATTTCTCCTTTTTTTTTCAGGAGTCTGTCCGGAAAGCAGCAGAGTTGGCTTTGAAAACTCTGAGCAAGGTAGATGCAATACATTTTTTTTGTTTATACAAAAGCTATCTCTTTTTCCCTTAGGCAAGAAGAAGAAAACGTAAAAAAAGAGAAGCTAATTTTAGACGTGCACTGTGCAGATAACGCCTTTACACATGGTCTTCAGCTTTGATTTAAAAAAAAAAAAAATAGTTTTAAAGTGAAATATGGGGGGTCCATCTCTTCTAATCTCTTATAATAGTGGCACTTGAAATTGGAAAATTAAGCATAAGGCATTAAACTCTTACCTAGGCTGAAGAAGGTGTTGCAGCTCATTTAAGCCAGAAAGCAGTGCACTGAAACTCGCATGTTTCTTGCATCTAGGCACTTTTTAGCACCCTACGTTATTCAGACAATTTTAATGTGAATGGGCTGTTATGCACCACAATGCATGGGGGAAAAAAACATCTGCTCCTGCATTTAGTTAAGTCAGCACTGCTACAGTGATCGCAATGATCTTTCAGGTCCTGTGCCAAGTGGCTGCTCTACTGTGCACTGCCCACGGGGTAGCTCTCTTGGCCCCATCGCTATTCAGATTTTTTTCTACTAGAGCAAGTTTTTTTTTTTTTATTTATCTTGCACATTTAAATCTGCATATCTTGATAGTACAGGACACAGCATGAGTTTTCATAGACCCTGGGTATAGGCTAATACTCTCTGGTGACTTGACCCTGGAAAAGCTAATAAAGAAACACCCCTCTTTGGGTATACAGAGACCAGCTAAATCTAAAAAGACATTACTGTTCACAATCGAATTTGTTTTGAATAGAGTTGAGATAGATTAGCTGTTATATTCTTTTACTGCTGTCTGTACCCTTGTTATGAAGATTCACCCTCAATCTGTTTTGTTTACCATTATCATTGAAAGTGAACAAAAATCTCAAATAGAGGGCATTTTTCCAATAGGCATACTAGTTCTTATGACCCTGTTGACAACCAGGGATCCCCTCACTTTGTAGGGATTTCTTCTTCTTTGTCGCTTTGGCTATGGGGCAGGAAGCAAAGGCAAATCTCCCCATCGGGACACAGATGACAAAAAAAAAATGCCCTGCAAGCATTCTCTTGCTCTATCTAAAATGAAAAAAAGGTTTGCCCTTTAGTTCTACTTAAAATCAATCTGGTTCTGGTGAATATGGGTAGTCCTCTTTCAAGCGATATGTACCTTATTGATTGTTTTTAAAGATTTTAAGGTTACCTGTTCGAATCGAGACTTGTCTCTAGGTCATGAAAAAATGTGTACCTGTACTTAACTCATACTAGAATCTAAAGAAAGCAGTACCTTCCCAACATGCTCTGGCTCGACGATTGGCCACTTGGGTATCAGACGCAGAATTGTGGGAGGCAGCAGGAACATCACATTGTCCCAATTCTGGAAATGCATTTTTTATAGATTATTATCTCGGCACATTCTTGCTGTCTGAACATAACACGCAACGATGTGTTATCACATTTTTATTGATCTGTTTAATGTTTAGTGCCCCCACAGCATAGGAGAATTTGGGGTCATCTCAGTAAATATCTACTATAACATATTAGCAAACACTCTATTTATTTATTTTTAATTGGGGTCCAATATGAATATACAGATTTAGTCTAAATGTGATTTAAGCAATTCAGTTAATGTCTGTCTGTTTTTGCTAGGTGTCCATACGAATGTGTGAATCCAGCAAGGGAACAGCTGGTCAGAAAACAATTGCTGTGCTTCTGCCTTGCCTTCTGGATAAAGGGATCATGAGCACAGTGGCTGAAGTCCGTGCACTCAGGTAAGCAGGTCTAAATGCAGAGCACCCACTATTACAAAAATAAAATAAAAAATCTAGCAACTCTATCTCTATAAACACGTCGCTTTTTATATTGGGACAGAAATCCTCTGTCACTCTCCAACAAATGTTCTTTCTGTGTCAAAGTTGTCTAGGGGTAGAAACACAGGGGGTTATTCCCAGCCTTGACCCACATTAATCATGCTATATTTATTATAATTTCTCCTTAACTTAATCCCTGGGTCTGGGGGGCGACTTCTGCTTTTATTGCTTGAAAGCAAAGTTATTCAGAAAGTTTAGTGATTGCAAATCTGTGAAAATGCGCTAGTTGTGCCATTTGTTTTATCTTGACTTTTTTTTTACAAAAAATGCAGTTAAAGGATTTTTGCTTTTTTGTATTCTTTTGTGTAGAGCAGTGTAAGGTGGAAATGCTTTTCTAGATTAAGATTCAAATATTTTTGAAGGTTATAGTATGATCAGAAGATTTGATTATATTCAAAGCTAAATAGCTGAACTTTACAGGCTCTGCAGAACCTCCCTTTTGCCAGCCCAACACATTTCACCTCCCCACCTCTTGTGTTCAGACCCCTGAGTCACTGCACCCTTGTAAAAACCACACATTACTCACTACCCCTTAACTTAAGGGCATCTGAACACCACTCGCCAGGCCCTTTTAACCCCTGAGATTCCCCCTCACATCCCTCTTTCACAAAGGTATTATATAATTGGATACAGCAAACCCATGACATCATATGTCGCTGCATTGTTTTGTTAGCTCCTTACTCAAGTCTGGTTAAGGTGCAACAATTTGAGTTACGTCAGGAAAAAATCACAGGAAAATGCATTTAAATAAAATAAATACAATTTCTTCCAGATATTAAAAAATAAAAATATGGATCCATATATGCTTCCAAGGTAAAGCCTGTCCCAAAACAATATACTTGACTTGTTGGGGTAACTTGCAAAAACTTCAAGGTATGCATAATGGGAGCGTCTAAAGAATAAAGAGAACACTTTAGGGCTCAAGGAGGCTATATGGAGAAGAAGGTGAATATAGGAAGGAAAAGTGTGTGTGTATCTAGAATTCCAGGGGTTATAGGCAAAGGGGGGTCTAGGATAAAGTGATAATCAAGCCACATATTTCACCATATTATTCTTTGTGTTTTTCCTTTCTCTATAGCATTAATACGCTTGTGAAAATAAGTAAAGGTGCAGGAGAATTGCTGAAGCCCCATACCCCAAAGCTAATCCCTGCTTTGTTAGAATCCCTAAGTGTTTTGGAACCTCAAGTGCTGAATTATTTGAGTCTCAGAGCTACAGATCAGGAGAAGGTAAGTACGATAAAAAAAAAAAAAATTGCCGTTCAAAAAAATCACTAACTAATGAATCTGTCATTAGAGGATAAGTTCACTTTTTGGAACATTTAGGGTGAAACATGTGACATGTTCCAGCTTTATGCCAGCGGAGGGACAGGGGGGGGGGGGGGTTCTCCCTGCACCCACTGTCACAATTCAAAAGAAATCTTGGCCGCTGATGAGCCTTTTGTAGTTCATTTACAGTTTTCCTTATCTGCCGAAGCCTGACATTGCACCCCTGACCCCCCCCCCCCCCTGCAGGAAAAAATAAACGCACCGGTTTTCTGTAAAAATGTGTGCATTTTATTATTTTTTTTCTAAAAAAGTGAGCATATCCTTTAGGAAATGTGCTTGGCTGCTATTACCTATTTTACATTGTACCCCATATCTCCTATTTGCATTGGTTTTGCTTGATTGTTTGGATTGCTTTTATACCTTCTATTTTGCAGATGCAACACAGCAACAAATGTTGTCACTTCAGCCAAAGGTGCTATTTTGTGTAGATGGATATTGAGATCAGATTAAAAATCATAATTATTGAAAATGTAAAATTTGGTACAGAACTGATTTGTGGCCTTTAATATGCAACTTTCAGGCTCTCTGTTGCTTTGTATTGCTGACCTTACCCATTGTAGAAAAAATAATTTGGGATTTTCCTCTTTGCTTCCAGTACAGTTATCTGGCTTGGTGAACACTTTTCTGCTTGACCATCATTTGCACCTGCTTTCTATATGTGTGCACCAGGAAGATGATGTATACCAGACAGACACAGTAGGGCATTAGGTTGCTAGACAGTTGAAGTGTGGTTGCTTTGGGCTGCAAAATGCAGTGTGCTTTTGACATCAATTCAAGCCTCTTTATGTTGATATAGAATTCATTGACTGGTGCATTTGACCTGCTTCAAGTTGCTTTTGCGTTCCCATAAACTTGCATACTGAAAGATGCATTTCTGACAACAGCCTTTTATTAGCTGTAAATCCTATTTACCAGCTGAAATGTGTTCCAACATTCCAATACAGCCTTCCACTGAATAGTAAAAATAACAGACAGCTAAAACTCTCAATAGTGACATGTCGTATGTTTTTTCTTCAGGCTGCTATGGACAGTGCAAGACTGAATGCTGCCAAATCTTCCCCAATGATGGAAACTATAAATATGGTAAGATTATTTTTCTGTTGAATTTTAGGTGACTGTGGTACTTGGTGAAGACTAGGGACAATCTCCGGGGTGTTCGCACAGTACGCGCGGAGCCCGCCAGGAAGTCTGCAGGGCGCTGCGCTAATCACAGGCAGGAAGACATTGTCCCAATACTCGGCTGCAGAGATCGGGAAATGTCTCCCTGCCTGTGATTAGCACAGCGTGTTTGCACGTGGCCTGTGCGAACACGCTGGAGCTCATCCCTAGTGAAGACTATTTTTATATTGCTACTAAATATTGTGTGTATGTAAGTGGGAGAGACTTTATGGAGGGGGTTGTAATGCCTGCTTTTTGATATAATATACAATGGAAGAATGGTCTGCTTTACTCCACTAATCGGATTAGAACTACTGGTTTGCTAGGTTGACATAATTGGAATGCTCTTTATTGGCACCCCTTATAAGTACATTGTCTTTTTATGACTTTAATAAGATATAACCGTTTAGAATCTGGTTGTATTACAGTCAAATTTTCATTGGCAGTCATTTCATTTGGCAAGCTTTCCATAAGAATTTTGGATACTGGTGTTTATTTTTACCCAGTTTTCCGTTGTAGTAGCAAACTATTGCCACCAAAGCACATGCAATGATGATGATGATACAATTGTGAAGAAATAAAGACTACTATCTCAGGAGTTGTTTTTTTTCTGTAGTGTATTCAACACCTGGATGTTCCTGTCCTGGCTGAACTTGTCCCGAGACTGTGCGACTTGATTAAAAGTGGACTTGGTCTAGGTACAAAGGTAAGCTACAGGAACGTGTTCGGTTTTTCGATTAATTTCAATTAATTAAAATGTGCATATTCAAGTATTGACAAATAATGTGTAACCAGCTAATAAAAAATGCAGATTTGCGCTGGCTATGGATGTAACAAAGTTATAGACAACAAAGATTCAAACCTTTTCTATATGAAGGTTATTTACTATGTGGGGGCAAGTGCAAAAGTCAGCTCTGTTAGACCAACAAAAACATGTATAGTTTGCCAGCAAAACTGAAGTGTATCTGTTAGCATGCAGTAAAATTTCTGACAGTCTCCTCCTAACCTTGCTATTGACCAAATGTAAACTATCGGTCATATAATAAACACGCAACCAGTCAGGATTGGTGCCCCTAGAGAAAAAAAATATATAGTTAAACTATCGGGCATGGGTGAAAGAGCATAGTTAACTTTTTACAGTGGCTTGCTAGGAATACTTTTGTTTTCAAGCTTTAGGGATTAATTTGTAAAAACTTTAATCGCCAGTGTGTAACCTGTTTTTTTCTTTATGCTAGGGTGGATGTGCCAGTGTTGTTGTTTCTTTAACAACACAATGTCCCCAGGACTTAATGCCTTATTCTGGTAAGCTGATATTTCACAGTAACTTCAGAGTACTACTTGCTAGTTTATCTGTTTGGTAATTCTCCAGCTATTCTGGTGCTTAACAAACTATGTTTTTACCAGGCAAACTTATGAGTGCTTTATTAAGTGGACTAAGTGATCGAAACAGCGTAGTACAGAAATCGTATGCCTTTGCCCTGGGGCATTTAGTTCGGGTAAGTTGTGTTTTTTTTTGTTTTTTTTATTATTTCTACTTCAAGTTTAGTTCTTGATACAGCTGTTGTGGCCTCTGTCATGAATGTTTGCTGCATGTCCAAATGTATAGGTTTTCACCCTAATTCAATTTCTGCTGACAGTTATAACAGCGACCTAAGGGAAGAACCCCAACAGTTTCTTCCCTGCATACACCGCCTCTACAATAGTAGAGGCGGTGTATGCAGGACAGGAAGTGAGGGAAAGGCTCCCCAACAAACACATGTTAATAAAAACTCAGGGTTATAATGCCCAATCCAACGCAAAGGTAAGATTTTATATAGCATGCCAGTTTAAATTGATGTTGTATTTTAACTCTTTTTACAGACTACTCGGGATACCAGCACAGAAAAATTACTCCAGAAGTTAAGTGCCTGGTACATGGAAAAAGAAGGTGAGTAAGAGTGTAGAAATGTTGGTGAAACATACTATTCTTGTACAGGCAGGCAATTCTGTAGGTAAATACAGTACATCGTATAGTTGCATTTCATGGTTTTTAGGTATTTTTGAAGTGTCTGCCTTTTGTCAGCTGTTACCATATCTTAGATTGTAAATTACTATGTTATATATATATATATATTTTGTTGTTTTTACCTGCTAAGCATCCACAGTCTGTAGATTCACATTCCCTAGCATGGTTTCCCATGGTAAGGGAACGGTAATTGATGTTTCATATTTGATGACTCCAGCAGTGCTGGTTAGCTTCCAAACAAGGATGCCACTGACAACTCTTTTACCCTCTGCGACCTTTAGCATGTTACCTGGTCATGTGATCACCATGATAGCTGTTACATGTTGGTCAGGTAAAATTTGATAGTAAACAAGCATCTTCTGGCATTTCATGGTGTGCACTTGCTGGGCACACAGAAATGCAGTTTAAAAAGAAAAGTACAATGTTAAAAAAAAAAAAAAAGTGAAATGAAACATGTTTATCCTTTTCATTCCTAAAGTGGGTTGTAAACCATTGCGGTTTTTCACCTCAATGCATTCTATGCATTGAGTTTAAAAATCTCTTGTAGTGCACCAGTCCCCCTTTGTACTTACCTGAGCCCGATCATTTCTGTGCTGGGGACGAGCACACCCACTCCAGCCGGTGTCTCGGGTCCTGATTCATAGGGCACTCGAGAAGAAGAGGAGCCAGGTGTGCCACTAAGGGACCCCGGAAGAGGAGGATTGGGCCACTAGAGTCTAGAATATAAAAATTCTCAGTAGTGTATTAGTATACAAAATAAAAGCATTACATTAAATTATTTAAGTGGGCAAGTTAGTCATAGTGTCCATATCAAAGTAACTGATCTATATTGATGGTGATAAATTTGGTCTAGGCATCAGGTATTAATGACTTCTAACCATAAAGAAATTAAGACCGCTCTGGACATACTTCTTTAGTTATGCTATAATAGTAATATTGCATTTTAAAGTGGCTCTCAACTCAATGTTTTTTACCCTTAATGCATTATCTGGATTAAGGTAAAAAAAAAATTCCCACTCTGTAATGTACCCAACCACATCTCTAAATACTTGCCTGACTTGTCATCGATCCAGCACTGTCATTTCTGCAGCACCACTCTCCTATCTTCCTGGTCACGCTGTGCCTATGACTCCTCCTGCTGCTGTCATGGCTTACCAGTAATGTGGGTTGCTCTGGAGCACTCCTGTACAGGAGCCCCCTTAGCACCCAGTCTGCTGAAGAGAATCCCAGCGGAAGGAGGGACATACATTGCCCTCAGGGCACTGAAAAAAAGAAGGTAGGGGACCATTCTGTGCAATATCTTTCTTTGCATAGAGCTGATGGGTAGAACCTCTTTCTATTTTAATCGAAAAAACAAAGTGGATCTTCATTTACAAAACAATGTTCCGTTTTGATACAAAAGGTAATAACTGTGGTGATGAGCTGTTGGAGAAAGTAAAAACACAGTGTATTAGGTAGAAGCAGGATAGGCTTCTTTAAAGAAAAGGCTTTACACGTCTAAAGATGGATAGATTAGGAGATAGGTCAGACAGATTGGGGTAGGGAGTTTCAAAGGATGGGAGAAGCTAACAAAGGATTGTTGAAAACAAAAAGAAAATCACTAGGTGTAACGGCCATCAAGTTGACACACTGCTTGAAAAAAAATAAACTGCTGCAAATAACTTCAACACTTGCCTGTGGCATTGTAGTATTCACACATCTTATCGCATTCTTTTCTGCTTTGTTTCCACAGAACCAGTATACAGAAGTGGATGCACGTTAACCATTCATGCTATCAGTCGCTACAGTCCTGATGTTCTGAAGAACCACTCAGGTTTTGTGTTGCCACTGGCATTTCTTGCTATGCATGAGGCGTCCGATGAAGAAAAGGGAGACAAAGATGATGCAAACCTTTGGAGAGAAGTGTGGCAAGAGAATGTGCCAGGTAAGTTTACTATTTCCAAAACAGTAAACTATACAGTTGTGTGAAAGTATTTTCCCCTTTCAGATTTTTTTATGTTCTTGCATATTTGTCACACTTAAATGACTCAGATCATCAAACAAATTTTATGTTTACACAAAGATAACTCAAGTAAATACAAAATGCAGTTTTTAAACGATGGCTTCATTTATTAAGGCAAAAAAGCTGTCCAAACCCGCCTAGCTTTATGTGAAAAAGTAATTGCCCCCTAAGGCCCCATGCACACGAGACGCTGGTAAACTCGAGTTCAGAGGCATTTGGGCATTTTTTTCAACTGCCCCTGAACACATTTAATGTTATCCTATGTGTCCATGCACACATTCACGTTTTTTGAGGTTAGGGGCAGTTGAGTTTAAGCTTGTTTTTTCAGACGCAAAAAAATGGGTTCAGAAGCTTTTGGCATTTTCGCGCTTCAGACTCAAATCGCGGCAAACGCCGTTTATAGCCGTTTTTAAAGGTGACTTATTTTTTTACATTAGAAATCTAAAACATGATGGCAAATGATGAAAAAACATTAAAAAAACCTAAACAACTGTAATTGCTTGCATTGCATTGTGGACAATCCACAATTTGTGGCCAGGTGACGTGACGTGGCCAGTGGACAATCCACAACTTGTGGCAGGTGACGTGGCCAGGTGATGTGGCAAGTGGACAATCAAATTTCGAATTTTTCAATTTTTGTATTTTTTAAATTTCGAATTTCTCAAATTTAGAATTTAGAAATTTTCTAAATTTAGAATTTTGAAAATTTCTAAATTTAGAATTTCGAATTTTTCAATTTTCAAAATGTCAAATTTTTCAATTTTCAAAATGTCAAATTTTTCAATTTTCAAAATGTCAAATTTTTCAATTTTCAAAATGTCAAATTTTTCAATTTTCAAAATGTCAAATTTTTCAATTTTCAAAATGTCAAATTTTTCAATTTTCAAAATGTCAAATTTGAAAGATTCAAAATTTGAAAAATTCGAATGTCCAAATCTCAAATTGAAAAATTCTAAATTCTAAATTTCGAAAATTGAAAAATTCTAAATTTCGAAAATTGAAAAATTACAAATTTTCGTACTTCAGAATTTGAAAAATGCGAAATTTGAAAAATGTAAAACATTTCTCTGGATAAGTACGCAGCTGGACATACACATTGTTAAAATAGCCAACTGAAAATCTCTGTGCCATCAACGGATGGGTCCAATAGCGACGAGCTCTGCCAACGGATCTCTCCCGTAGTTTGCGACGGCGTTGAAGCCTCAGCAAGAGCAACATATGGACAACTTCTTGGCATATATTCAATATGGGATCCATTTAAAAAAAGAAGAATCAAATGAAAGTATGCAAGTCTGCATATGAAAGTCTGCTGCTGCTGCTGCTCTCTCTGTTGAAAATGGCAGAAATAGTTAAAAATATATAGCTTTCAGAGCTTTGGGAGGGTCTACAATGTCTGTGCTATAAACGCTGATAGCCGCAAAACGCCGCAAAATTCGCGGCAAAAACGGGCGTTTTAAATGCCGGTTTTTGCTTTTGAAAACGTGAGTTTAGATGTGTTTGCATTTGCTTCTCGTGTGCATGGGGCCTAAACCATTGGCGGCAACAACTGCAATCAAGCATTTGCGAGAATTGGCAATCAGTCTTTCACATTGCTGTGGAGCCATTTTGGCCCACTTTTTTGCAGCATTGTTTTAATTCAGCCACATTGGAGGGTTTTCCAGCATGAACGGCCTGTGTAAGGTCATGATACAGCATCTCAATTGGATTTAAGTCCGGGCTTTGACTAAGCCACTCCAAAACATACATTTTGCTTTGTTTGAATCATTTGGAGATGGACTTGCTGTTGTGTTTCGGATCATTGTCCTGCTGCATAACCCAAGTGCACTTGAGCTTGAGGTCACAAACTGATGGCCAGACATTCTCATTTAGGACTTTGTTAGAGCTCGGAGTTCATGGTTCCATTAATTATGGTAAGTCGTCCAGGTCCTGAAGCTGCAAAGCCCCAGACCATCACGGTACCACCACCATGTCTGACTGTTGGTATAATATATCATGTCTGACTGTTGGTATGATCTTGTTATGAAATGCTCTATTGGTTTTATGTCGGATGTAACGGGACGCACACCTTCCAAAAAGTTAAATTTTTTTCTCTTCAGGCCACAGAATATTTGCCTAAAAGTCTCTTGGGGGTAATCTGAATGTTTTTTGGTAAATTTGAGATGAGCCTTTTGTGTTCTTTTTGGTCAGCAGTGGCTTTGGCCTTGGAACTCTCCCATGGATGCCATTTTTGTCTCTCTCATTGTTGAATCGTGAACACAGGTTATCTTTATGTAATATTAAAATGTGTTTGATCTAAATCATTTAAGTGTGAGAAATATGCAAAAAAATCAGGAAGGGGGCAAATACTTTTATACAGCACTGTATTGTCAGAACCATTGACGTATCTCGGCTTAGAGCCTACATATACCGTCAGAATGTTTATTCTGAACTTATAAAATATTATTGTATTTATGGAAATATGTAAATCTGTGCTTTGGGAGATATACACTTTTCCTACGATACAAGATATCAAAATTCTTTTATCCGTGCTATTTTGAGGACGAGTAATACAAATGAATATTTAATATATATATATTTAATAACTAAAGATATAGTGCAAAAATTAAAATCAGGTACAATTCGTATCAAAACAAATAAATGATATGTTTCTACAATAGAGATAAATGACGCTTGAATGTTCAGATGATATTTACATTATATGACAAGGTATATTCCTAGCTCTTATTTAAATCATCCTGGCGTAACTTGAAACCTTTTAGTTCTTAATTTACATTACAAGAATGTGCCATATACAAATATATTTTTACAGAGTGTGTGCTGATTTTGAAGATCTCCTTCACTCATCCAGTGTGTAATTGGAAACCCCTGTAACCTTGACATTGCATTATTTCTTCTCAATATCAAACAGATCTCTTGCTACTACTTCTTATATATGTGTACATAACAAATGTTATATGGTACACAAGCTTTTTGTTAAATTTGGTGAGGATCTATCTTCACATACGACATCACTCTTAAACCACAATAGTTGGCACTTAGCTTTTTAAAGACAAACGTAATGTGCGTATGTCTCCTAATATTTGGAATTCAATTATCTCATGCTGCAGGTAGACATAACTAACTCCCAAATTATCTTTGCCAAGTATATTTAAATGGTCTTAGTGGAGTGTATGTGAAAAACCTCAGAATTACCAAAAAAGGTAAATAATCAAAATCCAATCTTACCAGTAATTAAGAGTCCTGTTTGAGAAGGGAAAGCCCTAATGAAGGATTCCTGTGAACTCCTTACATGTTTGGTCACTCTCTCCGCCTTCCGGCTTCCTTCAGAGATCAGAGCAGCTTCCAGCCATCAGCCCTGCAGAGATCAGACTTGCCATCTCTCGAGCTTTTCCCATCGACCTCGACCTCTTATGATTGTCCTGTGCAATACTTTTATCTTCCCAAAGAAGTGGGTGTGTATTCCCCTATCACGTGACTGACTATGTCACATGATAATATGTTTTGGTGGGTGACCAACTTGAACCATGCCGATATTAACCTGTAGGGGGCAGTGGCGTCTAAAGAATAATTCCTAATTTTAGGGTTATTTAGAGTTAACCAGGATTTATGACCCCCTGTGACCTGAATCTTGGTATAGCATCATAAGTTGTTATATATGTCAAACAACATGACAACAAACCTAGACATTCCGGCGACCCCGAAATTTATGATTGAGATAAGGTGCAATGATCTACACCCATATGCATGGGAATGTTTCTTTAAACTAATGCTGGGATGTGATCAAAGCCATCTAATACTTTGAAATATTATAGGATCTTATACCTGGGATCCCAATAATGTCTATGTATTTACTAGTATATTATGTGAACTATTAATACACATATATTGTCATGGCACAATGAAGACACAATACTATTTAAGATATATAATTCCATTGGGATAGTGAATAAGCCCCTCTAGTCTCATAGTATAAAGACCACCATGTGTGTAGTGTCATGCTGTGCCAGGCCTTTCATTCTCTTATCTTATAAGTGTCAAACCCAAAGAGAAATGACCTGGAAGACGGCACAGATAGCATCCTTACAACCTAGAAGCAGTGTCTATTCATGCCTGAGAACCTATATTTAAACTTTAACAGGGAAAAATGGTGGTGCAAAGTTCATCATATCCATGTATATGGGACATTACGAAACATATATTATGTGCGATTTTTATATGTATTCTTTTAACCCCAAATGTTCTGACAGTATGTTCCAGAATTTAAGTGTCTTTGTTGTGCCTCAATAGAAGCAGGTAGGTCAATATCACTCAAAATGCTAGCTGAAGCAGGCATTGCTTCATGAATTGGTCACAGTTGGGTTCTTCCTGTAAAAAGGCCACAGCTCATTTCATGCAATGTTAGGGGTGGTACAGTAATCCTTACTTTTGCTATGTGTATGGCATGAAGGGTGAATAAAGTGCTTCCCTAAGAAGAGGGTGGAATACCATTATTATAACACATATAGCTGGCCTTTGCAGCATTGGAGGGCAAATGCAAGGCCAAGTAAAAATCAGAGGAAAAAACCAAGCTCACTTACTGACCAGCCCACAGACAACCGAATCAACCTGTCTGGCAGTATGCGTTAAAAACGGGTTAAGTCTGCATGCATTTGCAAATACATGCATAAGCTACAGTGCCTCACCAACGCACCCTGGTATCTGTAGTTCCTATCGCTAACTGAGTGACCCCACAGTGGAGGCACATGCATTCTGATGGATAGGTGGAGGGCAGATGGTCTGAAGGGGAGCCCCACCGCTTCTTAAATGTACAGGAGCACATTCAGCATCCAGCATATAGCTCAGTGGATGTGAAGGTGTCATTACCTGACCAATACACAGTGATGCAAAAAAGGTGACCCCTGCCCCCACCTATAGCTGGCCTTTGCAGTAAGCGGCATTGGAGGGCACATAAGATATAAACAAGGCCAAGGACAAATCCAAGGAAAAAAGCCAAGCTTGCTTGCCTACCATCCCAGAGACAACCCAATCAACCTGTCTGACAGTATGCGTTAAAAACGCGGGTTAAGTCTGCAGGCAGGGTGCCTTTGTGGGGCCTGTAGCTTACGCATGCATTTGCAAATGCATGCAGACTAAACCCCTGTTTTTAAAGGGGTTGTTAAGAAAAACAAAAACAAATAACAAACATGTTATACTTGCCTCCACTGTGCAGCTCGTTTTGCATAGAATGCATTAAGGTGAAAAAACTTTTACCTTTACAACCCCTGTTTTTAATGCATACTGTTAGGTTGATTCGGTTGTCTGTGGGCTTGTCAGTAAGTAAGCTTTTTTTTTTTTTCTTGGATTTATCCTTGGCCTTGTTTTATATCTATTGTGACATCATTGGCTTTTAAAAAAATGTTTTGCAGTGGCAGACATTGGAAACTCAAAACTATATTTCTCAAGATCCCTTTCCCTACCCCAAATGTATAGAAAGGCTTTTGGAAATCAACATGGCAACATTGTTTTCCTGTAAAATAATTCATTGTTTGCATTTTTAGCGGGAGAACAGAAGGGTACAGAGAAGAAGTTACCAACCAAACAAAATTTAATATAGTCACAGAATTTATGATGTTAAATGGGCATACAAAGTAAATATAAAATTATAAAAATAGAATATTTAAAGCTACAGCTTCCACTTATGTAGTTCATATAGGCATAATAAAATATTTTCATAATAACATCTTAATATACCATAGGACTTGCTTGGAAAAAAGTCTCCCATGTCACCACTTCTTTGACATTATTCATCTAGCAGTTGGCTAACTTTTGTTTTGTGATGCTTACAGGAAGTATCATATACAAAAACAAAAAATCGCGCTAAAATACTGCCAATAAAACTGTGTATAATGGATAATGAACAATGAGTTTAGTCCATATACATGTGAAAAAATAATAAATGCACAAAATGAGGTGCAATTTAAAAGTTCAATTAATCAATGAACAGTTCATAGTGAAGATCTCCCAGGAGTGGACATTGATGACAAACTTTTTGAGAAAAAAGTGTTGAAAGGAAACACCTCCACCATAGGAATGAATGGCCTCTTACCAGATGCACATTACAGAAAAGCCTTATGATATAACACAGCAGTCAGCGGGAACACATCCAACCTCCAGATCACCTATATGGAAACCCTCATTGGTGTCATCGGTATGCGTCGGGATGTATGTAAGAACAAAAAAGCTTGCATAGTGTAAAATCGTCAGGTTTAATAAAAGAAGAAAAACTGGTATGCACTTACAAGAAATAGTTCAATGATAGGCATCCAATACAAGTTGAGCCGGCCGGCTAGCACACTCCGCCCGTGTCTTCCGGGTAGAGAGAGAATTTGCGCGATGACGTCAGCACGTCGCCTCCCTACGTTTCGTCGCTACAAGGACGTGTTCACGGGATACAGGCGGCGTGCTGAATCACCGCATTATGTATGCACAGCGTGACGCGCGGCCTCGACGTCAAACACGTCAGGTCGCCCGCCCGCCATCTTAGATACTGGAAGAAGACACCCCGTGGCTGCCATCATTGGTAACAGAAAAGGAATCTTCTCACCAGGGCAGACGCTATTTGTTATATATAACATCATGCCAATAAAATAGCTAAAATAAACCTCCAAGCTGACACCAGTTATTGCCATTCTGGAAGGGAAAAAAAACGTACAAAGTCGCTCCCTTAATGATGGCAAGCACAGCGCGCCTCTTCCGGACATGGTTAAAGCTCACATCCGTTGTGCTTAACCCCCACGTCCAACCATGGCGAGTAAGCTACAAAAAATCAACATGTCATCCATATCTATTGCTAGACATACATAAACATATATTTATAGTTTGCACAGAAATGATTAACATATATAAGTCAATATCCAATATATAGTATGTGACGTGCAGCCTCGATACTAATCCCACAGGGCCATACGCCCGCCATCTTAGATAGTGGAAAGGGTGGATGACTGTAGTAATAAATGCAGTAAATTCCCTTACAGGTATGACACTAAAAATTGTCATACCACCGGGATTCTGCGCAATAATAATATTAAACTAAAACTGAGGAATTAAAAACGGGCAAATACAAAACAGTGCTATCCCATTAAGGGGTCAATATAGCACATCTTGTCTGAGCAAAGACAGGACTCATATCGAATCTGCTCGCACACCAAGGTACTACAAATGAACATAGAAAACAATGAACCTGTTATCCTTATATAATCCTCTACCTCCTTAACGTATATATTACTGGTTTACACAGAGAATAATATATAAAGAGTAATGCATGGAATGTTAAAAAAAATATTTTTGAAGATAATGATAAATAAAAAATAATAAATAAAGAAGACCTCACCTTACTAATATTGTGTTATGAAGGTGCATCAAAAAATATTCAGTGGTTGGGAACCCCTTTCTCAAGAGTTGGCAATGAAACAATTCACGTCCACCTCTATGTTGAGGCCAAATGGGGTATAACATTTTAATTTATGAACCCATGACATTTCTAATTTAGAGATGGTTCTCACAAGGTGGCTACCTCTCCAGTGAGGATTGAATTTATCAATACCTAAGAAGATAGTGTTTTTAGGGTTCTTATTATGAACAAGTAGATAGTGTTTTGACACAGAGTGTTTAGTGTACCCCAACCTGATGTTGTTTATGTGTTCGTTTAAGCGTACCTGTAGGGGGCGCTTCGTCCTGCCCACATATTGCAGACCACACGGGCACTGCAACATGTAGACCACTCCCTTGGTACTACACGTAATGAAGGGTTTGATGGAATATTCCTTGGAAGTACAGGAGGAACTAAAATTAGTAGTTCTCCTTGTGCTGCGAACATTTAGGCTACAAACTTGGCACCTGCCGCATTTGTAGTAACCCGTAAGATCCGATAGGAATCTAGACTCCATACTAGGCGGATTTAGAATATTAGGAGCTATTTTGTCTTTGAGAGACGCAGCTCCACGAAAAACAACCTGTGGTTTGATAGGGAGCAGGTTACCCAAAACTCTGTCATTTTTTAAAATGTGCCAATGTTTGTTTATTATATGTTTGATGTTGGCATATTGACAAGAATAATTGGTTATGAACGGATTTTTGAAGTTGTTATTGGTACCTCTATCTATTTTAACCCGCAGAAGATCAGATCTATCTACCGCTTGAACCAATGCCAAGGTGTTAGTCAAAAATTCTTTGGAGTAACCTTTTTCTATGAAGCGTGAGGTCAAAACATCAGCTTGTTTCATAAAGGTCTCAACCTCTGTACAGTTACGTTTCAAACGAAGGTACTGGCTCTTGGGAACGGACTTGAGCCATGAGGGGTGGTGGCAACTGTTCTTTGGAATAAAGCCATTCCTATCGGTGGCCTTAAAGAAAGTTGATGTGACGAAGTGGCCATCACCGACAGAAATCGTCAAGTCCAAAAAGTTTATACTGTTGTCACTCACCTCATGACTTAAATGTATGCCCCTATCATTGATGTTAAGGGAGGTCATAAAATGGTTCAAATCGGACTCCGTCCCATCCCACAGGAGGAGGATGTCGTCAATGTACCTTGCCCATAATAATATATGAGGCCTGGTACTAATACAGACGACATCCTCCTCCCATTTGGCCATGAAAAGATTGGCTAGGCTAGGGGCGTATTTAGCGCCCATAGCAACCCCCCGGTCCTGTCTAAAAAAGCGTCCATCAAACCAAAAGAAATTATGCATAGCGGCATATTCTAATAGTTCCATGATATAAGAAACCTGTTTAGTGGGCAGACCTGAATCTTTTCTTAAAAAATATGAAACTGCTTCTAGACCCAATTGGTGAGGAATTATGGTATAGAGCGAAGTAACATCCGCAGTAACCATCAAAAGGTTTGCCGGAGGGATAATATCAGCTAACCAGTTGATAATATGCCTAGTATCTTTAACATATGAAGGCATACTGCGTACTAAAGGCTGTAGATAAAAATCAATGTACTTGCCCACTCGGGACGTAATGGAATCAATTCCACTAATAATGGGTCGTCCCGGGGGGCAGGTCGGGTCTTTATGCACTTTCGGGAGATAATAAATGATGGGGATTCTTGGACATTCGGGGATAAGGAATGCCTTCTCCTTTTTATTTAGAATCCCAAGGTTGAAACCTTTCCAGATTAGTTTATCAAGTCTCTTTTTGTATTTGTCGTTAGGATTTAGCCTTAAAGGGGAATATGTGTCTGTATCTGCAAGCAGACGTTCCATTTCTCTCATATAATCAACTTTATTTAAAACAACTATCCCCCCCCCTTTATCCGCCGGACGGATAATGATGTCTTTATTGTCACATAAAGATTCGATACCCCTCATGATATTCTGTTTGGTTTTCACCTGTTTAACCTTAATATCTTCTAAATCTTTCAAGGCAAGTTCTCTAAAAACTTTTAAAGAAGGTGCCAAATGGCCTGGTGGGTTATACACAGAGGCATTGGCTAAGCCAGAATGTACGTAGCTATGAGAGGAGGTTCTGGATGGATTAAAGGGGTTAGAAGCCATATATCTTTGGACATTAAGCTTTCGGACATAACGATGTATGTCCATATACGTACCAAATTTATTTAAATTTTTGGGGGGGGCAAATTTAAGTCCCTTATCAAGGACTGCTAATTCTGAGTCATTAAGGGGGTGGTCACTCAAGTTAAAAATGCCAGCCCCCGTTACTTTCTCGGCCTTTTGGGACTGAATGCGCCACCCCCCTCTGGTCCCTCTTTTAGTTCTCCTACCCTTTTTATGCCTTGTCCCACGCGTGGAAAACCCCACTGTGTTTGTGGCTGTGAGTATGATTCTAGTTGGTTACCATCATGGCATAAACTATACCCTCCACTCGCACCTTGTTGGTTGACTCCTGTTATGGGAGTGCCATATTCAACACCCCCACATAGGGGGTCATCACTCAAAGGTAAAAAACTATTATGGGTCAGTACGTTGTAATCAACCTCATAGTCTCCTGTATAATGCACAATCCCATCATCTCTAGGCTGTAGCGGTGCACTGTACAGAGGGGTCCTGTTGTTAACCGCCCCATAAAAGACCGGTGGTTGCCCCCCAAAATTGTTCGGGAAGTTCATATTGTAGGGGGTTGGTGGTCGAAATTGTCCTCCCCGACCAGAGTTCCCCATTCCACCAGAACCACCCCTATATACACTATTCCCCGTTTGGGGACGAAAATTCGGAGGGGGCTGATTCCGCCCTCCCCTCGAACCCCCTCTGCCTTTACCATAATTGTTGGGGAGATTGTTAAAGGATTGTTTACCAATTTTAGGTGTGCCATTTGTTTTGGCCCGTACCTGTGTTCCTTTAGTCGGGACAGAGGGATAAATATTGCTGGCTATAACAGGGTTTCCAAGACCTGTATTAGAAGGTATGGTATCCATATTAACATTGGTCATGCCCTGTGCATTTTCCAAAATCTTCTTTTGCCAGTCAAATACAATCAGGGAGTGGTAATCCCCTATGTCCCTATTATACTTTTTTTTCTTTTTATTCCTCTGTTCTTTTTCCTCTTTCTCTAGTACTTTCAATAGATGTTTAGATCTTTCTGTGTATTCCTCACTTGACATAAATGGGGCCAACTTTTCCTTTATGGATTTAATTTCCTCGTCAAGCCTTACAAGCTTAGTGGTCTTACGTTCACCCAGAAATTTAAGTAAGCCTAAGCCTGCTTCATTGAAATATTTGTACCAACCATCTAAATCAGTGTCTCCCTTTTGGGGACTAATCTCCCAACGGAGACTACGGGGTACCATCTGTTGTTTTATGTAGGTGTCCAGAAAGACAATATCCCACTGTGTATGTAATTCAGATATAGTGAGGAGGTTTATTTATGAGATTAAAAAATCTCACTATATCTGAATTACATACACAGTGGGATATTGTCTTTCTGGACACCTACATAAAACAACAGATGGTACCCCGTAGTCTCCGTTGGGAGATTAGTCCCCAAAAGGGAGACACTGATTTAGATGGTTGGTACAAATATTTCAATGAAGCAGGCTTAGGCTTACTTAAATTTCTGGGTGAACGTAAGACCACTAAGCTTGTAAGGCTTGACGAGGAAATTAAATCCATAAAGGAAAAGTTGGCCCCATTTATGTCAAGTGAGGAATACACAGAAAGATCTAAACATCTATTGAAAGTACTAGAGAAAGAGGAAAAAGAACAGAGGAATAAAAAGAAAAAAAAGTATAATAGGGACATAGGGGATTACCACTCCCTGATTGTATTTGACTGGCAAAAGAAGATTTTGGAAAATGCACAGGGCATGACCAATGTTAATATGGATACCATACCTTCTAATACAGGTCTTGGAAACCCTGTTATAGCCAGCAATATTTATCCCTCTGTCCCGACTAAAGGAACACAGGTACGGGCCAAAACAAATGGCACACCTAAAATTGGTAAACAATCCTTTAACAATCTCCCCAACAATTATGGTAAAGGCAGAGGGGGTTCGAGGGGAGGGCGGAATCAGCCCCCTCCGAATTTTCGTCCCCAAACGGGGAATAGTGTATATAGGGGTGGTTCTGGTGGAATGGGGAACTCTGGTCGGGGAGGACAATTTCGACCACCAACCCCCTACAATATGAACTTCCCGAACAATTTTGGGGGGCAACCACCGGTCTTTTATGGGGCGGTTAACAACAGGACCCCTCTGTACAGTGCACCGCTACAGCCTAGAGATGATGGGATTGTGCATTATACAGGAGACTATGAGGTTGATTACAACGTACTGACCCATAATAGTTTTTTACCTTTGAGTGATGACCCCCTATGTGGGGGTGTTGAATATGGCACTCCCATAACAGGAGTCAACCAACAAGGTGCGAGTGGAGGGTATAGTTTATGCCATGATGGTAACCAACTAGAATCATACTCACAGCCACAAACACAGTGGGGTTTTCCACGCGTGGGACAAGGCATAAAAAGGGTAGGAGAACTAAAAGAGGGACCAGAGGGGGGTGGCGCATTCAGTCCCAAAAGGCCGAGAAAGTAACGGGGGCTGGCATTTTTAACTTGAGTGACCACCCCCTTAATGACTCAGAATTAGCAGTCCTTGATAAGGGACTTAAATTTGCCCCCCCCAAAAATTTAAATAAATTTGGTACGTATATGGACATACATCGTTATGTCCGAAAGCTTAATGTCCAAAGATATATGGCTTCTAACCCCTTTAATCCATCCAGAACCTCCTCTCATAGCTACGTACATTCTGGCTTAGCCAATGCCTCTGTGTATAACCCACCAGGCCATTTGGCACCTTCTTTAAAAGTTTTTAGAGAACTTGCCTTGAAAGATTTAGAAGATATTAAGGTTAAACAGGTGAAAACCAAACAGAATATCATGAGGGGTATCGAATCTTTATGTGACAATAAAGACATCATTATCCGTCCGGCGGATAAAGGGGGGGGGATAGTTGTTTTAAATAAAGTTGATTATATGAGAGAAATGGAACGTCTGCTTGCAGATACAGACACATATTCCCCTTTAAGGCTAAATCCTAACGACAAATACAAAAAGAGACTTGATAAACTAATCTGGAAAGGTTTCAACCTTGGGATTCTAAATAAAAAGGAGAAGGCATTCCTTATCCCCGAATGTCCAAGAATCCCCATCATTTATTATCTCCCGAAAGTGCATAAAGACCCGACCTGCCCCCCGGGACGACCCATTATTAGTGGAATTGATTCCATTACGTCCCGAGTGGGCAAGTACATTGATTTTTATCTACAGCCTTTAGTACGCAGTATGCCTTCATATGTTAAAGATACTAGGCATATTATCAACTGGTTAGCTGATATTATCCCTCCGGCAAACCTTTTGATGGTTACTGCGGATGTTACTTCGCTCTATACCATAATTCCTCACCAATTGGGTCTAGAAGCAGTTTCATATTTTTTAAGAAAAGATTCAGGTCTGCCCACTAAACAGGTTTCTTATATCATGGAACTATTAGAATATGCCGCTATGCATAATTTCTTTTGGTTTGATGGACGCTTTTTTAGACAGGACCGGGGGGTTGCTATGGGCGCTAAATACGCCCCTAGCCTAGCCAATCTTTTCATGGCCAAATGGGAGGAGGATGTCGTCTGTATTAGTACCAGGCCTCATATATTATTATGGGCAAGGTACATTGACGACATCCTCCTCCTGTGGGATGGGACGGAGTCCGATTTGAACCATTTTATGACCTCCCTTAACATCAATGATAGGGGCATACATTTAAGTCATGAGGTGAGTGACAACAGTATAAACTTTTTGGACTTGACGATTTCTGTCGGTGATGGCCACTTCGTCACATCAACTTTCTTTAAGGCCACCGATAGGAATGGCTTTATTCCAAAGAACAGTTGCCACCACCCCTCATGGCTCAAGTCCGTTCCCAAGAGCCAGTACCTTCGTTTGAAACGTAACTGTACAGAGGTTGAGACCTTTATGAAACAAGCTGATGTTTTGACCTCACGCTTCATAGAAAAAGGTTACTCCAAAGAATTTTTGACTAACACCTTGGCATTGGTTCAAGCGGTAGATAGATCTGATCTTCTGCGGGTTAAAATAGATAGAGGTACCAATAACAACTTCAAAAATCCGTTCATAACCAATTATTCTTGTCAATATGCCAACATCAAACATATAATAAACAAACATTGGCACATTTTAAAAAATGACAGAGTTTTGGGTAACCTGCTCCCTATCAAACCACAGGTTGTTTTTCGTGGAGCTGCGTCTCTCAAAGACAAAATAGCTCCTAATATTCTAAATCCGCCTAGTATGGAGTCTAGATTCCTATCGGATCTTACGGGTTACTACAAATGCGGCAGGTGCCAAGTTTGTAGCCTAAATGTTCGCAGCACAAGGAGAACTACTAATTTTAGTTCCTCCTGTACTTCCAAGGAATATTCCATCAAACCCTTCATTACGTGTAGTACCAAGGGAGTGGTCTACATGTTGCAGTGCCCGTGTGGTCTGCAATATGTGGGCAGGACGAAGCGCCCCCTACAGGTACGCTTAAACGAACACATAAACAACATCAGGTTGGGGTACACTAAACACTCTGTGTCAAAACACTATCTACTTGTTCATAATAAGAACCCTAAAAACACTATCTTCTTAGGTATTGATAAATTCAATCCTCACTGGAGAGGTAGCCACCTTGTGAGAACCATCTCTAAATTAGAAATGTCATGGGTTCATAAATTAAAATGTTATACCCCATTTGGCCTCAACATAGAGGTGGACGTGAATTGTTTCATTGCCAACTCTTGAGAAAGGGGTTCCCAACCACTGAATATTTTTTGATGCACCTTCATAACACAATATTAGTAAGGTGAGGTCTTCTTTATTTATTATTTTTTATTTATCATTATCTTCAAAAATATTTTTTTTAACATTCCATGCATTACTCTTTATATATTATTCTCTGTGTAAACCAGTAATATATACGTTAAGGAGGTAGAGGATTATATAAGGATAACAGGTTCATTGTTTTCTATGTTCATTTGTAGTACCTTGGTGTGCGAGCAGATTCGATATGAGTCCTGTCTTTGCTCAGACAAGATGTGCTATATTGACCCCTTAATGGGATAGCACTGTTTTGTATTTGCCCGTTTTTAATTCCTCAGTTTTAGTTTAATATTATTATTGCGCAGAATCCCGGTGGTATGACAATTTTTAGTGTCATACCTGTAAGGGAATTTACTGCATTTATTACTACAGTCATCCACCCTTTCCACTATCTAAGATGGCGGGCGTATGGCCCTGTGGGATTAGTATCGAGGCTGCACGTCACATACTATATATTGGATATTGACTTATATATGTTAATCATTTCTGTGCAAACTATAAATATATGTTTATGTATGTCTAGCAATAGATATGGATGACATGTTGATTTTTTGTAGCTTACTCGCCATGGTTGGACGTGGGGGTTAAGCACAACGGATGTGAGCTTTAACCATGTCCGGAAGAGGCGCGCTGTGCTTGCCATCATTAAGGGAGCGACTTTGTACGTTTTTTTTCCCTTCCAGAATGGCAATAACTGGTGTCAGCTTGGAGGTTTATTTTAGCTATTTTATTGGCATGATGTTATATATAACAAATAGCGTCTGCCCTGGTGAGAAGATTCCTTTTCTGTTACCAATGATGGCAGCCACGGGGTGTCTTCTTCCAGTATCTAAGATGGCGGGCGGGCGACCTGACGTGTTTGACGTCGAGGCCGCGCGTCACGCTGTGCATACATAATGCGGTGATTCAGCACGCCGCCTGTATCCCGTGAACACGTCCTTGTAGCGACGAAACGTAGGGAGGCGACGTGCTGACGTCATCGCGCAAATTCTCTCTCTACCCGGAAGACACGGGCGGAGTGTGCTAGCCGGCCGGCTCAACTTGTATTGGATGCCTATCATTGAACTATTTCTTGTAAGTGCATACCAGTTTTTCTTCTTTTATTAAACCTGACGATTTTACACTATGCAAGCTTTTTTGTTCTTACATACATCCCGACGCATACCGATGACACCAATGAGGGTTTCCATATAGGTGATCTGGAGGTTGGATGTGTTCCCGCTGACTGCTGTGTTATATCATAAGGCTTTTCTGTAATGTGCATCTGGTAAGAGGCCATTCATTCCTATGGTGGAGGTGTTTCCTTTCAACACTTTTTTCTCAAAAAGTTTGTCATCAATGTCCACTCCTGGGAGATCTTCACTATGAACTGTTCATTGATTAATTGAACTTTTAAATTGCACCTCATTTTGTGCATTTATTATTTTTTCACATGTATATGGACTAAACTCATTGTTCATTATCCATTATACACAGTTTTATTGGCAGTATTTTAGCGCGATTTTTTGTTTTTGTATATCATGTTTGAGGTTGTATAACCTTTTTATTATCGCAGCTTTAAAGTTTTAATATAATTTTTTAATATTTGGTTCTACAACGAGCGCTATATAACTTCCACCTTTTACAGGAAGTATCGGTGGTGGTATTCGTTTGTACATGAAGGAGCTAATTGACATTACTCAGAAAGCTTTGCAGTCACCATCTTGGAAGATGAAAGCACAGGGTGCTGCTGCCATTGCTTCCATAGCCAAACAACAAACCGGTTCCTTGGTTCCTCCACACTTGGGAATGGTTCTCAACACGCTTCTGCAGGGTCTGCCAGGAAGGACGTGGGCTGGCAAGGTCTGAATCTATCTTATCTAATGGTTTTTGTTTTTTATGTATTGCAATGTTTCTGAAGACATAACTAGGCTGAGCAGTGGGAGTGGACTTACCAGTTTGACCACTGGGCTCCTTTAAATTCCCACTGTCTGCCAGCTTCTATCATGGAAGGGGTTAATGCTGAAGATGTGCTGACTTCAACTGCTGCTTTCAAAGTAGGGATGCAACTAACGATTATTTTCATAATCGATTAGTTGCCCGATTATTGTTTTAATTAATCGGATAATAGCCTTAAAAAATAAAAATAAATGCATTTTTTTGGGCCATTTTGTTGTTGGGCAGATTACAAAACACAAATTGACGCAAAAACACATTCCATGCTTTTCTGCAGCTTCCCATTGAAGTATGTTAAAAAAAAAAAAAAAATGGCCCCGTTTTGCGTTAAAAAGTCCTTGCCCTTTCCAAATACGCAGCATCTGAAAAAAAAAAACATGCATGTGAACGTGTCCCATAGGAAAACATGTAAATTAACTGTAGTGCGTTTCTGCAAAAAGCACCAAAAAACAGAGGTGTGACCCCGGCCTGAGATGTTTAGTAACATAATGGGGTTAAAAAAAACGAAAATAAAAGTACTTGCTAATAATTGCTACTGTAAGGGGTTCATTTTTTTTACTGTGGGACAGTGAAAGCAATATTTATAGTAGCGATTTGCCCTTTTGTACTAAAAAGGGACAATTTTAGTTTTTTTTAACCCCATTATGTTACTGGCCGATTAATCGATTATGAAAATTGTAATTGATTAATTTCATAATCGATTAGTTGTCGATTAATGAATTCGTTGTTTCAGCCCTATTTCAAAGAACCATGTGGAACTCCAATCAGTCCATTCCTACTGCCCCTGTAGTGACTTTGATCACCCCAGATGTAGTACTGCACTTTTCTCTGCAGTCTGTTGTTAATCTGCCACAGTCATGCTTTTGGTCCCAGTGACCATTTGTCCCTGAAGGACCAGGCCTATTTGTTCACAAGTAAAAATCTGTATTTTTGGTAGAAAATTGCTTAGAACCCCCAAACATTATATAGCAAAGGCCCTAGAGAATAAAATGTCGGACAATGGAATTTTATGTTGTGCAGTGATTTCACAGGGAAAAAAATGTGCTTTTAATGAATAAAAAAAACAAACAATATATATAATCCATTTTGTTTGTAAAATATAAAATTGTATGTTACACCAAGTAAATACCCAACCTGTCGTGCTTTAAAATTGCTCAGGCTTGTGGAATGGTACTTTAAAAATATCTATAAGCGACGCTTTAAAAAAATTCCTTCCCTTTTTGTATATTTATTTTTTTTGCTTTAAAAATGTTAGTTTACAGAGGAGGCCCAGTACTAGAATTATTGCTATTGCTCTGACGTTCGTGGTGACACTTGTGTGGTGCGAACGCTGTTTACATATGTGGGTGTGACCTACCTATGCGCTCACCACTGCACGGGAGGATGGGGGCGCGTTTACATTTTTTTATTATTACATTTTTGTTATTTTTACACTATCGCTTTTTTAATTATTTTTTTATCACTTTTTTTTTATTCTTCTCACAAGGAATGTAAACATCCCTTGTGATAGCATTAAGGCCCCCACATCTCTCCTCTACAATAGAATGCATCAGATACAAAAAAAACATTGATCTAATGCTTTAACATCGGCCGTGAACCATAAGTAATGTCTGGGCCTCCTAGGCCATAGAGATGAGCGGAGGACATCTTTCTTCAGCTCATCTCTATGGCCAACCGCTGGATTGGATCTCGGGCTTGCAGATGAGCCAAGTAAGCCTGAACGCGTTCTGGGTAATAGCAGAGCGCGCTCACGGCCCCCTGTAATTTGTGTAAACACACATTGATGTCCCGTGACAGTCGGGGGTGATCGCTGCGACGGGACAGCTGTGAGCACCGACCCCCCCATGGCTTTTCATCATCTGCTTCTCCTCCTCCCTCCCGCGGCTTTCACCTGAAAAGCCATGCAGGGGGGAATCAGTGCTCACAGCTGTCCCCGTCACACCGATCACCCCCGAATGTTGTCTTCCTCCTCTAGCACCCTGTTCTCCTCCACCCCCGATGTCGTCCCCCTCCATGTGTCCACACCCCCCTGCACGCCGTGTCTTCGCCCCACGCTCGTCCAGCTCAGTGTGTCCACCTCCTCCCCCGCAGCCTTCGCCGTTTTTTTTTCTCCTCTCCCGCGGGCTGCGGGGATCTGTCAGGATGGAGAGCGGGGACAGGGCTGGTATGTCAGTTACCAGCCCCTCTTTTCTGAACGGGACACAGAGCGTTTGTTATCGATCGCTGTGCGTCCTGTGATAACTGAGCAGAGTAACCTGTGTGTTACTCTGCTTCAGTTTTATGAATGGAGGGGAGCCGCTGTCTTCTCTCCATTCATCTTCTGTGCAGAGAAAAGAATTGGGGAATGAATGTCCTCTGTCCCTTTCTCTGTCTCAAATGGGAGATGTCAGGGGTCTCTGTTTAGACCCCTGACATGTCACCAACACTCCCAACAGGGCTGATAAAAAAATAAAAAAATTCTGACAACACGACCGCCCCCCCCCCCCCATACCGACATGGTCCAGAGCCCCAAGTCCACTACCCCGCTGACATCGTCCACTACCCCATCCCCCCACCCTCTTTCCCAAAAGCACGGTGACACCATCCTGCATGTGCTACCCACCACTGTACACTCTGCCTTCCTGTGATTTGCACCGCATTGTTGTTCAGATCACATGCAATGTGTGTGCGATGCGATTTCAGCCATACAAACTGTATGGCTGAAACCGCATCACATTCGGAACCAAACACGCACAGGACCCTTTTTTTGGCCCGCACCAGAATCGCATAGGTGTTCATACCTATGCAATCCAATTCATGACCTAACTGTCAGTTCGCAGTGAGATATATGTGAGCTGAAATGGGGGTGTCATTACCATTATATGACACTCCCCAGCAGTTTGCATATGGCAGTGTGAACTGCCGTGCGAGTCGGGTGCGACGTGGGAACCTGCAGTGGATTTGCAGGTTCCCGAATTGCACCAGTGTGAACCGAGCCTTGGTGGGAGCAGTCATGTAGGCTTTTATGCTTTAAGGCTGGGGGGGTGTGAATTGTGAACTTTATTTTTTATTTTTTTGTGAACTTCAGGCTAGTGCACGAGATATGTAAATAACCTGTCACTCAAAGCAAGGGGGCGGAAAGGACTTAGATTTTTGTCTGCAAGTCTTTTTATTTTCACTGAACAATAAGAGGATTGCTCAGTTGGATTAACTGTGTGGCAAGGCTGGGCACAGATGGGAAATCTTATTCTCTACATTGTGACATCCACTTTAATTTAATGTTTAATCTTCGAGGACAGATTAGCAGATCTCTCTCCCAGGGAAGGCAGAACAAACAGATTTTGTGTTAACATTTAGTTATAATCTTACACAGTATGTCAGTGTTATTATATACACAAGTTTTAATATTTTAATCTGTTTCAGTTGTTTTTTGTGTCTGTATTTTTAGAATACTTCAGACTTTGTGTTCTATTTTACAGGAAGAACTCCTAAAGGCTATTGGAACTGTGGTTTCCAGTTGTAGGTAAGCACTGTTTACTGCTGCAAAGTCTTTCTCTGGAAACAGCATAGATGAATATAAAGTACATTTGTCATAAATGTGCAGGCTGCCATTGCGGCCCATATAGATAATGCTAAATGTATGAAATATTTGACACACGTTTTGTCATTTGTATTGCTATGCTAAATTTAAATTGAGTGGTTGTCTCTCTTGCCCTCCACAGCAAACAGTTGAAGGAAGGTGCTCATGAACAGCCCACTATAGATGATATAATTCAGGCTGTACTAAAAGAATGTCGGAAAGAAAATGTCAAGTACAAGATAGTTGCTCTCAAGTGTGCTGCTGATGTACTTGAATCTACTAAGGAGGATCGCTTCCAGGAGCTGACCGATATCCTCTTTCCCTTGATAAAAAAGGTATATTTACTTGTATACCTACACATAGTTACATAGTTCATCTGGTTAAAAAACACAAGTGCATCCAGTTCAACCAACAGAAAAAAATAAAAGGTGTGGGTTATTTACATTGCAGTGTTTTACTCTAATGGATTAAATATTTAATATCAAATTGTTGGTTAAAATCGTTCTGAAGGCTAAAGGTTTTTTAAACTTTGTGCATGAAGTTAAAAAAAAATATTCTGCGTGCCGCCCCCCCCCCAATACTTACCTGAGCCCCATCATGATCCAGCAATGTGCATGAGAGCATTGTCTCCCTGAGGACTCTCCCTACTCATGACTCCTGCTGCTGTCAATCACAGACAGTAAGCCAATGAGGGGTGGGGGGGGGGATCAAACTGTGGCTCTGTGTCTGAATGGACATGCAGGTCAGTGGCGCAGGGCGTGATCCTGCTTGGATGCCCCCACAGCAAGCTGTTTGCTCTGGGGCAGGAGGAAGGGGCCAGGGTGGCCGGCAGAGGACCCAAAAAGAGGAGGATCTGGGCTGCTCTGTGCAAAACCACTGCATAGAGCAGGTACGTTTAATAACTGTTTTATTATCTAGCATTGTGTTAAGAACTCTTGATACTGTTGGGCTGGCTATACACGGAGCAAATTTCTTGTGGCTGCAGGAAAGAAATTCAGACAGTGTTAATGCGGGAATCCCTTCAGCAGGGCCATTGTCTTCTCGTAGCGACAAACTGTGATTATTGCTAGCTGCTATCTGCTAGCAGCCGCTATTGATAATCACAAGAGAATCAGGCAAGCTGGTTGGACCCAAGATTGATTAACTTGGTACATTCAGCCTGCCCAATAATGGTTTGAATCTCGGCCAAGATTTGAACTATGTATGGCCGGCCTTGGTCATTGCAGTGCATTCTTTAGCTTGTCGGTTGTAGAGCCTATAATTCTCCTTTGTTTATGTCATCAGGAGATAACAACGTCTTGTGCCAATCATGATACAAAAAGAATAGATGAGACATTTGCCAAAATAGGGAGGATTTTGCCACACCATACAATGGCAGATTTATAAACGGTCTTCTAAATCCGATTTTGGCTGCTGTGAAAAAGTATAGCTAAAACGTAAATATTGTGGTGTTCTCTACTTATGTTGGCGGTTTTGTACTACTAATAGTAATTAATCTTATTGGCAAGACGTGTGAATCGAACACACACACGAACATAAGTCTTGGTTTAATACACAGTTATCTTTTTAAAGACCAATGTTCATGTTGGATAAAATATTAACTCGTTGTTATCTGTTTTAATATAGACTTCGCAAGAAACTGTGGGAGCGCGGTCAGTAAAAGAGGAAGACGATGTGGATGAGAAAGCAAGAGAGTTGCAGACAGAGTCTCTATTGTGTGCCTTCTCAACTCTAGGCAAGGCTTGGCCCAGGAACCCTGCTACTCAGTGTAAGGCATTTTTCTGTATACCAGCAGCTTTGCACATTTGGGAGCCAAACCAATTTTGTGTCTAATTTGAAGACATCATATTGCAGCTTGTACGAAGACAGAAATATAAAATCAAACTTCATGCTAAGACTTGAGGTTTTTGTTGATGTTTCAGAGACTGTAGTGGCTAGAGATCCCAACACAGACTATCATGGGAACATCTGGCACTAAAAATCTTTTGCAGGATAGAAACGGCCAACAGACAATTTAGTTCAGAAATGCCCAAAAGTATAAAAGTAAGTAAACGATGTGTTACATGTTTTTCATTTTAATAGGCTGCTTTCGGTTCGAAGTGTGCAAACTAATGTGTGAAAGACTAAAATTGAGCACATGGAAGGTCCAGCATGCTGTGCTTCAGTCTATGACGGCCTACTTTCAGGGGTAAGTTTGACTGCAGTATGAATAACACACCCAATACATTTAATTAGAACTGTCTTGGTCTCTGTGCTGTGGCTCACACAGTTTACATAAATACATTTTATTTACATATAGTTACATAAAAAGAACTACACCCAAAGGAAGTAGGCAATTCCTCTCTGGCTGTTTTACTGCTGTAGGAAAATTCCCCCCCCCACCCATGATCAAGAGCCAACATCCCATTGCATGGCTGTAAACTGAATCTTCTGGTTCCCCTGTCGCCTGCATTATGGTGAAGTTCTAGCTTCAAATTAGGACAGGGAACATTGTGCCATCTTTTTAAATACGTATACAGCAGTAGAAACCTGACAGGATTAAAACCTACCTCCAGTTTTATTCTCTATGCCTGTTAGCCACTGGGCCATTTCCTGCTGCTAAAAGCAATGCTGGCATCCAAAAAAAGGTTTGAGGATGCTACTGGGGTCTCTACTACTCCCCCTTGGAGTAGCTGTTCTACCAGATGTGTTTGTGGTTTAATGAAAAGCTGTAAGTAGCTGTTGCCACAACTTGCTGTTTTAACCAGTTGCCGACCAGCCCACCGTCATTCTACGGCGGCAGGTCGGCACTGCTGGGCGAGAGCACGTAGCTCTACGTCCTCCCTTTAGGGGGCGCGCGCCCCCGATCGTCCCGCGCGCGTGCCCGCCGGGCGCGATCGCCGCCGGGCACACGTGCTCGGCGCCCCCGATCGTCCCGTGCGCGTGCCCGCCGGGCGCGATCGCCGCCGGGCACACGCGCTCGTTCGTTACAGAGCGGGGAACGGGAGGTATGTGTGTAAACGCATACCTCTCGTTCCTGTCAGCGGGGGAAACGCTGATTTCCTGTTCATACAATGTATGAACAGGAGATCAGTGATTTCCCCTAGTGAGGCCACCCCCCCCCCCCCCCATACAGTTAGAACACACCAGGAACACACTTAACCCCTTCCCTGCCCCCTAGTGTTAACCCCTTCACTGCCAATGGCATTTTTATAGTAATCCAATGCATTTTTATAGCATTGAAAGCTATAAAAATGCCAGTGGCCCCAAAAATGTGTCAAAAGTGTCCGATGTGTCCGCCATAATATCGCAGTACCGAAAAAAAACGCTGATCGCCGCCATTACTAGTAAAAGAAAAATATTAATAAAAATGCCATAAAACTATCCCCTTTTTTGTAAACGCTATAAATTTTGCGCAAACCAATCAATAAACGCTAATTGCGATTTTTTTTTTTTTTACGAAAAAATATGTAGAAGAATACGTATCGGCCTAAACTGAGTAAAAAAAATGTTTTTTTATATATTTTTGGGGGATATTTATTATAGCAAAATGTAAAAAATATTGCATTTTTTTCAAAACCGTGGCTCTATTTTTGTTTATAGCGCAAAAAAAAAACGCAGAGATGATCAAATACCACCAAAAGAAAGCTCTATTTGTGGGAAAAATAGTTAAAGCGATGCAGTGCCGAATCACAAAAAGTGCTCTGGTCTTTGACCAGCAATATGGTCCGGGGCTGAAGTGGTTAAATATCTCAAACCTACACTTACATAAATAGCATAGCTATTCAAAGATTTGTCTGACGTATTACATGAGGAAAAATGTTACATAAATTTGTTTTCAAAGTGATTTACTTGGCATGTGACATGTATTGATGAAAATGGTGCATGCTTTTTTCTTCCTTTTTAATAGGTTATTGATTTTAGAAAAGGAGCACTCAGACATTGTGGCCCTTACAGAAATCCTCTCAGAAGCCTGTCCAGCGATAGCGCATTCACTAGGTATATACCAGTTACCTCTCATTGCATTTTTATTATGTGTGCAGTTGTCTTTTGTCCTTTTCAGCACTTAATGTTGTCCATTTGGCAGTTTTCTTGCTTTGCTGTAAATATTACCGTTAGCTTTGAGGTTGAGAAATCACCGCTTAGTGGTGGTTGCCCAATCTTAAAGTGGAAATCTTAAAGGCTCATTTTCAGTCAAGGAAGCTGCCATCTTGGCCTATGTTTAATCTTCAACTGCCGTGGTGCTGCACATGTGATCAGTTATGACACCAGCCATTGGATGGTTTGACAGTCTGGTTGAGAGCACAACCAGTGTGACAGTTGGCAATCCCGGCATGCCGTAAATTTAACTGCTTTTTGAAACTGTTAAATCGATCAGTTTACTTCCGCTTTAAGTCGAACGGTAGTGACAGTCTCTGAATTCACACAGGGTTATCAAAAAGGTTTGCATATTCTAAAACTTTCCAGTGACCAATGTTTAGCTGATACTTTTTTAGGGAAAGGGTACCACATGTAGTATCCCATGAGTTAAAGGTTGCTGTGTCTACAGTTAGGTCCTTCTATATTTGGACAGTGGCACAATTTTCATACTTTTGACTCTGTATGCCACCAGAATAAAATTAAAACAAAACCATCCAAATGAATTTGAAGTGCAGACTTTCAGCTTTAATTCAAGAGGTTGAACATAAATATTAAGTACAAATCTTAGGAACTGCAACCATTTTTATACCCAGTCCCCATTTTCAGGTGCTCAAATGTAATTGGTCAAATGAATATATTCATAAATGTAAAAAATGTTCTATGTTGCAAATCCTTTATTGGCAATTAATGCCTGAAGTCTGAAACCCATAGACATGCCCACTCATAGATGCTTTACCAGGCTCTAACTGCAGCTATCTTCAGTTCTTTGTGGGTCTTTCTGCCTTTAGTTTTGCCTTCAGCAAGTGAAATGCATGCTCAATTGGGTTGAGATCAGGTGATTGACTTGGTCATTGCAGAATATTCCACTTATTTTCCTTCAAAAGCTCCTGGGTTGCTTCTGCAGTGTTTTTTGGATCATTGTCCATCTGTACTGTGAAGCGCCATCCAATCAACTTTACTGCATTTGGCTGATTCTGGGCTGACAGTATATCCCTAAACACAGCAGAATTCATCCAGCTGCCTCTGTCTTCTGCCACATCAATGACTCAGTGCCACTGGAAGCCATGCATGCCCATGCCATCACACTGCCTCCACCATGTTTTACAGATGTCGTTGTGTGCTTTGGATCATGAGCTGTTCCAAGCCTTCGCCACAATTTTTTTTTCCGGTACAGATTAATTTTGGTTTCATCCATCCAAAGAATTCTTTTCCAGAACTGGTCTGGCTTTTTTAGATGTTATGTTTTGCAAAGTCTAATCTGGCTTTTCTATTCTTCAGGCTTATGAATGGTTTGCACGTTGTGGTAAACCCTCTGTATTTGCGCTCGAGAAGTCTTCTCTTGATTGTAGACTTTTGAGAATGATAAGCCCACCTCCTGGAGGGTGTCCACTTGTCTGGATGCAGTGAATGGGGTTTTTCTTTACCATAGAAAGGATCCTGTGATCATCCACCACTGTTGTCTTCCGTGGATGTCCAGGTCTTTTTTTTGTGTTGCTCAGCTCACCAGTGCATTGTTCTTTCCTCCAAATGTACCAAACTGTTGATTTGGCCACTCCTAATGTTGCTGCTATCTCTGTGTCCTATTTCACTTGCATGGACAGCTCCTTTGAACACATGATGTAGGTTCACAGAAATAGATTCCAAATGCAAATGCACTTGGAATCAACTCCAGACCTTTTTATCTGCTTAACTGATGAAGACATAACAAAGGAGTAGCCCACACCTGGCCATGAAACGGCTTTTTATCGAGTGAGTGAAAAACTTATAAAGCGCATTTGCGAACTGAATCACCTCTGGGCGCTGTTTCCATTCCTTCGATAAGGAAACGCTTTGCCTCAGAAGAGATGAGTTTTAATCATTCTCCTGAAGGCCAAGTGGTCCGACTCGAGTCGGATGGTGGTTGGTAGTGCATTCCACAGTCGAGGTCCTTGGACAGCAAATCTCCGATCTCCTCTTGATTTGTATCTTGTATTCAATTGTCCAATTACTTCTGGTCCCTTAAAAAAAAAAAAGGGTGATGGCTATTCTTAAGAGCTGTTATTCCTAAACCGTTCCTCAGATTTTGGATTTACAAACCCTCAAATTAAACCTTTATACAATTGATATGCACTTTCAGGCCATATCAATTGTATAACTATAGCTTTAATATTTTTTTGGTAAATACCTGGAAAAAAAAACTAAAATTGTGCCTGTGTCCAAATATTAATATGGACCTAACTGTATATTGTGCATGGAGTACACTTCAATAATAGGCGGATCTCATTTTCGCAAGACGTGCCAGATTGTGGTTGCCATAAAGCTTTGTCCATATTAACAGATTAGAACATTTTCTACTACAGCCCTGGCCGACAGGCTGACGACACTCTACTACTAGAAGTTTAAAGATATCTTGATCCCCAAGATGTGCTCCTATATAAATGTGATAGGAAAAAAATGGGAGATGTGGAGGGAGTCACTGGAGGCTGCAATTACCATCATCCCAAAGGAAGGAAAAGATGCCTCAATGTGTTAAAATTATAGAACCCATCTCAATGTTGAATGACAAGACAAACCAAATATACACGGATTCGGGTTATGTTTTCCAAAGAAATGTAGCATAATATGTTTTGGCCTAAATTTATGAAGAAAGATTATTTGCAAAATTTATAACAGAAACTAAAAACTTTGAGGGTTTCTTTTCAGTTTTTGGTATTTTTTTGATTATATAGTGAAACCAGCCAGTGGTGATTAATGACAGCAGGATAACAGCCGCCGCGTGCCCGTGGGGGTGTGCTGTTTTGCAGCGATCGTGTCCGTCTGATACACCGATCTCGGTAAAGAGCCTCTGACGGAGGCTTTTTATCACGTGATCAGGCGTGTCCAATCACGGCTAATCACAATGTAAACAGGAGGAGCTGTTTTATTGTGTTTTTCTCTCACTTTCGTTTAACAGATGCAAGCCGATCGGCTGCTCTGGTTGTTTATCAGCGCAGCCCCACCTTGCCACCCTACAGGGGGATCTCTGCTGCCACCAGGGGTTGCCACCCATTTATCAGCGCACCTTGTCGGTGCCCCACCAGGTATGCCACCCTAGACCACCATTTAGAAGATCTTCATTTTACCTAGCATATGACGTAAAAATTACCAAACAGCAGTCCCTTTAACCACTTCCATGCCCATCCACAATGCCTGCAATTTGAATGACATTGCGCGGTGCCACCAGGGTCCTTTTTTCCCCACAAATGCCCATCAGTGCAACCCATAAGTGCTCATCAGTGCTGCATATCAGTGCCACCTTGTCGGTGCCCATCAATGCCGGTATGCTGGACCTTCGGAGTGCATGCACTGATGTCACTGGCTGTGGGGTGCATGCACTGGGGTGGGGCTGAGGGGTGGAATATCTCCTATGTGTGGGCAATGCATCATTTTTTTTTACTGCCCCCCCCTTTTTTTTTGCATTTTTTTGTCTTTTTTTTTTTTTTTTGTCATTTTATTTGTATTTTTTTTTGTATTTACCCTGGTGGAGTGTGGCGAGAGGGGGGGCTCTTCATCAGCGCGAACCCCCCCTTCAGGAGAGCCGCTATCGGCTCTCCCTACAGGTACGAGTGAGGAAGAGCCGTCGGCGGCTCTTCCCTTATCAGCCGTATAGGCTAACGAGGCTCCGCCGGAGAGCTGTAGGTAAAAAATCGCCGCGCTGCGCGCCCGCACCATCGTGCTAACGGGGTTTACTTCCCTGCCAGTCCCTTTAAATACCACCAAATGGCTCCATTTGTCTCAAACAATTCTAAAACATTTTTTTTTTAAATTACATTAGGTACAGTGTTGCATGGCTGAGTAATTGTCATTCGAAGTGTGACGGTGCTGAAAGCTGAAAAAGCCTAAGCAGGAAGGGGGAGAAAGTGTATTGTCTTGAAGTGGTTAAAGAAGGCCCCTAGTCTGAACAAAAAAACATATATTCTATATCGGTGTTTTTCAACCTTTTTTCAACCAAGGCACCCTTTAAAATCTGTCGAATCTTGAGGCACACCAAACCAAAAATGTGAAAAAAATAATTGTCACATGCTATTTGCACCGTGGTTTTGCAAACACATTTATTTTTGTAAAAAATTCACTTCAATTAATTAAAACAAAACACAATATATACCCCAATTTTTGGGTATAGTGTGAAAGATGATGTTATGGCGGGTAAATAGATAACTAACATGTCATGATTTAAAATTGCGCACACTCGTAGAATGATGACAAACTTTGGTAATTAAAAATCTCCATAAGCAACACTTTAAACACCTTGTCTTATTTATTAAACTTGTTTTTCTTTTCACTGTCCATTTTTACATTTTTTTGTTTTTATATCACTTTTATTTCTGTTGCAAGACATGTAAACATCCCTTGTAATAGATATAAGGATGACAGGTCCTCTTTATTCAGAGATCTGGGGTCAAAAAGACCTATCTCTCCTTTATCTTTAAAAGCAAAAGATAAAAAAAAAAAAAAGATTGAACTTTTTCTTTAAAAAAAAAAAATAGTTTACTTCCAGCCTGGACTGGAAGTCATTGCGTCGCTCCGGTCCTTCAAGGCAATCAAAGGGGATCTACTCTTTCATCGCCTCTGGGACTAGCCGGCCACTCCATTGGATTGTTTCTCAGGCAAGATGGTGGAAGGGGTGGAACATCCCCTCCCGCCACTTCTGAAAGTGGCTCAAGAGCCACTTGGAACGCTTTCATGAGAAAGCCAGCCACTGGCTGTAAAAAAACAATACCAAGGTTATGGCTGATATCTTCACTTAGGGCTCTTTCACATTGACTCATTGCAAGCATGGTGATTTTATTTATTTTTTATATAATATACATGGGCTATGTTGGTTAATATTGATAATAACTGTATACTTCAATACTGCAGTTTGGCCGCAGCACAGGTGTGCCGCAGGATACCTGCGGTTTTCATGTGGTTTCTCATAAACTTCCATTATGTCCCCTCATTTTTGTGTGCTTTCAGAAAATGTACCAAAAATGTACTACATAATAGAAGTCAATAAAAAAAAACAAATGAAAACCGCAGGTACCCTGCGCTACATCTGAGCTGCGGCCAAACTGAAGTATATAGTTGTCATTCTCAATAATAACCCATATAGCCCATGTATATTATATTACATTTAAAAAAAAAATCACCATGCCTGCATTGAAAGTGACAACAAGTGTTTTATATCGTTTTTTTTATTTTTAGAAACACCATGCCTGCAATAAAACTATCATACATTGAAAATGACAGGTACAAGTACTGTACCTGTGTCTCCTCGCTGTTTTGTTTTCTTCACTGTCCTTTCACCTCTACTCGTGGTGTTCTTCTCCTCCCCTCAGTAAAACGCGCATCAGCCAGCATCTACTCACCTGCGGCTCACACATCATACATATCAGTGAGTGCGCCCGACCCTCCCATAGCAACCGATGATTTAATCGGTTGGCAAGACGTGGTCGGAAGGCCCGCACAGCTTCCCGAGTGCCTGTGGCAGCGGGAAGTAAGCTTCACACAGCGGACGGATACCACCGTAATAACAAATATTACCAAGTGGCCAGCAGTTAAAACATCAGATAGCTGCCTATATTGGAGGGTCATTTTGCCGCAGCACAGCTGGGGACTCTTCACGGCACACCAGTGTGCCGCGGCACACTGGTTGAAAAACGCTGTTCTATATATACTAATAGCAGAACCATTCACATCTTTTTTTTTTTTTTTTGTTTTTGTTTTGTTAAATATGTTCCCATTTAAAAAGAGAGTACCCCCAGTCTCCCTCCATACTAACATGTTACACCGCTAAGGAGGGGGAATGGCACACACTGGTTCCTATGTTTTTTAATAAATCGGCATGCATATATCAGCTGAAGTTGGAGGCCAGTTATATATTTTTCCTTAGTAATTTTTTTCTGTCGTCCTGTGATTACATTGGGGTTATCTGGTCCATTTAGATGTAAATAGTGCTTTCTTTCTTCTCTGTGTTTTTTGTTTCATATTTTATATTGTAAAATGTATGTAGATAATTTATAATTTTTTATCAAGCATCAATATTTTTCTTTTACTTTTGTTAGAAAATAAAAATTATTCATCCGTAAGAACAGAAGCTCTCTCTGTATTGGAACTACTAATAAAGAAACTTGAAGGTGAGTCCGTTGTATGAGTAAGATGTACTTATAATTATTGTCAGAAAATCAATGTAACAGAGTTGTAATGTGTTACAACAATCTTTGCTGTGCTAAAATGCAGCATATTTCTCTTCCAGCACACACCAATGTGAAGTGGCACCTTTGAAAAGACTATTTGCATTGTCCATGTGTTGGGACTGCAGTATTTAGGTGGTGTGCACACACCCTTAAAAAGTTATTTAAAGCAGACCTTCGCTGTAGTTTAGAAGTGAAAAAATTACAAAATAAAAAGACAGGAATGTTTTAACCGCTTGCCGACTGCCTCACGCACATTTGCGTCGGCAGAATGGCACGGGCAGGCAATGCAACGTGTATATATACACGTTGCTTTGAGCCTGCCCCCTAGCGGGCACATGCGCACCCACCACAGTCCTCCATGGCTGTGCCCCCTGGGACCCGATGTCCACCAGGGGAGGGATGCCTTTTTGTAAACAAGGTATCTCCCTGTTCTGCCTGGTGACACAGCACTGATCGTCTGATTCCTCTCATGGTGATCAGCGGTCAGTGATGTGTCACAGTAAGCCACGCCCCCTAACAGTTAGAATCACTCCCTAGGACACACTTAACCCCTCCCACCTACTGGTTAACCCCTTACCTGCCAGTCACATTTATACAGTAATGGGTGCGTTTTTATAGCACTGATGGCTGTATAGATGTGAATAGTCCCAAAATAGGATCAAAAGTGTCCTATGTGTCTGCCATAATGTTGCAGTCACGATTAAAAATCACAGATCGCCGCCATAAGTTTAAAAAAAAAAAAAATGCCATAAAAACCACCCCCTATTTTGTAGATGCTATAACTTTTGCACAAACAAATTAATTTATGATTTTTTTTTTTTTTTTTACCAAAAATATGTATCGGCCTAAACTGAGGAAAAAATTGCTTTAATAAAATAAATTGGGGATATTTATTATAGCAAAAAGTACAAAATATAGCGCTTTTTTTTTTTTTTTTTTACAAAATTGTCTTGATTTTTGTTTTATAACGCAAAAAATAAAAACCACAGAGGTGATCGAGTGCCACCAAAAGAAAGCTCTATTTGTGGAGAAAAAAAGGACAACAAATTTGTTTGGGAGCCACATTGCACGACTACGCAATTGTCCTTTAAAGCGACGCAGTACTGAATCGCAAAAAGGGGCCTGGTCATTTGGCAGCCAAATGGTCTGGGGCTGCAGTGGTTAAAGAAAGAGGTGATGGCCAAGCCCAAATATTGAGTTGTAATTATGGCAGATACGTAATGTCAGTATGTCGCTGTCATGCTTTCAGAGATCCCCAGCCTAAGGTCTCAGTCTCTTCCAGGTTCTAAAGGCCGGCCTCCTGGAGACATAGACTTGCATTGAAGCTTTCTGAGTCAATCAAAAGATCTATGTTTCTATGGTAGTGCAGGAGCTGCTTCCTGTAGTGATACACTATGGTAGCAAATCCTAATCACAATACTCTCTGGGTGTTTGCATTTTAGTCATCATAACCAGCTTTAAGTGCCCTAACATGGAAAGCACTCTAATACAAATACACAAGCAGTATGTCATGTTTCACCATATTGGCCTATAATTTGGATCAGTAACCTCAAAAGCCAGTAAGGTGTGGGAGGGGGTAAGCCAGGACTTGACGTCATCCAAAAACATTGAAAATTGCATGTTGGAATGCCCAAATTTTATGAAGCCAGTTAAAAATCTGCATATTATCCATGTCTAATCATGTTCATGTTTTAGACTAATATTTGTGTATTTGAATCCCATGGTTCTTACTAGGGTTGTCCCGATACCACTTTTTTAGGACCGAGTACAAGTACCGATACTTTTTTTTTTCAAGTAGTCGCCGATACCGAATACCGAAACTTTTTTTAAATGTGTCCCCAAATGCAGCCATGTCCCCCACATATACAGCCATGTCCCTCCAGCCATGTCCCCCATACCTAGAAAGCCACCGCTGCTGCACGGAGAACATCACAGCATTCATTTGAATAGCTGTTTTGCCCGCGCGTATAGACACTCCCCCTTGCTCAGGATTGGACAGATCACGATCACCCATCCAATCCAGAGCAAGGGGGAGTGTCTATACGCAGCGGGAACACTACAGCTATTCAATTGAAAGCTGTGATGTTCCCGCACGCTGTTTAACCCATGCGGCGGCGGGTTCGATGCGGCGGCAGCAGCAGCGGCGCGGGGGGGAAGTATTCTATTTAGGTATCGGGGGTATTGGCGGGAGTACAAGTACAATGCTCGGTATCGGTACCGATACCAATACTCTGTATCGGTACCGATACCACCCTAGTTCTTACCCTACCAAAAGTGTTGTGCTATTCAAACAAAATATGTCCAATCCATTTAAATTTAATATTTATATGTACAACTTTTCTTGGTAACTTGGCTTTGTTTTTATTTTTTTTTATTTAGTAAACTCTCTTAATTTTGTTTTCCAGATTCAAAACAGTGGGAAAGTCTTACAGAAGAAAACAGACACTTGTTAATTACTTCTTTATCTACAATGGAACAGGATAGCAGGCCTGATCTGAAAGACAAAGGATTATTACTAAAGAAACGAATAGAGGGCTTAAACTAAATTAATTTGTCTACATTACTGTGCGATTCATGTGCTGTGGATTTTGAATTCTGTTCTTTCCAAATTTTGCATTTGTTCTATAGCATGCATCATTCCATGCCTACAATAAATGTCCATGAATTATTTTCTTGTACATTTTTCTAATCTTCATCTATAACTGTTTATAAATTGCCAAAGGCCTATCTACAATGTGTTTCTTGAGTGTTCTGTGCAGGAAATGTGCACTGATTTGCATTTACTTATGACATTACATCACATTTGGAAAATATAGTTGTGAAATTGTATATTTAGCCCAAGCCTTTTAGGTTTGAATAAAGTAGGGAAGGGTTTAAACCCCTGGCAGTTTACCATTTGTTTCCCTTCACTACCTGTGCCAGATAAACCACAGGAAATTAGAGGAAATCTGCCAAAGCAAAAGGCCTTTACCCTCTTTGAAATTTGTCCCCAGAAGAGGTGTTCGCATGAGATTTCCCTAACCTCTTGTTCTAGAGAAAACTCGAAATTTTGGTACAAGTACAAGCGGAAAGGTGAATCTCCGCAGTGGGAATACAGGCTGTAAAAAAAAACTTGACAGAGGGTCTAACACCTTCCCTACTCAATAGCCAAAAACAGGTTTTGCCTAGAGCAAAAATATAATTACACTCGAGTTTAAGCTGAGTTTTTCAGCACATTTTTGTGTGTGCTGAAAATGCCCTCCTCGGCTTATACTCAAATCTCCCCTGGGGCGGTACCCATCTGCAGCCTTATCCCCCTGGCGCTGTGATTCATCTTCAGTCTTACCTCCTGACGCTGTGCCCTTCTTTAATCCTTTTATGTGCTGGCACTGTGATACATTCAGTGTAAGCCGTGTAGTGTAACCAAACGCCGCCTCCTCCTCCTTGTCCGTGATAGGCTGCTAGGAAACCAAGTCGGTGTTCCGTCACGGAAGAGGAGGCGGCGCTTGGTTACACTACACGGCTTACACTGAATGTATCACAGCGCCGGAACATAAGACTGAAGATGGGCACAGTGCTGGGACATAAGACTAAAGATGGGCACAGCATCGGGAGATACCGCTGATCAAGGTACCATACTTGAGGCACGCACATAGACAAAGTGAGGCATGCAGATGGACAACCTAGGCTTATACTCAAGTCAATATGTTTTCCCAGTTTTTTGTGATAAAATTAGGTGCCTCAGCTTATATTCGAGTATATATGGGGTGTGTGTGTGTGTATGTATGTAGATAGATATATATAGATATATATAATATAGTGAGCAGAAACCAAAAAAAAAAAAAATTGATCCAAAAATTTACTGAATGTCCAACTAGAAGACCATTTTAACCACTTGCTGACCAGCCGCCACAGTTTTACTGCGGCAGATTGGCTCGGCTGGGCAAATTGACATTCCCTTACGTTGCTTCCCATCGTGGCCACTAGGGATGCACCTGGGATTGCTTGTGACAGAGCGAGAACCGGGATCTGTGTGTGTAAACAGGAGAAATGACTGATCGTGTGTTCATACAAAGTATGAACAGCGATATGTCATATTCCTTAGTAAGTCCTCTCCCCCCTTTAGTTAGAACACAGAGAGGGAACACCGTTAACCCCCTTCCCTGCCAGTGACATTTTTACAGTAATCTGTGCATTTTTATTGCCCAGATTCTATAAAGTCATCAAGACATACTCTGCAACCGTTGGGAATACCTGTAGCAGAAAACCGTTTTCTGCCTCCTTGAAATCCTAGGAGAAATGGGCCACTCCAGCATAGACCTCCATCTGCTGCAAAGGTGCACTTGGATGTGTCAACATTTTCTCCATGGCCACAGGTTATCAGTTTAAAAAAAACAGTTCCCATGGAGAACTGTAAGGAGTACCCCATCATTAGCCCATCATTAGCACCCCAGGCAGTGGGTGGATTCCATAGCCAGGCTTTGGAATCTGCCCACTGCTGGCTGTCAATCAGAAGGGGTGCAGCCAAATTGGGCTCTGACCACCCAGCTACAAAACTTCTCGGCCACTGCACTGGGACAGCTGCAATGGCACTGAGGACGGAGTGTTCATATGGTAAGAGTGTTATTGCTTTCTTAAGGATGATAGATAGGTTAGCTACAGGCATAACAAGACTTTCAGATTCCAGCAACAATAATACCGAGTTCTAAAACTCTTGATAAGAATCTTTCACTATGACAAATAAAAATGTATATTTGTACAAATTCCTAAAGGTTAGTGTTCATCCTTTCACTCCATTTGTGCTGAAATTGATTTATTCCAAATCTTGAAGTTTGGCACCCCTACCATATCAATTCCAGTCTTTATAAATGGTCAGCAAAAAATCAAATGGCTTAAAGCATAGGTCTTCAAACTATGGCCCTCCAGTTGTTCAGGAACTACAATTCCCATAATGCCTAGTCATGGCTGTGAATGTCAGTGTGTTGCAATGCCTCATGGGATGTGTAGTTCTACAACAGCTGGAGGGCCGAAGTTTGAGGATCCCTGGCTTAAAGCATTCGGCTTCCTCCCCCCTCTGGCATCACATTTTGAACCATTCAGGGAGGGAGCTCCAGGTATTTGCTCCCACTTTTGTGGAAAATCGCTGCACATTGGCTCGGTTCTCTTGGCTCCCGGGAAGATAGAAGCCGACTGTCAATCAGCAGCTCTCCTGCTCTGCTCCTCCATGCTCATTGGAGTGGTGAGCAGTGTTAATTTTGGCAGCAGATTTTGTTTTAGTCTTAGTCCCATTTTAGTCTTTGCAATTGTTTTAGTTGTATTTAGTCGACTAAAACTAATTTTTGTCGTCTAAAATTGAATGGATGCAATTAAATTGTAATGCATAACATTTCTCTACAATTTCCAAACTCATTATATACTGCTGAAGCGAAAAATCAAATGTTGTTTACGGTATTAAAGGGGTTGTAAAGACAAAAATATTTTCCTCCTTAAATTAAAGTCTGACAGTAGCTGAAAAAGTAATGTTTTGCATTATAACTAGTTTGATACCTGTTGAAAACGAGCCGTTTTATTCACCTCCATCACTCCTGAATCGTTATTCTCACTGACTTCTCATTGACATTCATTCTTGCTACATGACGGCCTAATGGGAACTGTAGCCTGTGAGGGATAAGAGAGCACCTTCACGCAGGGCTGTAGTCATAGGGAGGAGGTGAGCACATTCTGCTTCCCACCATGCAAAACGGCTCAGATGCTGGTGGAAAGCAAGAAAAGGAGAGACAGGAAATGGCATTTTCAAACCTGGATTACTGTATTTTGGAGGTCAAAAGGAAAAACGAGGTAAGTGATATATCAATTCTCCTAGCTTACAGCAATCAATTGATCTAATAAAAAACAAACCTTTAGTGTTCCTTTAAGGTTTGAACATGCACTACAGGCCAGTGTTAATTTTGAAGTCAAAATTCTATTCAGTTTTTGTCTTAGTCTTTTGACTAAAATGCCATTTTAGTTTTAGTCTTATTTTAGTCATCTCAGTTGTTTTTAGTTGACCTTCTCGGCTTGCCGAGAAACTGCGACTGGGATCAGTCCAGGCGCCTGGCGGATTCCAGACTCCCCGAGTCGGGATGACACGGACTGAACTTGGCGACGTCAGCAGAGAGAGAGGACTTCAGACCGATCTCTGCTATAAACACGTCACAGGAGTTCAAAATTAATTGTACTCCCATGACCCTTAGGAGAAGCCCAGCCAAAACAAGCCCAGGCTGGACTTCTCCTTTTTAAAGCATTGGATGACACCAAGATCAGTGTGATCGAATGCTTGTGATGTTTTTTTTTAAAGGTTGCCCTTGACTACTCGGTAAACCAGAGTGATGCCAGGTCATTACTTATGGGTTACCATAGCGGCTCGCTGATCAAATCCAAGTCGGTCTGTTCGGCTCGCCAATCAGCTGGCCGAAGGGCTGATTGGTCAATCGGGACTCCCAGTGGCACAGGAGATCCTGGTAAAGCTGCAGAAGGGATGACTTTCCCTCCCACTGCTGGCAAAAGCAATCCAACGGCTAGTTAGACGCTAGGATTTAAAAGTGATCTTGCGCTAAAAAACAATATACAAATGTGCAAACTGCAATAAATATAAAGTGCTGAAAAAGGTGAATCCAGCAAATGCTCAAATAAACTGCAATGTGACACCAACTGGGTCACCAACAAACAATGAAAATGGTAAATAAAACCAGCAACGATGAGTGTGCTAATAAGTGCAATATGCAATAAAAATGTGCAAAAACAGTTCAATATTTCAATGACAATCGATGGGTAGATGTATTCTGGAAGCGTCCCATACAATGGACCAAAAAAAAAATGGGGAATTCAATCCTCGGATACTACAAAAGACTATGGGGTATTTGCCCATCCGTAGTTTGTTCTCAATTGGAGTATTGAACCATAGTGTAAATCCTACACCGGTCTCCCAGAACTCTCACATTTGAGATATAAAATCGGGCACATCAGTTGTCCCCACTCTCCTCTGCTATATACCACTGGTGTTCCTGTAGTGTCCTATCTTTCTCACCACTATCCCTCTGCTGGATGCCTTCCTGAATGAAAAGATGAGGGGGGCAAGAAACTCCAGCCAATACTTAGGTATCAAGCAAGGAGGAGAGAGGCTTCCAATGGTGTATTTAAAAAAAAAAAAAAAAACTTTTAATCCATTAAAAAGTAAATAAAATTGGACTCTTACAATATAAAATACAAAGCTACCGGTATAGGTATAGTGTGGCGTATGCAGCGCCGTCTTACTTTTCCTTCCGGTCTGCGGTAGCTTTGCTCTCTCCCTTACCAAAGCTATTCTGTGTGCATACAAACAGCGATCTGGCCATTTCTCCCTGAAAAGCAAAAGTAGCACACACACACACACACACAATACAGCAGTGATGGCAAACTTTGCCTCCCCCAGATGTTTCGGAACTACATTTCCCAGGATATTCATCTACACTGCACCATGCATGAGCATCATGGGAAATGTAGTTCCAAAATATCTAGGGTACCAAGGTTCGCCATCACTGCACTACACATTGTTGGGTACACAAGTAACCTCCTTCCCAGCCAGTGTCATTGGTACAGAACTATGACATTAGCGAGTGACCATCCCAGATAGGGTGGCAGGCAATCTGGTGCTAACAGACCCTATCACAGTCACACTAAGTCGCTGATCACCACTATTACAGTGTGTGTGTGTGTATATGTATATATATATACAACACATCATAGGTTGTAGATGCTCCAACTTTCACACAAACCAATTAATATACACACATACATTTTACCATTTTTTTCTCCAGTCGTCTTCCAGGACAGCCTCTGAGACCTTGGGCTCCTCCCTCCGGGACAGGAAACACACACCCCCCAATCTTTAAAGTCCTGCCTTCAGGCCTCCTTCTCCAGTTATTTTGTGTTTCCCACCGGAAGGGAAGGAGCACGCAAAGGAACAGAGGCTGCCTGGATGACACCCTAGACGGTTTCTTTCCCTGGTCTGGGCACCCCCCTGTCCTATTGGGAAGGGAGGGCTGCTACTCCCCAGATGCTGCCATCAAGCTCATAGGAGCCGGACCTCCGGTTGACGGCAGTCCCAGCTCCCCTCTGCACGGTACCTTAGCCTGGGGACTTTTCCGGGGCGAGAGACGCCATTCGGGTCCTTCATTCGGCGGGGAGCCGGTGAGAGACGCTGGCTGGCCACGAGCGGTCGCACTTCCGCATTGAGGGGCGATCCTGCGTTCCAAAGGCAGGAAGTGACACGAACTTCCGGCGGAACGGCGTCATCGGAGGGCGCCGTGGGGACAGTTCCGGTCTTCAGTTAAACGGCGCAGCGCGGGGAGAATCAGACACCGGAGCCAGGTTCAGAGCTCGGCGAGGCCGTTAGCAGAACCAACGGCATGGAGGAGGCGACACAGGCTTCAGACGCCAGTGCGACAGGCTCCGGGGCCTCCCAGGTAAGGGGCGAGGGCAGGCCTTTTCTTACCAGGGGGGGCTAGTTACCCGTTTTTTAGTGGGGTACAGTATGTCCCTCCCGGGGTGGAGAACTTCTGGAGAGGGTCAGGGCACTTCCTCTACTGAGCCAGCACAGTGGTGTGTGTGGGTGGTCAGTGGGTCTTATTATTAAATGTCTGCTTTTTTGGTCCTTGTTTTTTGCTGTTAGGTTAAAACCCAGGAAAGGACTCAGACGCCCAAGAGGAAGTGTGCCGTGTGCGGGACAAAATTGAGTTTAAATTGGAAAAAAACATTATGTCCTGAGTGTGTCAGTAATCTTGTAAAGGATGATCCCATGTCAGAAACTTTTTTCTACGGTTAAGACCGAGCTGTCTTCCACTTTCCAGTCCTTTAGGGGAATGATGGATAGGCTGGCTCCAGGGACCCCCTCCCCTTACCAGGGCAGATAGTGCTCCCTCACTGTCAGAAGCCGTAGAGACGGAGGCAGTACGGGATAGGGAAGATCGTAGTTTTCCCGGCTCAGGGTCCCCTTCTCAGTTGGACTCAGAATCAGGCTCTGACATGGAAGAATCCTCCAGGGGGGCTAGATATAAGTTGTCCTTGGAGGACGTAGGTGATGTGTTAAAAGCCATCTATGACACACTGGAAATCAGGGAGGAACCAGTAGTGCTTTCTAAACACGATCAGATGTATCAGGGTGGTGTACAGAAGGCCAGGGTATTCCCCGTACACAAGTCTTTAATAGATACTATCTTGCTGGAGTGGGAACAACCAGAAAAGCGGCCATTTTTTTCAGGTAGTCTTAAAAGGAGGTTTCCTTTTGAGACTAGTGAGGAGCATCCTTGGAATAAAGTTCCAAGGTTGGATGCTCCTTTAGCTAGACTGTCCAAAAAGACAGACTTGGCATTTGACGACATGGGGTCATTAAAAGATCCCATGGATAAGAGAGGAGATGTGTTACTTAAGAGAGCATGGGACACTGCCTCCATAAGTTTAAAGCCAGCCTTAGCAGCCACCTGTGTGGCTAGAAACCTCGAATGCTGGCTGACTCAACTTCAGTCTCATATTTCTGCCGGTACCTCTAGGCAGCAGATCCTTTCCACTTCTTTTCAAGGCTGTGGGATTTTTGGCCGACGCCTCTTCTGAGTCTGTCAGGCTAGCAGCTAGGTCAGCGGCATTGGTCAATGCGGCCAGAAGGGCGGTATGGCTTAAGACTTGGTCGGGAGATGCAGGCTATGTGGACTCCCTTTTTCGGGTGATCATCTTTTTGGATCTGGCCTCCAGGAGGCGTTGGAAAGATCCCAGGACAGGAAGAAGTCCTTTCCAGAAAAGAAAAAGAAGCCCGAAACAAAGCGTTTTTTTCGGGGCTTCAGACAGCAAAGCGAAAAAGACGTTCGTCCCAAGAAGCACTGGGCAGGCCATAAGGGGCGAGGTAGAGGAGGAATTTTATTCAATCCTCCTCAGCCCCCCCCTAAGACCCAGTGACGTCTTGATCCCTGTGGGAGGAAGACTGGGGGGCTTCCTACCACAGTGGAAAGAAGCCACAAAAGTCCGTTCGTGCTAGACTTAGTGGAGAACGGTTACAGGCTTGAGTTCAGTACTCTTCCCCCGTCAATGTTTTTGCTTACCCAGCTTCCCAGAGACCGGGAAAAGGCGGAGGCTCTGGGATTGCTTTTAGGGGAACTGTTGGACCAGAGGGTCTTAACTCCAGTGCCCAAGGAAGAGGAAGGCCTGGGGGTGTACTCACATGTGTTCGTTGTGAGAAAACCCTCGGGAAAATTCCGACTTATCCTAAACCTTCGTCCCCTAAACAAGTACGTAAAGTACAAACGGTTCAGGATGGAATCCATCTATTCGGTGACCAACTTTCTGTTCCAGGGTTGCTTTATGGCAACAATGGATCTCAGAGATGCGTATCTGCACATACCGATACATGCTCAGTTTCAAAAATTCCTGAGACTGGCGGTAAAAAAGGGGTCCGTTGATGACCCATTTTCAATTCAGGGCCCTTCCGTTTGGCCTGTCTTCCTCCCCCAGAGTATTTACCAAGGTCTTGGCGGAGGCTTTGGCCCCACTGAGAATCAGGGGCGTTCTGGTGATACCCTATCTGGACGACCTCCTGTTCATCGCTCCCACCAAGCAACAGCTGAGAGAGGACCTACAGGAGGCTCAGGTCTTCCTTCAGTCCCTGGGTTGGCTAATCAATCGGGAAAAATCCCAGTTATCCCCCTCTCAGGAAGTGGTGTATCTGGGGTACAGGATCTCCTCCGTAGAGAGAAAGATTTTCCTTCCTGGGGAGAAGATCCTAAAAGTACAGCAAGCAGTGGCCCGACTTCAGACCAATCTGACAGTCCGGGTCAGGGAAGTCATGAGGGTTCTCGGGCTTATGTCGAGCTGCTTCCCGGCAGTCCCATGGGCAAGGCACGATCAGCGGCGGTTGCAGAACCATATGCTGAGACATTGGGACGGGGCGAGGGAAAGTCTGGATCTACCCTTGTTCATCCCAGTCAGCGTGAAAAGAACGCTATGGCTGTGGCGGTCAGGCGAGCCTGGAAAAAGGTCTGCCTTGGATAGTACCTGCTACCTTGATTATAACTACGGACGCCAGCGTATCAGGTTGGGGGGCCCACTTAGAAGGGGAGTTGGCCCAGGGGTCCTGGTCCATAGTGGAAGCCCGTCAGTCTTCCAACCAGAGGGAGCTCCGGGCGGTTCTAAGGGCCCTAGAAGCCTTTCACCTACGGATATTGGGTCGCCATCTCCAAATAAGGTCGGACAACGCGACAACTGTTGCTTATATAAACAAGCAGGGAGGTACAAAGAGTCCGCCTCTTCAGGCCATATCAGACAGTCTGTTTGCATGGGCCGAAAGAAACCTAGCCTCAGTGTCCGCAGTCCACCTAAAGGGAACCCTAAACACCCTAGCCGACTTTCTCAGCCGGCAAGTGGTGAGCCAGGACGAGTGGTCACTCAATGGGGAGGTATTCAGGAAGATCTCGGCACAGTGGGGAATACCGGAAGTGGATCTTTTTGCTTCGGGGAAGAACAGGAAGACAACAGCGTTCTTCTCCGTCCACCCTCAGGATCAGGCCCTGGGGATAGACGCCTTTTCCCATCCTTGGCACTTCAGTCTGGCATATGCCTTTCCCCCGATCAGGCTAATACCCAGGGTTCTTCAGAAATTTCTCTCGGAACCCACAGATCTGATTATGATAGCACCATATTGGCCAAAGAGACCGTGGTTTACCAACCTGAGAAGACTGGCCATATACCCACCGTGGGTCCTTCCGAACAGGGAGGACTTGATTTCCTTGGGACCAGTCCGGCACCCACAGGTAGAGAGCTTAAATCTCACAGCGTGGTATCTGAGGAACTACTGCTCAGAGCGCACGGATTCTCAGATAAGGTAATTGAAACCCTGCTGAAATGTCGCAAGCTGGTAACACGGGCCATTTACGCTAAGGTCTGGAAAAGGTTCAGCTCCTGGCTAGCAGAACGGAATCAGGACCAGGCAGACATACCACTGATACTGGAGTTTCTGCAGGCAGGGGTAGACTTAGGACTGTCAGTCAGCACCCTCAAGGTTCAGACATTCGCCTTAACCTTGTTCTTGGAGACCCCGCTCCAGCAAAATCGGTTTATCAGAAATTTCTTTAAGGCCCATTAAAGTTAAAGCCTGTCCCTCTTGGGACTTGTCTCTGGTTCTAAGGGCCCTGAGAAAACAACCCTTTGAACCCCTGGAGCAATCTTCCTTGAAAGATATAGTTCTAAAAACAGTTTTTTTGATAGCGATCACTTCGGCCAGGAGGGTCAGTGATTTACAAGCCCTATCCATTAGGGAACCTTTTTTGTTAGTTTTGGAGGATAGAGTTATCCTGAAAACTGATCCTAGCTTTCTTCCGAAAGTATCTTCTTTATTTCATAGGGCGCAGGACATTGTCCTTCCGACCTTTCAGCCCCCTTCAGAGGGTGATGAAGGGGGGTCCTTTTCTTTAGACGTTAGGAGAAGTCTTTTGATTTATTTAGGGGCCACCAAAGAGTTTAGGCGCTCCGATTCACTTTTCGTTAATTTTGCGGGTGTCTGTAAAGGTCACAGGGCATCGAAATCATCTATTGCAAGATGGCTGAGGATGGCTATTTGCCAAGCATACCAATCTGAGGGTAAACAACCACCTGTGGTAAAAGCACACTCTACACGCGCAGTGGCAACATCCTGGGCAGAGAAGGCCGGAGCCTCCCCGGAGGACATCTGTAAGGCGGCAACATGGTCTTCGTTTTCTACGTTTGCGAAGCATTATCGCTTGGATCTGCTCTCTCGCAGAAGGACAGTTCTCCAGGCAGTAACCCAACCCTAAAAAAAAAAAAAAAAGGGGGGTAAGTGTTTCTTGCTTATCATCTCAGAGGCTGTCCTGGAAGACGACTGGAGAAAGATGGAGTTAGGCTTACCGGTAACTCTGTTTCTAGGAGTCTTCCAGGACAGCCGGAATTTTTTTCTTTGTTTTTCCCACCCGGTATTGATGCAGGTACGGGGACTGTGGAACTAACGATGTCAGAGTATTTTATGTCTTTCAGGGTCTTCCGGTGTTCTCAAATAACTGGAGAAGGAGGCCTGAAGGCAGGACTTTAAAGATTGGAGGTGTGTGTTTCCTGTCCCGGAGGGAGGAGCCCAAGGTCTCAGAGGCTGTCCTGGAAGACTCCTAGAAACAGAGTTACCGGTAAGCCTAACTCCATCTTTTTTTTAACCAGTAGCACAATACATTTTGCCCTAAATTTAGGAAGAAATTTGATTTTGTTGGATAGGTTTCATGACAGGAGTATCTTTTTTTTTTTTTTTTACATAATAAAAAAAAAATCCCAGTGGTGATCAAATGCTACCAAAAGAAAGCTCTATTTGTGTGAAAAAAAAATTATATAAAAATTGTATTTTACATTGTGTTACATGACAGTGCAGCACAGGGCTGAATAGCAAAAAAAATGTATGGTCATGAAGGGGGTAAAACCTTTCGATGGACAATTAAGTAAGGAGGGCCTCTGACTACTTGTCGACTAGGTCTTAACCAGAACCTTTAGACCCCTTTTTTTACACTGGGGCGGTGCAGGCATTAGCGGTAAAGCATCGCTTTACTGCTGTTGTAGTGGCGCTTTTCACCCCCGTTAGCATCCGAAGAAAGGGTTATCAGCACCCTAGTTGCAGCGCTGCCATGCATTCCAATGGGCAGGGGCAGTGTGAGCGCTGTATACATCACTCCAAAGAGAACAACCCCCCCCCCCCCCCCCCCATCCTGGCAGCGCACTGCCCCAGCGCTTTCAGGATGGAGGGGAAACAAAAAAAAGTACTGCAAATCTACTGCCTGGTTCTCTCAGGGGAGAGGAGACTGATCATGTGTTCATACTAAGTATAAACACAGATCTCTCTACCCTCCTAGTCAGTCCTCTTCCCTGTTAAGTGTGTTCTTAACTCCTTGATCGCCCCCTAGTGTTAACCCCTTCCCTGCCAGTGACATTTTACAGTGATCAGTGCATTTTTATAGCACTGATCGTTGAAAAATGGTCACTGGTCCCTAAAAATTTGTCCGATCTGTCCGCCGCAATAATGCAGTCCCGATATAAAAAAAATAACACTTATCACTGCCATTACTAGTAAAAACCAGAGTTAGACTTACCGGTAACTCTTTTTCTGGGAGTCTTCCTGGATAGCCTCTGAGACCTTGGCCTCCTCCCTCTGGGCCAGGAAACATGCACACCCATTTCTTTAAAGGTGGTCCTCCAGGCTTTCCTCAGTTTACCCAAGAACTACCAGAAGGACCTGAAAGACATAATACACTAACACCACATCAGTTCATCATTCCAATACCAGTTACACAATGAGGCCGCGTACACACGGCAGAGAACCTCGACGGGCAGAACACATCGTTCCGCCCGTCGAGGTTCCCTGCCGGCCGTCAAAATCGGCGACCCGCCCGTCGGGAATGGCAACCAGCCATTCTTCCAGGCGGGCCGTCGAGCAAATAGAGAGCGTGCTCTCTATTTCTGCTCGACGGGCTTCCCGACGGGAAGCTCGCCGAGAGTGTACACACGGCCGAGGTCCTCGCTGGAATGCAGCTTCCAGCGAGGTTCTCGCTGGTTTCCAGCGAGAACCTCGGTCGTGTGTACACGGCTTGACACTGTGTGGGAAAAAAAAACCCGGCTGTCCTGGGAGACTCCCAGAAAAAGTTACTGGTAAGTCTAACTCCGGTTTTCTCAAGTCGTCTTCTAGGACAGCCTCTGATGATAAGCAAGAACTTACTTGTTAGGGTGGGGCTACTGTCTGGAGGACCCTTCGTCCGAATGCTTGTTCCCTGTTCGACAGTAAATCTAGGCGGTAGTGTCTTGCAATCGTAGAAAAGGAAGACCATGCCGCTGCCTTACATATGTCCTCCTGAGAGACTCCAGCTCTCTCTGCCCAAGTTACAGAGACTGCCCGGGTTGAATGTGCCTTGACCAAGGGGTGTTTACCCTCTGAATGATAAGCTTCTATGATCGCCATTTTTAACCACCTAGCAATGGATGATTTGGATGCCCGGTAAACCTTGCGGGCACCCACGAAGTTAACGATAAGTGAGTCTGAGTGCCTAAAGTCTTTAGTGGCCTCCAAATAAATCAAAAGACTTCTTTTAACGTCTAACAAACTTAATGACTCCCCCTCATCTACTTCTGAGGTTGAATGAAAAGTTGGTAGGACAATGTCCTGGGTCCTATGAAACAAAGACACCTTCGGTAGAAAACTGGGATCTGTTTTAAGGATGATTCCATCATCCAGAACTAACAAAAAAGGCTCCCGAATAGACAGGGCCTGAAGATCACTGACCCTCCTGATCACTACTAACAAAACAGTCTTTAGTACTATGTTTTTTAGTGAAGATTTCTCCAGGGGCTCAAAAGGACACCTGGTAAGGGCCCTAAAGACTCGACATAAGTCCCAGGTGGGGCAGGCTCTCGTCAGGGCCTTAAAAAAAAAAACTTACAAATTGATTTTGCTGGAATGGAATCTCGAGGAAAATACTCAAGGTAGCCGCCTGCACCTTAAGGGTACTGATAAATAGACCCAAATCAACCCCTGCTTGGAGGAAATCCAGCACCACTGGGATGCCGGCATGATCCCTTCCCCGCTCTGCTAGCCAGGAACTGAACTTCTTCCAAACTTTGGCATAAATTGCCCTAGTTATTGGTTTACAGCATTCTAATAGAGTTTTGACCACCCTATCTGAGAACCCCTGAGCCTTCAGCAATTGCTCCTCAGATACCATGCCGTCAATTTTAGACATACCAAAGGGTGAAGAATCGGGTCTAAGGAGATTAGGTCCTCCCTGACCAGAAGAGTCCATAGAGGATAGATGGCCAGCTTCTCCAGACTGGCAAACCACGGCCTCTTGGGCCAGAATGGTGTAATCATGATTAGGTCTGTAGATTCCATGAGGAATCTCTGCAGGCCCTTGGCTATCAGCCTGAACGGAGGAAAGGCATAAGCCAGACTGAACCGCCACAGATTGGCGAAGGCATCTATCCCCGTGGCTTGATCCTGCAGGTGGATGGAAAATAATTTCGGTGCCTTCTTGTTCTCTTCTGAAGCAAAGGGGTCCACTTCCGGCTGTCCCCATTGAGACGCCATCTCACTGAAAACCTCCCTGTTGAGGGACTATTCGTCCTGGCTTATGGGCTGCCGACTAAGAAAGTCGGCTAAGGCATTCTGGGAACCTTTCAGGTAAACCGATGACGACGAAGCCAGGTTTACCTCGGCCCAGCTCAAGATCCTGTTTGCTATGACCTTAAGGGCAGGGCTTCTTGTGCCCCCGTTTGTTTATATACGTAACCGTTGCCGCTTTGTCTGTCCTCACCTGGAGGTGTTGACCCACTACCTGGGATCGGAAGGCTTCTAAGGCTCTTAGGACCGCAAGAAGCTCCCTCTCATTCGAGGATCGATGGGCTTCCGTCGGTGACCAGGATCCCTGGGCTAAGTTCCCCTCCAGGTGGGCTCCCCAACCTAGCGCGCTGGCATCGATCGTTACTACCGAGGCCGTAGGCATATCTCAGGACAATCCCTTCTCTAAGTTGGGGTGGGTCCGCCACCACCATAAGTTGTTTTGATGCTGGCTGGGATGGGCATGGGTAAGTTTAGACTTTTTCTGCCGTCCCAATGTCTCAGCATAAGATTTTGTAGCGGCCGTTGATGAAGCCTGGCCCATGACACTGCCGGAAAACAGGCCGACATCGCGTCTCTGACCAGGGCGACCTGGTTGGTTTGAAGTTGGGCCAGCTCTACCTTCTGCACCTTCTCCCGGAGAAGAAAAAAACTTTCATCTCCACTGAGGAGAGTCTGTATCCCAGATATAGGACATCCTGAGACAGAGTCAGCTGGGATTTGTCCTCGTTGACTAACCATCCCAGAGACCGAAGAAAGTTCTGGGACTCCTGTAGGTCTTTCTCTAACTGGGGACCAGAGGAGGCAATGAAAAGGAGATCATCCAAATAGGGTATCACTGTAATGCCCATGAGCCTCAGTGGTGCCAGGGCCTCTGCTAGAACCTTGGTGTAGATCCTCGGAGAGGAAGACAGGCCAAAGGGGAGAGCTCTGAACTGGTAGGGTATAACTTCCGAACCTCTCTGTACCGCTAACCTCAGAAATTTTTGAAATTCCCGACATATGGGAACATGCAAATAAGCATCCCTGAGGTCTACTGTGGCCATGAAGCAGCCTGGGAACAGGAAGTTTGTCACCGAGAATATTGACTTCATCCTGAACCGTTTGTATCTTATGAACTTGTTCAGAGGACGGCGATTCAGATTTAGTCTGAACTTTACAGAAGGTTTCTTTACGACAAACACGTTAGAATATACCCCCCGGCCTTCCTCCTCCGGGGGACCTGAACCAGGACTATTTGGTCTAATAGGTCCCCTAGTAACAGACCTAGGGCTTCCGCTTTTTCCCAGTCTCTTGGATAACTGGTGATCAGAAACGTTGGGGGGGTGGGGGGTAGCATCGAACACCAACTTGTAACCGTTCCCTATAATGTCCAGAACGAATGGGCTTGAAGTTGACTTTGTCCACTGTGGAAGCAACTCCCCCAGCCGAGTCGCCTGTCCATGTTTTAAGCCAAACTGCCCGCCTGGCAGCATTTACCAGTGCAGCTGACCTTGCTGCCAATTTGACCGACTCCTTTGAGGCGTCTGCTAAAAACCCAACTGCCTTGATCAGCAAGGGAAACGATTTCAGTATCTGCTGCCTATATGTGCCAGCAGAGATGTGAGATTGCAATTGTGTGAGCCAGCACTCTAGATTTCTGGCCACACAGGTAGCTGCAAGGGCTGGTTTCAACCCTATCGAAGAGGCATCCCAGGCTCTTTTAAGCAATACATCGCCTCTCTTGTCCATGGGGTCCCTCAGCGACCCCAAATCGGCAAACGCCAGGTCTGTTTTCTTAGACACCTTGGCTAGAGGCGTGTCCAATGTTGGAATTTTGTTCCACAGATGGGAAGCATTGGCCTCAAATGGGAATCTCCGTTTGAGACTACTTGAAAAAAAAGGGTCTCCTTTCCGGTTGTTCCCACTCCAGTAAAATCGACTCGATAAGCGATTTATGTACGGGAAACGCCCTGGCTTTTTAAACACTGCACCCCTGATACATCTGGTCTTGTGAGGAGCCAGTCCAACTCTCCAAGCACAATTTCCAATGTCTCGTAAATTGCTTTCAACAAATCACCTACATCCTGGGAGATGCCGGAGCCAGTTGAACTGAAGTCTGTAGCCTGCCCAGCTTTCTTCGTGCCTGCTGTCCCACGCTGCTCCACTGATGGACAGGAAACATGTTCGAGCTGTCCCACGCTGCTCCACTGATGGACAGGAAACATGTTCGAGCAGCGCCCTTTCCGCCGGCAACCTCGTCACTTCCGCCCACTGGAATGCAGAGGCCCCGCCCCTCAGCGCCATTCCGGAAGCCTCCACTGCGGTCGGAACTGCGTGGCCAGCCATCGTCTCCCGCCCTCCTGGTCTGCTGGAAATGCTGAGCCGTCAGGAAATGACCAGGAAATGCAGGTAACTGGGCTAGGGGTCCATGTCAGAAAAGAGTCCTGCTACCCTGAGCATCCGACAGCTGTGGGACCAACAACCACGCTCTTCCCTTCAGGACAGAGGGGTGCCCAGGCCGAGGAGAGTCACAGCCAGGGGCTCCACCCAGGACAGTCCTGAGACCTGGAGCTTCCTTAGTTCCTAAGGGTGCTCCTTCCCTTCTGGCAGGAAACAATAACGGAGGAGGAAAGCCTGGAGGACCACCTTTAAAGAAATGGGTGTGCGTGTTTCCTGGCCCAGAGGGAGAAGCCCAAGGTCTCAGACGCTGTTCTGGAAGACAACTTGAGAATTTTTTTTATTTTATAAAAATAAAATAAATCTATCCCCTATTTTGAAGACCAGGGGTGTCAAACTCAATTTCGTCGAGGGCCGCATCAGCAGTGTGGTTGCCCTCAAAGGGCCAGTTGTATATGGGTCGCACTACATACAGAGTGCAGAGTTCAGGATTACATCAGGATTATGCTATGTACGGAGTGCAGGGTTCAGCAGTGTGCTACGTACAGAGGGTAGGGATTCGGGGGTGTGCTATGTACAGAGTGCAGGAATTCAGGGGTATGCTACATACAGAGGGTAGGGATTCAGGGGTACGCTACGTACACAGTGCAGAAATTCAGGGGTACGCTACATACAGAGGGCAGGAATTTAGGCATGTAAAAAAGGTATGTATACAGAGGGTAGGGATTCAGGGGTACGCTATGTACAGAGGGCAGGAATTCAGGGGTACGCTACGTACAGAGGGCAGGAATTTAGGGGTACACTACGTACAGAGGGTAGGGAGTCAGGGGTACACTACGTACAGAGGGCAGGAATTCAGGGGTGCGCTACGTACACAGTGCAGGGATTGATCCATATCAGGTTGCAGGCTTTTCCTGCATTTTCTGACAGTGCACCAAAGATGCAGCATGTAGGAATTTTAGTGCGCTTTCAGAAAAAACACACAACCTATTAAAAATCAATAGGACTGTGGGTAAAACGCAGGAAAACTGCAGATACACCAGCAATGGGCCAAAACACAGCAAACCAGTGTGAACCCACCTAAAAACAAGGGACCAAGCACTGCCACAGGCTGATGACACAATTTGGCTGCAGTTATAACAACTACTGCTGGAGAAAAAAGTTTAAAAAACGAGGGGAAGGGAGATGAGAGTCACTGAGCTCACACTTTGATGGTCCCTGGAGGTTTATCACTGAGAGGTATCCTGTTTGTACAAATAAATGAATTATTCAGCGCTAGAAGGTAAACACACAATGAAAAAACTAATGCAAGCCAGCACTGAAGGTAAATTCAAATAAAACACCCCAGCAGAAATGATGAAAAAAATAGTGCAGCGCAAAACAAATTAATTAATAAATACTTTCAAACAACATATATAAGAAAAAATCAAACAGAATGTCCATATGTGTACAGATCATCCAAAGTGAATATGAGGAGCCAGAAAATTGTCCATAAGTGTACTATAATTCCATAGTGAATATGAAGAGCTACATCCAAAGTGTGAATGGTGAAATCAGAAGAAAAACCTCCACCAAGAAAGGTAAGAATGGCCTCTCACCTTATTGCCTAGACCAAAAAGGTCAAACAGCATATAATATCAAGGATCTCCCGAATGGTCCAATCAATTCAACAGCAGGATCACTCATGCGGCATCATTAAATGCAAACGCAGACTAAAATGCTAAAATTAGTAGCATAAAAAATATATGATGTGGCTGTAAATTACATCTTGTGCTGGATGCCTGGTTCATATCAATTAGTGCTCTTCTCAGCAAAGTGTGTGATGGGCTGGTCCATTAGGAGACACCATAATTACATCATGAATATTTCATATGGTAATGCTTGAAATCTGATTAGGCCATACATGAAGAAAAATCTGTGTTGTTCACCATGTCATACTTGCGTCCACTGTGCAGCTCGTTTTGCACAGAGTGTACTTTCTATCTGCCGGCTGCTCTGTTCATAATATCCCAGCTGCACGGCTTCTTCACTCACTGCACGGACTTCACACAGGAAGAGGGGAGGGGGAAAGCAGAGCAGACTCAGCCTCTCCCATTTGTGTAGGGGGGAACTGTGCACTGTGACATTGTATTGACCACAGTGAGCCAACACAGATGCAGCCAGACACCCCTACATTTACATGCAGCTTCTCCTGTCCCATAGAAGTTTATGGAGAGATGAAAATCGGGTTTTTACTGCGCTGCTGTGAGAACAAGAGGTGCTGCTGTGCGGGCCACATGACAAGGCTTGGCGGGCCGGATTCGGCCCGCGGGTCTTGTGTTTGCCACCCCTGTTGTAGATGCTATAACTTTTGCGCAAACCAATATACGTTTATTCCAGGGTTTTTTTTCCCCAGAACTCTACACTAAGACACAAATCAAATTTTGAGCATCCCATGCGACAAAAATTTCATTTTTGGTGAGACACTCTTAAAAGGGAAATGCAGACCCTGACACTTCACTTTTAAGTGCAGCAGCAGCTTGACTTAAAAAAAAAAAACCCACACAAACACTCTATACATGAACACAGACAAAACAAACATCTAGATCTTCAGAATAACAAAAAAAAGTAGGAATTTGCAACAATGTTTTTTAAAATCCCTGCAATTTACATTTTATCACCCAGAATGAGTGTTTGTTTGAATGTGGAGTTACTCTTTAAAAAAGGCAAGTATAAATAAAATGACTTCTGTAAATGACAAGAACACAAGTTTATGAAGGAAAGGGGTTTGGAAATGCTTTATTTATATATATATATAAAAAAGGTTGGATATACATATAGCTCATCTGAAAAATGTTCCTGAATAGTCAAAAAATAAAACACAAAATAGAAGAAAACATAACATTTGACAAGATGTTTAATACAGGAATCATGCAGATGTATTGAGCTTCTGAATATGGAAATTAATAATGCATCTTAATTGATATGAGACAAGAAAATATGTACAAAGGAATCTATGCACATTAGAAGGCAGGAAGACAGACATAAGAAATTAAGTTAATAGTAAAGGCTCTTGTATACAACTTTTAAAATCTCATTCATCAACTTGCATGCGGTTTCTTTTGTCCTTGGATCTGCTCTTGTCCATTTTTTGTTGGGAAGCAGCATTACCCCCATTTTGATTCTGAGCAAATCTGGCTACTGTGGATACTCCATCCACAAACTTCGTCTTGAACAGGACGTTGGCATTGTTGAACATTCCATCTTTCAGAGAGACAACAATGAACTAGAAAAGAAGAGAGTTTCACAGTTTACATAAGTATATTTTGTTGGTTTAAAACAGACTCGTTCACATGAAATGTATGCATGTGGGAGCTGTGTATATCCCCCGGGTATGTTTGGGGCTGTGCACCAGCATGGGTGTCAGAATGGAGGTCATCAGCTGTGTCTGTGCAACCGCTGCATCCCAATAGACAGCCCGCAAGGCGATGCATGGAATGCCTGTGCAGGTATACATAGCCCTCACACAGGGCACAGATGCATATACCCCGTCTGAATGAGACCTATAGCTTACCCCTAATATGGAAATTAACTCTGGATGCTGTGCCACAAAAAAAAGGCAAACAAAGGACTATGCATTACCTGTGTTCTCCCTGCAGATGATCTTTTTCCCCATTACCAACTTACTTTGTAATAGTACTTTCACTAATAGGAGAACTAAAATAGTGCTACTGGTGCTAATCTTTAAACAAACATCGAGGATTATAGCAAAATAGGATTTTTGTACGCATCATCAAATCCTTTTGTTGGAGTCCAATGCGTTTCAAGCATAGCCTCTAACTCAAAGCCCCTGTTCCTCTAGGATCAGAGACAAACACTCTGCAAATAAAGAGGTTGTTTGACCCAAAAGCCAATTTCACTATGCAAACTTACCAGTGAGAAACCTGTATCAGCAAAACACCTTGGTGAGCATCCTCACAAGTGTAGGCAGGAATGAAGCTGAGACCCAGACTAGTAAGCTAGAGTCACCAGATAAAGCGGAAGATGAAACCAATGCATCCTCCTTAGCACACAAAAAGGTGCCAAAAGGAACACTACTGTATAGAAGGAACCTGTTGAAGAACATGCTCAACTCTGACCACAAGCTATAGGTCTAAAAAAAAAAAAAAAAAACACCTGTACAAAGCATGATTCTAAGAGAAAAAGGTGCAGATATTGGCACTGAAAACTCATATGATTTTACCACTATTTTACTCATGGTGTATTTTCCATAGGTCATGTGACTCAAAAAAAAAATCAAAAATGCAACACAGGTGCGTTATTGATGTGCTTTCAATGCATTTCAACAGGGAGGTGTGTTTTTGGTATAGTTTATTTAACGGACCAAAAATGCAGCACGTAAGATTTTTAACACCTGATAGAAGTGCAATGGACTATTGAGAAGACATACATAGAATTTAAAAGGGATACAGTTTTCTTGAGGTTTTCTTGCGCTAGAGGTGCAGATAATAAATATTTATTTGTCATATTAATTATGATGTTGAATATAATACACTTATACAGTGCCTTTAAAAAGTATTCATAATGTTCCACATTTTGTCATGTTACAACCAAAAACGTAAATGTATTTTATTGGGATTTTATGTAATAGACCAACACAAAGTGGCACATAATTGTGAAGTAGAAGGAAAATGATAAATGTTTTTCAAAATAATATGCAAAAAGTGTGGTGTGCATTTGTATTCAGCCCCCTTTACTCCTATACCCCCAACTAAAATCTAGTGGAACCAATTGCCTTCAGAAGTAACCTATAGTAAATCCACCTGTGTGTAATTTAATCTCAGTATAAAAAAAAAAACACAGCTGTTCTGTGAAGCCCTCAGAGGTTTGTTAGAAAACCTTAGTGAACAAACAGCATCATGAAGGCCAAGGAACACACCGGACAGGTCAGGGATAAAGTTGAGAAGTTTAAATCAGGGTTAGGTTATTAAAAAAATATTCCAAGCTTTGAACACTGTTCAATCCATCATCCGAAAATGTAAAGTGTATGGCACAATTTCAAACCTACTAAGACATGGCCGTCCACCTAAACAGACAGATCGGGCAAGGAGACCATTAATCAGAGAAGCAGCCAAGAGGCCCATGATAACTCTGGAGGAGCTGCAGAGATCCACAGCTCAGGTGAGAGAATCTGTCCACAGGACAACTATTAGTTGTGCACTCCACAAATCTGGCCTTCATGGAAGAGTGGCAAGAAGAAAGCCAGTGCTGAAAAAAAGACATAAGAAGTCTTGTTTTGCAGTTTGTTGGAAGCCATGTGGGGGGACACAGAAAACATGTGGAAGAAGGTACTTGAATTGAACTTTTTAGTCTAAGCACAAAATGCTATGTGTGGCAGAAAACTAACACTGCACATCACCCTGAACACACCATCCCCACCGTGAAACATGGTGGTGGCAGCATCATGTTGTGGGGATGCTTTTCTTCAGCAGGGACAGGGAAGCTGGTGAGAGTTGATAGGAAGATGAATGGAGCCAAATACAGGGCAATTTTAGAAGAAAACCTGTCTGAAAAAGACTTGATTGGGGTGGAGGTTCACCTTCCAGCAGGACAACAACCCTAAACATACAGCCAAAGCTACAATGGAATGTTTTAGATCAAAGCATATTCATGTGTTAGAATGGCCCAGTCAAAGTCCAGACTTAAATCCAATTGAGAATCTGTGGCTCTCCATCCAATCTGACAAAGCTTGAGTTATTTTGCAAAAAAGAATGGGCAAAAATGTCAAACTAGATGTGCAAAGCCGGTAGAGACATAACCAAAAAGACTTGCAGCTGTAATTGCAGAAAGGTTGTTATACAAAGTATTGACTCAGGGGGGCTGAATACAAATGCACGCCACACTTTTCACATATTTATTTGTAAAATATTTTGAAAACCATTTATCATTTTCCTTTCACTTCACAAATACGTTGGTCAATCACATACAGTAAAATCCCTCGAAAATACAGTTACGTTTTTGATTGTAACATGACAAAACATATATATATATATATATATATTTTGGCTGCCAAAATTTCTATTCAGTGCACCTCTAAAAAAAGAACTACCTCCTCTGAAGGGTCCTGGGGATAGTGGTTCTTCAAAAAGCAACACTCCCTGGATATAGGGGGAAAAAAAAACTAGATGAGCCGATAGAGTTGGCTGAATAATCACACCTAGTCCATTGGACTGCTCAGAAATCAGACCTAAAACAGTAAAGGGGGGGAAATAAGAGGGGTGAAGACTACCTTGAGTCTCTTCAGCGATACTGTAGACTGTTAGAACTCTCAATTAAACAGAGATGATCACAGCAACCAGTGGCTTGGCGTATGCCAAGGCTTCGGGAAGGTCAGAGGTAGACTCTGCAGGGTTAGTGCAAGAGCACACTTTAGGGGTACTAAAACTGGATAGTGCAAAATCCGATGCAGCTCGTCAAAGAATCCGATCAGCTTCCAGGTTGTTGTTTTTTTTTCAAAGCTTAAAATTGAACAAGCTGGGGTTAGAAGCTGATTGGCTACCATGCACAGCTGCACCAGATTTTGCACTCTCCAGTTTTATTAAATCAACTCCCAAGAGTCTCCTGTGGACAGAAGAAGCAAGGAATGGCATGAATATGGCCACACAAGTCTTGTGTTGCAGTAGAGACCCCTAATGACAGAACAGAGTAATGAGCCTCAGCCAGCAGAGCTAAAGAAGACTCCAATGATACAGGCCCTATAACTGTTGGGCCACCAGATTCCACACTCGGGTTTCCTTACAGGATACTGAACAGACATCTCCAGAACTACATAAAGAATGTCAGTTGGGGTCACCCATAGCAATAAAATTATCCCTTCTGTGTCTATGTGCAGACATGATGTGCCAATGTGGTAGTGAAGCAACTAGGCCAAAACATGCAAGGTCTCCTGTACCAACAGCTGGTGCTTCATGAGGGTCACTGTTAGCTGGACCTGGAGAGTGCTCTGAAGCTAACTTTTACCAGTACATGAAGGTCTAAAAAGTGTCACAATATGGAAATAGGTGCCCAAACATTGAATTCCAGGCTAGGCCTGCATGTCGTCTGGTTCAGGTATGGCACTAAAAAGTCAGGCCTCAGAAAGGCTGATTTAGATCCCTCACTACAATAAAGTCGTCACTATGTAAAGACCAGCTCAAGCAATAATGTAGTAAGCACTTTTCATAGATTTTAGTCAATAGAAGATTAACCAAAATGGAAAAAATAAAAAACTGAACAAAAGAGGTTAGAAAAGACTGGCTATACTTAGACTTTCAGGAGAGCTGAGAAAAGGATATCCATCCTAGGATATTAGATTAAAAACAGAGGTATGCCAGGTACAGAATTCATTATCCTGGGGTTGACCTACAATTTTTGGTTTGCTAGTGTCCAATCCTCTGTGGCAGTATAATATGACAATATCTGAATATCTTTGTCCCTCAGACGACAAGAACGAACTGGTATTACGTTATTTTTATGGTTCGATAAGCAAGTTTGTCCAGTCCCCACCAACCTATGTATTAAAGCCAGTCACCACTGCTATTTTACCTGTGAGTGTCGGAAGTGTGTCCGAAGCATCTGACCAATATTCTGCGTATGAGAGAGGTCCAAGGCAGCATCAACTTCATCCAGAATATATATTGGCGCAGGTTTAAAAAGTAACATGGCCAATATAAGAGACAAAGCCACAAGCGACCTGATAAGAAAATAAATACATTGAGAAGCAAGAATTAGCTTAATGATGGTCATCCTAAACCTCTCTGTATAGTAGTGTTATATTTATAGTAACTAATTCAGGAGGTGTTAGATCTTCATATATTTTTCTAGGAGCAAAAGCATTCATGATTTTCATAAGCCAACTGCCATTGCTCCACATTCTTTCCAATTCACCCAGGAAAGGGCTGGCATAGTCTGGCCAAACTAACCTGATCATATAAAAATAATCATTTATAAAGATAGTTCAATGAAACAATGTTATGCCAATGGGTCCGACTGCCACCAGCTTTCTATGGCCAATTCAAAAATGAACACAGGTGAATTAAATATATATAAGCAGCCAATAAGGCACTGACTCATCTAAGCAGCATGTCTTTAGAAATTGTAATTCTGTGAAAAGCAACTTTGTAGGGTTATAATTGGGTAGCGTAAGCCATTAGCGCAGATGGTATGAAATATTTGGGGCCTGTTCACACTGCACACACACACTAGACTGAAGGGTTTTAGTATGCCGGCAGTTGTCCATTTTGGCTGCAGTGGGCCAGCGGTAGGAGGCAGTGTGGTGCATGTTTCAGGGCATAACACAGATCCCTATTTTGTATTAACATTTGACGTGCACAAAGTTACACATCATTTATGTTACTGCATGGCAGCCAGCATGTTGCACTGCTGTGCAGTGACATGCAATGCCTTCCTGTGCACTGCAATAACAGGGCCTTAATATTTAATCATTGGTTATCCCGCGTACACCTTAGTCTGAGCTTCAACTTTCTTGTTCTAGTGTTCTAACAAATGCACAGTTCCATTTAGTCCATATGTCTTCAACTTATTCCACAGTCCCTCAACCTTCTTATCCTGTATAAAATGTGAAAATAAAGTTTACCGCTGTCCGCCACTTAATTCGGTCAGATTTTCTTTCCACGTGCTGCCCAATGCGACCTTGAACTCCAGCCCATCCAATGCATTCTTGCCTTCAGGAGGTGCCAGCTTGGCATTTGCCCCAGGTAACAGCGTTGAGAAGATGGAACCAAAGTCTTTGTTCACCTAAACAACGTAAGAGATGTTGTCATCTTATCCGAGTTGCAAACAATTCCTATTTGTATAGGCTTTACAACGTAAAAGTGTACCCATGATCAAAACTAGGGTTGTCCCGATACCACTTTTTTAGGACCGAGTACAAGTACCGATACTTTTTTTCAGGTAGTCGCCGATACCGAATATCGATACTTTTTTTAAATGTGTCCCCAAATGCAGCCATGTCCCCCACATATGCAGCCATGTTCCTCCAGCCATGTCCCCCACATGTGCAGCCATGTCCCCCACATATGCAGCCATGTCCCTCCAGCCATGTCCCCCAATGGCGTGAGGAGGGCCATGTCCCTCCAGCCATGTCCCCCATACCTAGCCGCCGCACGGAGAACATCAAAGCATTCATTTGAATAGCTGTTTTGCCCGTGCGTATAGACACTCCCCCTTGCTCGGGATTGGACAGATCACGATCACCCATCCAATTCCGAGCAAGTGTCTTTACGCCGCGAGAACACTACAGCTATTCAAATGAAAGCTGTGATGTTCCCGCACACTGTTTAACCCATGCGGCGCAGCTTTCGATGCGGCGATGGCGGGTGGGTGGGGAATAGGAGTAGTCTATTTAGGCATCGGGGGTATTTGCGGGAGTACAAATACTCCCGCAAATACTCGGTATTACTGGTATCGGGACAACCCTAGGTAAAACGTAACATTATATACAGTAGTCATTTTTACATTGTATTTCAATTCTTTTTCTTGCCCATTCCTATTAATCTAAATGATCTTGAAGGTACTGACAAATACCCACACATTTGATTCCTTAAATGTTGTCACATATTCACTATGCCCTGAAAATATGTGCTGCTAGTGTCACAGATGTAACAGAGCCTGCCTTCTGAACTATAGAGGTGCTGGGAGGAGTTTCAGAAGGCATAGGATAGGAATTACTGTATGCAGGCAGCAAGGTACCATAGTATATATAGTCCTTAGAAATCAAAAGTAAAAAACAGCAGAGAGAAGCTGTAAAGCATGCTGGGAATCTAGCAATTGTGGAAAGATATGGCTAGCAGTACACTGGATTATCAAAACTAACTATTAATTGTATTTCTATCACAATGCTATATAAAAAAATATGCTGTTGACTATACAATATATCTACTTTAAGATACAATAATGCTTAACCATGAAACCACTATGCAAGCACTCATTTCTGAAGTTTTGCACTCTTTACTATGTTTGGAATGCTGCTATGTCTTGTATTGCACTTTTAAGAAATAAAAACTGTTATTTGGAGAAAAAAAAAAGATACAATAATGCAAAAAAAATCCCAGCTTTACCTTTTGCCAGGCAATTTTCAAAGCCTCGTTTTTCTTCTGGTCAAGCTCTTCAATAGTATCCAAAATTTTAGACTTGTCATTCTCCACAATTCTCTTCTTTTTCATTAGGTCATTGTACTATTAAGTCATTGGATACAAAAAAATAAATCAATATAATAAAAAAAAAAAAATACAAATTCGGAATCAACAGTACTTGCCTTGGTGGCTACACAATGATCATATGCACCTACCCTTTCTTCTGCTTGTGTCAACATGTTCATTGCTCTCATGTTAACATTCCGTCCTAGCTTTTCCTGCATTTCTTGTAGTTTATGTAACCTCTGCCCTGCTGCCTTAGGGTTGTTTGTTTTGAAATCATAAGCTGTGTTTTCTTGGCCAAAGAGATGCTTTTCGGAGGCGATCCACTCATAGTCATTTAGCATTTTGGCAACCTAACACATGCATTGAAGACATCAGAAAATAATAGTTATTACTGGAACTTGTCAATTGATTTGTATATAGTGGTATCTTTTTAAAACTCTAAAATGGTTAAACTGGGAAAATGTATAGTTTTAAGAAAAAATAAAATAAAAAGGTAACTTTAAAATTGATGGCAGCAAAAAAGTCGGGACATGGCCAGTTTACCGCAGTGTAGCATACCCTCCTCAAACAAAAAGACTGACCATTTTGAAAATAAAAATAGCCACTGATTACTGTTGCTCCTAAAGCAGCCTGACTTACACCTATGCCAATTTGCGCAGCCCTGGTCGGAAAGCGATTAAAGAAGTGTTAACAGGAAGACAAAAGATGCATATTGTGAAGGATAAGCAGTCAATTACCCTTGCAGTAGCATCAGCACTATCCTTTTTGTGTTTACTGATATTGTGTTCTAGTTCTTTTATTTTGAGCTGGATGTCGTTATTGCTTTCCTTCATCTTGCCAGCTTCTGACGCCTTGCTCTTAATTTCTCTGTCATGGCCCATGATGATCTCTTTTTGCCTGGCCAGCTCCTCCTGAGCTTTCTTGACAATTTCCTGGCAAAATATATAAAAAAAAAAGTCATGCATGTGAAATGTGTCATATATTACCCACTGATTAGTGTGTGCTTAGGAAGTTATTGCTTACCTTGTTCTTTGCTACACCAGCTGCCATGCTGTCTATTTGCCCTTGATAGTTTTTAATGGCTTCATCCACTGCTTCAATCTGCTGTTGGTAGGTTGTCTGTTCTTTCTTCATTTCCTCCAGTTCTAACATAAGAGCATCCACCTCCTGTGGAAAACAAAGAACTTTTCAATAGTAAAATCAAAATTAGCACTCTGATCACTTCAAACCTCATGCACTTCAGTGCTTTTTGCCAAAGTAAGCTACTTTATTATTGAAGCTATAATGAGACCAAATAAGTCAAACTTGCAAAGTCAAAATGCAGCTAATTTGTGGTGCCTGAAAGTATTTTGACATTTTTAATAAATTGAAAGGATCATTTTAACCTTGCACATGGAGAAACACATTCAGTATGCTGTAAGTAATGTATAATAGTTAAAGTAAACCGCCCTTTTTAATTCCTTCCCACCAACAGCACACATATATGCGGCCTCACTGGACTGGGTTATTTTCCTGTTGGGGGAGCCTATATGTACATGGTTCTTTGTGCTGGAAGCCCCGACTCCCATATGAATGATAGCCTCTGATTGGTTATCACAATCATCCGCAACTGTGCAGCCCGCCCCTGTTTTTTCTCTCTCTGAATGGAGGAGACACATGTTATATCTCTCTCTTATGAGAGGGTCAAATGTCATGGTCAGTATATTTTAGGCAGAATTTTATTAGAATCAGTGCATTTCAATTAGGACAAAAAATAAATAAAAAAAACACTAGTGTTTCTGGGCTGTACCACAGGTACATAAAACAACCAACAGACATGTTATTGCTGCGATTGTTGGGAACAGGAGAATTTATTTTGGGTTGTTCTTTTACTATTTTGGGCCAGTTTTACATTGAAAAAAACAGGAGATATCCATTACCATCCAAATCAAAGGACATTTTGTTCTGAAAAAAAAAAGCAGGGTATAATCCACCTTAAATTTATATTTAACACTAGGTGACACTAAATATAGGGGAGCGCAATTTCACTACATAATCACTGTTTTTGGGATTGGATACCACTAGGTACCCCGGTCCGTTTTTCTTCTTTAATTGCAGCACACCCACTTTTAAAGTAATAATTTAAATTCCATTTGCGCCAACCACATTTACACAATTTATAATCCACCTGAATGCACAAAGTAGTTGTAATGATATTTATGATTTTACTAACACATTTTACCCTTAAATGTCACTACAAGACAATAAAGAAGGTGTTACTACGCCATTCCAGAAATGCAGTCTGAATGTAAGCCTGTGACTAGCAGGCACTCTTATTTGACAAGGGACTAGTGTGTGGCGAAGGCTGGGGTTCAAATATGGAATTCTAGGCTTCTCTAGCAAACTGAATGCAATGTCAAATGGTGCAAAAAAAGGGAGCCAATAGCAGACTCCTTGTTCTTAGGAAGCACTTTTGAGTTCAGATATTTAAAATGGATAACAGGTTTACCTTAATGACATTACTTTTTTACACTTAATGAACCCCCAAGCCTTTAATGTCAGTAGGAAAAGATTGGCACTGACCTGCTGTTTCTCCTTCATCTTCTTACTGGAGGCATCAGCCTTCTTTTTGGCTGCATCTAGCTTCTGCTGAGCCTCCTTTAGTTCTTTCTCACGTTCAGCTTCTGCGTTTTTCATTTTGTGCTCGAGAACCTTGTATTTCTCTTCTGCCTTTTTCTGTATCTCCTTTGTCGTCTTTAGAGTTTCTTCACACTCATCTGACATAAAAAAAAAGAAGGAAAAGAAAAGATAAAACTACATTTGAACCTAAAACAGGGAGTACCATTTTTCTTCTACCACAATCAAAACTATACAGCAATGTCCTTACCAATTGTTTGCTTCAATGTCTCCATTTCCTCCTGCTGCTTGTGATAGGAACTCTGCTGGAGTTTTGTAAGAAGAAGATCAGCTTCTTCAGACTTTGTTTCCCATTGCTGCTTTAGTTGGCGATATCTGAAAAAAAAAAAAAAAAAAAAACTTAAAACAGGAGGCACATTCTAACCACTCAGAATGTTTCCGATACCAAAACTTCTGCGCAATTATTACCAGCCAATATGTATTCTATATGTCACTACCACATACTGTGTGCCTAATAGCAGTTATGGCACCTGAAACTAACAAAACAGCAGTTTGGAACTAGGACAGGGGGCACTTCCTATTGTTATCTAAGATTTTTGTATCAACGTCAAATCCTTTTCTTGGAGATAATGGAGACACAGGAAATCATAGTGTGGGGATATACTGCTGCCTACATGAGGATTGGACACAGGCAAACAAAAAATGTGTAGGCCAGCCGAGTATAGACATCATCTACCCAGCATGCCTGAGTTTGTAGCAAGCAGCGCCAAGAACATGATCACAAACAAAGTGAGGTAGGACCTGTGTCCCACAGAAAAGGATTTTACGGCGAGTACAAAGATCATATTTCTCTTTCACATTTAAATGAGAGAAACAGGAAGTAATTGTAACGCAAATCAGAAATATTAGATCTTTGTAAAAACAACAACCCCATAAAACATTTACATGAATACTAATCAAAGGGCATACTGTAAATACCTTATCTGAGCCGCATAACTGATCAATTCCTGCACCCACACAGGGGGTCCGGAAACAGGCCTTTTCTCAGAAGGGAGCACAGGATTCATTGTATTCTGTACCAGGATATAGCCATGGGCTTGGGAGTCTTAAAGTGTCTGGCAAAGTGGTCTTAAGCCCATGTACACCACATTGAGGGCTGGTTTGAAAATCGTACAAGATCAGCTGAACTCGCACGATTTGAAACTGGCATTTCAGTCCGACTTTGGGGGCGATTTCACAGACATCTGTGCGGGTTCATGCACACGTCTATTCAAATTGCCCCCAAAGTCACCAAGCAGGAGCTACTTTGGGAATTGGTGCAAAACCGGCATTGGACCGATTTGGATGGTGCCATTGCCGGAAATAGGATTCGATTTGGTGTGTCAAATCGGCCCAATGTGAACTTGGGCTTAAAAAAAATAATAATAATAATAATTTGGGTAATATCCGCTCCAAACAAACAAACAAAAAAAAAAGAAGAAGGATTAAAAATGGTACTAAATACCATGTTCAAATAAACCATTTAGACTCGCTGACCAGGGCAACAACTATATAGCATTCAAGATTGGGAAAGGGGGATCGTACCTTTCAGCTGTATTTTTCATTGCAGCCAATTCTCTCTCAATGGTTTGCAGCTCGGTCTCTTTTGTTCTTAATTCATCCTGAATTGCTTTAATCTCTTGAATCTTTGATAACACTGAAGGAGCTTGGGAACGAGCACCTGCCAAAAAGAGACTGCATTATTAAATAATCACCCCACATTCATTCAATATAGCATAAGAATGTGCTACTCAAGCATTCTTCAATGGTTAATAAACCAGCAGACAAGCTGGTGCACTTTAAAAAAAATTGATTCCAATTACTTCAAAACAAAATTACATTTACCTCCACTTAATGTTCCTTGTGGATCAAAAGTATCTCCGCCAAGTGTAACAGATTTAGTCATTATTCTTTTGTCAAATGTCACTTTTTTAGCATTGTCCATGGTATCGCACACCAATGTAGTTCCGAAGATATACTCCATAGCTTTTTGCAGCTCTGACTCATAACCCACCAAAGAAAGAGCCAGATGCACATTGTCAGCTCCCACCTGCAAAAGAACAGATACATTTTTGTTTCAACCAGAACTCTGTGTTAGAGCTGCAAACCATTGCATGCCAGGGGAACTTAATTATCAGTCTAATGCAGGGATCCTCAAACTACGGCCCTCCAGCTGTTGCCGAACTACACATCCCATGAGGCATTGTAACGCACTGACATTCAAAGACATGACTAGGCATGATGGGAATTGTAGTTCCTGAACAACTGGAGGGCCGTAGTTTGAAGACCCATGGTCTAATGTATCTACCAATAAATGGCATCATTTAGCTACAGGGAAAATGGATTCCAGGACCCCCATCTGTGGTCCTGAAGCAATGCTTGTGTACCCAGTCTACATTCACATCTTCAGTTAAACTGTATTTAAACCCAAGAACAGAAAAACTCGATTTTATTTTTGTATAAAATATTTTTCTTAGTTCATTGACAGACACGGCCTCTTATTATGCTTGACCATAGGGTTTATAGCACCAACTTCAGGAGTAGAACACTAGGCAGACATAAAAAAAAACACCCCACAGCACTGCCTATGGACAATCCTAACTGGTATACCCCCCGCTACAGGCAGCAAGTCACAAAGCAGTACAACAATGCTGTGCCCATAAATTAACACAGAAAGATTTCACAGTTATAAAAAAAAAAAAAGGGTCCAACGGCTGCAATGGAGAACGCACAGAAGGCGACAATGGACGAACCCCTTTGGATTAAGAGTGCATGAACAAGGGATGTTAAAAGAAGAAGATCGCACAGGCAGAAACCAGGCCCTTAAAGTAGAAGTTCCGTCTAAAAACTAATTTTAAATCTATTGGCAGCCACATTCTAAGACTAATCTATCTAACCCTGCAAATGTCTGAATGGACATGGACACAGGAAGCTCAGCTCAGGTGCCCAGATAGCAAGCTGATTTCTGTGGGGGCACTGAACAGGAGGGAGGGACATGGATCACAGAAGAGGGACCAGAAAAGAGGAGGATCTGGGCTGCTCTGTGCAAATCCACTGCAACAGAGCAGGCAAGTATACATTTTTTGTTATTTTTATAGGAAGAAAAAACAAGAGACTTTTACAATCACTAGTGTTAGTTTTAGGCTGAACTTCTACTTTAATAGTACTCAAGGCAAGCTTTTGTTCAATGCCCCACTGGAGAAAGGCCAAAACCCAGTCCACAGAGAAGCAGCATGGATGCACCCCTGTAGTCTCTCATTACAGGCAAAGAGAAATCTTCCTGAATATAGATTTACACGCCTTTAACATGGTAGGGATAGTAGGGATTGGGGAACCCAACAAAATCCGGGTTCCTAAGAGATGGGGTTAATAGCCAAGCAGTCAAAACCAGTGACAGTAAAGCAGGGTGGAACAAATAAGGTTCACTGTTACAGCTATAAAAAATAAAATAAAAAATTCAACCAGCTTAACATTGAGGTATTAACCAGATTTGCAGAACACCTGTCTAAAACGTATACTTAGTCATATTATGCTCTCCTCAAGAAAGTACATGCCATAGAGGTAACCATTCGCAAATAATAAACATCGACTGACCATTAGTGTTTATAAATGGGGTAACTGAACAGCGCCAGTTATTTGTAGGAAACAATCACTTTTTTATAATTTTATATTGTGATGAAACATACAAGAAGAGTAAATTGTCTGAATACTCTGTTAAAATTTAGACTTTCCATCATATAAAAGAAAGATTTTTTTTTTTTTAAGTTTATTGAAACACTTACCAAGTTTTTTGCAACGTTAACTGTATCATTTCCTAGTCGGCGAGCTGAAATTTTATTAAGTGGAATGATAGTGAGTCGGCGTTTTAACTCGCCTTTCTCCAGCAATTTTTTACCTGTGACCTAAAGTACAAAAAAAAAAAAAGAGCACGACAATCTATTATTAAATATTAGATTATTACCATGTACTCAGCAATATATTACAGTTTAAACTACAGCACATTTATTTATATGGTTAACTTTAAAGTGTAATATTCTGAAAATACCTACTTCTGTATCCACAACAACATTGTACAACCGCCCTCCAGCCACCACTTCTAAAGCTGTTGCAGAGGAAGGATCTTTGACCGTTATCAATGAAGCAATAAGTCCCTTCACACGATTCTTATCCCAGTTCTTTTCTGGATCCCTTTAAAAACAGATGCATATGTATATAAAAGCAATACTTTACTGTTTGAGAAATATATTTTCTAAAGATTGTCAAAGTAGTCAAAAATTAAAACAGCGACTATTTAAATGAAAGTGGTTCTAAAGGCCAAGCATTTACTTTAAAGCGGTTGTAAGCCCTTGAAGAAAAAAAACAAAACACCTGCAAAAAAAAAAGAAAGAAGGCATAATGAGCTAGTATGCACCTCATACTAGCTCATTATAAAAAAGGGATTTTTAAATACAGCTTACCTGTAAAATCCTTTTCTTGGAGTACATCACGGGACACAGAGCGGCATATTCATTACTATATGGGTTATATGGAGTACCTTCAGGTGTGGACACTGGCAATCTCAAACAGGAAGTCCCCTCCCTATATAACCCCCTCCCCTAGAGGGAGTCCCTCAGTTTTGTAGCAAGCAGTATGCCTCCCAAAATGGTCACCCAAAAGAGGGGTGGGAGCTCTGTGTCCCGTGATGTACTCCAAGAAAAGGATTTTACAGGTAAGCTGTATTTAAAAATCCCTTTTTCTTTCTCGTACATCACGGGACACAGAGCGGCATATTCATTACTATATGGGATGTCCGAAAGCAATGCTTTAATGAGGGGAGGGAGACATCTTCCAAAGAAGGATTCAATTTAGAGGTAAACTCAAATAATAATAATAATTCCAACTTAGTCAAGAAAAAACTTTTTCTTTTTTTTTTTTTTTCTTTTTTACAACCAAGGGTGCCCCTGATCCCGAGGATCTCAAACTGCAGCCTGTAGTACTGCCTGTCCAAAGGCAGAATCTGCATTCCTTCTCACGTCTAGTTGATAAAACTTTGTAAACGTGTGGACTGATGACCACGTCGCTGCCTTGCATATCTGAGTCATAGAGATCTGATGGTGTGCTGCCCAGGAGGCGCCCATGGCCCTGGTAGAATGGGCCTTTACCGACAAAGGAGGAGGCAACCTCTTCAAACCGTAGGCTTGAATGATTAATTGTCTAATCCATCTCGAGATGGTGGATTTTGCAGCTGCCTGCCCCTTCTTGGGGCCATCTGGTAGAACGAACAACACATCTGTTTTCCGGATCTTTTCTGTAGCTTTAAGATAGGCCTTCATGGCCCGGACAATATCCAAGGTATGCAGCAACCCCTCCTTTCTAGATGTGGGTTTTGGAAAGAAGGATGGAAGTACCAAATCCTGGTTCAAGTGAAATTTGGATATAACCTTTGGTAGAAAGGAAGGATGGGGCCGGAGAACTGCCCTGTCCTTATGCAGAACGAGATATGGTTCCTTACACGATAAGGCTGCTAATTCTGACACTCTCCTGGCCGAAACTATGGCGACCAAGAAAACCAACTTTCTTGTCAGTAAGACTAAAGGAATCTCAGCCAACGGCTCAAAGGGTTGTTTCTGTAAAGTGGACAGGACAAGATTTAAGTCCCATGGACAAATTGGTGACTTGACAGGAGGATTAATACGCAAGACCCCCTGTAAGAAGGTCTTTACCAGCGAGTGGGTGGCCAGCGGCCTCTGAAACCACACTGACAGAGCTGAGATCTGTCCCTTGATTGTGCTTAGTGCCAGGCCTTTATCCACTCCTAGCTGGAGAAAACTTAACACCCTATCAATAGTATATTTGCGGGAATTCCATCTTTTGGATTCACACCAGCCTACGTAGTTCCTCCACACCCTGTAATAAATCACCCTGGAGACCGGCTTTCTAGCCCTAATCAGGGTAGGAATTACCTGCCTAGACAGACCTCTACCCCTGAGAATCAGGGATTCAGCCTCCAGGCCGTCAAATTTAGACGCCGTAATGTAGGGTGGAGGATCGGGCCTTGTGAGAGTAGGTCTGGTTGTAGAGGAAGAGTCCAAGGGTCTCCCACTGCCATCTTCAGGACTAGTGAGTACCAAGTCCTCCGGGGCCAAGCCGGAGCTACTAGAATGACTGGCTTGTGCTCCACTCTGATCTTGCGCAACAGGCGAGGGAGTAACTGTAGCGGAGGGAATGCATATAGAAGTTTGAATTGATGCCAAGGGCAAACCAACGCATCGGTTCCGCAGGCCATAGGATCCCTCGCTCGAGACACGAACCTGTCTAGTTTCTTGTTGAACCTGGATGCCATTATATCTACGTCTGGCATTCCCCACCTCTGGCAGAATGTCTGAAAGACCTGGGGATGCAGAGACCACTCCCCTGGCAACAGACTCTGGCGACTTAAGAAGTCTGCCTGCAGGTTGTCCACTCCGGGAATGAATATCGCTGAAATGCAGGGTACATGAACCTCTGCCCACTGAAAAATCAAGCTCACCTCCCTCTGAGCGGCCCGACTCCTGGTTCCCCCTTGGTGGTTTATGTATGCCACCGCCGTGGCATTGTCTGACTGGATTCTCACCGGGAACCCCTTTAATCTGGAGGTCCATGCCAGAAGGGCTAGGCGAGCAGCTCTGATCTCCAAGATATTGATGGGGAGCTGCCTCTCTGCTTTCACCCAAGTTCCCTGGCGAGAGAACCCCTCGAAGACCGCCCCCCAGCCTGTCAGGCTGGCGTCTGTGGTAACTACCTTCCAGACAACAGGGCTGAAGGATTTTCCCTTTAGAAGATTCTGGGGGTTCAACCACCAGGCCAGGCTTTGTCGGACCCTTGATGATAGCGTCAAAGGGGACTCTAAGGCATGTGCCCTCTTGCCCCAGGCTGCTAGAATGGCTGCCTGTAGGACGCGAGTGTGGATCTGAGCGTATGGTACTGCCTCGAACGTGGCCACTAGCTTGCCTAGTACTCGCATACACAGGCGAATAGTTGGTTTTTTCTTGTTTAGAACCAACTGAACCAACCCCTTGATAGCCTCGATCTTTACCAGGGGCAGGAACACCCTTTGCTGTTCTGTGTCTAACCTCATGCCGAGGTATTCCAACTGCTTTGTAGGCTGGAACGCTGACTTTCCCCGGTTTAGGACCCAGCCGAATTCTTCGAGGTACCGAACCGTGAGGTTTACTGCCTTTTGCAGACCCGGCCGTGAATGATCTATGATTAAAAGGTCGTCCAAGTATGCTAGGACTGTGACCCCTTGGATCCTTAAATTGGCCAGAACTGGGGCTAGGATCTTCGTGAATACCCGGGGGGCCGTGGCCAGCCCGAAGGGGAGCGCCCTGAATTGGAAGTGTCGCTGCCCTACCGCGAAGCGTAAAAATCTTTGATGCGACTGAAAGATTGGTACATGAAGGTAAGCATCCTTTATGTCTATGGAGGCCAGAAAATCGTCCTTCTGAAGCGCGGCGGCTGCTGACCGGATGGATTCCATCCGGAAGGAACGAACCCTTAGGTAACCGTTTAACCTCTTTAGGTCCAAGATTGGCCTGACATCGCCGTTGGGCTTTGGTATGACAAAGAGATTGGAATAGAAACCTAGCCCTTGCTCTTGGGCTGGCACCTCTATTATTACGTCCTGGCAGAGCAGGTGATCCAAAGCTGCCAGCAATGAGGCCTTCCTTGCTGGATCCCTTGGTAGCCTTGATTCTTGAAAATGAGGCGGAGGATACCTTAGAAACTCCAGTCTGTAGCCTGTGGTTACAGATGCCCGGACCCATTTGTCGGGGATCTTGGCTTCCCAAACTTCTGAGAAGAAACGAAGCCTTCCCCCCACCCGCGAGAGTGGGGGCGCCCCTTCATAAGGCAGACTTAGGGGCTGTCTTTGTCGGCTTGCGATACCATGGCCTCTTACCCCCAGGGGCCTGTCCCTGCGATCTACTGTTAACGTTGGATCGTGCAGGCGGCCGTCGATACTGCCTGGAATTTGAGGGCCCCGAGACAGGAAAAAGCTGCCTTTTAAATGTAGGACCCCGGAATGTCTTTTTGACCGGTAAAAGGGTACTCTTGCCATTTGAAATAGTCTGAATATATTTATCCAGATCCTCTCCGAAGAGTCGTCCTCCATGGAAGGGAAACCCTGCCAGAAGCTTTTTGCATGGGGGCTCCGCCGCCCAGTTCTTCAACCATAAGAGCCTTCTCATGTGCACCAAAAATAGTGATAAACGAGAGGCCTGCTGGATGGAATCTTTTATAGCATCTACAGCAAAACACAGAGCTCTGGGAATGTCAGAAAACTCTTTTGCTTGTTGGGTAGGCATGTCCTTTAACATTTCTTTTGTCTGGTCTTTTAACGCCTGACAAACACCAATCGCAGCCACAGCTGGCTGTACCACTGCTCCTGCCGTAGCAAAGGATGCTTTTAAAAGTGTCTCTAACCTTTTATCAACCGGATCTTTAAACATATGTATGTTTTCCACCGGGCAAGTTAGTGATTTATTCACACATGAGATGGTTGCATCCACTATTGGGAGCCTCCACCTCTTGGAGAATTTTTCCTCCATGGGGTAAATGACCGCAAATCTTTTCGGTGGCAGAAAAATCCTGTCCGGCCGTACCCAATCCCGAAAGATCAATTCCTCCAAGAGAGGATGGACCGGAAAAACTGCGTTGCTTAACGGAGCTTTCAAAAAGCCCAGAGAGGATACCGGAGGAACCTGAGGCTCTGGCAATGGTAAACTAAATGCCGAGCGGAACATGTCCGTCAAAGACTGTACCCACAGTCTTTCTGTCTGGGAGTCTGAAAATGGTTCCTCAGAGGCAGATCCCTCAATCCCTGAACCCTCTTGGTTCAGGTCTAGTTGATCCTCCTGTGATTCCAATTCCTCCGGAGAGAGAATCTCAGCATCTGAGGATACACCTCTTGGTGATGGGGATCTAACCCGTTTCTTACCAGGAATAGCTCTAGCGATCAATGCTGCTATTCTCTTCTAGCCCCCCTAGGGATACGGCTAGCATCTCCTCTGTGATAAACACAGGGCTGGGCTGATCTGGGCCAGCCTCCGCACCAGATCCCCCTAATGGCTCATCCAAGGCGCCCTTTATGTTAATAAGTTGCGGGGAAAGTATCGGCATATCATCAGAATCAGAAGGGGAACCCCTTTGTTTTTTGGTCTTTTTTGTACCCTTTGACCCCGAACCTTTGGAAGCCATAATACAAAATCGAGGGACTCCGCCCACACAACAGACTGTAGTGGCCAGGAGTACAAAACCAGAGCTTAGGGGACAATAGATCACTAATGCCCAAAAACTGATGGGATCCCGTATGTTTTTCTCTTTTTTTTTTTTTTTTTTTTTAAATATATATTATATATATTTTCTTTTTTAAAACATACAGTGACCCCAAACTTAGTTTGCCAGCCTCCAACCTGCTGCAAAAAGGGGAATTTCTTGGCTTAACAAAAAAGGCATTGGAACAAAGTCCAGCATGTACTACCCCTCTTCCGCCACCGGGAGTCACTGTTCTGCCGCTCTGCGTCCTCTCCTTCTGAAATCAGCCTCAGACTGAGCACTGACAATGCCTGCTGATCTATAACAGCACAAGGCGCGCCCCTGTATGACGCCACAGGCACGCCCCCCCCCCTCCCTCCTGTCTGAACGTCGCGAAAAACGTCTATAAGACGTGCGCGCGCACGCGCGCGCGTATGCCGGAACAGGAGGAACATGGAGGAGCCGCGCTGCTGGAGACCCAGGACTGCAGAAACAGGCGGCAGATTCAAACCCCCGGCCAGGTAGGACTCTCAAAAAAGGCCCCTAGGGATCCTTACTAGTCCTAGGAAGAAAGCAGCAGGTTAGCTAGCAACACATTCTTAGACAGGGGAACCTAGTGATGGGGGAAAAAAGGTGTCATCCTGTCTCTCTCAGACATAGTGAGCAAGGTTGCCCATGCAGAGCATACTTAGGCTATCCCCCCTTTTAGGTTACCCCGGAGAGCCTGCTGTCGAACCAAGTCCCGCAGGCTCCCCCTTACCTGCTCCATGCTGCAGGATGTTTGTCCAGCAAACTGATCCAATCTTCTCCCATCTCCGTGGGTAGCGTAGTAGACCTTCAGGCCCTGGGGTCCTATGAAGGTACCCACTGTCCTGGACCTATATAGCACCCTGGCAAACAGGAACTTATGGTTTTTACAAACTCCAAGTCCTGGGCCCAGGGTCCAGCCCTCCAAAGAGGAGCATTATAGGCAAAACCCCACGGTTTGGGGCCCGGGTACTGTCCACTTTGGCACTGAGGCTCCTTGGACAGATCCGGTTAGCCCGCCCTTAATCCCAAGGATGTGGAGCAAAGCTATTCCGTGACCAACACCTAAGACACTGGCGAAAAAACTGAGGGACTCCCTCTAGGGGAGGGGGTTATATAGGGAGGGGACTTCCTGTTTGAGATTGCCAGTGTCCACACCTGAAGGTACTCCATATAACCCATATAGTAATGAATATGCCGCTCTGTGTCCCGTGATGTACGAGAAAGAAATACTTACCTTAGACCGAAGCCCCTGCACTGCCTCCTGGTCACCGCTGAGGGAGCTTACATGTTCCCGCATACGCCCCCCCCCCCCAATTACTACTGTGTGCACCAAGAATAAAGCAGATTGCAGATCTCCGTTACTTACGTGGAGGTTTTGAGCTTGTTGGACTTTTGGTAGGATCAATGGGTATTTTTCGCATACCGTATAACGAACAGATATAACAAAACACTTTCAGAATATATGTCACAAAGCAAGACAAAACAAATAAGCCAAGTTCATTGTTAGGCTCTACATACACAAAGCATTATTTTAACAAACTTTAGTTCTTTTTTAACATATCTAGGCAAATCAAACAAGTTTGCCAGCAATATTACCTTTCTTATGGCTGTCCTCAGTGATCAATTTCAGATTTCCTATCTGAAAATGTCTAAAGTGCTCATTATGTTTAATTGCTCAGTTTTCAGGCAAGATTTGTACTGTACAAAGGAGCTTAGAAATAGGCTCGGTGTGGAAAGCAAGTCATTCATTTATTTATTTTTCACAAAGGGACACCTAATGCATTACCTGTAATCGAAGCGAAGGCTGGAGTAACGTGCCATTAATGATTCATAAGCTTCCCTTAAGCGTCCTACATTTCTAGACAAATCTCTTCGCTTTTCCAAAAGCTGTTCTTCTTTGCCATCTACAAAAAAAGTTCATATTATGCTACAGTAAAAATAAAAATGCAGGTAAAGAAATACAACAGATTAAAGACTGCCATACACAGTTGAAACTAGTTGGCACCACGCTGCTGACAAAAGTAAATTGTTTAATCAGAAGCTGGGTGGAGAATTGGCGGCAGAACAATAGCGCCTGCATCGAATCAGATGCATAAACTATTTGGGTATTCTGACAGCTGTGGGATTCAGTTGTCAGAATACAAGATTTTTCCATCCATACTATTTGGCATGAACAGTGGAATCTGTTTGATTTGTTAAAGTGAAATTCTGTAAAAGTGATCCAACACCAGACCCCCCTCCCTGTACTTGCCTCCCCACAAGCCACTCAACCAGTCCTGGGGATTTTAAATCCTTGCTGCCTTTTCTCCTCTCTGTCCAGCGCTGCAAGGACAGACTAAAGGAATACCGATTGGTCAGTGCCATCCATGTGATGGTGCTGACCAATTAGAATTTGTCTGGTCAGTCCTGGCAGAACTGGTCGGAAAGGAAAGAAAGCAGCGGGGATTAAAAATCCTCAGGATGGGTGGAGTGGCTTGAAGGAGCCCTGACAGCTCAGGATCGTGGGACGCAAGTACAGCAGAGATGAGAGGGGTGTAAAGGGGTTTCAGATTTTCTGTAAAGGTGAACGCAGGCTTGACGATAGAAGTCTGTTTTTATGGTCATAGTTGGGAAAAGAAAATACACCAAATAAGTGGATGAAGCAAAGATATTCTATCATTTAAAAAAAAGGGCAAAGTGTCCACTCATGTACCTTCATAGTTCAGTTTCTTAATTTCTTCTTCAAGTTTTTCTTTATTTTTCTTTACTGCTTCAAAAGCCTCATTGTCCTTCTTGTAGCCACTGTCCATCTTTTTTACCTCAGCCTGTTTTGTCTTTAATTCCTGCTGTGCATGCTTTAATTTCATCTGAGCCTATGGAGAAAAAAAGGATTTTTAATAAACAGCTTACCTGTAAAATCCTTTTCTTGAAGTACATCACGGGACACAGAGCGCATAGTCATTACACTTGGGTTATATGGGTACCTTCAGGTGTGGACACTGGTGTAATCAATTTCACAGGAAGTTTCCTCCCTATATAACCCCCTCCCACTGGGAGTGCTTCAGTTTTGTAGCAAGCAATTCTCCCGAGGTTACACAATGTTCCCCAAAAGAGGGGTGGGAGCTCTGTGTCCCGTGATGTACTTCAAGAAAAGGATTTTACAGGTAAGCTGTTTATTAAAAATCCTTTTTTCTTTATCGTACATCACGGGACACAGAGCGCATAGCCATTACACTTGGGATGTCCAAAAAGCAATGCTCTATGAAGGGAGGGAGACCGTAAGGCCAAGAATAGCCAAATAAAAACATTGTCAGGAGAAAAAATAGCTCCACCAACAGAAAAACAAGGGGGCGTGAACCGGGCCAGAGGATTCTATACTGCTGCCCGTAGGACCGCCTGCCCAAAAGCTGCGTCCGTACCCTTTGCAACGTCCAACTTATAAAATTTAGTAAACGTATGTACGGAAGACCAGGTTCCCGCCTTGCAAACCTGTGCCATAGAGATCTTATGGTGTGCCGCCCAGGAGGCACTCATGGCCCTCGTAGAATGGGCTTTAACTGATAAGGGAGGTGGAACGCGCTTCAGACCATAGGCCTGAAAAATCAGCTGCTTAATCCACCTAGCCAAGGAAGACTTGGCAGCCGGCTGACCCTTCTTGGGGCCATCCGGAAGAACAAAAAGCACATCTGTTTTCCGAATCTTCTCTGTAGCCTTGAGATAGACCCTCATGGCTCGAACCACGTCCAAAGTATGAAGCCGTCTTTCCTCTCTGGACTGGGGAGTAGGAAAGAAGGATGGTAGGACTAGGTCCTGATTCAAGTGAAAACTGGATATGACCTTAGGAAGGAAAGAAGGTTGAGGCCGCAGAACCACTCTGTCCTTATGCAGAATAAGGTATGGCTCCTGCATGACAAGGCTGCCAGCTCGGAAACCCTTCTGGCTGAAGCCATAGCCACCAAGAAAACCAACTTTCGGGTTAGTAGCACCAGAGGGATTTCTGTCAGAGGTTCAAACGGCTGCCTTTGTAAAGCTGACAAGACCAGATTTAAATTCCAGGGGCAGAGGGGAGCTCTAATAGGGGGAGTCACATGCAAGACCCCCTGCAAGAAGGTTTTCATAAGCGAATGGGTGGCCAAGGGTCTTTGAAACCATATTGATAAGGCCGACACCTGCCCCTTTAGAGTACTAAGAGCCAACCCTTTGTCAACGCCAACCTGGAGGAATCGCAAGATCCTGTCAATAAAAAAACTTTCGAGGATGCCATTTTTGAGACTCGCACTACTCCACATAGTTTCTCCAGACTCTGTAATAAATATTTCTGGAGACCGGTTTCCTAGCCTGAATCAACGTAGATATGACCTGATCTGAGAGGCCTCTGCCCTTAAGAATTAGGGATTCAGCCGCCAAGCCGTCAAATTTAGCTGCTGTGATGCAGGGTGGCAGATTGGGCCCTGAGACAGCAGATCTGGGCGCAGGGGGAGCGGCCACGGCGCCCCGACGGACATCTTCACGATGAGTGCGTACCAAGCCCTCCTGGGCCAGGCTGGGGCCACCAGGATCACAGGCCTGCGCTCCACCCGGATCCTCCGTAGAAGGCGGGGAATCATCTGCAGTGGAGGGAACGCATACAGAAGAGAAAACTGGTGCCAAGGACAAACCAAGGCATCGGTCCCGTAGGCCGAGGGATCCCTGGCTCGGGATATGAATTTGTCCAACTTTTTGTTGGATCTCGTTGCCATAATGTCCACCTCTGGGACTCCGAATCTTTGGCAAATCTCTTGGAATACTTGGGGGTGAAGAGACCACTCCCCCGGGAACAACTGTTGACGACTCAAAAAATCTGCTTGAGAATTGTCTATCCCTGGGATGAACACCGCCGAGATGCAGGGTACATGGGCTTCGGCCCATGAGAAAATCAGGTTTACTTCTCTTTGGGCTGCTGGGCTCTTCGTGCCCCCCTGGTGGTTTATGTATGCCACCGCAGTGGCGTTGTCGGACTGTATCCTTACTGGCAGACCCTGAAGGGGGAGAGTCCAGGCGATCAGGGCCAGCCGAGCAGCTCTGATCTCCAAGATATTGATGGGAAGCAGTTTTTCTGCCTCCGACCACTGCCCTTGCTGGGTCTGTTCTTCTAGAACTGCCCCCCAACCTGACAGGCTGGCATCCGTGGATACAATCTTCCACGTGATGGGGCAAAAGGATTTCCCTTTTGATAAATTTTGAGAGACCAGCCACCAAGACAGGCTGCGCCGGACCTTCGGGGAGAGCACTAACGGACGATCTAACGCCTGAATGGACTTGTTCCAAGCAGAGAGAATGGCTGCCTGAAGATATCTGGTATGGATCTGGGCGTAGGGCACAGCCTCGAAGGCGCCCACCATCTTCCCCAGCAGTCGCATACATAGGCGAATAGTCGGCCTCTTCTTGCCTAAGATCACTTGAACTGCTTGAGCTATTGATCTGATCTTTGCTTGAGGTAAAATTATCCTCTGGCAGTCTGTATCTAGCCGAAGGCCTAGATATTCCAACTGCTTTGTGGGTTTCAATACCGATTTTTCTAGGTTTACAATCCACCCGAATTCCTCTAGATGCTGAACTGTGCGACCTACTGCCTGATTGAGGTTGGAAGCTGAGCTGTCGATAATCAGAAGATCGTCCAAGTATGCCAAGACTAAAATGCCTTCTGTCCTTAGGACGGCTAGCACCGGGGCTAACACCTTTGTGAATACCCGCGGAGCTGTTGCCAACCCGAAAGGGAGGGCTATGAACTGGTAATGGCGGTGATCTATCATAAAACGAAGAAACCTGTGATGTGCCGAGTAGATCGGCACGTGCAGATACGCATCTTTTATGTCTATAGATGCTAGCAAGTCGTCTTGATGTAGGCTGGCTGCCACCGAACGTATGGACTCCATACGAAAGGTCTGAATGTTTAGAAAGCGATTTAGGCGTTTGAGGTCCAAGATAGGCCTGACGTCGCCATTGGGCTTTGGTATTATGAAAAGGTTGGAGTAGAATCCCAGACCCCATTCCTGGGTTGGTACTTCTACAATTACCCCTTGGAGCAAGAGACGATCCAATGCTTTTACAAGAGAGGCCCTCTTTAATGGGTCGCTTGGAAGACTTGACCCCTGAAAATGAGGAGGGGGGACTTCCCGAAACTCTAGCTTGTAGCCCGTGGTTACCACGGATCTTACCCAAGAGTCGGGAATTCTGGCCTTCCACACTTCGGAGAAAAACCGAAGCCTTCCCCCCACTCAAGAGAGTGGGGGCGCCCCTTCATGAATCTGACTTGAGGACTGGTTTAACCGGCTTGCGAGACCATGGCCTCTTGCCTGTCGTGGCTTGTCCTTGTGGGCGGCTATTAAATGCTGAACGCCCGGGAGGCCGTCGATACTGACGGGAAGTTGAAGGGGCCGAGCCTGCGAAGGCCTGTCGCTTAAATGCGGGCCCACGCGATCTTTTCTTGACAGGCAAGAAAGAACTTTTACCACTTGATATGGTCTGGATATATTTATCTAGGTCTTCACCGAATAGTCTCCCACCATGAAAGGGAAATCCTGCTAAAAGCTTTTTGCAGGGTGCCTCTGCTGACCAGTTTTTTAGCCACAAAAGGCGACGCATATGAACCAACAGCAGAGATAAACGGGACGCCTGTTGAACGGAGTCCTTAATAGCATCTACTGCAAAGCAGAGAGCTCTTGGGAGGTCAGCCAATTCACGAGCTTGCTGAGCCGGTATGTCCCTTAATATCTGTTTAGTCTGATCCTTTAAAGCCTGACAAACGCCAATGGCTGCCACTGCTGGCTGAACCACGGCACCTACTGTGGTAAAAGAAGCCTTCAGTAGGGTCTCCAATTTTTTGTCGACTGGATCTTTAAACACCTGGACATTTTCCACCGGACAGGTCAGGGATTTATTTACGCAGGAAATGGCTGCGTCCACGGTAGGGAGTGCCCATTTCTTTGCAAATTCTTCTTCCATAGGATAGAGAATGGTGAACCTTTTAGGAGGGATAAAAATCCTATCAGGTCGAGCCCAATCCTGAAAAATCACGCTCTCCAGAAGGGGGTGAACCGGGAAAGACGCACCACTCAATGGTGCCTTCAAGGAACCTAAAGAGGATACCGCGGGGGCTAATTGTTCTGACACTGGAAGTTTAAAAGCAGTGCGAACCATATCCGTCAGAGACTGGATCCACAGACTCTCTGCTTGAGAAGCCGAAAAAATTTCATCTATAGTGGAATCTTCAATGTCTGACCCGTCAGGACTCAGGTCCGCTTGATCCCCCTGTGGGTCCAATTCCTCCGAAGAGAGGACCTCTGCATCCGAACACACCGTTCTAGGTGACGGGGATCTAGCCCGTTTGCCACCCGGCAAAGAGCGGGCAATTAAAGCAGTCAACCTTTTCTCTAGCCCACCCAGGGTGGATTCTAGCATTTCTTCCGTAACATAAACGGGAATGGGTTGATTGGGGGCCGCCTCTGCCCCTAGCACCCTCAATGGCTCCTGCACGATGCTGTTCGGTGGTCTATCTGGTGAGGGTGGGACCACTGGAGCCTGGCCCAAATCCTCTGACCCCGTTGGAGACCCCTTTACTTTTTTGGCACCTTTTGCAGCCTTAGCTGGTCCTGATCCCTTGGGAGCCATTGCACAACCTTGAGACACCCCTACAGCCAACACCCAACTGTTGTAGCTAGAAGTGAAACATTAATAAGGACAGGCTATGGTAGAAAAAATTCTAAATTTTCATACGCCTGAGAAGGCGGCAATACCGAGGAAAGTCCTGTGAGTATTGCCACACCAATGCCCGTTAGCTGGAGTCCAAGGTTGCACCGACTCAGATACTGCCAGATCTAAGGCGTGAGTCCCTTTAAGAAAAAAATCTTTTTTTTTTTTTTTTTCTGGTCAGTGTGGACTTTTAAGTCCAGACCTGAAGATCCACAAACCACCACTGGGTGTCACTGTTAGCCAGAACTGGCTCAGCTGCGCGCTCTATGTCCTCACTCTCCACTGCTCTCAGGAGGGAATGACCAGCCAGGAAATGCTTTTTTGCTTTATCTGAGATCTGACGCTGCTGGCCCGCCCCCCCCACGCTGAAACCAACATGGAGGAAGCAGAGAGCAGAGGAGAAGCCTGGACCAGCGCTAGTAACACAGACACCCGGTAAGCCACTAATCTTTGTAGTGCACACATAGAGGAAGCTGTCCACCTAGGCTTCCTAGGAAACAGGAGTTTTGTCAGCACTTCCTCTCTATACACGTGGGGCTGCAGTATCATGCCAACAGGCAAATCTGGGGGGAGTAGCAAAATACATATCTTTAAAAGCATATATATATCTACATGTTATCTGGGTAAACATTAGTACATCCCATCCTGCCTCAAAAGACATAGTGGAGATAGTGGCTGATGCACAAGCATACCATTAGCCAACCCAGAACCCCCAGGGGATATACCTACTGTCGAACCAAGTCCCGCAGGTTCCCTCTTACCTGCTCCACGCCGCAGGATATTGCAAAATGCAAGAGGCCCAGCCTTCCCCCATCTCCGTGGGTATTGTCTTGGACCTTGAGGGACCGGGGTCCTGTGTTAAGGAACCCACACCCCTGGACCTATATAGCATCCTGGCATCAGTAGCGTTTAGTTCTTGGAAGAGACTAAGGCACTGGAGCCCAGAATCCAGCCCTCCAAGGAGAGGCATTATAGGCAAAAACCCCACTCCAGCAGGGCCCGGGTACCGTACACCTTGGCTTTGAAGCACTTCGGACGGATCCGGCTAGCTATCCTGGGTCCCGAGACCTCCGAGGGACAGCTAGACGTGACCAACACCTAAGACACTGGCGAAAAAACTGAAGCACTCCCAGTGGGAGGGGGTTATATAGGGAGGAAACTTCCTGTGAAATTGATTACACCAGTGTCCACACCTGAAGGTACCCATATAACCCAAGTGTAATGGCTATGCGCTCTGTGTCCCATGATGTACGATAAAGAAATGTATATTTTATGTTATCGGTCATCGTGGATAGTTTTTTTTTTATGTCAAAATTTTTTTGCTAAATAAAATGTTATTAAAAAAGATACTGATATATCATCTGTCCCATATCACCAGGGGTGGAAGACTAATGTCCTTTGACAAGTTGCAGTCTGAATACAATCGGCCTGATCATATGCTATTCCGATAGGCCCAGCTACGCCACGCATTTCATGCCCAGATCCCTCAGGAAATTGTATCACTAGCAGATAACCCCTTCATGGCAGCAATTAAATACACAGACCCCAAAAAGCTGATATCCCAATTCCACACTATGCTGACCCTCCCTCCCGGGGGCTACCATGTCGGCCTATGCCCTGAAATCAAGATGGGAGGGGGGCGGGCCCCCTGGAGGATGAGAGTGGAGCGATGCTCTGGATGCGTGTAAACTCGTATCCCCTAAATTATCAGACCGCCTCACACAAACCTTCATTGTAAACAGGGCGTACCTCACAGCCCTTAGGGTATCTAGATACAGGAGGGGCTATCCCACCGCTTGCCTGATGTGTGGCCAGGCCCAGGGCAACTTTTCCATTTAATATGGCAGTGCACGAAGATTCAAGCATTCTGAGAACAGGTGGTAAGGTTCCTACATGACAGGATGGGATCCCCCATAACCCTGCAGCCAAAGCCATGCCTACTTGGTATTTTTTCCGACATGGAATTGAATACATTTCTCAAAATATTCTTACACGAGACACTCTTTGTTGCTGGGAAGGATGAGACCAGACCCTCCAGAGCTCTCTCACTGGCTGGTAGAGGTCAACAATGTTCTGCCGTATAAAAAACTGGTCTATCTGCACAGGGGATGTCCATCTAAATATGATAAGATATGGGGCAAATGGCTCAACACACCTGCATCCTGTATATAGGATGGAGAGCACCGGGGTATGGGGGGTTCTGCATTGTTGCAACTTGTTGATGTTCCATGACAATTAATAGTGAACACTGCTGTTATATCTGCTCTTTAATTTCCCTTGTTTCCTCGCACAGTCAAGAAATCACACAGTAAAGTATTCTGTAAGATACCACCAGATGTTAGCTGTAACTGCATGATATTTGTATACCCCATTTGTCTTTTGTTTCTTGCTCAATAAAAGCTTTTTGAAAAAAAAAATACCAAAACGTGTGGAATAGTCAAGGTAGTGACAAATCAATACTTTCGGTCAAGTACTCACCGATAACCAGTACAGAGCCCATACAAAATGAATGAGCTCAAAACGCACTGCAAAGCATCGCATGTGTTCTTAAGAGAAATGTGGTGCGATTCCTGTCCGAATTGCATGTGGTTCCTGCCACTGCTCCTGTGTGAACCCAGTATGAAAAGACAGGGAAGCGCCATATAAGTGGAGCAATGGGCAAACCGTTTATTAAAAAATTTGAAAACTCACATGTTACCAGTACATATCCCACATGTCAATCCAAATCTGCACGTCACAGTGCCCCAATCCCACGGGACCTGCAGGTGATGCATAACCATGGCCATTTGCAGTGCTCACAGGGCTGTAGATGTATAGGCGGACTGGCCCCAAGCTGACATCACTTCTTCCCTACCGGTGTGTGCACTCCAAGCTGGTATACAGGCATCCCAGGACTTCCTTCCTGACCTCCAGCATTGTGAGCACCGCAAGCGGCCGTTGTCCATCAACAGCAGGTCCTGTGGGACAGGGACACTATGGCTGAAGATTTGACATGCGAGATATGTACTGTTAACATGCAAGTCGTTATAAAAAGTTTTAATAAATGGTTTGTCCGTTGCTGCACTTAGATGGCAGCTCAATGTCTTTCTATATTGGGTTCACACATCAGTGGGAAACCGCATGCCTGTTCAAAAATTGCATGCAATTCTTTACAATGCAACTTGAGCCCATACATTTTTGTTTAGGGTGGTCCTAAGCCATGGGTCTTCAAACTACGGCCCTCCAGTTGTTCAGGAACTACAATTCCCATCATGCCTAGTCATGTCTGTGAATGTCAGAGTTTTACAATGCCTCATGGGATGTGTAGTTCTGTAACAGCTGGAGGGCCGTAGTTTGAGGATCCCTGTCCTAAGCAATCACCAGCTTACTAATATGAAAAGTCACTCTGCCAGCTCCCACCCTCTGTCCAGAACTGTGCTGCCTCCCGATCTCCTGCATTCTGAGCGCAACCCACTCCCGAACCCTGAAATCTGAGTGTAATGCACTCCTGATCCTTGTATTCAGAGCGCAACGCACTCCTGATCGCCTGCATTGTGAGCATTATGCACTCCTGATATCTGCATTCTGAGAGCAACATGCTACTGATCCCTGCGCATTCTGAGCGCAACGCACTGCAAAACCCTGCATTCTGAGCACAACGATGGAGGGAAATTGCATATTACATATTTCCTTATTAATAAAGTGGCTCACTAATGCATTTTAAGCCTCAGATTCTTGGTTGAGGAGGCCATATAAGAAGGACATAAGCATGGCTTTACATTATATCAAAGGAATGTTATTGTTAACTGGTCAAGTCCTTGAGGGGGTCATATTGCATAGAAGATGGCTTGGGGGTGGTCTATTCCTTATACACAAGTCTAAAACCACAGCCTAATCCCGATTACCTGTGCCATGTTGCGTAAGAAAAAGTGGGACTCGATGGCAAAAAAAAAAAGCACCTTTAGTTAAGTATTCTTTATCAGTCATAATCTTTAATAAAATGTATTTGTGTGATCTCTTGTTAGACCAGGCAACATTTTACTGATCTTATCTATATTCCTTATACATGGAGTTAGAACAGCACAATCTGCTGTTCCTTTGTTTGCATTAATGAATGGGTGTAGCTAAGCAAGCTGCCACTGAGTATAGTTAAGTTGGCTTTGGTGGTTATTCTCATAAATACCTGCTTAGCCTCAGTTTCTGCTTTGCTGATGTCATTCTTACAAGCCATCATCTGTCCAGCAAGTGTAGCCTCTTCACCATCCTCATTGCTGGACAGCCCAGCAGAGACTGCGTTGAAATGTTGTTGAGCAGCAGTAAAAGCCTCTCCATCCTTCTGACTGGTCTCCTGCAAGGAGCTAAAATTGTCCGTTATCTTCTTAACTTCCTTCTCCTTGTTGATCACAGCCTTGGCATCCTTCAATAGAGTCAAACCGATATCATTAAATACACAGATACAATAACTACTTTACCAACTTACAGAGGAACTGCAGTCTGCGCAAATAATTTGTAATAAGAACACCATTCTGAAGCTTCCCTCCAACCACTTTGGCAAGTACAGAATCCTAGTATATATAAAATAATATGCAAATATGCTGCAGAAACCTCCCTCTGCTGAGTCTGGCTGCACCCATTTAAAACTGTAAGCAGCTGAAGCTACCTGCCTGTTCACTTCCTGGATTTACACAGACACACACCTGCAGCTCTGCGGTCCTCATTGGCACTCATATGACTTATCACCACTCCCTTCCTGGCAAACACTCTAGAGAGAGAGTGCATGATGTCATAAGCCTAGGCTAATGACCAGACAAGAAACAGGAAGTGGGCTGTATAAGGCATTTACTGGCAGAAAAAAATTATGTTTTGCTATCCAAAGTTAAAACAACAAGGGCAGAAGATTTAAATAGATGGAAAGATGAAAAGCATAACTGTAGAGCAGCTTTAAACATTCAAATATTTTCTTACTTACGTCTTCCATGTTCTTTACCAAATCCTTGCGCTTCTTCTCTTCTCCTTTCAGGTTTTGTTTTACAAGATCCAAGGCACTCTGAGCTTTGGTATCAGTTCTCTGAGCATCTGCGAGGCTTTCTTCCATAGATCTCAATGCCCCTCCAATTTCCTGCAAAGTAGAGTATACTCTTTTTTTACTACATGTGAAAAATCTAGCATCTGTACAAATATGCAGCAAAGCCCAAATTCACCAATACTGCTACTTGTTGAGGCCGACATACCTGGTCTCGCTTTTTCTCCAGCTCTCCTATCTCTTTGCTCAGTTCTCTTATTCGTCGCTCATTCTCTGCTATAGTCTCCTGAAACTTCAGTATAGACTCTTGCATATCCTTCAGTTCCTCTGCAGAGCGGACCTTGGTCTCCTCCGCGCAAACAAACTGATAAGCTACATAAAGACGGCTCAGATGTTCAATTTCTCTTGTGATTTTCTGGTACTCCAAATAGGAGGATCTTTCCTATAAAAGTCAAAATTAGATGAAGTAGAAAATGTATTATCAAGGCAATGGCTGAATGCTTGGTTTATGAATTTAAATCTGGCCATACACTGTACAATTTTTTTTTAACAAATTCTACATCACTATAAACACACAACATGGAAAGTCAAATTTACTGCGCTAGTTATTGTTTTCTGTCAGCTGTTGCGAGAATACCCGAAAAACTGGCGTTTTCTGCCCAATCGAGGCAGGATGGTGCCAGCACCAATTTCGGTCTGTTCATTGGAAACCATCCAAAAATTGCCAGCTTAAGGCATTAAACACGAAAAAGAGTTGAGAAATAATTTTACAAATTCTGAACAGGATGGAGGCAGGAAGGGGGACACAGAAAAAGGGGCTACATTTTGTATACAATACTGCCATCACAGCCCTGCTGCATTCTTGAAGTAGTAAGGGATTCACATAAATGGCTGAAGATTATCCGTTTTAGCATCTATAATTTAGACACTCAGAAATTCTGCTTTAGAGGAAAGATGCTACAAAAGTACAAATATCCAGGAACTTTTGAGGGAAGAAGCCTTACTTTAACTCAAGAGCTTCAAGCAAATATGCTACAGAAATCTCCCTCCGCTTCTGATAGAGCAAATTGCAGAAAATACATTGTTTTGCCTCCCCCTGTATGAACATCGGGTTTAGGGTTCTGACAATGCAGCGTTTTTTTTTTTCTTTGGGTTGGACATGACAGATGTATGTCTTGTTTCAGCTTGAATAACAACATAAAACAAGGAGTTTTCACCAGTAGTTTGCTTCCCAAATCATTTTAAAGTAGCAAATATAGCAAGCTCTGAACTATTGAAATTGTCGCACCTACCTCTTTAAGCTTATGTATGGTTGGAGTGATCTCTTCCTCCAGGATCTAAGGGAAATAATGCAAACAGTTACATGTTTTAATTTGAGCTGACTCTGCTTAACATTCAAGGCAATTGTAAAACAAATTTTGAAAGGGAAAAAAAAAAAAAAATCACACACACACACACACTTCTATAAGTACCTGCTCTGTACAATGGAATTGCAAAAAAAAGTCAAAATTAGCCCCAAACCTCCTTAAGAGCCCTTTCACACTGGGGTGGTGGGTGCTTCGGCGGTAAAGCGCTGCTATTTTTAGCGACGATTTACTGTCGTTTTCTGAGCTATTGGGCCGCTTTTAACCCCCGCTAGCGGCCAAGAAAGGGTTAAATCTGTCTACAAAGCAGCGCTGCACATCGAATTCACCACTCCTACAGTGCCTCAAAAATGCGGCCAACAGGAAAAAAATTTACTACCCTGCCCTCTGGCTTTCACACTGGAGTGAAAGGAGCGGCTCTTTTTAGGGCGCTTTGCATGCACTATTTTTAGCGTTATAGCGCCTGCAAAGTGCCTCAGTGTGGGAGGGGTCTTACTCAGGTCCCCCACCAGCGCTCCTGCCTCCTCCACTCTGTCCAGTGCCCCCACTGCTTCTTATAGGGGCACTTGCTTGTGCTCGTTCCCAAGTCCCACTGCTGCTTGTTGCTTGACTTTTTTTTCACCTATTACATAGGGGAGAAAAAGTGCCCAGATTGTCAGTGAAACCCCTTCCCGTCGGGTCCATACAACGCAAAGACCTGGCAGGGAAAGGGTTATATTAAAATTCAGCAGCTACAAAAAGTGTAGCTGCTGACTTTTAATACACACTCGCCTGCCCCAGGATCCAGCGATGTGGCCGTCCAATCAATTCTCTCCCTGTCCTCTCCCCAGCATTACAACTGTGGGCACCCACCCCGCTGTGGCAGCTTAAGGCTTCATAGTCGGCGGGGCACTGCACCTTCTGAATGGTCGGGCAATCTTCTGTGAGCTGTGACGTTTCCCAGAAGATTACAGGGAGGGAGGGGTAGAGGAGGGCTTCCACTCTGATCGCCTAGGCCAGTGATGGTGAACCTTGGCACCCCAGCCGTTTTGGAACTACATTTCCCATAATGCTTGTGTACTCTGAAGTGTAATGGAGCATCATGGGAAACGTAGTTCCAAAACATCAGGGGTGCCAAGGTTAACCATCACTGGCCTAGGCAGTCTAAGTGAAAGTGGTACCTGGCAAGGAAACCCCACACATGTATCAAAGAGTGTTGTTAAAAAAAAAAAAAAAAAAAGAAAGAAAGGAGGATATGGAATATATATATATATATATATATATATATATATATATATATACTGAGCTGGCCTTTAATTACACCATGTTGATAAAAAAAAAAAAAACCTACAGTCTGAATTTCCTTTAGCTTGGCTTCTTTCTTCTCAATAGTTTTCTGGGCAGCTATTTTCTTGCATTCATACATCCTGGTGCCAGCTGCTTCTTCAATCATTGCAAGAATCTGTTAAAAGTAAAGGGGGATCTGTTACATCTTAAATATTATGTTTCGTAGAAGTTATAACATTTTCGAAAATATTTTATATACACCAGCACAGTACAGAGCTTATCACATTAGTAGCCCTTACACAATAGCAAAGTGGTATAGCCCAATATAGGCACACCACTTAAATAAATACCCAAACAAATGTGGGTTGCAACAGTCATGTCTCACTTTCAATGAGTATTTGGGTACACACACCAAGATGAGCTGCTAATCTGTGATACAGGAAATGCTGGCTGAATATGTATGCAGTATACATCAATAAGACCCATGCTTTTAAAAGCTCCAAGTATTAAAAATAAACTTGTATTGAGAGAAATATATATGAATTCACTGCTAATCCTCTTGGAAAACTGCTAGTTGCCAGCCAACTCTGAGTTACTGCCCTGGAAGGAGATTGATGCAAATTGTCAGAAGTCTTAGTTTGCATCCTTGCACTAGGGACTAGATCAATGGCTCAGGAAGTACTGAAACTTTTAGATCTAAGCAACTAATATAAGGAGGAACTGGTGCCAATAGCAGCAATAAGATATATCATAATAAAGAATGCCGCTTTATGACATACATGGAGGCTGACATTTTTGACCTGTCCTACTGAAAATGTTGCCACTTTAGTTATCCATCTTTAGTGCTTTCCGAGTCACTGACCCAGAAGAATGACAATCAGCATGTCTTGATGCACTCTTAGCTGTTCTATATCAGAGATCTGAGAAACATTACAGTTGAAGACATCTAGTATTCCTAAGAGTACTGGATTCCTTTTGATTGTTTGACAATTGGCAGAAGATCAAAGAGCAACTTTACATGTGTTCCACATTACCATTGCTGGCTCTCCCCCCACCCCCCCCCATTTGCAAAATATCACAGTGGTAACAAAAATTAAATCAAGCTTGTTTTTACACTCATTATTTCAATAATTTTGCACTGTGGTAAAAAGGACATAAATAACAGCAAAACGCACAAATTTCTAAATTGGAAAGGTGTCAAAGGTATTCTGTCCCTCACACACTTGTAATTGTAGGGTAGATGCATCTTGGAAATAAAGCAGTCCATAGGCTTGAACAATGACAGTAAAACCCAAAATCTATACAATAAACAAGCTCAAAATACATGTTCTTACCTCTGGAGGCTTCATATTCAAAACTTTGGTAATCCTTCCCTGTGTCAAAAAAAATGAATAAAGTTAAAAGAAAAAAAAAAAAGGAGGAAAACCATAACTAGAAACGTTGCCATATAAATCATGATGCACACTGTTATTCTTGGTTACACATTGTGCATAATTAAAAGAAACATAAATAACAGTTGCCCCTCCTCAGCTAGTACTAAGACAGCCAGATAAACGTACCTTTCAAATTCTATTACATTCTTATCTCGAACAGTGGCTCACCACTTGTATCCTAAGCCCCGTACACATGGGCCGAATGTCAGGTATTTGTGTAGTTTCACACAATCTCAAAGCGGCTGTAAACCTCCTTCTGCAAGTTGTATCTATAGGTAAGCCTTATTATAGGCTCGCCTATAGGTACTGTAGGAGATATTTACTGTGGCGACGTCATTGGCACATGTGCTCTGAAGGAACGCCTGCCTGTGCTGTTTCTTCAGGCAAGTGTGCCATGACCGGCGGCCCCAGAAGGAAGACATGCGAAGATGGACGTGGTCTGCAGCAGAGACGAGGGCTTAGTTTGCAGGCAAATGTCACATAATGCACTAGTATGCGAAGCATACTACTACATTATGCCTTTACTTTGCAGGGAAGAAGAAAAGAAGGAAAACACAAAAGGCATAGACAGAGTTACATTTTTTGCTTTAAGAGAACAAAATGAGTGTCTAGTATGTTCCACAAAAGTATTTACAGATGGAACAATCCATACCTGCATGATGAGGAAGTGAGGATTGTTGACATTAAGACCCACAGAGCAAAATAGATCTTGTACGCGAGTGTTGTTGGCATTAACACCATTGATTAAATATTTATTTCTGCCACCGATTACGACCTAAAAATTAAAAAAAGATATATATTAGTTACAAGGAAAATGAATCACGCCATTGTACTGTGCCAATAAACAATGTCATAAATAGTTACCTGTCTTGTCACAGTAATCTCATTGTGTGCCTCAAATCCCAGAGGGCTCTGTGTTTTATCATGGTTATCAAAGGTGATTGAAACCGTGGCTTTAGTTATCCCGGCTTGACCATTTTTGTACACAAGATCCTGCAGATTGGAGGCTCGAACCTGGAAAGCACAAATCTTTGTAACCACACAAATATAAAACTGCATTTAAAAACATTACCTGCATTAATCAGTATGATTTATTTTGTTCAGATAAAAAAGAAAAATGTATGCATATAAAAGATATCTCTAGAAAAAAAAAGTATATCAGAAAATTTGGGAAATTTAGTCAGAGGCCAAAACTAAAGCAACAGTCTTGGCTGCTAACTGTACCGTGGAAGGACAGCCAAGAAGATAATCATCATAAATTTTACCCGTACAGAATTAAAGGGGTTGTAATGGTACAATTTTCCCCCTAAATAGCTTCCTTTACCTTAGTGCAGTCCTCCTTCACTTACCTCATCCTTCCATTTTGCTTTTAAATGTCCTTATTTCTTCTGAGAAATCCTCACTTCCTGTTCTTCTGTCTAACTCCACACAGTAATGCAAGGCTTTCTCTATGGTGTGGAGTGTTGTGCTCACCCCCTCCCTTGGACAGGAGAGTCAGGACGCTCTCTTTACGTTGCAGATAGAGAAAAGAGCTGTGTGCTAGTGGGCGTCCTGACTCTCCTGTAGTCCAAGAGGAGGGGGCGAGCACGACACTCCACACTAGGGAGAAAGCATTGCATTACGGTGTGGAGTTACAGACAGAAGAACAGGAAGTGAGGATTTCTTAGAAGAAATAAGGTAATTTAAAAGAAAAATGGAAAGATGAGATAAGTAAAGGAGGACTGCACTTAGCTAAAGGAAGCTAGTTAGGAAAAAAATAAAAATTACCTTTACAACCCCTTTAAGGCTGCATTCACACCTGAGCGGCAAGTAACGCCGCATACGCGGCATTACTTGCCGCGATTCGATTCATTTTTTTTTTTTTTTTTACAAATCATCCCCATTGATGTCTATGGCCGAACGCCAGTGTCGCCTGAAAGAAAGGGTCCAGGACTTTTTTTCAGGCGACAGGCGTTCGGCGCTTCAGAGATGTGAACCATCTCTATAGACATGCATGGGGATTCGCCCCTCCAGCGGCATGAGCGTCGGGCGACAGGCGACAGGCGATTTGTCGCTCAGGTGTGAATGCAGCCTAAGACGTGCAATGCATGTAAACATTTCACTAGAAAATTGCAAATATTTTTAAAGGGTATTGAAAGATACTAAAAAAACAAACAAAAAAAAAATATATAGAATTAGTTTACCTTCTATATCCTTTTTTTGGAATACATCACATGACACACAAAGATGTTAATAGTCATTATTAAATGGGTTATGTGTCCACCCTCGGGTGAAAGGACACTGGCTAAAAAAAAAGGCAAGAATACCTGCCCAAGCATAAACCTTCCAAGATCAGTTAAGCCTCAGTTTTATAAAAAAAAAAAAAAAAAAAAAAGTCTAAAAGGGAATTGAACTCTGTGTCCTGTGATGTACTCCAAAAAAAAGGATTTTACTGGTAACCTAAAAATCCTAAATTCTTAAGTGTACATCACCGGACACAGGGACTTACTAGTTATTACTACATGGAATGTCCCAAAGCAATGAATCTGAGGGTTGGGCAATACAGCAAACAAGCCCAAATCCCGAAAAGGGGGCAAGACTTTTCATCCAACAGTGGGATATTTTTCTTTGGGAAGATAAAACAAAATCTGGTAAAGACCGATGTCTGTCCTGGACAGCAGGTACATTTTCCCAATATATATTAGGGGGAACAGTTGTGGAGACATTGCGGTACTCGGGGATTTTCACCCATGCAGGCCCCAGGGCGAGGTGTTTTGGATTAAAGGGGTTGAAAAATCAGAAGGGTTTTTCTTATCTAATGCCGCGTACACACGATCACTTTTTGTGATGAAAAAAAACGACGTTTTGAAAAACGTCATTTAAAATGATCGTGTGTGGCCAAAGCGTCGTTTTATGTCTTCAAAAAAACGACCAAAAAAAAATTCCAACATGCTTGAATTTTTTGTGTCGTTTTTCAAAATGTCGTTTTTTGTTTCACAAAAAGTCACCGTGTGTAGCAAAAACGTCGTTCAAAACGACGTTTTTCAACCCGCGCATGCCCAGAAGCTAGTTATGAAGCGAGCTTCAATGGAAAAGAGTGGTGAACGTAACCTTGCTTTTTGTGAAAAAACGATGGTGTGTATGCAAAATTGTCTTTGAAAAGTGACGTTTCAAAAACGTCGTTTTTTACTTCACAGAAAACGTTGTTTTTTTTCATCACAAAAAATGATCGTGTGTACACGGCATTAAAGTGGAGTTCCAGGACAAAAATGAACTCCGTTTGAAACAAAAGCACACCACAGCACCCCTCATTGTTGGTATGTTTTCTTCGGAACATCGTCCCATGGCGCCACAGCGAGGTACGTCCCTTCCGTGTTTTTTTTTTTTGCCCTCCTCCTTCCTTCCCCGTCACCTTCTGTGACCTGTGCGTGTCCCAGCAGACGATGGGACCATTCAGAAAGCACCGTCCGAATTGCGCATACGGCTGTGAATTCACAAGGATGCCGGCACCTGCACCCGAAGCCGATGGATGGATCGGTTTTGTGTGCCTACATCACAGGCTCCCTGGATAGTTAAGTGTACTTATATTAAAAGTCAGCAGCTACAGTATTTGTAGCTGTTGACTTATTTTTTTCCACTCAGGCTGGAACTCCACTTTAATGCATTAAAGCGGAGTTCCACCCAGGAAAACAACATTTGGCCATATTGACTAAAAAAATAAAATAAAAACGTGAAAAAAAACGGAAGTCCGTAATCTGTCGCTTCCCCACCGCGGTGTCCTTTCTTCTGCTTGTGAATGGGGCGCGCTGCTTTCTGGGAACTGTGTGTGTTCTCAGAGAGCAGCCGCCCATTCACAAGCCAGCGTGAGACTCACGCAGGCGCAGTAGGAAATGGGCAGTGAAGCCGTAAGGCTTCACTGCCTATTTATTCTAGTGTGATTGGCGGCGCGGGACCTGGATCGATCGTGGGACCGGCATCGGGGGGGGCCATCAGCGCGCGCAAGTAGGACAAGGTAAGTGTCCTTATTAAAAGTCAGCAGCTACACTGTTAGTAGCTGCTGACTTAAAAAAAAAAAAAATTGCGGGTGGAATTCCACTTTAAGATAAAAAGCCATCTATGTTCAGCAGCCCCCCTTTGGTCCCCCTGATACTTACCTAAACCCCATCTCTGTCCAGGAGTGTCTCGGCCATCCGAGACTCTCCCTCTTTAATGGCTGAGACAGCAGCGGCCCCATTGGCTCCCATTGCTGTCAACATCCGTTAAACAATAAGGTGAGAGAGGGGACAGGACGGGGCCGTGGCTCTAATTTCTGAATGTACACAGGGAGCTGAGATTTGGCTTGGGTGCCCCCAGAGCTCATCTTAGCCATAGGGGAGCCACTGCATGGCCAAAATTGCAGGAAGACCTCCCTGTCTGATGAAGGTACTAAGAAGCCCCCATTGTCCTCCTCCCACACCTCTGCCTGCAAGAAGCCATGTCTTGCTGAGGCATGACAGGGCTGTAAACCCAGAGGGAAACTGCCACTAAGTTGAGGAGTGTCAACTTATGACAAAACACTAAAGCGACAACAATCCAGCACCCGCCCCCCACCCCCCAAAAAAAGTACACATCCCTCTGTACTTGCTGTGCTAGAATGAAATGAAGTCAGCTCAGTTAGCGATTGTGGAAGGCAGGATGGCTGAGATCTCTGGTGGCTGCTGCTAAGCGGTGTGGGCAATGAATCCCTATAGAAGTGAATAGGACACACAATGGCCAACTGGACCCCCTTTTTTAAACACTGCCACAGCCTGTATATTACACCATAGGAGTAAAAACTAATACGTATGTCTTGTGCTCTAAAACACGACACACAGAGGGAACCCTGTAAGAGGATGTTACAACTCTAAAAACAAATAACCGCTTACCAGTAAACACTGCAGGACCTAGTAGGCTCAAACATCATGCATCACAGTGAGTATGCTCAACAGAGCCTTCAGAGACTCCCCTACAGGAGGATTACTGCCCTGGACCTGTAGAGCACCGCCACCAATGAAATCACCAGATACACTACTGTACATCAGAGCTTGATGCTCGCAGGATCCAGCTCTGAACAGCAGTCATTACAGATCCCCCCACACTGTTGTATGGGGGGTCTGGATGCAGTCGCTCTTGGCCTGCTGGCTATAGTGACTGATCCAGATAGTGCCCACTTCTGCCATACAGGGGTGTTAGGAACACACCCAGAGGTAAAAAAGATCTTCCAAAAGACTCAGAGAAGCATCCATCACATTCAGATACTAGTGCAAAACTGAGGCTTAACTGAGCTGTGAGGGGTTAAGCCTGGGTGGGGATTGGTGCCTTTTTGTCCATTCACCTTAAGGCAGCAGCATAACCCATGTTGTAATGACTTATCGCCTCAGTGTCCTATGATGTCCTGGATGCTGGAAGAACTACCTACGTTTCCACTTTACCTGTGTAAGGTTTGAGATGCCCAGAAGGAAACAAATGGAATCAAGGATGTTAGATTTGCCACTGCCATTGAGTCCGGTAATAGCATTGAAGAGTGGATCAAAGCCATTTATTTCAGTTCTCTGAGCATAAGACTTGAAGCCTTCTATAATAATAGATTTTATATGCATCTTCCTCTTTGCAGTACCTTGAAGAAAAAAAAATAAGTTAGTTTCAGTGTGGATCATAGTACTAGAAGCAAAAAAGTTTATGCTTGAAGCCCTTTCACACTGTCAGTGCCCAGGCGGTACAGCGCTGCTAGCTAGTAGCACTTTACCGTCATTTTTGCAGCACTTTTTGGGCGATAGGGGGGCACATTTAACCCTCGCTAGCAGCTGAATAAAGGGTTAAAGGCTCCTGCAAAGCACCGTTGCCCATTGATTTCAATGGGCAGGGGCGCTTTAGGAGCAGTGTATACACCACTCCTAAAGCGCCTCAAAGAAGCTGCTTGCAGGACTTTTTTTGACGCCCTGCCAGCGCAGCGCCCCACTGTGAAAGCTCTTGGGCTTTCACACTAGGATTGCAGATGAGGCTGTTTTTAGGCCCTATTTTTAGCACTAAAGTGCCTGAAAAACACCTCCAATGTGAAAGGGATCTTACCATTATACAATCTCCTTAACATCTACCAGCAATGTGCGCAAGGGCCTGCCTAACTGGACACAAATTGAGTGGATTGCGCCTTCACTACAGAGCTGTGGTATATTTAAAGGTGGTAACTAAAGATGAGTCAAGGCCTCCTTGTAAAACAGCCCATTCAGTTTAACCACTTGAGGCCCGGCATATGCTCAATTGACGGCAGCTTTGGGGATCTAAATTTCCAAGCTGCCGTCAATTGACGGCATAGTTTTTTCCGGCCACTGGGGGGGGGGGAGCGCGCACCCAGCGCATCCCCGAGATGCCGATGCGCGTGCCTGGCGGTCGCGATGTCTGCCATGTACCCGCTGATCGGCAGTTTTAGAGCAGGGACGTGAAGCTCTGTGTGTAAACACAGAGCTCCACGTCCTGTCAGGGAGAGGTGACAGATGCCGTTTCTCTTGTACATAGGGAGACAGCATCGGTCACCTCCCCCAGTCACCCCCCTCCCCCCACACAGTTAGAACACTCATAGGACACACATTTAACCCCTTCCTCACCCCCTAGTGTTAACCCCTTCACTGCCAGTCACATTTATACAGTAATTAGTGCGTTTTTATAGCACTGATCGCTGTATAAATGTGAATGGTCCCAAAAATGTGTCAAAAGTGTCCGATGTGTCCGTCGCAATATCGCAGTCCTGAAAAAATTCGCAGACCGCCGTATTACTAGTAAAAAAAATAAGAAAAATTGTCAGAATTCAATCCCTTATTTCCTAGCCACTATAATCTTTGCGCAAACCAATTACTATACGCTTATTGCGATTGTTTTTTTTTACCAAAAATATGTAGAATACATATCGGCCTAAACTGAGAAAAAAAATATATTTTTTTAAAAAAATTGGATTTTTATTATAGCAAAAAGTAAAAAATATTCAGTGTTTTTTTTCAAAATTGTCGCTCTTTTTTGTTTATAGCGCAAAAAAAAAAAAACGTAGAGGCGATCAAATACCACCAAAAGAAAGCTCTATTTGTGGGGAAAAAAAGGACATCAATTTTGTTTGTAAGGCACGTCGCACGACCGCGCAATTTTAATTTAAAGCGACGCAGTGCTGAAAGCTGAAATTTCGCCTGGGCAGGAAGGGGGTATATGTGCCCAGTAAGCAAGTGGTTAAAATTGGAAAGAAAGGCAAGACATGTACAAATATAAGAAAACATTATAAATACCTCCCCCCCCCCCCCCTTTTATAAGTGATCACATTCCCTCTGTTCTTAGCTGCATAAGAGCTGGGGGAGAAGAAGCAGCAGCAGCAGCACACTGAGCTTCCCAGTAAATGGCTGTGCAGTCAGGACAAGTCTAATTATTGGAGAGCAGGCATAGCTGGAGAAGGACCAGGATGTGTTCTGTTTAGTGTGGTCAGTTTTTAATAGGAAGGCCGATCAATAATAAAAAGCTGTAGGCAGCCAATCAGAGGCTCAGGCTGTGGGTTGAGGAACCCTTTGCGTTTCCATGGCCACAGAACGTACGCAGCAGCAAAGCAGGCATAACAGTCCCTGGGCCCCCAGTATATTATATATTCATTAAGGATCGGTTCCCACTGCTGCAATGTCAGACATCACATGCAATTCGCACCACACTGCTGTGCTAATCAAATGCAATATCGACCAAACAGATAGTTTGGCTGAATTTGCATCGCATTTGGACCGAAGTCACACAGGACCCTTTTTTTGGTCCGCACCGGAATTCCTGTCTGAATTGACAATTCGCACTGCGATATGTGAACCAATCTGGGAGGGTCATTTACTTTGTATCAACTCCCAGTGGTTCGCATAGGGCAGTGTGAACTATCTGCGGCTGACATGCGATGCGAAAACCCGAACTGAATTTGCAGGGTTCCCACATCGCTGCAGTGTGAACTGAGCCCTAATAATAAATATAAAATATATTTATTAAATAAAATTACAAAGGCTACAGATATATGTATGAATCTTAAAAACGTACCATAAGGGGTTTAACCACTTAGCAACCACCTGCCGAAAAATAACGGCGGCAAGGTGGTTGCTTAACTCTGGGATCACGTTATATAACGTGATTCCAGAGTCGCGCTCCCGCGCGCCCCCTGGGGCGCGCACTGACGGGAATGTCCGTGACCGCCGGGTCCAGAGGACCGGCGGGTCACGGATCACGGTAAATCGCCGCTGATAGCGGCGGTTTACCACCGTGATCGCGCCGTAAAACTGACAGCGCGATCAGATGTAAACAGACGGCATCATTTGATGACGCCGTTCCTCCCTCCTCTCTCTGTACCGATCGGTACAGTGTGAGAGGAGAGGGGAGGGAGCGGATGGCAGCGCCAGTGCTGCGGGCTGGATCTGTGACAAATGTAGTCACAGATCCATCTTTCATTAACCATCCCTCCCTGCTCAGCCATCCCTGCTGCACATACTCTGCAATGCTGGGCAACACTCTGGGGGGGCAATACTGGGCATACTCTGGGGGGCATACTCTGGGCATACTCCGCACTCCGCAATACTCTGGGCGTAATACTCTGGGCATACGTCCCGCAATACTCTGGCATACTCCGCAATACTCTGGGCATACTCCGCAATACTCTGGGCATACTCCGCAATACTCTGGGCATACTCCGCAATACTCTGGGCATACAGCGCCCCTGTCCCCGTGAGCTCGCATGCAGAAGCGAACGCATACGCAAGTCCCGCCCACATATGAAAACGGTGTTCAAACCACACATGTGAGGTATCGCTGCCCCTTCGTTAGAGCGAGAGCAATCATTTTGGCCCTAGACCTCTTCTCCAACTAAAATGATGTAACCAGTAAAAATACTTAAAGCGTCACCTATGGAGGATTTTTAAGTCGCAAAGTTTGGATGCCATCTCTCATGTGGCCAGCGGCTGTGTCAAAAAGTCCCACACATGGGGTATCGCCATGCTCGGGAGAAGACATCCAGCAGTAATGTGTTTTGGGGCACCAACACAACACTGACACACACTCACATTTGTGGTATGCATATTAACCCCTGTGTGTGAGAAATCGCCCCCCCCCACCCCGCTAATATGAAAATTTTGTGTCACTGAATGCAGAAAATAAAAATGAAAAAAATCTAATCACTGCATTTAGTGTCAAAGAATTGTGACAGGCAGTGTAAAAATTACAACTTCAAAAAACTCACAATGCCTCTTTCTAAATACCTTGGAATGTCACTTCCTATTGCCAGCGTCACTAAGGGGTCATTTGGGGGGTATTTGTACTTTTCTGGCATGTTAGGGTCTCAAGAAATGAGACGATGGCTCCCAGTACATCAGATGTGATCAAATTTGCGATCCAATTTTCAGTAATTGGTCCCACAAATAGAGCTTTCTTTCGGTAGACCCCATAACTTTCATCCCAGACTAAATAATATCTGCGATTTTTTTTGTTTTGCGCTATAAACCAAAGATATGTAGCAGTATACATTTTAGGCCAAGTTTATGAAGAAAAATCACTACTTTTTTGCAAAACTTTTGTTATAATAGAAATGAAGAACTAAATTAAATTTTAGTAAAACATTTAGGCCAAAATTAATTCAGCCACATTCTTTTTTCATTTATAGTAAAAAAAAAAAAAATCGCAGGGGTGATAAAATACCACCAAAAGAAAGCTACCTATTTGCGGGAAAAAAAGCGACAAAAATTTAATTTGGTTACTAGTGTCGCTGTATCCCGACTAGGTAGCTATTTTTTTTATTGTCGATTTTTTTTTTTACTAAAGACATGTGAGAGCACCGAAAGCTGAATTAATTTTGGCCTAAGGCCCCTTTATTAAGTGGGGCGTTTTTCGAGTGCCCAGTTTTTACAGCGTTTTTCAAGTGGTTAATACTGTACTAGTGGAAGGGACTCAGGGAGTGCAATCACTTGCCTGGCTGTGGGCACTGACAACCAACCCTACGTTACTGGGTCCACCTATAAAACTGACAGGCAGACCCAATCGGTCCACTAGTGTAAAAGGGGGCTAAATCGGCATCTTTCATTAACCACTTAAGGACCCCCGCACGCACATTTACGGCCACAACATGGCTCGTACAGGCACAAGGGCGTAAATTTACGTCCCCACCTTCGTGCGGTTCGGGGGTCCCATCGGGACCCCCTCCGCGGCGTGCGGGGGTCCCCCTGGCTCTGGGAGCGATCGCCGACGAGCGGGCGGATGTCCGTGTTTTCCGCCCCCCCCCCAGCGATCACTCCCCCTTCGTTTCAGTTCCTCCTCCTGTGTTTACACAGGAAGGAGGAAATGATGTCACCTCTCATTGCAGCGGTGTTTAGCGCCCAAAACCGCTGCTGATGAGAGAAGACATCCACAGTAAGTGTGCACCAACACAACACTGACACACACTCACATAGGCACATTAACCCCTTGTGATCGCCCCCCCAGTTCACCCCCCTGTCATAGTGTCACTGAATAAGGCAGTTTTTACAGCTCTTTAATCACTGCATTTCAAGTGTCAGTGTGACAGGCTATTTGGAGTTAAAAAACAGTTAGTGTTAGGTTCAGGATAGCCCCCCCCACCCCCCCTAATAAAGTTTTAACCCCCTGATCACCGCCCTAGTTAACCCTTTCAACTTCCTATTGCCAGCGTCAAGGGTAAGGCGATCATTTTTACAGCGCTGCAGGATCAGCTGTGAAATTAGTGTCATTAAGATGCTGTTCCCGCTAGGTAGCTATTTTTTTTATTGCGATTTTTTTTTTAACGCTAAAACGCTGTAAAAACGCTTCAGTGTGAAAGGGCTCTAAATGTTTTACTAAAATTTAGTTTAGTTGATTTTTTTTATAACAAAAAGTAAAAAAATTGTGATTTTTTTCAAAATTGTGGCTCTATTTTAGTTTATAGCGCAAAAAATAAAAATCGCAGAGGCGATCAAATACCACCGAAAGAAAGCTCTATTTGTGGGAAGAAAAGGACGAAAATTTTGTTTGGGAGCCACGTCGCACGACCGCGCAATTGTCTGTTAAAGCGACGCAGCGCCGAATTGTAAAAACACCTTGGGTCATTTACCAGCGTATGTGTCCGGGTCTTAAGTGGTTAACATTACACTGCTCCCTCATCACTTCCTCCCATATCCGCCTCCAGGACTTCTCCAGAGCCTCTCTCGTCCTCTGGAATACCCTTCCCCAATCTGTCAGACTATCTACAAATCTATCTACTTTTAAGCAATCCCTGAAAACTTCTCTTCAGAGAAGCCTACCCCTGTCTCCACCTAACAACTGTTCTTTTATTTTCTTCATCAGCCCATCCCCTACAGTTATTACCCTTTGTATCACTTTATCCTCACTTTTAAATTGTAAATAACGAGCAGGGCCCTCTGATTCCTACTGTATTGAACTGTCTGCCCTACTGTTGTAAAGTGCTACATAAACTATCAGCACTATATGAATCCTGTATATTATTAATAACACCAGGTGATCCTGGCATGAAGGTTCTTGTTTAGGCACTTCTTGTTATAGGGTGACAACAGTCTGTCACGCCATGATGCTGTGTTGTCACCCTGTGGCAGGGGCTATCCGTGTAGATTACAAGGGATCGTTTCAGCACACATTATGCAAGCATGGTCCACTGTCATCGCCATTAGGAACCCATTTACAGGAAGTTGCTCCAAATCCTGGGAAACACCATGGTGTCACCGCTTGAGAACACTTACAGGAAGTTGTTCCAAATCCTGGGAAACACCATGGTGTCACCGCTTGAGAACACTTACAGGAAGTTGTTCCAAATCCTGGGAAACACCATGGTGTCACCGCTTGAGAACACTTACAGGAAGTTGTTCCAAATCCTGGGAAACACCATGGTGTCACCGCTCAAGAACATTTACAGGAAGTTGTTCCAAATCCTGGGAAACACCATGGTGTCACCGCTTGAGAACACTTACAGGAAGTTGTTCCAAATCCTGGGAAACACCATGGTGTCACCGCTTGAGAACACTTACAGGAAGTTGTTCCAAATCCTGGGAAACACCATGGTGTCACCGCTTGAGAACACTTACAGGAAGTTGTTCCAAATCCTGGGAAACACCATGGTGTCACCGCTTGAGAACACTTACAGGAAGTTGTTCCAAATCCTGGGAAACACCATGGTGTCACCGCTTGAGAACACTTACAGGAAGTTGCTCCAAATCCTGGGAAACACCATGGTGTCACCGCTTGAGAACACTTACAGGAAGTTGTTCCAAATCCTGGGAAACACCATGGTGTCACCACTCAAGAACATTTACAGGAAGTTGCAGAAGATCAGCAGCAGTGAGATGCAGCAAATGATGGGGGGAAAAGGTGAAAACAGCAATAGTCTATGATACACATTACTTATATCAATCAGTTAGGGTTTCCAGCCACTTTAATCTACAGGCGTGAGAACACTGCCCCATTCACCAGCACAGACTAAGGTAACAGTACGCAGTGTGTAGGTTCTGCGTATCACGATACACCTCTCCTATCACACCGAAGCCGGTATGCTCATAATATAGCCATCACACAAACAATACTCACCCAAGAAGCCCTCGGGTCTAGTCTTTCAAGCTGCGCGCTGCTTTGGCGCCGGGTAAATAGGTACTAGACGTTGTGAAGATGCTTGAGGGTGACTCTGTTACGCCTGACCGATTTTTCAGACAAAAAGCTATCATAAACCCAAAATACCCTATCAGCGAACCGGTGTACCTTTATTACTGTAACATATTTAATTTTCAGCACCACAACATTTGTCTTTGTGGACTAATAATTTTAATAATATAGTCACTCTATACAGGCATTGCTAAGGGCAGACTAAAAGGAGCCGCGTACTCGATGAAAACCCATGAGTGGGCGGGCGGGCAATTTGAATCCCAGGCTCGCTTCTCTGCGCGTTCTCCTACAGCAGGAAATACAGTTCTCCCGGTCACGTGAACGTTTGCTTCCGCCATTTTGAAAAGGGGCAACGTTTTTTTTTTTTCCCGTGCTAGAAAATACAATTATTGTATCTTATTTTCGTTTCTTTGCTGCGGGTTTACTTGCGTGTCTGCGCCAAATTTGTAGTCCCGTTAAGGTTGTCCCTGTGAAAAATTAGTGCAGAAACCATTCACTTGCTAATATAATATGCTGTGCTGCACTTTTTTTTCCCTTCTAGTTCTAGGTCTAGTTGTAGGTCAATACACCTGGAGAGAAAGGAATCAGGTCCTCCTGTCCTATGTACACTTATCCAAAATATATTATTTTACCCTAGATCACATTCTTGCATTTTGTGCGGGCACGGCAGCCCACTCAAATGAATATGGGCTGCCATGCCTGCGTTTCTGAAGAAAAAAAAAGGTGCATGCGCCTTTTCAAAAACCACTGCCGCAGGGAAATCGCATTGTCATTTTACCCATAAAATTTCCCTGCGGTTTTGGCACACCCACTGCAATTTTACATGTGTGGGGGTGCCATTCAGAATAAATAGAAGCCTGCGCATTTCCCCAGAGCAGTGTGTTTTCTCTGCCGATGTGGGAATCCCTGCGATTCCCGCAGCCACACGCAGAGATGTGTACGTAGGGTTAGTGTTGTATAGGATAGGGAACAGATTGAATTTTCTTTATTTATTTTTTTGCTGTGTCGCTTTTGGACAAATTCTCTTCACTTTCTATTATGGTGACACTGTAGCAGGAAGGGAGGGAAATTATCCCTATGGGGACAAAGGCAGCAATAAAAAAAAACCTGACCAGAGTGTTAGCCTTTTCCCAACCCTACTAGTAAAAAAACGCGCATGTGCAGGAATGACCTCACCCCACAGTGGAGAGGCAAAATAAGAAACCAGCGAAAGATCTCATGGGCAGCAGACCACCAGAGCATAGGTAAAAACTTTAGTGTAGGGTGACCAGACATCCCCAGTTTCAGGGGACAGTCCCCTGATTGAGGACACTGTCCCCGGACCAAGTCCGTCCCTGGTTTTGTCCCCAGATTGGATTTAATAAGGGGCCGGGGCAATTTCAAAGACAGTCAGTGCAGAATTAAAATTAAAAAAATAGAATTACACACCCCCGCTCCGCCGTGCCTACTAGCATAGGAGGGTTGTATTTTTCCCATTATCTGTGCCCCTTTCTGATGATCATGTGCTGGTCAAAGCGGAGGGAATATTTCTTCAGTTTCGGGCGCATGTCCATTCAGCTTCACTCGCATTTTATTCTGCCTTGGCTCAAATCCTGGCCAGCCACCTGCTTATCTCCTTGCCTTCCCTGGTGGAGTGATCTTCCTCCGCTCCCCATCCAGTAGTAGCCAGGGCCCAAAGAGTAAGACTTGAGAGGCTGTGAGGTGGGCGGCAACGGACAGAGAGTTGCTGATTGTTGCCATTACTAGTAAAGAAAAAATATGTCCCCGGGTTTCATTTAAAAAAAACGGTCACCTTACTTTAGTACCTTTAGTTCCACTTCAACCCAGGGCTGGACTGGGACAAAAATGTGGCCCTGGACTTCATCCAGACCAGCCCAGGGCACAACACAGGCACAGGGTACAGTGCACATCAGGGCATGGTACAGAGAGAACATCAGGGCACAGAACATCAGGGTACAGGGCACAGCACATCAGGGTACAGGGCACAGCACATCAGGGTACAGCACATCAGGGCACAACCCCTTTAAGGCACATTACATCAGGGTACAGGGCACAGCACATCAGGGCCCATCACTGCACACCACATTGAGGCACAGAACATCGGGGCATGGGACACATCAGGGCACATAGCACATCAGGGCACTGGGCACATAGCACATCAGGCCACAGAGCACAGGGCACATCAGGTCACATAGCACATCAGGGCACATAGTACATCAGGGCACATTGGGGCACATGGCACATAGCACATCAGCGCACAGGGCACAGGGTACAAGGCACATCAGGGCACATAGTACATCAGGGCACATCAGGACACAGGGCACATCAGGACACAGAGCACATCAGGGCACAGGGCACATAGCACATCAGGACACGGGGCACATCAGGGCACAGAGCACATCAGGGCACAGAGCACATTAGGGCACAGGGTACAAGGCACATCGGGGCACATAGTACATCAAGGCACATTAGGACACGGGGCACAGGGCACATAGAACATCAAGGCACAGGGTTCATAGTACATCATGGCATAGGGCACATCAGGACACAGGGCACGTCAGGGCACATCAGCACACGGGCACATAGTACATCTGGGCACATAGCACATCAGGGCACTCTGTTTACCAGTCAGCAGAGTAGTGCAGGCAGGAAGTGTGTGTAATAAGTTCTCTCTCATGTCTCGCTGCGGCTGCTCCCTGCCACCCGACGGTCCCTCCTCTCTTCTTGTCCATCCCAGATGATGTCACAAGCAAATGGGGATAGACAAAAGGAGAGCTGGGGCCACCGGGGCGGGGAGCAGCCGCAGCAAGACATGAGAGAACTTTTTACACACGCTTCCTGCCTGCGCTACTCTGCATGCTGGCTAAGTGGCTAAATCTCAATCTATCCGTCAAATGCCAGCTGTTGGCGATTGATGGGTAGATCGCCGCGGACCTCCAATCGGCCCACTGAGCCATCGGCCCACCGGGAATCTCCCGGAAGTCCCGATGGACAGTCTATCCCTGCTTCAACCACCTCTCGCTCACCATATAGGGAATTGACATTGTTCTGGGACAGCATCATATGGTGTGGCCTCATTCTCGCCACGCTTGCGTGCCCGTGGTGGTGCACAGTGTGTCATCGGCTCTTTACCCTTGAGATTAGCTATGTCCATTCACAGCTAATCAAAGGTTGCCGGTTATCATGCCAGTTATTAGCTTTCTTCTCCTCACACTGACAGCATGTGAGGTGAGGAGAGCCGATCAGCAGCATTTCCTTGGTAGCAACCGAGTAGGGATGGACACCAAGTTGGAGAAGGAGAGCACCGTCCGAGAGCCGGAACCACTGCCCATTGGTAAGGTAATACACTGGTCTGATCCATGCACACAGACACACATCGCCCCACAACCAGTGTTGCCAATCTACCAGATTTAGATTAACTGACACAACACCCAAAATTTACTGGCACAGCCAAGTTTTTACTGGCATTTCCAAAAGTTACAAAATGACAAGGTAAAATGCAATTTTTTTTATACTTACCAGAAATGGCTATTACTAGGCAGATCGTCCTAATCTGCCACTTCCTTGTCCGCGGTGGGTCTTCTTTCTTCTCCTCCTCACGCTGCCTCCTGGGGAATGGGGGAGCGGTGTCTTTTGGGACCTTGTGTGTGTCCCAGGAGACATCCGCCCATGCGATTGGAGCTCTCTGGTCCTTCTCAAGGCCTTCAGAAGGAGCAGAGAGCTCAGAGCGCATAGCCTGTTTCATCCCATCAACTTGTCCGCTTCTGGTGACGTCACGTCCGCTGAGCATTCTATGCTGGTTTGGTGTTGACTTCCTGTGAATTGCAGGAACTGCTTCCCAGGGAGCCTGAACCCAGTGGACCATGCAGGATTAAGGATCAAGGAACTATTGGCAGACAAGCCAGCATACAACTATTTTTAATCTCACACTTTGTAAATGTTGTTAACCATTGTTCCAAAAAAAAAACTTGTGATACTGCTCTTAGGTGGCGCTTCCTCCTTTCTTCCTTCTAATAGCCATTTAAGTATTCTCTAGTCATGTACCTAGTGAGCTTTTAATGGTTTATGTAGTATTTTAAATTATATTTTAGCAGCACGAGTACTTACTTATCACCATGACTACAAGTACACAATGGCCGGCTTTATAATCACAGTGGTTATCACTCTTCACTAGGCTCCCTACCCTGAGGAAGTCACGTGACCATTGACACAACGCATCGGTGACACTTCCAGTTAGGACAGAAAACTGGAAATTTGGTAAGGAGTTTGCTATTATCCGACACACTGCACAAATATTTTATGCTTATGTGAGTGTAACTTTGATCTAAATAAATGGTTTTAATTTTCTAAATGTGTGGTGCTATAAGTAGGTCCCTGTCTTATGTCTGAGTATGGAGGCAGCAATATTTATAACACAAGTATACATTACAGAGTACCGTATTTTTCGGACCATAAGACGCACTTTTTTCCCCAAAAAATATGGTGAAAAATTCCCTGCGTCTTATGATCCGAATGTACATACCTCCCCCCGCCGCCTCTGGCAACGCCCCCGCCACCCGATCCCCCAGCCACTGCCCAGCCCAGCAGCGTCCCTCGTGACTTGGCTACCGCCGGCACAACGCGCATGTGCGGCCGGCGGTGGATATTGTAAGCCTAGCATATGCATCATAGCAACGACGTCTACCGTCACACGCCGTTCACTTTGACACTACAGCGTTCCTGGTTCTAACTGCCGCTGCATAAGCGCGGCCTGCGATTGCTGCCACAATCTCCACCCACCGTTGCACCAATCTAATTGACAGCTTCTAAATGTGTGGTGCTATAAAGTAAACAGCATGTCATTTTACTATTCCCTCCTGTGAATTTGGATTATTTGAGCTGTTTTCGGGATTTGTGACATCCTACCAGTCTGGGGGTGATTAATATTTTTTTTTTCCTGCTTTTTCTGATTGGGATGGTTACTTAAATTCTTTTTACTGTTACCCCATGCGATGGCACAGGTCAGGCTGCAATATAACACATTTCATGGTAAATATTTTATACACCATTTGGTTCAAAATATATTTTTTTCTTGTTTTCCTCCTCTAAAATCTAGGTGCGTCTTATGGTCAGGTGCGTCTTATAGAGCGAAAAATACGGTATTTAGATATATTTTAATTGTATTTAAAGGAGTAGTGCACCGCTTTTAATTCAGGATACCACAAAACTTTTCCAGCAATATGATGCTTCTAATTCTATATATTTTCAGTCTCTTAGAAATTAATCATCTCATTCAAAATACAGTTTTTTCAAAATCTTTAGTTGCTACTACTGACTCAATTCAGGTCAAAACCCTTGAAATGTATCAAAATCCCTTTGTTTAGCTTTGGAGCTCAGGCCTCTTCCATGAAGGATTTCATCTCTACAATGTTTGTTAAAAACGTATAGGAATCTGCTGCCCTTTACAATTAGCTGCTATTATGACAGTGTTATGTATGAATATGTATTAGTACGTCCTTCGCTGGGGTTGTTGGCTTTAAAACCCCAGATGGAGGAAATAGCATGCGCCGAATCCATTCCATTTCCCAGCGCTAAACCTTTCATCTGATTTCTAAATTGTTGCATTTGTAAATTTCAAAAGCCAATATAAAGGAATAGTAGTAGTAAAAAAAGCACCAATCTTGTTTTTTGTACAATTCTCCTTTAAGGGGGCGTGGTAAGGGGTGTGTCTTATGCCTGTATACTTTTGCTGACAGGTGTCCCTCATTCCCATCTCAAAAAGTTGGGAGGTATGCACTATGTTGAGTGTAGAAAGCATGCAATATCACAGAAAATCACTGAAAGTAATGCTTAATACCCAGCAGTAGTACTTTATAATAGAAAAAATGCACTGAGCCAGTTAGTAATATATGTAAAGCAATGCATAAATTGACAGCGCAATAAAAGTACCATGTGTAGGTGAACCTGTTTGTTGCAATAGAGTTTTTATATGCAGCTCCTGTTATTTAATTAACACCATCCCTTCTGATGTGGCATTCTATAGCTAAATTTAGCTCAGTTCAATAACCAGCATAGGTTAAAGGGGAGTTCCACCCACAATTTCACTTTTTAAATATAAATACCCCTGTAATACACAAGCTTAATGTATTGTAGTAAAGTTAGTTTGTAAACTAAGGTCCGTTTTGTTAAGTTGTTACAGCATTTAGATTAGTTAGTTTATAATCTAGAAATAGACCGTGGCCATCTTAAGTGTGGGCATCATGAAGCCAGACTGTATGACTTCCTGGATTTCAGCTTTGCATATCTCACACATGCTCAGTGCTGCACACTAGGTTTCAGTCAGGTTTCAGTCAGGTTTGCAAGGACTACTGGGAAACATGATGCCTATCCCAGAAACCCTTGCAAATAGCCTTGTGACTTAATAGCTTAGGCTAATAAGGAGGAGGAAGTAATGAAGGACTACAAAATAAAGGTATTTACAAGCAACAAAATAAATAAAAATTGTCCATTCTGAACACTATGGGCCAGATTCAGGTAGATGGGCGAATCTTTAATCTGGAGTAACGTTTCTCATTTACGTTACTCCGCCGTAACTTTAGGAGCAAGTACTGTTATTCACAAAGCACTTGCTCCTAAAGTTGCGGCGGCGTAGCGAGAATGAGCCGGCGGAATTCAAATTGGGCGGGTAGGGGGCGTGTATTATGTTAACTATGCGCAAACCCGTGGCGAACGTACTGCGCATGCGTCGACTGTCAGTGCGCATGCTCCAAATTCTTTCAGGGAACGTCAATGACGTCAATCCCCATTCACGGACGTTTTACGCAAACGACGCAATTTTTTTTTTTTTCGACGCGACGACGACTTAACATAGGATACTCCACTAGGGGGCTGCTTTATCTTTGCGCCGCGTATCTCTTACGGAAACGTCGGAAAGTCACTGCGTCGCGCCCGAATACGATCGTGAATTTCCGATTCCCGCTGATTAACATATTCTCGGCGTTAATCAGCGGGAACGCCCCGCGCGCCATTTTTAAACTTGAAGTTACGATACGACGGCGAAATACAATTACGCCGCTCGTATAGTAACTCCAACCCGGCGTTTCTTGTTTTCTGCTTACTGAAAACAGAAACGCCGGTTACCTGAATCTAGCCCTATGAGATTAGGGCATGCAGCAAGACAAACATAAAAAAATGGGTGGAACTCCACTTTAAGCATCTGACTGCTACTTCTGGTACAAAAATAACACTTCTTCTGGTCGTCCTCCTTGTCAGATCCCACACAGCTCCCTTGTCTCCAGGTGCAAAGCCCAGCTCGCTGCACTGATTGATGTGAACAAACAGGTGTGTGGACAGTTGTATTCAGAGCTTTTTTTCTCAGAAAATAGGTGCAGGAACTCAACCACGACCCGTTCAGATTTCACAAACAGTAGAAGGGTCTTAAAGGGGCATTAAATACCAGAATTGCATTACATACAGTGTGCAGAGTTCAGGGGGTTACAAAGCAGTCACTTGTAAACACAGAAACCAGACTTCTGTGTTCACAAGTGATTGTGGTGAGCGGGCACCAAAGGGTCTGAGCCAAAGGTGGTGGAACTGAGTTCCCCCAAGTTCCCCCAGAAAAAAAGCCCTGGTTGTATTGCAAAACAGGATATCTTTGTTGAAGAATCAAAAATCACAAAACAAAATCCCAAGGGGAGAGGAGAAATGGCCAACACATTTTGTGCTGCTAGCACCTAATCATGAGCTAGTAATTCAAGTGAAATGTCTGCTAGATGTATAGCTGTATAGATACAGGCATGTCCTTATGCATTACATTGGGGCTTGGTGTACAATCCTTTTATTCACACTAGTGGCCAGTGTAAAGGTCCCCCTCCTTACATTGGTGGTTACTGTGAATGCTTCTATTACATTAGCAGTGTTGCTCATCTTACTTTAAAAAAGTAATTAGTTACAGTTACAAATTACTTCTCCGAAAAAGTAATTGCGTTAGTGACTCAGTTACTACATTGAAAAAGTAATTAGTTACTCAGCAAAGTAACTGAATTTTTTTTTTTTAATATTCTACAATGCTCTGTTGAGAAGCAGGTGACGGGCGCTTTCCAGGGAGCAGTGAGTTAATACTCCAAGACAAAAGAATGCCAGATCCTTGAGAGAAGAAAACCGGAAACAAATGGTGATCTCGTGTATATCCCAGCCTAGGTGCATCCGTCCCACCATGTATGTGCAGCTAATATCTTTGTTGTCTGATGAAGAAATCACTGACCAAAAATAACCTGCTGATCATTGGTCTGTATAGGTGTCCTCACTTACCATGTTGACCACTAGATGTCGCTGTGTACACTGTGTTGTATAGGGAACGTTTGTTCTGTGGAACATTTTGTTCCGGCCATGTGTTCCCCGGATCATTGATTAGGTTGCGCACAAAGTGTGTGTGATCGATGTGAGTTGTTCCCCGGTGATAGGTCAGTGTGAGGCGGACGGGGCTCATTGTATCCAGGGCTCCTTGCAATTGGGAGTTTTCAGACCGCTGTGACAGGACATCACATCGGTCACATGATTCTAAAGTGGAGTTCCACCCATATTTATGTTCACAGCGCCGGGAGAAGCAATTACTCTGCTGTCATCTAGTGGCGGTAGATGTAATTGCAGTAATGCCGCCCAAGTAATGGGAACTGCGTTACTGTGAGGGGAAGAGTAATCAGGTAGATTACTCGTTACCCTCAAAAGGGGCTGCGTTAGGTAACTGCGTTTATTGTAACTCTGTTACTTACAACACTGTACATTAGTGGTCAGTGAAAACCCCTATTACATTGGTGGCCAGTGTTAAAACTCCTCTTTATATTGGTAGTCAGTAAAAAAAATCAGCATTATCATTGATCGCTCCCTCCCCCCCCCCCCCCCAGCAATGCCACTGGTGCCAGGAGTTCTAGGATTTTTCTGTCTATTGATGGGTCCCCTCACCACCCCAGTCAATGGTGTGCAGGCAGGTGAAGAGGGAAATTGCATGGAGGTGGAGGTGGGCTCAAGAAAATGCCCAGGGTCCAATCAATATTAAAGACGACCCTGTCTATATGAACTGTCTTTAAAAATTGCACTGTTGCGCTGTTTGCACTACAGATTCAATACTATACGGACACTGTGTGGTGAATTGAGCACATTGCACGTTAGTGCCATCTTGTGGTTATTTTTGGCATTTTTTTATTTTTTTTATTTGCAAATCACATTTTTTCTGGATATCTTTTCTTTTGTAATATTTTTATTTTGGATTATTTCAACTACTGTATTTATATGTATATTTGAAGGTTATGATGTTTATTTAGCGCTGCACTTAATTATCTTTATACAGCTAATAACAAGTCAAAGGGCCTACCAGGGGACTCAAGTAAGGGACAAGAGAGAGGCAGGGCTGAGTAGAAAAAAATGGGAGGGAGAAGAAATAAAAATGAAAGAGAATGGTAAAGGAAAAAGGAGGGGTAAGGAAAAAAAAACTGGAGATGCAAACCAATCAGGACCATGAAATATTAAGCTGTCTGAAAACATGCAAACAGCAATGGAAACTAAACTAGCTTGCAAGAAAGGCGAGCAATCCAGAGCATGGGAGAAAAGCAAAACACATATTAGGTATTCAACATAGTGTCCAAGCCTCAAGTGCAGAAAGGAAGCAAAATTGTAGGGCCTCCACAGAGACGGCCACCGGGAGGGTCACTGGGGTAGCAAAGTTTTCAACTTGTCAGAGGAAGAGTAATGCATCCATGTAAACCACATGATGGTGAACTTGTCCCAGGTGTCTGGGCCTGCATCTCCTCCATCAGCATTATGTTCTTCACAATGTCCACCCATAGGGACAAAAGGGGTACAAAGGAGGACTTTCAAAATCTAGATATGAGTTGTCAGGCAGATGAAAGTATAAAACGCAGTAAACTAGCTTTCTGTGACTTAACAGATCTGGGAAGTATAGACAGCAAAGCAATAGTGGGTGATGGGGTGAGGCACTCATTATAGATCTCATTGTGGTTCCTAAAGTAAGGTGACCAGATTTTTAAAATGAAATCCGGGGACATATTTTTTGTTTACTAGTAATGGCAACAATCAGCGACTCTCTGCCCATTCCCGCCCGCCTCACAGCCTCTCAAGTCTTACTCTTCGTGCCCCGGCTACTACTGGGTGGGGAGCGGAGGAAGATCACTCCCACAGGGAAGGCAAGGAGATAGGCAGGTGGCTGGCCAAGATTTGTGCCAAAGCAGAAGAACATGCGAGCGGAGCTGAATAGGCATGCGCCCAAAACTGAAGAAATATTCCGTTCACTCCGACCAGCACATGATCATCAGAAAAGGGCACAGACAATGGGAAAAATACAACCCCCCCTATGCTAGTAGGCACGGCGGAGCGGGGGTGTGTAATTTTTTTTTTTTTTATTTTAATTCTGCACTGATTGTCTTTGAAATTGCCCCTGCCCCCTATTAAATCCAATCTGGGGACAAAACCAGGGACAGACTTGGTCTGGGGACAGTGTCCTCAATCAGGGCACTGTCCCCTGAAACTGGGGATGTCTGGTCACCCTACTCTATGGTATAGGACAGGAATATGCAATTAGCGGACCTCCAGCTGTAGCAGAACTACAAGTCCCATGAGGCATAGCATAAGGTGACCAGATTTTTAAAATGAAATCCGGGGACATACATTTTTTTTTTTACTAGTAATGGCGGCAATCAGCGACTCTCTCTCTGCCCGTCGCCCTCCGCCTCACAGCCTGTCCAGTGTTACTCTCCGGCCCCTGGCTACTACTGGGGAAGATCACTCTGTCAGGGAAGGCAAGGAGATAAGCAGAGAGTTGAGCTAAGGCAGAAGAACATGCGAGCGGAGCTGAATGGGCACCCAAAACTGAAGAAATATTCCAGCACATGATCATCAGAAAAGGGCACAGATAATGGAAAAAATACATCATTATTATTTTTTTATTCTGCACTGACTGTCTTTGAAATTACCCCAACCCCTGTTCAAATCCAATCTGGGGACAAAACTGGGGACAGACTTGGTCCGGGGACAGTGTCCTCAATCCGGGGACTGTCCCCTGAAACTGGGGATGTCTGGTCACCCTATCCTAAAGATCGTATTCCAAAATGGGTGAATTAAATCACATTACCACCGGACATGCAAATACGTTCTTTGAGCATTGCAATCCCAGAAGTTGTCCAAGACATCAGGAAAAATATGATGAAGGGTGACCAGGTCTCTACACCATCTAGAGTACAATTTGTAATTTTTATCCTGAGCATAGCAAGAGATCGATGATTTCTGGGTGAAAAAAATGCCAATTCTCAGTGAAGATCTCGTGACCCAAATCCCTAGACCATAATTCGTTAAAGGTGGGGATTTATATATAGGGCCAGATTCATGTAGATGGGCGCATATTTTTTCCAGGGTAGCGCAGCGCATATACGTTACGCCGACGCGAACTAGTGAGTCAAGTACAGTATTCACCAAGCACTTGCTCCTTACTTTGCGCCGGCGTAACGAAAATGCGATGGCGCAACCCGACGTAAGTGGAAGTGGGTGTGACCATATGTAAATGATGGGCAGAGCCCAGCGCAGAGACTTACGTACGGCGCATCATCCACGGAGCATGCGCAGTGACGTCGGGCTCTACTCGCTTCCCTGTGCGCATGCTCTCAACTTCCGTCGGCACCACTTCCTGGGAAACGTCGACGCATCATCTTACGTCATGTGTATAAATGCGGCCGCAGATGCGCCATTCTGGCGCAAAAGTATATCCGGTTTCCCTCCCCCAGGGAAGTTACTTTTGCTCTGAGATGGCTGCTCCTGTGCCCCGCAGACAGAGGAGAAAGCTAAACTTTAATGGGCAGGAGCTGTCTGTAGTCATCTCGGCTATGGAGACCTACAATGTCTTTCTCCATGGCAGTAAAAGTCACCAGACAAGCCGGGACAGGAAGCAGGCCATTCTGGAGTCCATTGCTGCCAGGGTGAACAGTTTGGGCTATTCGACCCGGACTGCTGCTGACATCTCCAAAAAAATTAATTATGTGAGGCGCAAAGTCCGGGGCAAGGTGGCCACCATTAGGAGGCATGAGAGGGGCACAGGGGGTGGACCCCCATGTGCGGTCAGCCTGACCATGGAGGAGGAGGTGGTCGCCTGCTGCCTGGAGAGGGAGCAGTTGGAGGGGGTACAGGGCTATGATTCTGTGGAGGGAGGCTCCAGGACAGGTAAGTGTTTTTTATCCCCTATTTGGTGTGTTGCATGTGGGGGGGGGGGGGTACATGTGCCAAGTGTGTGGGACCACCAACATGTGTATGCTTTGTGTCATCCACAGATGACGGAGCTGGGCCATCATCTGCCGGCGGCCATTCCACCCCATCCCCCCTACTGCATCCTGAGCCCGACCCCCTGGGCACTGAAGACACCGAGGTGGAGGGGAGTGCCCACACCTCACCTGGTGAGGTGGTTGAGGAGGAGCCGGTCGTCTCTGAGCAGGAGTTTCTTTTATTTTTGGAGGAGTCCTCCCCTTCAGCAGGGCCCTCTCATATCCCCTCCCCCATCATAGGAAGCCCCTCAAGGGCGACTCCATCCCCCCGGGGACTACCATCTCCTGGCCCCAGGAAGGCGACCCGGAAGACCAGGGGGGTGTCTGACGTGGTCCATGACCAAATGGCGGGGGACCAGGCCAGGCAGACCCAGCAGATGGGGGAGATAGCTGGCCACCTGGACCGTGTGGCTGGCAGCCTGGCCTCCGTGGGACACATGACAGAGGCAGTGCAGGACGTCAGCTGCAACTGCGCTGCAGTGGTGAGCAGCCTGGGGGAGGTGCAGGCTGATGTTCGGCACCTTACTGCTGCCGTGCAGGCCAACACAGCTGCAATCCGGGACCAGGGGAGGCAGAGGCAGCGGGCCCACCAATATCAGGTGACCTGGCAGCTGAGGATGCAGGCCCAGACCAACTCCTTCCTCAGCCGGATAGCCGTGGCCTTGGAGGGCATGCAGGCCACACCTGCCAGGAGTGGCCCACCCGGGGATCAGCCACCTTCAGATGCCCCCCACCCATTCCCTCCAGGCAGCTGAGGAGCCAGAGAGGGCCCACTAGAAGGAGCCCCCGTCAGGCCAAATGATGGCTTTTTTTGGTTGCTCTTTTTTTTCTTCATTTTGTAATTATGCTCAGGTTATGAGCTTTTTATTTTTATTATGCTCAGGTTATGAGCTTTTTGTTTTTATTATGCTCAGGTTATGAGCTTTTTGTTTTTATTATGCTCAGGTTATGAGCTTTTTGTTTTTTATACAAACTGCACACGGTCAGTAGTGCAGGCTACTGTGCGAATGTTGTGTAAATGTGGGGGTGGCACTCCTGCCAGTAAGGGGTGTCACCCTCGGTAGTTGGAGAGAAGTTATTCCCGTGTGAATGTAGTATGAATGGACAGCGACATCATTGGAGCCTTGGCGCGGCGTTGCTGCTCCCAAGTCCTGCATGTTGGACTTGGGCTAATCCAATGTGATGTGGATGTGGTGTGTGTGATCTAGGGACCTCAGTGGTGTGCATGCGTGCATTGTCCGTGTGATCAATGTATTTGTTTATTGTCCAAAGATGCCTACCGCGAGGACCCTCCTGACTGCTCTTCCCTCAGCAGACATGGTAGCCTCTGGCAGGTGGGGACTGTGTGGGTCGGGGGTCAGGTCATCACGTATGTCAATCTGCAGGCCCTTTCTCATGGCGTAGTTGTGCAGCACACAACATGCACCGATGATCTGACACACGAAGGTAGGGGAATACAACAGAGTCCCCCCAGACTTATCCAGGCATCGGAAACGGGACTTCAGGAGCCCAAATGTTTGCTCCACCACTGCCCGGGTTTGGATATGTACCACATTGTATCTTCTCTCTCCTCTGGTTTGGGGGTCCCAGTGCATATGCATAGTCACCTGGAAGGCAAAAGACAGGAGGATGTTAGTAGTGCATGTGCCCCTTGTGATGTCTGCATCATGGGGTCGGACAGTCATGCCTGACTCCCATGTCACTCACCAACCAACCAGCTGTCCTTGTACACGTTCTGCTCGAATTCCGTTGGGATGGGGCTTTGATGGTATATGAAGCTGTCATGGCTGGATCCGGGGTGTTTGGCACGGACATGCCATATGAGGCGTTGGGCATCGGCTATCACCTGTACGTTGATGGAATGCCAATGCTTCCGATTGCGGTATATGTGCTCTGTGGCACTGGGGGGCTGTAGAGCCACATGTGTGCAATCAATGGCCCCCACGGTGCGTGGGAATCCGGCAATGCTGTAGAAATCTGTCATTGCCTTCTGTCGCAGGTCCTCAGTGGTGGGTCTGATGATGTGGTGGGACATGCGTCTGAGGATTGCAGGGACAACCTGGTGCACACATCTGCTCATGGTTGATTGTGACATCCCAGCCACCACTCCACTTGTATGCTGGAATGATCCACTGGCAAGGAAATGGAGTGTTGCCAGTACCTTCACCAGTGGCTGCACTGCGTGTGTCTTGCTGGTGATGTCATCCTGCAGGGTTGTGGTTAGTTCCAGGATTGCATCTGGGCTGAATCGGAAGAGGCGATACACCTCCTCATCAACCATGCCAAAGAGGCTCATGCGCGTGCGGTATATCCTCTCACGTGCCCGCCTCCTCCGTACCGGGGGACCCATCAGTAGTGCTAGAACCACGGCTGCCCCTGGCATGTTGGCAGACAGAGGTGTTGTCCTGCAAGTGTGGTTGCTCAGCTTGCTTTTTTCGTAGGTAACGCTGCTGCTGTAGCTGCTCTCCTGCTGACCTGTGGCCGTCAGGAGTAAAGATAAAGCAGCTATTTGTAGGAATATGTTCGCGCCGGACGTACGACGTACGCGCGGCACACATAGCCAGCGTCTGGTGCTAACCTGTTCGCGAATCGGCATATCTCCCTCATTTGCATATTTGAATGGGAAATCAATAGGCGCGACAGATGCGCCAAGCGAAAAAATGCGCATAGGATACGCTGGCGTAGGAAAGTTAAGTCGGTCGGAGGAAGCCCGTTTTCTGGCGTATCTAGTTTGGTGGGTAAGGCGCAGAGATACTACGGCGCATCTTTACACTTACGCGGCGCATATCGATATACTCCAGCGTAAGTCTTTCTGAATCTGGCCCATAGTGGACAAAGTGTGGCTGGGAACCTCCGAGAGGAGTCATAAGCTTTAAAATTCTGTGAGAGGCCTAAGCGCAAGACCCGAAGAATGCATGGATTTACTAAAAACCATCAGTTAAAGTTTTGTGAGCCAGTTCAAAGTAGACGTTTCTCGCATGTTATGGTAATGGAAAAAGCCCTGAAGTCAAGTGCACAGAGGAATTTGCCATGAGCAAAGAGGTGAGAGTGGGCTTGGGGCTTTTGAAAGCGAATATGGACCACCTCGTTGATACCATTTGCGTAGCAAGGTCATAGTCACCGGTGAGAGCATGGGGAGAGACCTATATGAGTCGCCGCGATTCCAGAGCAGCAACTTAAGGTCTACAGGGCCTATGAGGTGGGGACTAAAGGGATGTGGGAACCATTCCAGATCACGTGAGTCTAACTCAAAGTCCAGAAGGCCCACTGAGCCCTGTAATTTCAGGTTGCACAGAGTCTTAAATTTCAGTCTGAAGAATCGACAGCACCATAAAAAAGGGGAAAGCAACGAAAGAACACTCTTCCAGTGATAGGGATGGTCTGAAAAATATAGCGTAGTTTGGGAAGAATGTCCATCTTTAGGATGGTAAGTCTTCTGAACCATGGGATGTACATATCATGCCAAGGTTTAATAGACCTGCAAATATTGGTCAAAAGAGGGCTATAGTTCAGGACATAAAGGTCAGGTGTGAATGGATTGCCGTGCCTAGGTAGGTGATTGATCTATGCTGCCAACGAACAGGAAAATGTATTTGGAGAGTAGAGAGAACACTACCTGGAAGGGAAATGTTCAATCTTCTGTTTTGGCGAGATTCAATTTGAAATGAATAAAAGAGCCGAAGTGTTGCATTTTGGCCAGTATAGACAGTATGCTAGTGTGGGGTTCAGTAACGTAGAGAAGCAGGTCATCTGTGTATAGAGAAATTTTGCAGTGTGCTGATGGAATGGGAACTCCTTTGATGTAATCGTTTCTTGAATCACTTCAGCCAGGTGTTCACTGTTCAATAACTATCGCAAATAGTAGAGGCGAGAGGGGACACCCCTGGTGGGTGCCATTGGGGTTCGTTATAAATGTTATTGTTTGCAGACATTGGATAGCTTGTCAGGGTTGTCTAGGGTGAATTATGTATGCCAGATGTCAGCTACACTTATTTCCTGTGCATAATGACTATTTTGCATCCTGTCCCAGGTGTCACCCCGAGCACTCAAGAGGTCGAGTAGGGTGGTGGAATTCAGAGTGTGTTTATAAATGGATTCAAGAGAGGAAAATAAGGGTCAGCAATCTATGGATGTCAGCGGCCCACTCGCATTTGAGTCTGGAGCCATGTTGAATAAATATGCCTCAAAGGACACATTTCAGAGCTTCCCATTGTGTCAAAGGAGAGGTTGTGTCAGAAGCATAAGTATGGGAAAAGTCCCTGATTGCAAATCAGAAAGAAGGTTGTCATTCAGTCACCAAGTATGGCAGCCAGGCAAGACAGGGAACCTTCCAAGGGACAGATGGATGGGGGAGTGGTCTGACCATAGTCTAAGGCCGCGTACACACGATCGGACCAATTCAATGGTGTGTATGGCCTATCGGACCGTTGTGCGTCGGACCAAAGTTTTAAAACTTGCTTTAAAATCTGTCCGTCGGATACCTGTCCGTCGGACAGATTCGATGGTTAGTACTCAAAAGCATCGGACCAAAAACCTGCGCATGCTCAGAATGAAGTCGATGCATGCTTGGAAGCATTGAACTTCGTTTTTTCAGCACGTCGTTGTGTTCTACGTCACCGCATTCTGGTCTATCAGATTTTTGGTCCGATGGTGTGTACACACATCAGACCATCAGACCACTTGAGCCTGGTCCGATGAAAACGGTCCATCGGACCAGTTTCATCGGACCAGTCTGATCGTGCGTACATGGCCTAAGACTTATAGAGGAAGCCAGGTGATAGTCCAATAGGAATTATGAAACAAAGATATAGTCAAACCATGAGAAGTAGAAAAATAAAAACTGAAGTCTCTCTCGGTAGGGTGCAGCATCCGCCACACGTCCACTAGGTGAAGTTTACTTAAAGGAGAAGTACAGCGAAAGCTGATAAACTGAACAAAGAGAACTCGCTGCTCCAGGTGAGAAATGAAAGCCTGATGGATCCACTGGCTCGCCTCCGTGTATAACAAAAAAAAAGAAGAAATGGCCGCACACCACTATATTGATCGAAGATCCTTTATTAGAACATCACAAAAGACACTACAGGAACAGACTACTCGGTAGACACGTTTCACACACTTCAGGTGCGGCAAGATATTCCTTATATGGCCCCACCTTCACCACCCACAGGCATCCTGGAGCACTAATTTACCGACTTCCTGTTACCCAAGATTAACCTGTAGAAAAACCACAAGTACTGTATATAAAGAAATATATACAAATATGTGTCAAATAAATGGATAAACTAATATATATATCACATAAATAAACCAAAGAAATAAACAATGAAAGAAAGATAAAAATTATAATAAAAATAAAGAGAGAATAAAATTGTGCATAAACATAACAAAAATGTGAAATAATAAACCACTCATTTTAAAAACATAAGTTGTTAGTATTATGGCATTAATCACCCTATACTGATTTGTGTACCTATGTCTCTCATTGTATGCATTTAAATAATTTCAAATGAATAACCGATATCTCTCCACTAAAATCACTAACCATATGGATATAAATAATAATAAGTGGAGGAATCAACTAAAACTTGACAACTTCACAGAACAGGTAGAAAGAAGACAAAAAAAAACACCTTTTTGTTATGTTTATGCACAATTTTATTTTATCTTTATTATTATTATTATTATTATTTTTATATTTCTTTCATTGTTTATTTATATTTGGTTTATTTATGTGATATATATATATATATATATATTGGTTTATCAATTTATGTGACACATATTTGTATATATATTGTGACAGGAAGTCAGGTAAATCTGTAAGTGTTGTCACAGACGGGAGATACATATCTGCCTTGTTTAGACAATACACCAATTACTATCAGGTGTCGGCTACAGAGGTAGCCAGAAAGGTTTAGGGCGTTGGAAAACTTCAGCTGTTCAAAATGAGGCAATTAAGGCCTCTATAAGTTATCGAAAGGATGACTACTGATTGCTGCATCCTGAGGCTTTTTGAGTTAAGGAGAGCAGTGAGAAAGACTTCTGAAGAGGTGAGGTGGTTGTTGATTTTTCTGTGTGATAAAAATCAAAAAGACTATTGTTTCTCCACTGTATGACCAGCAATGTCTGCCCAGCAGTAGGCTGTGCCAGACTCCATAGATAGGTTCCTGTGTGGTGAAGGTAGACGCCCCAAGTGGCCAGGGTTTATTTTATGTTTTGTTTATGCTGTTTGGATGCTTGCACTTATTTCCAGCAATATGGAAGAATAAACCAAACTCTTTGTTTTCAAGCGTCTTCGCCTCTCTGTATAGATCAGTGTGTAGTGAACCCATCCAGGGGGTCACACTCCCCCGCTACCGAGCTAACCCCTTACACATGGTGGAATGCCACGGGCAGTTAAAGTGAACCCAAAATGGAGGAGATACTGAAAAAGCTGGCTATAGCAAATGCAAATCAACAGCAGACAAATGCAGGTTTGCAGCGGAGCCTTGCAGCTCAACAACAGGCTCACGCAGCTCAACAACAGGCTCACCAAGAGAGCCTTGCAGCTCACCGAGAGAGCCTTGCAGCTCACCGAGAGAGCATTGCAGGCTTGGAACAGAGACACAAGCAGCAAATGGAGGCCATCGTGAAACAGCTTCAGAGACAGCAGACGGAGGCTGGGAGTCAGGCCAGTAACATACCGACTTTTCGGGTAAGACACTTATTGCCAAAGATGACTGCAGATGATGACCCTGAGATGTTTCTGACCACGTTTGAGAGAGCAGCGGAAAAAAAGAGTTGGCCTAAAGAACAGTGGGCTGGACTAGTGGCCCCCCTATTAACTGGAGAAGCCCAAAAGGCATATTTTGATTTGGAGCTTGCAGACGCAAAAAACTATGGTCGGTTAAAAGAGGAAATATTGGCACGTTTTGGTGTAACCCTGGATGTCCGTGCTCAGCGGGTCCCGAATTGGAGTTATCAACTGAGGAAGCCACTTCGGTCGCAGATGTATGACCTCATCCATTTGGCTAAGAAATGGCTGCAGCCAGAAACTCTGTCCGGACCAAAAATTTTGGAGCGAGTAGTCGTGGACAAATTTCTTAGGTCTCTTCCTAACACCCTGCAGAAATGGGTGAACCATGGTGGTCCGGAAACTGCAGACAAACTTGTAGACCTGGTCGAAAGGTACCTAACAACAGAGAATTTTTCCTCTTCCACCAGAGACGCACAGACTTTCCATCCCAAGACCAGACCCTCCCCACCTATAGGTAAGACTGCATCAAGGGATGGGGGTGGAGAGAGGGACCAAGAGCAACTAGAGGTATTATCGGGACTACTGCTAATGTTTGGCGAGAGCGGCCTGGAAGACCCATCCCACAGGAGAGGACCAGAAGGTTGATTTGTTACCGTTGCCGGGAAGAGGGACATGTAGCAGCGGTTTGCCCAGCGGGTGATGAACCCATGCAGTGTGACTTTCTGACAGAGTGACGACAGTCCCTTTTTGCAACCACATGCACTGCAGTAAAGGGAAATGAGAAACCTTTATGTAAAAGGTGCTTAGATGGTAAAGATGTTGTGGTATTGTTGGATTCAGGTAGCCTGGTCACCTTAGAGAAAATTGATTTAGTGGTGGGGAAAACCTTACATCCTAGGAAAATGGCTGTAGTTTGTGTACATGGGGACACTCGAGAATATCCGGTGACTACGGTTTCCTTTGAAACCTCCCTCGGTAACTTGTGTCACCAGGTGGGTTTATTTCCCAAACTGCCACATGACGCCATTGTGGGAAAGAATTTTCCAAAGTTCTGGGAACTCTGGGACTGCCCAGATTCCCCAGTAGGTGGTTCTTCTGAGCCTGAAACATCTACTCCAGAATCCTCTAACCGTGAGGATTGTCCTGAGTTTCCATTCTCAGTCTTAGCACGGGAACCACCAGTCCCTAGGGAGGAGCCTGCTACCTCAGAAGAGGAACAGCGGCTGATAGGGTTTGATGACCTCAAGGTGCACAGAGAAAATGTTATCACTGAGTAATTGAGGGACCCCACATTGCTAAGAGCCTGGGAGAATGTAGTAAAGATAGTTGGGGAGTTAGTTAACCCTGCTGAGAGGGTTGCCCTCCCTTACTTCATTATTGAAAGTAGGGGTGCAACGGATCGTGAACGATCCGCGATCCGAACGGGTCGACCTGTTCGGATCGGCACAGTATGCGATCCGCGGACCGCACCGCCGCCGGGGCCTTAGGAAAGGCCGCGGCTTCGGCCTAGCTCCGGAGCGGTCAGCCATCTTGGTACACCCGGTGGCTGTGCGCGCTGACGTCATCACCCCTCCTGTGGATTTTCTATTCTGCAAGAGCGCGCGCTCAGTGTTTGCACTCCATGGTGGAGAGCAGCAGGCTGTGCGTGATGACGAAGAAGCGCGAGGGGTCTCTCCAATGAGGCACATGCCAGATGAGGGGATGGCGGCCTCGGGGGACAGAGGGGATTTAATCAAACGGTGGGTAGGTGTATTTTTCTACAGCGGTGTGACTCCGGTGATCTCTGTGGAGGGAAGTTCCGGGCGGGCAGTGTCGCTTTGTTGTCATTCTTTTCTATTCAGTCCCGCACGTTGTTAGGTATGGCGAGTCCTGTGTAGTGTTTTTCAGGTTTGTTTTCTTCCTACCTTTTCCTGGGACCCTATAAGGCCAGACTGGTCATACATGGGTCACCTATGGAGCCTTGTTCACATGGTGTGTACTGCAGTGTGTGTGACTGGCTTCTGCCTCACCCACTTGTACAGGTGTTCTATGCCAGCAGTCTAATCATGTCTGGGGTACAGCGGCTGCACTGACCCCTATGGTATGTCCTAGGAATGCAGATGGGGCAAGTTCAGGGAAGTCACCCACATTGGGGTACAGTAACTGCACTGACCCACATGGTGTGTCCTAGGAATGCAGATGGGGTGAGTTCAGGGACGTCGCCCACATTGGAGTTATATTGGGGTGCTGCACTGACCCACATGGTGTGTCCCAGGAATGCAAACGGGGTAATTTCAGGGATGTCACCCACACACACTGGAGTTATATTGGGAGACAGTGGCTGTGTCTGTGCAGCAGATGTGTCTCCATAGACAAGAGTGGGGATGTCTGCACAGAACACCTTTACATCCCTGTGGGGGCAATGTTGGACTGGAACAGTGATGGTGATGACGAGTGGGGGGACAATGGTGGACATTACAGTGGGGGGCAAGTTATGTTTGTCTTGTGTGTGTTTTTTTTTTTTACTGATCCGAAAAATGATCCGATCCGTGACTCCTGATCCGAGGAACGTTTCGAACCGTGAGTTCTTTGATCCGTTGCACCCCTAATTGAAAGGGACCTGTTATATCGAGTGTCACAGAGGATAGAGGACACCATTGAGGAACTGGTAGTGCCTAAACCGTACCGCAAGATGGTTTTGGAACTGGCCCATGGGCACATTCTTGGGGGACATTTGGGAGCAGAAAAAACCCGGGAGAGGATCACCCAGAGGTTTTATTGGCCTGGGATCACTAAGGAAGTGGAATTGTACTGCTCTTCCGGTCCAGTGTGTCAGATTACTGCACCCATGCCACATTTCCGCAGTACGTTGGTACCCCTGCCCATTATCAAGGTCCCTTTTGAGAGGATCGCCATGGACTTGGTTGGCTACTTACTGAAGTCCACTAGAGGGCACCAGCACATCTTGGTAATAATGGACTATGCCACCCGTTACCCAGAAGCGATTCCTCTCCGAAAAACCTCTGCTAAAACCATTGCCAAAGAGTTATTTCAGATTTCTAAGGAATTCCTAACTGACCAGAGCACCCCGTTTATGTCTAGAGTGACCAAAGAACTTTGTAAACTCCTGAAAGTGACCCAATTACGTACATCAGTATATCACCCTCAAACAGACGGGTTAGTGGAAAGGTTTAATAAAACCTTAAAACAAATGTTGAGGAAGGTGGTGGATAAAGACGAAAATACATTGGGATTATCTGCTCCCTTATCTGATGTTTGCCATAAGAGAGGTTCCCCAATCGTCCACAGGGTTCTCTCAATTTGAGCTACTGTATGGGAGGCACCCCCGGGCCTACTGGACATCGCCAGGGAAACATGGGAGAGTGAGAGTTCCCCGCATCGAAGTGTGATTGAACATGTGGCCCAAATGCAAGATAGAATTGCCCAAGTGATTCCGATTGTGAAGGAACAAGCCCAATTGGCTCAACAAAGGATTTACATTCGTGGGGCCCAGGTCCGTTCCTTTGTACCTGGTGATAGGGTGTTGGTGCTGGTCCCCACAGTCGAAAGTAAATTCCTAGCCAAATGGCAGGGTCCTTATGAAGTGTTGGAGAAAATGGGGGTGGTGAATTATAAAATTAGCCAACCGGGAAGACGAAAACCTGAGCAGCTCTATCACGTGAACTTGTTGAAACAATGGAAGGGTAGAGAGTCCTTGGTCACTAAGACTACCCGATTTTCTGCTCCATTTAACCTGGCTGTCCCTGAAGTTGGGATAGCGGAGACTCTGTCCAAAACTCAGCAACAGGAGGTTTAAGAATTTGTGCTCCGTAATAGGGAGAAGTTTTCAGACCTGCCAGGTTGGGTCTCCGGAGTTGAACATGACATTATCACCACACCAGGGGATAAGGTCAAGTTGAAGCCTTATAGAATTCCAGAAGCCCGGCGAGAGGCAATTCGCCAGGAAGTAAAAAAATGCTTGAGCTGGGGGTGATAGAAGAGTCAAATAGTGATTGGTCCAGTCCCATTGTCTTAGTGCCCAAACCAGATGGAAGTTGGCGGTTTTATAATGACTTTCGCCGCCTAAATAAAATCACTAAGTTTGACACCTATCCTATGCCCCGCATAGATGAACTGATTGATCGCCTAGGCACTGCCCGGTACATGACGACATTAGACCTGACCAAGGGTTATTGGCAAATTCCTCTCTCGGAGTCAGCCAGGGAAAAAACAGCATTTGTAACTCTAGACGGATCTTTCCAATATCGGAGGATGCCTTTTGGGTTACAGAATGCTCCCGCCACATTTCAATGCACCATGGATAAGACCCTTTGGCCTCATCGAGCCTATGCTGCTGCATGGGTAAAATGATACTCCCACGCTGTCTGTGAGAATGTGGGTGAGAGGGAAAAGGAAAGGGTTGGGAGCACTGCAGCAAACACTAGGAGAGTCTACCTTAACCACTTAAGACCCGGACACATATGCTGCTAAATGACCCAAGGTGTTTTTTCAATTCGGCGCTGCGTCGCTTTAACAGACAATTGCGCGGTCGTGCGACGTGGCTCCCAAACAAAATTTGCGTCCTTTTCCTCCCACAAATAGAGCTTTCTTTTGGTGGTATTTGATCGCCTCTGCGATTTTTATTTTTTGTGCTGTAAACTAAAATAGAGCGACAATTTAGAAAAAAATCACTATTTTTTACTTTTTGTTATAAAAAAATCAAATAAACAAAATTTTAGTAAAACATTTAGGCCAAAATTAATTCAGCCACATGTCTTTAGTAAAAAAAAAAATCGCAATAAAAAAAAAATAGCTACCTAGCGGGAACAGCGACACTAATACAGCGATCAGAAAAATGATCGCTTAGTGACGCTGGCAATAGGGAGTGAAAGGGTTAACTAGGGCAGTGATCAGGGGGTTAAAACTTTATTAGGGGGGGTACGGGGCTACCCTGAACCTAACACTAACTAACTTTCACACTGCCTGTCACACTGACACTAAATGCAGTGATTAGATCACTGCATTCAGTGACACTGTGACAGGGGGGTGGGGGGGGTGATCACAAGGGGTTAATGTGCCTATGTGTGTGTGTCAGTGTTGTGTTGGTGCACACTTACTGTGGATGTCTTCTCTCATCAGCAGCGGTGGAAAACACCGCTGCAATGAGAGATGACATCATTTCCTCCTCCTGTGTAAACACAGGAGGAGGAAGTGACACGAAGGGGGAGCGCTCCCATTGGCGAAAAAGACGGACATCCGCCCGCTCGTCGGCGATCGCTCCCAGAGCCAGGGGGACCGCCGCACGCCGCGGAGGGGGTCCCGATCGGACCCCCGAACCGCACAAAGGCGATGACAATTTCAGACCCCTCCATGATTTCCAAGTGGGAGAACTTGCAAAATAGCAGGGTGTTCAAATACTTATTTTCTGCACTGTATATACGCCCTTGTGCCTGTACGAGCCATGTTGTGGACGTACATAGGCGTGCGGCGGTCCTTAAGTGGTTAATAGACACAAGGATATGGTTGTGTAAGTGAAAGAAGTCTGCGCTGTGAAAAAATAAATAAATAAATGAAATGGAGTGGTTTAGGAAAAAACACATGGCTGGGGGGTGGGGGTGGCAAAGTGCACAAAGGTGTGGTGGCAATATTACAACTTGTTAGCAATAAACATACTCATTTGTCAAGTGGTAACACACATGGAAGGCATAGTATAGTCCAGAAAAAACAAATAAGAAAGTCCAGTTCCAGATGATAAAAAATATCAAGGAAGAAAAAAAAGAAGCCAGATGATAAGAGACCCAGCAGCTAATTCTGTGAGAAAGTCAAGCCGTCACCTCAAGATAGCACGCACACCTCTAGTGGTCCCAGCAGCTCACCTCACGGCTAACAGATATAGCCTAGCCAGCTGCTTTCACACAAAGTCCAAATGAAGGAACAATGTTCTTAGAATCCCAGGATCAGGCACCACATACAGGGAGAGGATATACAACACAATAGTGTAATACTGATATTCCAGGGAATCCAACACACCTGCACTTAATGCACTTACATTAAATGAAAAGTACAGGGGCTTATCTCCACGAGCGGTGAGCTCGTAAGTGTCCTCCTTCTCCTCTCACTGGGGGTCTGCTTGGTCTCAGGCTGATGGTGCTCAGTGGCTCGGGTAGTATCACAGAACATGGAAAGAGTGATACATCGCGTAATCCAGTAAAAAAGATTTATTCGATAAAACAACTAATAAAAAACTCAAATTTGCGACATAAAAACGGATACAGCATCCACGAGTAGCGAACTCGTCGGCCGTCCGTCAGGTGCTTCGTTTGTCCAGCACTCCAATCCCGACGCGTGTCGTCACACCACGTGACTTCATCAGGGCTGCTGCATACCTCGATGACGTCGTCATCCACAGTGAGGATTGGGACTCACACTTACCAAAAGTTCAGGCTGTGTTGGATTCCATCTGGAAAGCTGGGTTTACAGCCAATCCAAAAAAATGTACCCTTGGGCTAGAAGAGGCGAAGTATCTGGGGTATACCATTGGAAGAGGTCTAATCAAGCCCCAAATAAACAAAGTTGAGGCTATTCAGGATTGGCCACGTCCCACCAACAAGAAACAGGTTTGTGCATTTTTGGGGATCGCGGGGTATTATCGCCGCTTTATTCCCCATTTTGCCTCACAGGCTGCTCCCTTGACCAATTTGACCAAAGGGAAGGAGTCTGTCATGACCAGATGGACTCCCGAAACAGAAACAGTTTTTCAGGCTTTAAAACAGGCCTTATGTAGTCAGCCAGTTTTAAATTTGTGGTTCAGACAGATGCGTCAAATATGGGGTTAGGAGCTATACTGTCCCAGATTATCAAGGGGGAGGAACACCCTCAACTGTATCTCAGCCGAAAGTTGAAGGCCCATGAGGAGAATTATGCCACCAATGAGAAAGAGTGTTTGGTGGTGAAATGGGCTTTGGATTCTCTCCGGTACTACCTCGTGGGTAGACAGTTTGAACTGGTGACGGATCATGCCCAATTGAAGTGGATGGCACAGAACAAGGAGACCAAAAGGAGAATAAATAGGTGGTTCCTGGCCCTTCAGGAATTTAGTTTTGTCGTAACGCGTCGCCCCGGTGTTAAAATGGGGAATGCAGATGGTTTGTTCCGAGTGCATGCGTGCCTGGCAACCTGTGTCCCAACCCTAGGGTTGAAACAAGAGGGGGGGGGGGTATGTGACAGGAAGTCAGGTTATCTGTGGGTGTTGTCACAGACGGGAGAGACATTTATGCCTTGTTTAGACAATACACCAATTACTACCAGGTGTCGACTACAGAAATAGCCAGAAAGGTTTAGGGCATTGGAAAACTTCAGCTGTTTAGAATGAGGCAATTAAGGCCTCTATAAGTTATCCAAAGTATGACTACTGATTGCTGCATCCTGAGGCTTTTTGAGTTAAGGAGAGCAGTGAGAAAGACTTCTAAAGAGATGAGGTGGTTGTTGATTTTTCTGTGTGATAAAAATCAAAAAGACTATTGTTTCTCTGCTGTATGACCAGCAGTGTCTGCCCAGCAGTAGGCTGTGCCAGACTCCATAGATAGGTTCCTGTGTGGTGAAGGTAGACGCCCCAAGTGGCCAGGGTTTATTTTATGTTTTGTTTTGTTTATGTTGTTTGGATGCTTGCACTTGTTTCTAGCAATATGGAAGAATAAACCAAACTCGTTGGGCCAGATTCAGAGAGCCATTATGCCGGCGTTACAGGCAATGCGTGGCGTAAGTCTAAATATGCGCCTGCGTATCGATGCGCCGCATCCCCAAAACGATATACGCATGAAATCTAATTTTTTTTGACCGGCGTAATTTTGATAGACCGGCGCATCCGTGCATGCAAAACTGCGCTAGACACACCATTGATTTGCTAGTCAAATATGCAAATGAGGGAGTTACGGCGATCCACAAAAGTAAGTTGGTGCAGCGCAGGCTACGCGCTGTGCGCAACAGCTGCACGTCCTGTCTAAAATTAGTCCATATAAAAGGTGGTTTAAAATTAGACAATCCGTCTACATGTCAGCTAAAGCAACACTGTTAGTGAGGAGCTGAGCAGTCACACTTGCAGGACAACAAACTGTATGCCAACATGCCAGGGGCATCCATGGTCATAGCTATACTACTGACTTTAGATGAGCAAAGAAGGAGGAGGGCACGGAGGAGGGTACGGGAGAGGATATACCGCACATGCATAGACATCTTTGGCATGAGTGATTGTGAGGTGTATCGCATGTTCAGATTCACCCCTCATGCCATCATGGAATTAACCACAACCCTGCAGGAGGACATCACCAGCCCAACACACCGCTCACATGCAGTGCAGCCACTGGTCAAGGTCCTGGCAACACTCCATTTCCTTGCCAGTGGCTCTTTTTAAAGAACAAGTGGAGTGGTGGCTGGGATGTCACAATCCTCCATGAGCAGATGTGTGCACTAGTGTTGCTCACGAATATTCGCATTGCGAATATTCGCTACGAATATTGCATATTCGAGTATTCGCGAATATCTCGAATATCGCGGCGAATATTCGCTATTTCGAATATTCAATATTTTTCAAATTTCGCAAAAAAATTCGCAATAAAATTCGCAATAGCGAAAATTCGCAATTTTTTTTTTTTATCAAATATCACGAATATTCGATATTAACGAATATTCGCAACCGCATATGTGAAATTTCGCTTTTTTTTTATATAAAATATACCGAATATTCGTAAATATCGAATATTCGTGATATTTTATAAAAAAAAAAAAAAAAAATCGCGAAATTTCACATTAGCGAAAATTCGCATTAGCGAAAATTCGCAATTTTTTTTTTTTTTTTTTATAAAATATCACGAATATTCGATATTAACGAATATTCGCGAATATTCTTCGAAATATTCGCGAAATATCGCAAAATCGAATATGGCGTATTCCGCTCATCACTAGTGTGCACCAGGTTATTCCTGCAATCCTCAGACGCATGGCCAACCAAATCATCAAACCCACCCAGGAGGACCTGCGGCTGAAGGCAATGACAGATTTCTACAGAATTGCCAGATTCCCACGCACTATGGGGGCCATTGATTGCACACATGTGGCACTCCAGCCCCCCCGTGAGACAGAACACATATACCGCAATCGGAAGCATTGGCACTCCATCAACGTACAAGTGATAGTCGATGCCCAAGGCCTCATATGGCACGTCCGTGTCAAACACCCTGGATCCAGCCATGACAGCTACATATACAATCAGAGCCCCATCCCAATGGAATTTGAACAGAACATGTATGGGGACACCTGGCTGGTTGGTGAGTGACATGGGAGTCAGGCATGACTGTCCCCCCCATGATGCAGAAATCACAAGGGGCACATGCACTAGTACTAACATCCTCCTGTCTTTTCCCTTGCAGGTGACTCTGCATATGCACTGGGACCCCATCTCATGACTCCTATCCGGAACCCCCAAACCCCAGGCGAGGAAAGATACAATGAAGCACACGCCCAAACCCGTGCAGTCGTGGAGCGCACCTTTGGCCTCCTGAAGTCACGTTTCCGATGCCTGGATAAGTCTGGGGGTACCCTGTTGTATTTCCCAAACTTTGTATGTCAGATCATCGGTGCATGTTGCATGCTGCACAACTTTGCAGTGAGAAAGGGCCTGGAGATTGACATACGTGATGACCTGATCCCCGAACCAGACAATCCCCCCCAACCGAGGCTACCCCGTCTTCTGAGGGAAGAGCAGCCAGGAGAAAGCTCACATTAGGCATCTTTGCACGTTAAATACACACATTAATCATTGCACAATGAGAATGCATGCATGCACACCACTGTGGTCCCTAGCACACACACCCCACATCCTCATCAAATTGGATTGGCACAAGCCCACCATGCAGGACTTGTGAGCAGCAACGCCACGCCACGGCTCCAATTATGTCACTGTACATTCATACACCATTCACACGGACCTGGGGATCACTTCTCCCTGGTCCTGGGGAACCCTTCTCCACCACAAATGAGGGTGACACCCCTTTTCCGGCATGAATGTCACCCCCACATTCCAAAATCAGGCAAAACCCCCCCCCCCCCCAAAAAAGTCCAGCAAAAATAAAAAAAGTCCAGCAAAAGCAAAAAAAAAAGGGGGAAACAAAATGAATGCCGCTGGTGTGACCCACGCCTGGGGCGCCCATGGCCACGGCCCCGGCTCCTCAGGGTGGACTCATGAGGGGGGGGGTAATCCGTGGAAGGAGGAGCAGCCCTGGTCTCTGCCCACCTGGCTGCCTGCCCTCCAAGGCCACGGCTATTCTGTTCAGGCCAGCATTTAGTGTTGCCGTATTGGCCTGGATAGCCTGGGTGAGGGCCCTCACATCCTGCCCAACGTCTGCTGTAGTAGTCTGCAGTTCGTTTAGGCAGTTTGTAAGAGCTACCCCAGGAGGCTGGCTGTGCCAGCCAGAGGGGAAGGTCCTCCATAACAGTCTGACAGACCTCCTCCTCCAACTCAAACTCCTCCTCCTCAAGTCCCCAGGACTCCGGCCTTGCTGGGGGTCCTCATATGCTGTTGTCCCGGGGCCCTCCTGCACATCTGTGGATGACACAAAACATTCACAGGTTGGAGGATCCACACACTTGCCACATATTCCCTTCCACACATGCTACACACAGATAGAAAAAAAAACATTACCTGTCTCACGGCCTCCAATAGATCAAAGCCCAGGCACTTGCTGCCAAAAGTCTGGCTGACCCCCCCAGTGCCCCTGGCATGTGCTGCCATCTGCCCCAGCTTCCCACGGACCAGACGCCGGAGATCATTGATCTTCTTGGCGATCCCCTCACGTGTCCGGGTCTCCCCCCCAATGAATTTACCTGGTCGGTAATGTTCTGCAATATCTCCTTCTTCCTGGCCGGGGTGGTGTTGACACTCTCCGGGCCGTGCAGGAAACGCCCATATTGGGTAAGGGCCCGGGCAATAATTTGTTTCTCCCCCAAAAAAATTGGTCTTGCGCTTCCTTTTAGTCATATTCATTCAACAACTCTCTCCCAAACAATCAACAAAAAACACTATCAAATATATTCTACAAAACACTAGATCAAACAGTCAACAAATATATCAAACACAAGTCACAAACCAACAAACGCGAACAAACAACAGAACAAAAGCACCTTGCTGTATAGGAAGGGATACAAAGGGATGTACTTTTGCAAAGGAAGTGCGTTTGTGTCTGTCTATTTAAGCTCTCTGCGTAGCTCACTAAGTTGCCCGGGTCCACTTCCAATCTCACTGATTGCGTCGTTCCCGAGTTGTGAGCATGCGCAGAGAGGTGCTGACCATGGTCTGCTTCATGTGCGCATCCGCGATCCGGCCGGCCCTTCATTTGCATGGGGTCACGGCTCATTTCGATGTAACACGCCCACGTCCTTCCCAATTTGAATTACTCCGCCTTACGCCTCGGAAATTACGTTGCACCGGCGTAAATTTCTGCTCAAATACTACGAGGATACGGTAATTGCGCCTCTACATTGCATCGGTCTAACGTAAAGGAGGTGCGCTACTCCGGTCAAAAAATGCGCCAATGTACCTGAATCTGGCCCCTTGTTTTCACCGTCTTTGGCTGCCTCTCTGTATAGTTCAGTGTGTAGTGAACCCATTCAGGGGGTCACACCCCCCCCCACTACCGAGCTAACCCCTTACAATATATATATATATATATATATATATATATATTTTTTTTTTTCATACACTTGTTTTTTCTACACGTGAATCTTGGATAACAGGAAGTCAGTAAATTAGTGCTTGGGGACACCTGTTGGTGGTGAAGGTTGGGCCATATAAGGAATATCTTGCTGACATACCTGTGTAATGATCAAGCGCACCTGAAGTGTGTGAAAGGCGTATACCTAGCAGTCTGTTACTGTAGTATCTTTTGAGATGTCCTAATGAAGACCAATTCAATATTGAACCTTGCGGACAAAGACTGGGATGCCATTAAAGTTAATGCATGTGTCAATGCAGGCGTCCCAATACTTTTGACAATTTTGACCTTTCTTCAAGCATCCATCCATCCCTGCAAAGTGTGTTGGCTGCATACTGTATGGCACTACATGCTATTTAGTGAGTGTGCATTGCATGTGAGGCAGTGGTAATTTAGTTGACGGAAATAATTTCGTCAACTAAATGAATACTATTTTAGTCCACTAAAATATGAATAAAACACAAACAATTCAGATGACTAAAATATGACTAAATATGACTAAAACTAAAATGGCATTTTAGTCAAAAGACTATGGGCCAGATTCAGGTAGATGAGAGTATCTTTCCTCTGGAGTAACGCTTCTCATTTACGTTACTCTGAAGACCCTTTCAGCGCAAGTCCTGTAATTCACATAGCAGTTGCGTGTAAACTTGCGCCAGAGTAACGATAATGCGCTGGCGTAACCCGACGCAAGTGGAAGTGGGTGTGATCATATGTAAATGATGGGCGGAGCCCAGCGCAGAGGCTTACGTTCAGCGCATCAACCACGGAGCATGCGCAGTGAGTGAGGCTCCACTCGCCCCCTTTGTGCGCATGCTCACAATTCCGTCGGCACCACTGCACGGGAAACGTCAGCGCAATGCCTTCCGTTGGGCGTTTAAATGCGCCCGTAGAAGCGCCATTCCGGCACTAAAGTATATCCTGCTCCCCCTCCCCGCAGTGATGTTACTTTTGTTCTGAGATGACTGCTCCCGTTCCCCGCAAACACACAGGAGAAAGCTGAACTTTAATGGCCAGGAGCTGTCAGCCGTCATCTCGGCTATGGAGACCTATGATGTCTTCCTCCATGGCTGTAAAAGTTGACAGACAAGCATGGACAGAGGTGTTGTCCAGCAAGTGGGGGTGCTCAGCTAGCTCTTATCGTCGGTAACGCTGCTGTAGCTGCTCTCCTGCTGACCTGTGGCCATCTGGAGTAAAGATAAAGCAGCCTTTTGTAGAAATAACTTTGCGCCGGACGGACGAGATACGCGCGGCGCATGTAGCCAGCGTATGGTGCTAATCCGTTCGTGAATTGGGAAAAATCCCTCATTTGCATATTTGCAGGGGAAATCAATGGGCGCGACTGATGCGCCCAGCGAAAATAAGCGCTGACGATACTCTGGCGTCGGAACGTTCCGCCGGTCGCAAATGACCCGTTATTAGGCGCATCTAGTTTGGTGGGTACGGGCACATAGAAACGACGGCGCATCATCACAGTTACGCGGCGCATATCGAAATACTCCAGCGCAAGTGTTCCTGAATCTGGCCCTATAACTAAAACTACATCTAAATTTTAAGTCACAGTTAACACTAATGTGAGGAAGGCAGTCCGGATCGCGAGTGTGGTTTATTTCCTTTATCACAAGTGTCTATTTTCACTATTTACGCAGTGATCACTAATTACTACGCTATAAGAGCATTTTGTTTTCATGTTATTGTTTCAACATCACATGGCGCAGAGGAGGTGACACCACTAGAGAGCACTTGTTGATGACTACACCTTTACTCAACTGCATAATGTGTGTTATTTTCAGACTTATTTTTACTATTATGTTTAAGTGATATTAAAGCTTCACTTTTTTTATTAAATATCAAACATGTCATACTTACCTCCACTGTGCAGTGGCCCCGATCCTCCTGTTCTGGAGTCCCACGGCGGCTCTCGTGGCTCCTTCCCGCATTAGATAACTCCCTCTGGGAAGCTCTCTCCCGAGGATGTTACCCCGCCCCCCGGTGCCCGCGTCATTGGATTTGACTGACATCAGCGGGAGCCAATGGCTGCGCTGCTTTCAATCTATCCAATGAAGTGCTGAGAACCCATGGAGAGAGTGACGCGGGGTCTCCCCCAAGGAAATTTGGGACTCAGATAAGTAAAACGGGGGTCGGACACTGCAAGGTGTTTGTTCACCCTAATACATAGGATGCATTAAGGTGAAAAAACACAACCCTTTACAACCCCTTTAAAGTGGATGTAAACCCAAAAAAATAATATTTTTTTTTTGACGTCACAATGTAGAGTATAAGATTTCCTATCATCTGTGCCCAGTCTTGCCACACAGAGTTAATCCAGCGCTGAGTAATCCTCTTGTAATGTTCAGTGCAAATTAACAGAATTCCAGATGAAAACTTGCCAAATTATAAAGTCCGTTTCTCTGTTTTTGCTTTCAGTGACAGGTTATTTACATATCTAGCTTGGACATGTTTATCTTATGTTATGTTTTGTTTATCATAACATTGGGTGATCCAAAGTTCATTGTATATTACCAGGATGTGTTATGTGGGGGAGGGGTGGATTTCTCACTTTTTATACCTCATGTTATGATAAACATAACATAACATATGATAAACATGTCCAAGCTAGATATGTAAATAACCTGTCACTCAAAGCAAGAGAAGAGAGAAAACTGACTTTTTATTTAGGCAGGTTTTTATCTGGAAGCCTGTTCATTTTACTGAACATTGAACATTGAAAGAGGATTACTCAGATCTGGATTAACTCTGTGTGGCAAGACTGGGCACAGATGATAGGAAATCTTATACTTTACATTGTGACATCCACTTTAAACTTCATACTCAGAGAACAATGTTTCTAAAAAGAAATATATTTGGACATCACTTGTCTCTACCAAATCTGTATCGATTAGATCTTGCATATCTTATATTTAGAATAACCAAGACCAAGGTCGTCTCCACAATTATTCAGTTTTCAAACCAAAAGTCTTTAGATCTGGTTGAATTCAGGACTTTTTAAATATTGGCGTACCAACTTAGCTTATGTACACAATCACAGGCCACAAAACCTAGGCCATCTACTAGGTTTAACAAGACATTTGTAAAGCCTATTCTCAAAAAGGTGAAAACTCCATTTAGAAAATTGCACCAATAAAGTGGTTGTAAACCTTACATATACCCAGTGAAGTGATTGTCCTCAGGTGATATACAGAGATGAAACAAATCCTCCGACATAAATTCCAGGCCTCTCTATGGCCCTTCAAAGTGCAGAATTTATACAGCATGTCAGAGCTTCCAGAAAGCAGGGGCAGAGAGCTTAAGTTACCTTCTGTGAGAGCTGATTGGAGGGAAGGGACACACCCCTTCACACAGCACACAGGAACAGAGCTGAGGCTGTCAATCACAGGCTACCTCCCCCTGTCACCTTTTTATCTCTTGCTGTCAGAAAAACTTGTTAGAAGAAGAAGGAGGCCGCAAACAGAAATGACACTTAGTTCTCTGGATAGAGACAAATATACACTATAGGGATATGTTTTGTTCATATTTAACCACTTAAGGACCCCTGCACGCACATATACGGCCACAGAATGGCTCGTACAGGCACAAGGGCGTAAATTTACGTCCCCGCCTTCGTGCGGTTCAGGGGTCCCATCGGGACCCCCTCCGCGGCGTGCGGGGGTCCCCCTGGCTCCAGGAGCGATCCGGGACGAGCGGGCGGATGTCGGCGTTTACCCGCCCCCCCGCGATCGCTCCCAGCCAATGCGCGCGCTCCCCCTTTGTGTCACTTCCTCCTCCTGTGTAAACACAGGAAGGGGGAAGTGATGTAATCTCCCATCGCAGCGGTATTTCCAACCGCTGCGATGGGAGAAACACCTCACAGTAAGTCCTGCACCAACATTACACTGACACACACTCACATAGGCATACTTAACCCCTTGCGATCTGCCCCCCCACCCCCCCTGTCACAGTGTCACTGATCTAATCACTGCATTTAGTGTCAGTGTGACAGGCAGTGTAAAATCAGTTAGTGTTAGGTTCAGGATAGACCCCCCACCCCCCCTAATAAAGTTTTAACCCCCTGATCACTGCCCTAGTTAACCCTTTCACTCCCTATTGCCAGCGTCACTAAGCGATCATTTTTCTGATCGCTGTATTAGTGTCGCTGTTCCCGCTAGGTAGCTATTTTTTTTTTTTTTTTTTTTATCGCGATTTTTTTTTTTTTACTAAAGACATGTGGCTTAATAAATTTTGGCCTAAATGTTTGACTAAAATTTAGTTTATTTGATTTTTTTTTAACAAAAAGTAAAAAATAGTGTTTTTTTTTCAAAAATGTCGCTCTATTTTTGTATATAGCGCAAAAAATAAAAATCGCAGAGGTGATCAAATACCACCAAAAGAAAGCTCTATTTGTGGGAAGAAAAGGACGCAAATTTTGTTTGGGAGCCACGTCGCACGACCGCGCAATTGTCTGTTAAAGCGACGCAGTGCCGAATCGCAAAAACACCTTGGGTCATTTACCAGCGTATTGGTCCGGGTCTTAAGTGGTTAATGTCTGGGGTTTACTACCACTTTAAATCTTGATTAAAAGATTGTTAGTAGGACTTAAAGTGGAACTTCAGTAATTTTTTCAACTTTCCATCTATTAAATATTCTGCCCTTGTTTTTTAATTTTGAATAGTAAAAAAAAAAATTCTGCCAGTAAACACCTTATACAGCCCACTTCCTGTTTCTTGTCTGGTAAAAAGCCTAGGCGTATGACATCATGCACAGCTCTCTCTCTCACTCTTGTTTGCTAGGAAGGGAGAGGATATGAGCCATAAGAGGGCCAATGAATGCTACAAGGCTGCAGAACTAGAGGTGTGACTGTGTGTGTAAGCCCAGGAAGTGAAGAGACAGCGGCTTCAGCTGCCCATAGTTAAAATGGCAGCAGCCATACTCAGTGGTGGAAGATTTCTGAAGCATATTTGGCAAGTACAGAACCACAGTATATAAAAAATAATATGCAAAGTGGTTGAAGGGAAGCTTTAGAATGGCATGATGTTTTTATTACAAATTATGTGAGCAGACTGCAGTTCCTCTTTAAGGCAATTTGGAAGCCATCACTCTTAAAGTGACAGATATAATACAGTTACACTATAATAATTAAAAACAACTTTTTATAAAGTATTTAAGAACTGAATAAATACTATAGATCAAGGAACGATAAAACAACAATGAATCATACAACAGTTGTATTTAACGTCTTAAATGCAGAACATGTGCAGTCAGGTGAATATATCAGAAGCTATAAAGTGATTGTAATGCGTTATTTCAGTCTCTTAAAAAATGTAATATGTGTTTTTTTTTCTCGGGACTACAAAGAAAGACTACCGGTATAGCTTCATGTTACATACAATAGTGCAACTGGATATAACAATATATATGTTTATAGAAGAAAATACAGTAAGCATATTTTATATTTAGTAATAGCAAAATTAGTCTGCTCTCAACCCAAAAAAACAAAATGTACAATATAATTTATTTGTTCATGTTGAAAATATAGACCGTTTTATATACTATTCCTTTTTTCATGTCATACTTCTTTGGTGCATACTTTAAATATAAAGGATAATAAAGATACTCCTGGGAGCCATATGTGTAAACATTCTACTTATTGTACAGTTACAGTCTTCATAATAACGCTTTATAATATCTAAGGATCAAGGTAGTTAGTGGCTATACATTGTGCTCAAGGAAGTACGTTAACACTTTATGTTGAATTTTTTGAAAGACAAAGAGTAAGGCAATACTGATATTGTGCTCCATTAATGGTACAATTGGTGGTAGAAATGGTAACATTTAAAAGTCAGACTTAACAATCATGTTACACATTCAGTTGGTCTCATAGAACTATACAATTGTCGATTTAGCAATGATTTTTTCCAAGATTCAAACAACTTTCACCCTTGATTCAAACATTTTTTCACATACGATTCAGTTAAAATGTATGAACCTTGGGCAAAAGTTGTATGAATCTTTAGTAAAATTAATAAATAGACCCCTTAGACTATAGTTGCCAAGCACCCATCTGCCATGTTTGTGCTGTCAGAGACAAAATTGATATCTATTCAGCCCAGGGTTGCCAATTAAAATTTCCTATCTAACTTCAGGTTCCAGTAATGCCTCGTACACACGGCCGGACTTTTCGAGAAAAAAAAGTCAGACGGGCTTTTTTTTCTCGGAAAGTCTGGCTGTGTGTAGCCTCCATCTGACTTTTTTTTGTTGGGAGTCCGACGGACCTTAGATTGAGAACCTGTTCTCTATCTTTCCGATGGACTCACGGCGGACTCTTGCATGGTCAAAAATCCGACTGTGTGTACGAGGCATTCGATTCACTTGTGGTGGAAGGAAAGAAAATCAAATCATGTATGTAATGTCTTAGTTTTCAAGGATTTCAGACTTAGTATCAAGCCAGACATGGAAACGTGGCCTGCATTTTAGATCAGTTTGCTATCACTTTAACATTACATCTGAGATATATTCACATTCAATTTTATATGGAGGAATAAAAGCAAAAGAAACATGATGGAAGCGGCAATAAATACAAGTGCACATAGCTTTCTAAGATCAAATTCAGTCCTCAAATACTGCTATCCACATCCATCAAATGTAACAATTGATGTCAGAAGCAGAAGAAAAAATACCTGTGACAACTGACCCAAAAGTCAACATAAGACTGTATAACCATTCCTGCTGCTGTATACAAAGAGTAATAAAAGAAGAGCATCTCGACCCTGTGCTAATCATATACATAAATACCTAGGTGTTGGGTCATGGGTTCTCCTTCTTTTGGAGGAGGATTAGAATTAAGGTTGAACCTCCCTTTAAAACATATGTGATCAAAGGCCCAGTTTTTTGGCCTTATGGCCAACATTAAGGCCTGGTTCACACCTATGCAGGTTGCAGTTTGCATATTCCAGGTGGATTTTGCGTTTTTCAATATACATTTTTTATCCATTGAAGTCTATGGAACCGAAAACCAGAAAAAAGTCCCCTAGTCCTACTCATAAAATGCACAGATGTGAACGTGACCCACAGGAAACCATGTTAAATGGACTTAAGAAGCAAACCACAAAAGGTGCGACAATACCCATATGCAAAAGACATAGCAAAAATGTTTCGTTTTGTGGGTTAGCAAGAAAGGTATCTCTTACCAAAATTGGCATTTAAGTTTTAGGAGGGCACCGGTGGGTTGAAATCACGGTCCAACTTCTTCTATCACTCTGAGACTTCAGTGGTTAGATCTCCCCATGTTAGATGTTACCTGCCCTACCCATTAACGCAAAATTAAAGAATTATTCTCTTGCGGTTGCATTTCCTACTTATTTAGTGTATGTTTGAGAGTATATCCACTATATAGACTTTATATACTGTAGAGCAGTGGTTCTCAACCTGGGGGTTGGGACCCCCTCGGGGGTCGAATGGCGATTTGCCAGGGGTCACCGAATCCTGGGCTGTTCCTGAAGCCCGCACCACTCTCCTAGCCGTTTTGTGACTGAGCCAGAAACAGTGAGTAACACTACCTGTGATTATAGTTGCCATTAAAAGTCCCCACTACAGTTCTCAGATCAGCAGATGACCTTAATCAAGAGCACATAAGTTGGCTGATCAGAACTCCCCGCCAGCACTGCCACTGATCCCAACTCCCCGCCAGCACTGCCACTGATCCCAACTCCCCGCCAGCACTGCCACTGATCCCAACTCCCCACCAGCACTGCCGCTCATCTCATTCCCTCCACCAAGGAAAAATAAATAGAGGGGGAGGAACAAAGAAAAAGGGGAGAGAAAGAATAGGATGGGGAGAAAAAAAAAAGAAATTAGTATATAGAGAGATAAAAGGGAAAGAAAGGAGAGCAAAGTGATACAGCCTAAAATGCACCATAAGGGTTTTTAATACTGTACGAGTGGAAGGGACCCAGGGAGCGCTAAATGCCCGTGGGTTAGGGGCGAAAATTACTTGGCCTGTCTTGGGTGCTGACAACCCACGCTACGATAATAATTTTTCTGTTAGGGGTCCCCACAACTTTGGAAAATGTATCAAGGGGTCACGGCACTAGCATGTTTGAGAACCACTGCTGTAGAGAGTTTATGAAGGGGCATGACATTGATGCCTGATGTTGTAATGATTGTGGCAGTTGGGTGGAAAAATAGTGGGGATACCTTGCCACTGAAGACACCAAGAGGTATACACAATATGTGCTTTAGCTTGCCAGCCACCACATGTAACTGAAATATCTGCTTTAGGTAGAGTTAGGCCCATTTCACAATGGGGCAGTTTGCAGGCGCTATTGCAAACCGACCCTAAAGGGCTTTCACAAGGGCTTTCACACTGGAGCGGTGCGCTAGCAGGACCGCTCCAAAAGTCCTGCTAGCAGCATCTTTGGAGTGGTGAGAGAAGTGGTGTGTTTACCGCTCCTCCACTGATCCTTCCCATTGAAAGCAATGGGAAACCGTGGCTATACCTTTGCAGTGGCGCATTGCCGGCAGTATTAACCCTTTTTTGGCCGCTAGCGACCAAATAACACTGCAATTCCGACGGTATAGCCCCGCTAAAATACCGCCAGCGCATCCTCCCGCCCCAGTGTGAAAGAGGCCTAAGTCTTTACTTGCTGACTGTAGTGGAAATAACAAACGCCAAAGTCACAAGTCTTCACCTGGCTGCTTTAAGTGGATCTAAGTCCAAACTGGACCAAATTTAGTTTGCCAAAGGATTGTGTAAAATTGTGTTTTTACAATTTCTTTATTTTTATCTCACAGCTGCTAATCTCTTTCAGCCTGTTCCAGCCACTTCCAGTGTACATGCACTCAATCCAGTGTCGGTTGCACATCACTGTTCTTGTCTGGCTTCCTGATAATGACAATGATGGAGTATATCTGTGCAATACATGTGAGCGTGGTAGCTTATAGCCTCAACCAGTGCATGTGATAAGATGACAATGCAGGACCACAATGGAAAAAGAGTTGTCAATCCTTAACAGGAAGCAAACAAAGATCTTAGAGGCAGACTCATCAGGTATTAATTAATGAAAGCTGCAATATTAGATTAGATTTGAAAGTACATTAAAATCAAATTGTACGTTTGAACAAAATGTGACCAATAAGCTCAGGCTTGCACGCTTTTCAATGTTCTCCTAGTCCCAGCAAGAAAATTATGTTAGCCTGGAGGCTGCTGTCTGAGGCTGGATTCACACTTATGCATTTTTTGCACTACAGAATGTGTTCCATAGGAAACCATGTTAAATGAACTGTAGTCCAAATCTTCAAAATGCAAAAAACACTAAAACTGCATAGGTGTGAATCCAGCCTAAGGACCCCTGCCAACTGTATGAGAGCAATGGGGTAGAGTTCCTAAAACTAGAGCACTCAGAATCTGGTTATGCTGTGCATGGTGGCCAATCAGCTTCTAACTTCAGCTTGTTTAATTGAGCTTTGGCAATAAAACCTGGAAGCTGATTGATTTCTGCACCAGATTATGCACTCTCTAGTTTTAATAATAATAATAAATAAAAAAAAAACAGTGTTCTCTGTACAGCACTCTGCAACGCAAAGCTCATGCTTCCATCTAACTGCACCACTGAAATTCTAGCCAAGCAAATAGTGTGTGAAAACGCTGTGCAGAGAAAGCTAACCTCATGCAAAGCTGCAGCCTCCAACCAGCATCAGACATTAATTAAAGCCTGCTATAGACAGTTTGAATCTCGGCCGGTTAAGTGGAAACTAAGGGAATTAGGGATTCAAACCATGTATGGGCAGGCCAGTTGTACCAAAGTTGATCGATCAACTTGGATACAACCAGCCTGTTGGATTTTTCATGCAATTATTGCCTGCAGCTATAGCAATAGTCACTGTGTGTTCTCCTGGCTCGGAGAACACAATAGATCTGCGGGAAGGATTATATCCCTCTAAGGCAAGCTTTAGCTTGCTAGTTCCCACTAGTGCATTGCGAGAACACGTACAAAATCAGTGACCCCACTCATTTTTCAAACGCACACACAGAAACATACATTTTGGCGTGGCATAATTTTTTAAATGGTGCAGGCAGCCATGTCTTAGTGCATTTCTTGCACATAGGGCAACCCAGTGAAATGAATGGCCTGCCTGAATGCAACATGCGGAAAAGCGCAAAACAGTGCATGTGCTCGTTCGCACCTCCATGGTGTGAACAGAGCCTTGTGTATGACTGGGGGAACTTTGAAAAGGAAATTGATGGAGTTTATTTATAAAAAATATGCATTGCACTTACCCAGTGAATGTGCATGTACGTTCATTTTGTGTGAATGGGCAAATTTTTTTTTTTTTTTCGATATTCCCTGTGCTCTATGAATGATTTCAATTGATTTAAAATGGAAAATACTACGTTTGGTCACTATATGACACTAAATATCATTGGAAATTCATATGATACTAACGGCATCCAGTGGCCAAATGCAGTATTTTCTCATTTATATAAATGAAACACATTCAACCAGCACAGAAAATACCTAATGACATTCATTTTGTGCCCCAATCACATAGAATGAATGTACAAGCATTTTCCATAGGTGATTTGCAATGCAATTTTTTTATTAATATGACCCTTACGATTTTCATGCAGCCTTAGTTTATTGGTTGCATTTTTCAAAAATACTATGGGGCTTTAAAATGTTAAACCTTATATGAGTTTTTAGTGATTGGGTTTAGACCTATTTTAAGGGACTATGGGGATTATTTACAAAAGGCAAATCCACTTTGCACTGCAAGTGCACTTTCAAGTGCAGTCGCTGTACACAGGGCCGCTGATAGAAATCATGGGACCCCGTACAGCCTACCTGGCGGGATTCACTTTGCAGCCCCACCCTCAACTCCGCACCTGGCCCCTGCCCCATCCCCGCCTTGAAACAAAGTGCAGGAACAGGCTGGAAGTACATATATGTGATCCAGCCTGATCGTGCCACCCTGCTGCAGTAAATGTACTGAGGGTGGGCAGCATGCAGTTAAAAGGAAAAGGTTGGGTCTGAGCTGAGTCTCCCATCACTACTATAGAGCGATGGATCTAAACGGACCTGTGTCCATTTACACCTGCCTACATCTAATCCGATCCGCTTAACAAAACGGAAAGGGATCCTTTCCCTCCGTCTAGATCAGATTGGAGGGCAGTTGGGTGTAAGCGGACAGCTGGTTTGTTTACACCAACTGCCCTTATAGTACAGTGGGCTGTGTCCATGTCTGCTCTGCATAAGCTGAGTGGACACAGACCTGTCATCATCCCACTCCACTCAGCGGGGGGTCAGTGGACAAATTCCCCGCTGACCAAGCAGATTCTACTCAGTGTAAAAGCCTTCATCGCAAACAGAAACACAGGGAGCTTAAAGCGGAGTTCCACCCAAAAGTGAAACATCCGCTTAATCCACTCCTAGCCCCCTTACATGCCACATTTGGCATGTAATTTTTTTGGGGGGGAGTGGGGGCTTCAGGAGGAGTGGGACTTCCTGTCCCACTTCCTCCTACCGCCGAGGGGCTGCTAAGGCGAATAGTCATATCGCCTTTTGGCAGCCCCTCCCTGTAGGCGATTGCCTGGGACACATGACAGGTCCCAGGCGATCGCCTGTCCAATCAGATGGCGCAGCGCCGCTCGCACTTGCGCAGCGGGTGCCAGGCCGTGAAGCCGAAAGCTGTCACGGCTGGGTGCCTACACTTAGAATGAAGATGCTGGAACGTGGAGCAGGTGAGTGTATGTTTCTTAAAATCCAGCAGCTACACTTTTTGTAGCTGCTGACTGTTAAAAAACATAAAAAATTACTGGAACACCCCTTTAAAATCATCAGCATTATAACACACACGGTCACACTCTATCATGGCTGGCACTGTAAGGCCGCGTACACACGATAGGTTAAACCGATGAGAACAGTTTCATGGACCGTTTTTATCGCACCAAACCGATCGTGTGTGGGGGCGCCATCAGTTAGTTATCCATCAGTTAAAAAAAAGGGAACTTGTTTTAAATGTAAAATGTTAAAAATCCACGAATGCATAGAATCAAGTCGAGCATTGAACTTCATTTTTCTCAGCACGTCGTTGTGTTTTACATCACCGCGTTCTGACACGATCGGTTATTTAACCGATGGTGTGTGGGCGCGACGGTCCATCAGTCAGCTTCATCGGTTAACCGATAAAAACGGTCCATCAGACCGTTCTGATCGGATGGACATGACTGTCAGGTACTGACCTTATTAACTTATGACCAATAAGCTACAAAATCAGCACCCAACAGCCATGTGATGTAACACACTGTGAGAAAGGACCTGCTGTCTGCTGCCTGTGGGTTATACATAGTGATATGGATGGTGACATTAAAGGAATGTACAGTGCACTGCAGTATATCGTTATATATTCACCCACCCCCAGCAGAAGCCACAAATTCCAGCTTCCTCTTCTGCCTCTGGAGCCTGTCAGCTGCCTGCCTCCGCCCGCCCCACACACTCTGTCTCTTACGGGCCGACTACTCAGTGGGGAGCTGAACAGACGAAGATCACTCTGCATCGTGGGAAGGAAACAAGCAACCGCATCGGCAGGCAGACAGCTAATACTTTAAGCAGTGGCGCAGGCGCGGGCTGCAGTGCGCATGCACCCGAAACTGAGAAAAAAGTCCCTCCACTTCCACATCAGAGAGAAGGGAAGATCGTAGCAATTATACACCCCCCTAAGCTAATAGGAGCGGCTTAGCGGGGGTGTAATTCAGTCGTTTTTTTTTTTCCCCATGTTTTTATTCTGCACTGTTTGAGACTGTGAGGCTTCCCGGGCCCCCTTTGCAGAGCTGAGGACGTCGGGCCAGGTACAATAGGGCCAGTTGTACTGGCCTATCAGCAGCCCTGGCTGTAGATCCGAGGGGGACATGGAAGGAAAATAAAAAAAAAACATTTTAGCTTGCACATGATTGGATGATAAAATCAGCAGAGCTTACCCTCATTTCAGGTCTTCCCTTGAGATCTACAGCGACTGCACTTCCAAGTGCACTGCCAGGGCACTTACAAGTGCCCTGGCAGTGCACTTGTTGTGCAAAGTGAATTTGCCTTTCGGAAATAACCCCCTATGTGCCTTTAGATACGGCTTAAAGCTTCTATAAGGTTAACTGTAGGTTCTACAGTCATTTCTTAATGCAAATCTGTGAAAAATCTTAAGTGGTTTTCTAGTGTCAATGAAAATATTTTCATAGACACATTATAAAGAGGGAAACACTGATCTTATTTTATAGGGATAATAATGTCCTGAATTGCTGAGTCAGGCAAAAAATAGCAGCAGTAAGTGCAGTGCACTGGCGAGAAAGCAGTTTGAGATGCAATTCCTGGTCTTCCCTCTCAGTAGCCTTCTTAGCTGCTTGTACAAACTGGTGGTATGTGCATATTAAATCACAGAGATTAGTCTGGACATCACTTTGTCTTTTGTTGCATTTTATACAACTGGAAAATTGGAGACACACATCTGTCATGTGCACTAAACTGTAGAATGTTTCTTCCACAGCTTGGTAAATCTCCTCTGAAGTTTGATTTGGTCTAAGCACTTTCTGTGATGCGGACATGACATTCCGAGAAACAATACAAAGACTAGATTTTTGTTCTGAGAACAAAGCAGCACATTTGTTCTCTGCATGTGGTTTACGCTTGTTTTTATATTCCTCTAAAATGTTTTGAAGATCCAGGACAATGTCTTTCAGCTTGCCAAAGCCCATAGGGGAATCGTGTATTCTGGTTCTTAGGAGATCGAGAGCTTCACAGTGCTCTATAGAGGGCGAGTTTTTGCTAGAAATAAGAGTATTTTTTCCAAAGAAAGAATTTCCAGATCTAGGTGGTATTGTCCTAGGTGATGGTGACACAGTTCCAGCAAAGTCAATAAGTTCATCCTCGGCATCATTGTCTATATGGCGAAAACAGTTGGCGTAGGATAAATTGCAGCTACAGCTTCCTACTTTGGAGATCTTAGGGCTCTTTTGTTCTGAATCATAAAGATCTACACATGTGTTTTCTAATACTTCCATCTGCCTAATACTCTTGCTGGCATAGTCTGGACTTTTTGGTATGAGTAACGGTGCTTCTGAAATGCAGTTCTTTTTATTTAGTAAAAGTCCCTCAGAGCCTTTATCTGAGTTTATGGTTTCAGCACATGAGTCTATTATTTTATGATTTTCATCATAACAGAGGTCCAGAGTATCCCCTGCTGTACCAGAGGAACACATCGATGGAGACAAGCAGCCCTTCCTCTCATTGGAATTCTTTGTCATATCTGTTGAGTCCATTGATGTTAGGTAGTCTGGCTCTTGGTTTAATAAGAGATGCACTGTCTCTTCACAAGGTGGTACTTTGGTTACTGCAGCCCCTGCATCTTTAAAAGAGTTGATAGGAAAACTGGTAAAAAGGTCAGCAATTCCCTTGAACTCAGAAAGTAAGTCTGTAGCACTGGGGAAACTAAACAACTTTTGTGGTTTAAAACTTTGAGAACTCTCATTACCAACTGTTTCTATTTCTGAAATGTCTCCGTCAGAATTCATAAACTCATTTTTGGTTGGTTTGTGCTTGGGCTGTTGGGGAGCTTCTGAATGTGCAATGTATGGTAACATTCTGTCACTGGGAGTGGACAACAACATAGAAACAACATTTTTTTCCTTTTCTATTTCATTTTCAAATATGTTTCCAAATACAGCCCTAACATCCTCTGTGATGTCCTCCGTATGCCTTGTTAAGCCCTCTGTAGTGTGATCATCTGGTACCAAGGCAAAGTGTGAGAGGCCACAAATATCAGTGTTGTCCAGCTCTAGTGATACTTGAGATGGACTAACATGGCCATTTTCTTCAGAAATATAACAGTTGGGTGTGTTATCTGCATTACTACATCCATGGACACTTTTGAAACGTATAGCTGATATGGAAGATGATACAGATTGAGTAACTGACTTGGTCTCCATGGTGTCAGGCTCCATTTCCATTAGGTTTGGTGAATGTGTTCTACTTTTGGACTTTAATATGGGTGTGCGTGAAAGTGGTTTAGTTTCAAGCAGAGCTGGTTCAGCCTCAATATCTTTTAATGAAGAAACTGTAAGAGAATGGGACTCTGTAGAAAAGTGAGATTCTTTTTCAAAGCAACATACATGGTCCATGTTCTCCTCCAAAGAGTTGGAGGGGGACAAAGGGAATGTGACCTGAGAGGTGTAGTCCGTCTGCAAGTATGATCTTCTTTTCCGTAACATCTTTGATGTTTTTTTTGATGGCTTTTCTTTTCTGAATTTCTCAGAAGAATTTTGCACATTTGACCTACTTGATGCACTATCTGGATAGAGAAATGATGTTTCCGATTGTGCACCTGCAATTGACAGAAAGAACTTAAGTTGTGTGTTGTAAACTCTCAAATGTGAAAATAACATATAAAACAATCGAGGCTGAATATCAATTAGAATAAGGCCTTGTTCACACAGGCATAAATAAGTGTACCCCTGTGCAAGGTGTCCTGTGCATCCCGATGCAGGAAGTCTCATTCATGTCAATTGGAACGCAGCAGCTGCATGGTTATAGCCGCTGCTCCCAATCTAACATCTGTGTGGGTGCAGTTGCATGTCCCCAAGCGCACACTGTCTGTGTTTAAGCTCACATGCCTACACTGGCACGGCTGTCAAATTAGGAGCAGTGGCTGTGTCTGTGCAGCCGCTGAGTCCTAAATGACATGAATATGACTGTCTGCACAGGGATGCACTAGACACCTGTGTATCACCAAGCGGGCAAACATGTTCTCTAAGGTTTTCTAACAAACCTCTGAGGGCACACAGGTGGACTCTATTTACTAATTAGGTGACTTCTGAAGGCAATTGGTTCCACTAGATTTTAATTAGAGGTATCAGCGTAAAGGGGGCTGAATACGCATTTGTATTCAGCCCACTTTATGCTGATACCCCTAACTAAAATCTAGTTGTTCAGTGGTACAGTGCCTTGAAAAAGTATTCATATGCCCTTGAAATTTTCCACATTTTGTCATGTTACACCCAAATACGTAAATGTATTTAATTGAGATTTTAGTCGATAGACCAACACAAAAAAGCATGATAATTGTTTTTTTATTTAATTTTTCAAATAAATATCTAAAAAGTGTGGCGTGCATTTACGCCACACTTTTCAGATATTTATTTGTAAAAATAAATTCAAAAACGATTAGCATTTTCCTTCCACTTTACAATTATGTGCCATTTTGTGTTGGTCTATCACCTAAAATCCCAATTAAATACATTTATGTATTTTGTTGTAACATGACAAAATATGGAAAATTTCAAGAGCATATGAATACTTTTTCAATGCACTGTAGGTTCATACAATTAGATTAGGATAATGAAAATTTCAAATGAATTAAAAAAGACTGGTCAAAATTGACAAGTTAAACCGGGTACAAACACAGGCAACTCAAATTTACCAAGTAATGAATTAAACGCATAAGCAAGGGTTGCCTTTAGCGAACCCCACCATTTAAATGGTCAGTAGATAAAGAGGAATAGGCAGCTGATATTAAAAGCAAAGTTCAACTTTTCCTGTAAAAATAAGGCTCGGCCCATGTCTTTTCGTCTATAGAACCTCCCTTCTTATTAGTCTTTTATTATTCATTCACAAAGAGGCTTAGACATAATATGCATTCCATTTTTACAAGATTTGAACCAGCCAATTGCTACAAAAGTCAAGAAAATACAATATGCATAAATATCCTAAACAAAAAAATGTAAGGAGTCAAGATATGATTTACATATTAAATATTCAGTATAGCCTGGGTTCAAATGTATGAGTTTTCACATACACTGCTAAGGAGGGTAACTTCATTTGTCTATGATTTAAACCCTAATATCAGTCAAATAACAAAGAAATAGTCAAAGATTGCTATTTTATGTCAAGGAAAGTAGTGTACATTGTGGAAAAATATATATCTCCAGCTATATTAATTTATAATAAACAATAACTTTCCAGGAAAATAGTCTGACAGCTACTAATGGGACCAGGAAGTGTCTTCTGCAAGTAAAAAAATAACAGCTACCTTTCTGTGATTTTGTTTTTCCTTTATAAGTATTTACACTGTTGAGACTGTGGCCTAAAGTGCCAGAATTGCCAGGAGACCACCCTGAAATCCAGCCACTCATTGTTCATTGTTACATTGCTGCCTTCCTCATTGTTTTTTCATTTTTACAGCTCCCCAAGCCCCCACTTGTACTTACGTGGCCTAATCTCGATCCAATGATGTGCATGAGAGCAAAGGCTCTCTCAGCTCTCTCCCTCCTCATTGGTTTAGACACTGCCATTACCTCCCCCCCGTTCTGTGTGTCTTATGAACACACAGAGCGGGGGTTCGGGAGTGAGCATGCACGTTTGCTCCCATAGTGAGCAGCTTGCTAGGGGGGCTCTCAGCAGTGAAAAGGAGCCAGGAGCACCGTCAGGGGGGAATGGAGAAAAGGAGGATCAGGGCTCCTCTGTCCACAACCATTGCACAGACCATGTCTGTTATTTAAGAGAAATTAAAGTTAAACCTTTAAAATAACTTTAATGCATTCTCTTCATTAAGGTAGAAAAAAACATCCATCGTCACCTCCCCCTTAAATAATTACCTAATTAGCTGGATCCAGCTCTGTGCCAAAGAGCAACGATGCTGCTCTCTATCTCGTCTCACTGGACATGTAGGCGACATGTAGGCAATTGGCTCCTGCTAGGGCAGGACTTAAGGTGATGGGGGCTCCTGGGCTTGAGTCACTTTCGGGCCCTACCCGAAAGTGACTCAAGCGTATCCAAAATTCCACAATCAGATTCAATTATACTGGTATAAGCAACCCATAATGAAAAGTGGAGAGTACAGTTCTCCCACTTCAAAGGGGTATGTCTAGGGAAGCAAAACAACATAAAATTAATGTGTGTATGGGGATAAATAACCCAATATCACCACAAAGAGCCTGGCAAAGAAAGAGCTTCCACTTGACCTGTCAGATGGAGAGGGATCATATAATTCCGCCGCACAAGCCATCACGTCTGTCCATTGGTATCCGCCGCAGCTATAAATAGTGTCATTCGGATGCCCCCACATGCGCAGAAGAATGACTGGGCGTAATGACGTCATCGCGACCAATAGTAAACATAGCGCTGTCCGGAAGGACATGATGTACTGTATACTACGCATGGACACAAAAAAGCACTAAGCACTAACACAAGTCAGACTGCAATGTATTCAAAGGGCAAATCCAGCAATTGGAGCCAAAGTAACATGCCACATCCAGCAAAATGACAGACACCAGGCATAATATTGCAAAAATAGCTTCACAAGGGTAATATTAAAAGAAAGACAGTTTGTCTTCTTGGACGGAGGTCAAAAATTATCATTGTCCCTAGAACAGGTAAAAATGCTAGACCAATCAACACTTTAAATGAAAAATTAAATGACTGGCATTGTATTGAAAAAAAAATGTAAATGGGCGGGGCCACCTATTGGGCGGGGCCCATGGACTTAAGCCCAGTCAAGCCCAATAGTAAGTCTGGCCCAAGCCCCTGCTCCTGTCAATCAGATCCTATGAGGAGGGAGTGGGAACAGGTGTGAGCCATGCTGTGTGTGTCAAAAGATGCACACAGCCGTGCTTGAGATCTAGTCCACACTTCTGCCCACCTAGCAAGGGGCTTGCTATGGGGGCAGACACAGAAGCAGAATAGCAGAGAGCACACATGGGGGGCCTCTGAAAAGGGGGTTCAGGGCTGCTCTGTGCAAAACTATTGCACAGAGTAGGTAAGAATAACATGGTTGTTAAAAAAAATAATAATAATCTTACAATCACTTTAAAGCAGTTATTGGGGGGTAGGCATGTTTAGCTGGCCTAGGGGAGAAAAATATATATATCAATCTTGCCTTGATTAGAATGCATAGTACTAAGCTGCACTTTTTCCAACAAATTAATAATATTTTACCTGGAGAGGTTTGTGTCGGTGTAAATCTGTCTGTAGCATCAAAGAACTCTTCTTCAGAACTGCTGTCACCAAAACCCGGAGGAGGCTCAAGAATAAGCGCATTAACCTCATTATATGTTTTCCGCTTGTGGCCCTTTTCCTTTAGTTTACTTTCTGGTATTAAATCTTGAACACAGTTGCTCTCAGGGCTACTAGGAATGTTCCTGTCCACACTACTAGCAGGGGAGACATTTGAGCAGAGACTATAGTATTCCATAACATTGCTTTCTGTAAGCTGACATCCAGGAAACATGAGGATTTCGTTGTCCTCTTGGCAGTCTGCATCTTTGGGTGATCTAGGTTTTTCCTTAGTATCCATTATAGTGGTTTCTCTGCTATTGGCCATCTGCAAAAAACAAAGCAATGGATCTGATTCTTCACACCCATCTCCTTTGCATTTCACATCGGAATTATCAGCAAAAACTCCCTGATCTTCTGTAGTTACATCATTTAAGATGGGCGTATAGAATTGGAAGAACTCTGGCCGGCTAGAAGAACAGGTCTCTAGGTCATCCTCTTCCAAAGCATCGATTGAGTCACTGGACCAGCTAATTTTGTAACCCTGGCTTCCAGTGTTGGCTGAATCAGAAGCTTCAGAAATACTGTCGGTATCATTGTTTCCACAATCGCATTGGTTCTCCTTAATGACAGCACTTTTTTGTGATTCTACATCTTGTTTGGGCACTTGGACTTCTTCATCTTCTTCCTCTTCTTCCAGCAAAGGTTTAATATTGCGTTGTCTTAAAAACTGGCGTTCTGATGAGAGGTCTAAAGACGAATCAATATCTGATGACTCCTCGGAATCACTGCATGCTCTGGATTCATATCCTTAAAAAAAAAAAAAATTGATGTTGATATTATTTTTATAGAAGCAGCACATAAAAAAAAAAAAAAAAGAAGCAGAACTTATATATATAATAAGTAACAAAAATATGTTTTCTAAAGAAAGGGGGATGAATGGCAAATGTATGCTTGTGCCACATCCAGTATATATGAGAAAATAAAAAAGGGGGTTCCCCTGGGAGGACGTTTAAGGCATTGATAGTATTAATTCCAAATATACGGAATATGCTGTATATTTTGAATTAATACTATCAGTGGTCCTAGGTGGTTCTACTTCCTGTCCTAAGACCCAATTGCCTAGAAAATGAGTGTCATCATTTCCCAGGAGTCTCTGGGCATTACTGTGCCTAAAAATCGCCCAGCATGCACCTCTCCCTGAAAACCAGGAAGAAAAAGGAACTGGGCTTCACATGCCCACACATATGATGGATACGGCCACAACATGAGCTGGAGGATATAAGGCAAGTGTTTGCAATGATTTCTGGAACGATTGGGGAGCTATTAATATGTTTTAGGGACTATTTAATGTGATTAATTTTAGCTTGCAAAAAAAAAAATGAAAAATATGCCCAGAACCCCGCTTTAACTACTGTATATTAACTAATTTATTAATTTCTTCTCCTATTTTTTTTAAACGTGTATTTGTTTTCATAGCTCCACATTAAATAAGAGCTTTCTACAGAAACATAATTTTTTATACCTATATAAAAAGTCGCTTAAAAAAATGTATGCTTTACAACAGTTTTAAGTTCACAGTGCTCACTATGACTAAATCACATTGGTTTAATCACAGTACAACAGTCTCCAATTCAGTTTGTTTTTCCATTGACCAAAAAGTGGTAATCCTAGAACCAGTGGACAGTGACTGTAATTTCTGCAGTTTGCATCAACCTGACCATTGTACAAAATTCATTCATAAAGGCAGTAGATGCCTTGCCAATACAAGTGACACAATTCAATTTATGAAACATAATGCTGTCTGGGGAAGTGATTGGATGGATCATACATCCCATTTTTTATTTTTTGGTATGTTTTACCTTCTTCGGTAGAAATACGATGAACTTGGCTGTGAGGACACCATTCAAATATAGATGAAGCAGGACTCACTAGCAGCTTACAATACCCAGAAATGAGACATGCGATGTCTTTGGCATTATTTGATTCCAACAATAGAGAAAGTGGCTTTGGAAAAAATAGAGAGTTAGTATGGTGTTAAGTTCTACCTTTTTCTTTTATAAGTAAAAAATAAAGAAACTGCATTAGTGCATTGTTTATCTGATCATTGTTTATAAGGATCTAGCTGGCCTGGCTAAGTTCATTACAGGAGAGTAATATGGAAGCTGTCATTGTTGTTCTTCAGAAAATGGTGGTTGGCTGACTGTTATGCTGACCGTGGTAATTTAAATATTTTAAAGTGGTTGTAAACCCTTACATACTGTATACCCAGTGAAGGAACTATCCTCATGTTATACACAGAGATTAAACAAATCCTCCTATATAAGTTGTACCTGTTTATCTGTCTTCTCTTCTCTGAAGCTGTTCAAAGTGCTGAATTTATAACCTTATCTAAGAGTTCAGAGGGTGAGGAGAGCTGAAGTTACACTCTGCAGAGCTCAGTGAGGAGATCTCTGAGAGCTGATTGGAGGGAAGCTTACACAGCTCACAGGAACTGAGTTGAGGCTGTAAATCAGTAGAAGATCCCTCCCCTGTCACCATTTTTCTCTTGGTGTTAGGAAAAATGATCAGAGGTGACTCATGCTGATAGCATAGAAACAAATCAGTAGACATAAATGACACTTAGTGCTTTTGAGGCAAGTATACACTATAGAGGGATATGCTTTGTTCATATTTCATGTCTGAGGTTTACAACCACCTTAAGTAACTGACCCAGAACAAGTGTTTAGGTAAGGACTTTACTCTGACATTATTACTTTCCTCTCCTCATACTAGATGTCCTTCCACCTTTAATATGTGTTCTGATTCACCCCTACTGGATACTTTTACTGGTTGTTCTTTTTATAAGAACAACTCACTCCTCCTTTATGGGAAAGTGCATCAATGTATTTTACAGCTGATCAGGTGAGTAGACAGTTGAGGAGATTTAAGGCAGTAAAATTTGCAGGCCCTAATGGAGTTAGCTCCAGGGTGCTTAGGGCCTATGCAGACCAGCTTGTGAGTGTTCTTCAATGGGTCTTTAACTTGAGTCTACGAGTCCCTGTGTTGTGGAAGATGTCCTGTCTTGTCCCTGTGCCAAAGATACCTCGTCCTTGTGGCTCCATGGGTTATAGACCAGTGGCTTTGACCTCCCTCCTCATGAAGACCTTGGAGAGACTTGTTTTATATCAGTTATGATCCATAGTTAGTAAATGTTTAGACCCTTTGCAGTTTGCATACCAGCCAAGACTGGGGGTTGATAATGCTATAATTTTCATGGTAAATCGCATTTGTGCACACCTGGATAGGACAGCAAGCACTGTGAGGGTCATGCTTTTATACTATCAGGCTGGATCTCTTGGGCGAGGAGCTAGCAGCAATACAGCTTTATGGTTCCATCATGTCATGGATTGTAGACTACCTGACAGGAAGGCCACAGTATGTGCGTTTGTGTGTCAGATAGGGTGATCAGTAATATTGGGGTTCCACAGGGGACAGTTCTCGCTCCCTTTCTTTTTACTGTCTACACCACTGATTTCAGATACCAGATTCTTGTCATCTTCAGAAGTTTTCTGATGACTCTGCAGTAGTGGGATGTATCAGGAAGAGACTGAGTATAGAACTGTGGTGCAGAACTTTGTCACATGGTGTGAGGTTAATGATCTGTATCTAAATGTGACAAAGACAAAGGAGCTGGTTGTGGATTACAGAAAGAGGAAGCCACCAATGACCCCAATCTCCATCCGAGGAGTGGATGTGGAGGTAATAGAGAGTTACAAGAACCTGGGGGAGCATATCGATAATAAGCTGGACTGGAGCAAGAACACAGATGTGCTCTATAGGAAGGGTCAGAGCCACCTCTACTTTTTGAGGAGACTGAGGCCCTTTAACATCTTTCGGACGATGCTGAAGATGTTTTATGAGTCTGTGGTGGCCAGTGCTCTCCTACATGCAGTAGCATGCTGGGGAAGCAGGCATAGGGTGTCCGACACCAACAGACTCAACAAACTAATTTGCAAGGCCAGTGATGTTGTTGGATTGAAATTGGAGTCTTTTACAATAGTGTTGGAGAGGAGAATGTTGTTCAAGTCACATTCTATCACCGACAGTGCACTACTGAGCAACATAGGAAATCATTTTTGCCTGTGGCGATTTAGATATATAATTATTTTCTGTGAGGGCTGGAGGTGAAGATTTTATTCTGGTTGTTTATAATTTTGTGTTGTTTTTATAGTATGTTGGTATTGTGTTGGTTATTATTTGGGGTGGTGTTAGAGAAAGTGGTGTATTATTTGTATTTAGTAGTTTGCCTGTTATTTTAATCAGTGTTATTTATTCTATGTTGTATTTTAATTGTATGGATGTTTTATTTGTAGTGTAGTTTTAATTTTGTTATTTGGTGTTTATGGCTGTTATTGGTAATTTTGTTGTGTTTTTGCATCTTGTTCAGTCTATTGTTGCGACCTTGTGTTGTCTTTGTTAAGTGTGTCTGAGTCGTAACATTTTCCCAATTTCTCTTTGGGATTAATAAAGTATTTTGTATTGTTATGCATAGTAGGTTAGCACAACAGTTAGACAATTAGCATTTTACAAGGAGCTCAGAAATGTAAGTCCCATGTTTTTATTGAGAAAGGTTCCCTTTAAACTTGGTGTGTAATTTATATTTGTACATGCAAATATTAAATTGTGTCACAGTGTGCCTTTTGTCGGTTACCCCCTGCTTTGAAATGTATTTGTATAAATGAGTTATGGTATAGTCAAGTGTATTTTGTATAAGCTATAAACTTTTAACCTTCTTAGATCTTGTCGCCTCCCTTTCAGCATTTTGCTTTAAAGCTGAACTCCAGACAGTTATAAAAGACACAAATGAATGCATCTCTGTATTCATAAATGTCTTGTTTCGCCAGCTGTGTTGGGCAGCCTTGTCCAACACAATCCAAGTGTATGGAAATTTGGACTTTTGTTGCATTTTTGCACAATGCGTATCAACAAGCTGTAATGCATCACGAATGATGCACTGCAGTGCATTAAAATCGCATACAGCCAGTATGAATATGACATATTAAAGCGGTAGTAAACCGCTGTGTTTTTTTTTCTCAACCTGCAAGGTAAAGCCATAATGTGCTATCGCATACTATCACATTATGTGAAACGTACCTTAAAACAAAGCCATCCAGCACCGCTCTGTCACTGCTGAGACAGCTTCCATCTTTACCCAGTCTTCCTTCTGGGTTTGCGGACTTAGGCTGTGTGAGTGGCTAAAGCTGAAATTATGGAACTACCGCACATGCACACGTAAGCCACCGATTATGGCACAGGTCTCTGAAGGAACGGCGGCATGTACAGTAAATATCTCCTTAACAGTGCACGTTTAGGAGATATTTACAGCACCTATAGGTAAGCCTTATTATAGGCTTATCTATAGGTAAAAGTCAAAGATAGGAGTTTACATCCATTTTAAATAATTAAATGTATTCTTTTAAAGTTAAGCAGTGTAAGTACCTGAATTTGACTTTGAATCAAACTCTTTCAATTTTCAGCAGAGCTCAGACAAGGAGTATGAGAAGCAGCACTAGGAGCCAATCAGTTCTGCTAAAGTGCAAGCAGCAACGCTGTATCCTGGCCTAGGCCAACAAGGCCCAGGCCTAGGGCAGCACTTTGCAGGGGGGCAGCACGGAAAAAGTCCCTGCTGGCTTATGCTACACTGTTAGTGTAAGGCAAACTGCTTCTAATTTTGACTTTCCTATCATCCTGAACCACAAACCTTCCTCACTGTGCTATATGTTTTCTGCTGCACCATTGGCATGGTTATATCTTCTTAGTTCTCTCCATAAAATTATCAGACATTTGTGCTTAAAGTAGAACTATAGGCAACACTTTTTTTTCCATTTTGGATAGAGTAAGGGAGGGTTATAGCCCCTGTCAGTTTATTTATTACCATCCCTGTCCCATTGCATAGATTTCCCTTCACTTCCTGCCCCATAGCCAAACAGGAAGTGAGAGGAAATCTATGCAAATTAAGGGAATCCAATGTCCCCCCCCCCAGGCCCCAAGAACTAGTGTCCCCACTCGAAAATTCTTAAAGTCTTAAATAGGAAAGGGTGGGGGGGTGGGTCAAATTTAAATTAGGTGGTAGATGAGTTAAGTCAGGCCTAGGGCAGCACAAAACCTAAATACACCACTGGCAAGCAGTATGGTGATAGGAGGAGAGAGCAAACTGACAGAGAGATTACCTCATCTTCCTGCATCTCCTTCACTGTCCAACCACAGGTTGGAGGAGGAACAGGACCTGGTTGGGTTATTTACAGTACCTGCAGTTGGGAAAAGTTAAAGTGGATGTAAACCCCTAATTTTTTTTTTATGTCACAATGTAGAGAATAATATTTCCTATCATCTGTGCCCAGTCTTGCCACACAGAGTTAATCCAGCTCTGAGCAATCCTCTTTTTATTGTTCAGGGAAATAAAACAGACTTCCAGGTAAAAACCAAAGTCCTTGCTTGAGTGACAGGTTATTTACATATCTCGTGCACATACACAGCTTCTGTAAAAAGTGCTCAATTCACACCCCCCTCTCCTCTTCCCTCCAGCTGTATATTCTGATGGCTGTTGCATTTTCTTATGGCACTAAACTGTGACTCACTCCATATTTTGAAAACATTTAATCAAAACACAGGGGAGAGGATGTGAATTATGCACTTTTTTCAGAAGCAAGGACTTTGGTTTTTATCTGGAAGTCTGTTGTATTTCACTGAACAATAAAAGAGGATTGTTTAGAGCTGGATTAACTCTGTGTGGCAAGACTGGGCAAAGATGATAGGAAATCTTATACTGTACATTGTGACATCAAAATGTTTTGGGTTTACATCCACTTTAAGTCTTCAGGATGGTTGTGCTGTGTGGCAGAGCCTTGGAAATCAGAGTAATAGATAGATAGAAACACAAAACCCTTGGCAGGAAAGCCGCTCCTATATACAGTATGCATTTACAATGTATATAGAATGTGTATGTGGCTGTTTGACTGGAGTTCAGCTTTATTATTCAATACAAATTGATGCTTAGATGTGCTCTCTTTCTTTACCTTTTATCTTTTCTGGCAGACTAGGAATACTGTACACAGCACTAAAATAGAAGTGAATTCAGGGTCAGTCATTGAGTAATAGTAATACATTAAAGTCACCTTTACATCCTGTAGATAAACCTTTACTAGGCTCACTTTCTCAGACTCCGGTGTCAGCTCTAGCCTGCTGATGTTAGAGAATTCAGCTAAAGTTATCATAATGTTAAGCTTGTTATTAATAATCTGACTGATTCCATACTTTGCTCCAACAAGAAGTGTGACGTACGATTCTCTGTCCTGCAGCTGACAAGAGAAAAGGGTAAAGTAAATACAATGCTGGTATGACATACTACATTAAAAAAGAATAATCCACAATGACAAATGGGTTCTCTAAGAATTAGAATTAAAGGGCACATAGATTGCAGCTACCTATAGAGAGCCATGCTGGTTAAGAAGTTACACAACATTTCATTTTTCCTGGAATCGATCATATCACCAGTGAATGTAATTTATTTCATTTTCTGTCTCAAAAATTATTTTATTGAGATGAAACATAGCAAACGCACAAACAATACGGGGTCCAGTCAAAACGTTGTCATGTACATGCTTACAAGATCTCGGTATCCACAAATTATGACGCACAGCAGATACCCTGCATCCCCACCCCTCCATACTTCAAAGTAAATGCAGCTTTACATTTCTTTTTAAACCTCTCAAGTTATACTAGCATTTGTATTAAAGAAGCAATCTATTCAGCATTATGTCCTGCATGAGGTGTGTCAGAGGGGCTGAATTTCTTCTTGGAGTCGAGGCACAGAACAGAGAAACCCAAACTACCAAGCAGCTCCTGTGGGGGAATACTACATACACAATTCATTGACTTTAAATGCCACTTTTTCATTCACTTTAAAGGCAGGTCCTTGTATAGTTGGTAGATCTAAAGAAGATTGTACAATCAGATTGTTAGGCATATGGCAGTCACGGCCCATCCAATGGGACTCCCTTCGCCGCCCCTTCTCTCCAGGCCACACCTATATGCAATGGATAGATTCATGCATAGGGTGCCGGGCGCATTAATTACAGCAGCAAGTTTTTTTTTTAAGCACCTGATTAGAGCCAGAGGCTCTAATAGGCTTCAAAATAAGGTGGACTCAAGTCACAGAGAATGCGACTGGAGCTCACCAAGGTGTGTTACAACAGCGAATGAATATTGAAACACTGATCCTCAATCCAGTCAATCAGAAGTGGGTGTGAGACCAGTAGAAGACTCCCGATTGGCCATCGAGGTGGGAGGAAACGGAAGCTTCAGCCGTTGTGATATCCTGTGGAGAGCAGGGGAATTAGAGGCCGCAACCACCGAGCAGAGGAAGCTGCCGGTGATGGGGTAAGTGCGACCGGCCGTCTGGTGGGGTGTGGCATACTGTTTGCCGCCCCCTCACTGGCAAGCTTAATACTGGCCATAAGTGTCCCATTCCATCACAAGTTAACAATAAAGAGATGCTTAGGGGAAGATCCAGCCATCTGGGGATACAACTGTTAGGGAATAATGCTCACAGAGATTAAAATTTCCTGGGAAGCCGATGTGTGACATAGTAAGTCTTATTATTTTCTTGAGAAATGAGAAGAAGGAATAAAAGCCTTATCTGTACATGCTTCAGTTTTTCAGGCAGCAAGTCCAGTATTGGCATCCGATCGGCTCTCCTCTACTCGCGTATGTCAGACGTGAGTGAGCAATAGCCGATCAAAGGCTCTTCCAGTTTACATCTTGATCAGCCGTGATTGGACACGGCTAATCACGTGGTAAAGAGCCTCCGCCGGAGGCTCTTTACCGAGATCGGAGATGCAGGGTGTCAGACTGACACCCCACATCACCGATCGTTGTGCTGCACGCCCCGTCATGTAATCCTGCAGGACGTCAATAGACGTCCAGTCAGGATTACAGAACCACAACCATGATTTCAGATTACAGTTCAGAAAGGTTATTTTTACTGTTAGAGCAGTAAAAATATGGAAATAGCTGAAAGCGTTGACAACTTCAAAAAGCTTTTTGATGTCTATTCTTCCTCAGAAAAAATAATATACAGGACCATGGATATGTTAGAATTTAAAAATCACACACACATAAACACAACTGGATGGACCCGTATATTTTTTCAACCTTATAAACTATGTAATTATGGAGGTCACCTCAAAAACACTGAGTGGAAAAATATTGGGCTTTTGTTTTTAGAACCATTACCTAGTGTTGCTTCCTAGACTTGCCTGAAAAACTGAAGCATGTACAGATAAGGATTTTATTCCTTCTTCTCAAGAAAATAATAAGACTTACTATGTCACACATCGGCTTCCCAGGAAATTTTAATCTCTGTGAGCATTATTCCCTAAACAGTTGTAAATAAAGTGCTAGAAAATAAAGTCAAGTTTATTGAGTAAAAGTTAAAGGGTAAGTAAACCCCTATAGTTTTCAGCCAAGGAAGCTGCCATCTTTGCCTCTGTTTAATCTACAACTGCCATGATGCTGCACATGTGATCAGTTATTACACCAACCATTGGATGGTTTGACAGTTTGGTTGAGAGCACAACCAATGGGAGTGTTATATTTCCATCACGTGCTGGAAATGAAACTGTTAAATGGATGGGTTTACTTCCTCTTTAATAAAAAGCACTCTCAATAGTGCTGCGGAATAATATTGTTATTCAGCTGTATGTTATACTGCAGTACTATTGAGAGTGTTTTTTATTAACTTTAGGCTGGGTTCACACTATCTTTGCATGCGGCTCCCTTGCATCTCTTCTTGGTTCACCGTTTCAGGTCCGATTTCAGTCAGAATTTTGGTCTGAATTTGGACCTAAAACGAACCTAAAGACACACAGGGCTCCTGTGCAAATTTGCACCGGAGCCACAGCAGAGATATGTGAACTGGCTTCATAGAGAGCCCGTAAAAATCTCTTGCTATAGCAAATTGGATGCAGGGCACCCGGATCCAATTCGCAATAGTGTGAACCCAGCCTAATTAAATAAATTTGACTTTATGGATCTACAAGATGAGATGCCTTTTCTATTTACCCATTCCTATGTGATCGTACCCATTGATTGGTTTCATCGCAGATTAGGAGGAGGAAAAACGGGACAAAGCTGATTCCAGTGTGAGGTTTTTCACCCCTACAGGGGTATATCTTTTTGGTGAGTGTGGAGAGCACGTGTGGAAATTCAGTTAGACAGGTGAATTTGGTTGGTTGCTCATTGGTTGGTAAGTTTGAGCCTGGATATTCTATGGTTTGTATGTATATGTGCCCTTTCCAGCGCTCCTTATTGTATAGACCAGTCATAAGTAGGGTCAGTGACTTTTGTTTGTTTCTATTTATGTCATTGTGGTCAGGCAGCACACTGGCACCTTTGCTTCCATGTGCTGAGTGTGCAGTGTGCTCCTGCCCCTTTATATGAGAGCTGGGCTACCTCCAGTCACCTGCCCCTTATCTATCCATCAGCAGCCATGTGCTCCTACTAAGGAGACTTAAAATGCATTGTTATAGTTAGGACTGCAGTATACAGAGCGCCTTGACGGGGTCTGCAGCTTACACATGCATTTACAAATGTGTGCAACTAAACCTCTGTTTTTAAAGCACACAGTTAGATAGGTGAATTTAGTTGCTGGATATTCTATGTTTTTGTATGGAAATTCACCAACCTTCACCTATCATAGGATTTACTCAAGCATTCGCCAATTGTTTTGAACGTGATCACTTATGTGAACCCATTAAATGTGATTTTTTGCTGAACTTTTCACTTTGCATTTTTTGCTTATATTATTAAACATTTGTTCAAGAAATGGACATTGGTTTGTTGTTTTGCACTACTAGCACTTTGAGCACTTTATTTCCACCTTTGTCAGTGATTGATTTTTTGGTCAGCAGAATTGAGCTTATACATTTATTCACTATGGGCCAGATTCTCGTACATTTTCCGCTGGCGTAGCGTAAGCCATTTACACTACGCCGCCACAATTTAACAAAGCAAGTGCCGTATTCCCAAAGCACTTGCTCCGTAAGTTGCGGCGGGGTAGTGTAAATGGCTCTGCGTATCCCCGCGTAATTCAAAGGGGGCGGCTTGTATTTAACCAGTTAAGGACCGCCGCATGTACATTTACGTCGGCAGAATGGCACCGACAGGCACAACAACGTATATATACGTTGGTGCCTTGAGGGGGTTCGGGGGTCCGATCGGACCCCCCCCCCGTACATGCGGCGGTTCCTTTAGCTCCGGGAGCGATCCGGGATGAGGGGGCGGCTACTCGTTTTCAGCCACCCCCTCGCGATCGCTCCCAGCCAATGCGCGCGCCCGCCAGCCTCTTCCTGTGCTAAGTGTAAACACAGGAAGAGGGAAGTGCTGTGTTCCTCCTCGTGTCGGTCTTTTCGTCCGACGCTGAGGAGAGAACACATCACACAGTAAGTTGCACCAAGCATCACACTGACACAGGTACACATAGGCACACTTAACCCCTTCCTGTCACCGCCGATCGCCCCCCCCAGTCCACTGTAACATTGTGTCACTGAATACAGTTATCATTTATTTCTGATAACTGCATTTAGTGTCAGTGTTGCAGTAAAAAGTGTCAGGGCAGTTAGTCTTAGCCCCCTTTAGGTCTAGGGTAGCCCCCTACCCCCCCTAATAAAGGTTTAACCCCTTGATCACTGCCCTAGTTAACCCTTTCACCCCCTATTGCCAGTGTCACTAAGCGATTAGTTAGTTTTTTTTGAGGTTCGCCGCCAGGTTTATATAGCGCTAGGTACCTCCATAAATAAAGTTTTTAACCCCTGATTGCCCCTAGAGTTAACCCTTTCACCAGTGATCACCATATAAGTGTCACTGGTGACGCAGGTTAGCCAGTTAGTTATTTAGGTTTTTAGAAAGCGTTAGGTACCCCCATATATTACCATACAAAGGTTTTAACCCCCTGATTGCCCCTTAGTTAACCCTTTCACCAGTGATCACCGTATAAGTGTTACGGTTGACGCTGGTTAGTTAGTTTGCTGTTTATAGCATCAGCGCACCTGCCGTATATTACCCAATAAAGGTTTAACCCCCTGATCGCCCGGCGGGTGATTTAAATAAAATTTTAGCGCCAGTTAGGGTGTGCATCGCCCCAGGCAGTGTTCGGTTAGTGCCAGTAACGCTTACACCCACTCGCAAAGCATACACCCCCCTTAGTGGTATAGTATCTGAACAGATCTATACCTGATCTGATCAGATCTATACTAGCGTACCCAGCAGTTTAGGGTACCCAAAAACGCATTGTTAGCGGAATCAGTCCAGATACCCGCTAGCACTTGCGTTTTTCCCCTCTGCCCAGCCCAACCCACCCAAGTGCAGTATCGATCGATCACTGTCACTTCAAAAACACATCACACACAACTGCAGCGTTCGCAGAGACAGGCCTGATCCCTGCGATCGCTAACAGTTTTTTTGAAGCGTTTTCTACATTTGCCTTTCTATAGCCAGGTGCTTTTTTTACCCGTGAATCATCACCAGTCTACAACTAAATTTAGAGCCCAAAATGGCAAAGCGGATGTACAGTGGTGAAGAGGCTGTTAGGTTCATGTGCATGTCGTCAGATGATGATGAGGAGGTCACGCATCTGACAGATTCGGGCTCAGAATATGATCCTGTTTACGACAGCGGCTCCATGTCAGATAGCTCGGACGACGGAGTAGTGGTCCCTGCTAAGGCCAGGCGCACCCGACCCCGTTCTAAGGTTGTTGAGGAGCAAGAACCGCAGGACCCTTGTATGGAGCAGAGAGCGAGTACTAGCGCCGCTATTCCTTTTGGTGGATTGGCAAGCACCAGCGGCCTAGTACACCCTGGTCGTTCATCCAGCACTGCAGTATCACGTGGTGACGTGGCGAGTCCCATAAGTGCAGTTCAAGCTGGCGAGGTGGCAAGCACAAGTAGTGACCCGCTGCCACCAAGAAGAAAACAAAGACAGGCCCGTCGTGCCCATAGTGCCCTTCCTGCAGAATTCGCCTATCCTGATTGGGTCCCCACCACTTCTGCAGCACCCGTACTTCCCCCATTCACTGGCAAACCCGGAATTCAGGTGGATACAGCGAATTTTATGCCACTTGATTTTTATTCGCTGTATTTCACAGAAGATCTCTATAGATCTATTGTGGACCAGACTAATTTATATGCTGGTACCTACATCGCCGCTAATCCCCAGACCCTCCTTGCCAAAGAATGGAGACCTCTTACGGTTTCCGAATTTAAGTCCTTTCTGGGCCTTACCCTCAATATGGGCATACATACATTTCCTCAATTGCGCATGTATTGGTCCACAGAGCCAATTGACCAAATGCCCATATTCTCTGTTCACATGACCAGGAAACGATACGAGGCGATCCTGCGGTTCCTGCATTTCAGCGACAATGCACTCTGTCGTCCACGTGGAGACCCTGAATTTGACCGGCTCTACAAAATTCGGCCCCTCATCAACCATCTCAACGAACATTATGCAGCCTTGTTTAATCCCCAGCAAGTTGTCTGCGTTGACGAGTCCCTGGTTAAATTTGCTGGCCGCTTGTCTTTCAAGCAGTTCCTTCCCAGCAAGCGTGCCAGATATACGGGGTCAAGCTCTATAAGCTCTGTGACAGGGCAACAGGCTACACATGGAGCTTTAGGATTTATGAGGGCAAAGATAGTCACGTAGAGCCGGAAGGATGCCCAGATTACATGGGGAGCGCTGGCAAGATTGTCTGGGACTTGGTGTCACCCTTATTCGGAAAGGGGTACCACTTGTATGTGGACAATTATTACAGCAGCGTGCCACTTTTTAGTTACTTGTTTGATCATCAGATTGGAGCATGTGGCACCGTGCGACCTAATCGCCGGGGCTTTCCCCAGCGGCTTGTAGATGCCCGTATAAAGCTGGGGGCGAGAGCCTGCTGCAGATGTAATAATTTGCTCGCTGTGAAGTGGCGGGACAATAAGAATGTTTTCCTTCTTACCACCCTTCACGCAGACACGACAGTACAAATTCGTACGGCGACTGGTGTTGTGGAGAAACCCCTCTGTGTCCACGAATATAACCAAAATATGGGAGGGGTGGACCTCAACGACCAGTTGATGGCGCCGTATCATATTGCCCGTAAATCGAGACGCTGGTACAAAAAAGTGTCTCTACATTTATTCCAATTGACTTTGCTGAATGCTTTTGTCTTATACAAAACTTCAGGACAGAATGTATCCTTCCTCCAATTCCAGAAGGATATCATCAACGGACTCCTGTATCCAGGCGGTTCTGTACCTCACCATCTCCTACCAAATGCAGTAAGCCGACTGCATGAGAGGCATTTTATATATGCCCTCGAGAGTACCCCTACCCAACGAGCCCCCCAAAGAAGATGTCGTGTCTGTAGCAAGCGCGGATTTAGGTGTGACACCCGTTATTTTTGTCCCCGATGTCCTGCCGATCCTGGTCTTTGTATTGGCAAATGTTTTGAACGCTTCCACACACTAGTGAAGTATTAGCGTAGGGCAAAACATATCACAGGCTAGGCACACGTACACAGGGTCTCCCAAGATGCCATCGCATTTTGAGAGACCCAAACCTGGAACCGAAAAGTTGAACAGTTACAGTTACAAAAAAAAGTGTAAAAAAAAAAAAAGTAACAAAACACAAAAAAAATATAAAATAAAAAAAACAAAAATAGTTGTCGTTTTTATTGTTCTCTCCCTCTCTATTCTCTCTCTATTGTTCTGCTCTTTTTTACTCTATTTTATTCTGCAAAGTTTTATTGTTATGTTTTTTCATGCTTGCTTTTCAGGTAAGTAATTTACTTTACTGTTTTCAGGTACGCCATTCAGCTGTTGAAAAATGTTTTATTTTTTACTATGTTTTTTTTATTGGTATTTGCTTTGCAGGTATGGTATGATCTTACTGTTATACTGTAATGTTACTTTGTTTGTTACATTTGCTTAGCAGGTACGCCATTCAGTTGCAGCGCGGATTTATTTAGCGTGACAGCAACAGCGTTTGCTCCCACGATATATATAAAGCTGCGACTCCAACGCTGTAGGAGGTGATTTCACCACCACAGTCCAAAAAAGAGCATATATGCCGAAGCATGGGGGCATTAGGGGCGGAGGAGCGATTTTGCTCCTAATGCCGCGTACATACGGTTGACCCACCTACGGAGGCCTTACCCGTGGAAAAGTCTGACCATGTGTACACGGCATAGAAAAGTCCGACCGTGTGTACGCGGCATAGAAAAGTCCAACCGTGTGTACGCGGCATAACTTTTTTGCGGGAGGATGATCCTGGTGGCCCCAGCCTGGCCCAGAAGGGCTTGGTACACACTCATCGTGAGGATGTCAGTAGGGGCACCGTGGCCACTTCCCCTGCGCCCAGATCTGCTGTCTCAGGGCCCGATCTACCACCCTGCTTCACAGCAGCTAAATTTGATGGCTTGGCGGCTGAATCCCTAATTCTTAAGGGCAGAGGCCTCTCAGCCCAAGTCATATCTACGTTAATTCAAGCTAGAAAGCCAGTCTCTAGAAATATCTATTACAGAGTCTGGAGTACCTATGTGGAGTGGTGCGAGTCTCAAGGAGGGCATCCTCGCAAGTTTTTTATTGACAGGATCTTGCGATTCCTCCAGGTTGGCGTTGACAAGGGGTTGGCTCTTAGTACTCTAAAGGGGCAGGTGTCTGCCTTATCGATATGGTTTCAAAGGCCTTTGGCCACACATTCGCTTGTGAAAACCTTTTTGCAGGGGGTCTTGCATGTAAATCCCCCTATTAGAGCTCCCCTCTGCCCCTCCCTATATAACCCCCTCCCCTAGAGGGAGTCCCTCAGTTTTTTCGCCAGTGTCTTAGGTGTTGGTCACGGAATAGCTTTGCTCCACATCCTTGGGATTAAGGGCGGGCTAACCGGATCTGTCCAAGGAGCCTCAGTGCCAAAGTGGACAGTACCCGGGCCCCAAACCGTGGGGTTTTGCCTATAATGCTCCTCTTTGGAGGGCTGGACCCTGGGCCCAGGACTTGGAGTTTGTAAAAACCATAAGTTCCTGTTTGCCAGGGTGCTATATAGGTCCAGGACAGTGGGTACCTTCATAGGACCCCAGGGCCTGAAGGTCTACTACGCTACCCACGGAGATGGGAGAAGATTGGATCAGTTTGCTGGACAAACATCCTGCAGCATGGAGCAGGTAAGGGGGAGCCTGCGGGACTTGGTTCGACAGCAGGCTCTCCGGGGTAACCTAAAAGGGGGGATAGCCCAAGTATGCTCTGCATGGGCAACCTTGCTCACTATGTCTGAGAGAGACAGGATGACACCTTTTTTCCCCCATCACTAGGTTCCCCTGTCTAAGAATGTGTTGCTAGCTAACCTGCTGCTTTCTTCCTAGGACTAGTAAGGATCCCTAGGGGCCTTTTGGAGAGTCCTACCTGGCCGGGGGTTTGAATCTGCCGCCTGTTTCTGCAGTCCTGGGTCTCCAGCAGCGCGGCTCCTCCATGTTCCTCCTGTTCCGGCATACGCGCGCGCGTGCGCGCGCACGTCTTATAGACGTTTTTCGCGCCGTTCAGACAGGAGGGCGGGGGGGGGGGGCGTGCCTGCGGTGTCATACAGGGGCGCGCCTTGTGCTGTTATAGATCAGCAGGCATTGTCAGTGCTCAGTCTGAGGCTGATTTCAGAAGGAGAGGACGCAGAGCGGCAGAACAGTGACTCCCGGTGGCGGAAGAGGGGTAGTACATGCTGGACTTTGTTCCAATGCCTTTTTTGTTAAGCCAAGAAATTTCCCTTTTTGCAGCAGGTTGAAGGCTGGCAAACTAAGTTTGGGGTCACTGTATGTTTTAAAAAAGAAAATATATATAATATATATTTAAAAAAAAAAAAAAAAAAAAGGAGAAAAACATACGGGATCCCATCAGTTTTTGGGCATTAGTGATCTATTGTCCCCTAAGCTCTGGTTTTGTACTCCTGGCCACTACAGTCTGTTGTGTGGGCGGAGTCCCTCGATTTTGTATTATGGCTTCCAAAGGTTCGGGGTCAAAGGGTACAAAAAAGACCAAAAAACAAAGGGGTTCCCCTTCTGATTTTGATGATATGCCGATACTTTCCCCGCAACTTATTAACATAAAGGGTGCCTTGGATGAGCCATTAGGGGGATCTGGTGCGGAGGCTGGCCCAGATCAGCCCAGCCCTGTGTTTATCACAGAGGAGATGCTAGCCGTATCCCTAGGGGGGCTAAAAGAGAGAATAGCAGCATTGATCGCTAGAGCTATTCCTGGTAAGAAACGGGTTAGATCCCCATCACCAAGAGGTGTATCCTCAGATGCTGAGATTCTCTCTCCGGAGGAATTGGAATCACAGGAGGATCAACTAGACCTGAACCAAGAGGGTTCAGGGATTGAGGGATCTGCCTCTGAGGAACCATTTTCAGACTCCCAGACAGAAAGACTGTGGGTACAGTCTTTGACGGACATGGTCCGCTCGGCATTTAGTTTACCATTGCCAGAGCCTCAGGTTCCTCCGGTATCCTCTCTGGGCTCTTTGAAAGCTCCGTTAAGCAACGCAGTGTTTCCGGTCCATCCTCTCTTGGAGGAATTGATCTTTCGGGATTGGGTACGACCGGACAGGATTTTTCTGCCACCGAAAAGATTTGCCGCACTGTGCGGACTACTGCATGATTGAGGTTGGAAGCTGATCTGTCGATAACCAGGAGATCGTCCAGGTACGCCAGGACCAAGATGCCTTCTGTCCTTAGGACGGCTAGCACCGGGGCTAACACCTTTGTGAATACCCGCGGAGCTGTTGCCAACCCGAAAGGGAGGGCTACGAACTGGAAATGACTTTGATTTATCGTAAAACGAAGAAACTTGTGGTGTGCTGGGCAAATCGGCACATGCAGATATGCATCCTTTATGTCTATAGATGCTAGAAAGTCGCCCTGATGCAGGCTGGCTGTCACTGATCGTATGGAGTCCATACGAAAGGTCTGAATCTTTAGAAAGCGATTTAGGCGTTTGAGGTCTAATATAGGCCTGACGTCGCCATTGGGTTTTGGTACAACAAAAAGGTTGGAGTAGAATCCCCGACCCCATTCTTGGGTTGGTACTTCTACAATTACTCCTTGGAGCAATAGGCGATCCAACGCCTTTACGAGAGAGGCCCTTCTTAATGGGTCGCTTGGAAGACTTGACCCCTGAAAATGAGGAGGGGGGATTTCTCGAAACTCTAGTTTGTATCCCGTGACTACCACGGACCGAACCCACGAGTCGGAAATTCTGGCCTTCCAGACTTCGGAGAAAAACCGAAGTCTTCCCCCCACCCGAGAGAGTGGGGGCGCCCCTTCATGAATCTGATTTGATGACTGGTTTAGCCGGCTTGCGAGACCAGGGTCTCTTGTTTGCCGCGGCTTGACCCTGTGGGCGGCTATTAACCGCTGGACGCCCGGGAGGCCATCGATACTGACGAGAAGTCGAAGGGGCTGAGCCTACAATGGCCTGTCGTTTAAACGTGGGCCCACGCGGTCTTTTCTTGACCGGTAAGGAAGTACTTTTCCCACTTGATATGGTGTGGATATATTTATCTAGGTCTTCCCCGAATAGTCTTCCCCCATGAAAGGGAAACCCTGCTAAAAGCTTTTTGCAGGGTGCCTCCGCTGACCAGTTCTTTAGCCACAAAAGACGACGCATGTGAACCATCAGTAGAGATGAACGGGATGCCTGTTGGATGGAGTCCTTAATAGCATCTACTGCAAAGCAGAGAGCCCTAGGGAATTCTGCTAATTCATGAGTATGCTGAGCCGGCATGTCCTTTAATATATAAATTCACTCCTCACTACCTATCACAGTTTCGAAGGCCATAAAATGTCAAAATAGCACAAAAAAAAAAACAAATGACCCCATTTTGGAAAGTAGACACCCCAAGGAAACTACTGAGAGGCATGTTGAGTCCATAGATTTTTTTTTTTTTGTCCAAAGTGATTGAATAATGACAAAAAAATAAATCAAAAATCAAAAATTTGTCACTAAATGATATATTGCTCACACATGCCATGGTTATATGTGGAGTTGCACCCTAAAATACATTCTGCTGCTTCTCCTGAGTACGGGGATACCACATGTTTGGGACTTTTTGGGAGCCTAGCCGCGTACGGGACCCCGAAAACCAAGCACTGGCTTCAGCATTTCTAAGGACGCAAATTTTTGATTTCACTCCGCACTACCTATCACAGTTTCGAAGGCCATAAAATGCCAAAATGGCACAAAACCCCCCCAAATGACCCCATTTTGGAAAGTAGACACCCCAAGCTATTTGTTGAGAGGCATATTGAGTCCATGGAATATTTTTTTTTTGCCCCAAGTGATTGAATAATGACCAAAAAAATAAATAAAAAAAAAAAATGTACAAAACATTGTCACTAAATGATATATTTCTCACACATGCCATGGTTATATGTGGAATTGCACCCCAAAATACATTCTGCTGCTTCTCCTGAGTACGGGGATACCACATGTGTGGGACTTTTTGGGAGCCTAGCCGCGTATGAGACCCCGAAAACCAATCACCGCCTTCAAGATTTCTAAGGACATAAATTTTTGATTTCACTCACACAAATCTTGAAGGCAGTGCTTGGATTTCGGGGCCCCGTACGCGGCTAGGCTCCCAAAAAGTCCCACACATGTGGTATCCCTGTACTCAGGAGAAGCAGCAGAATGTATTTTGGGGTGCAATTCCACATATGCCCATGGCATGTGTGAGAAATATATCATTTAGTGACAAAGTTTTGTAATTTTTTTTTTTTGGTCATTATTCAATGACTTGGGACCAAAAAAAAAAATATTCCATGGACTCAACATGCCTCTCGGCAAATAGCTTGGGGTGTCTTCTTTCCAAAATGGGGTCATTTGGGGGGGGTTGTGTGCCATCTTGGCATTTTATGGCCTTCAAAACTGTGATAGGTAGTGAGGAGTGAAATAAAAAATGTATGCCCTTAGAAAGCCTGAGGCGGTGATTGGTTTTCGGGGCCCCGTACGCGGCTAGGCTCCCAAAAAGTCCCACACATGTGGTATCCCCGTACTCAGGAGAAGCAGCAGAATGTATTTTGGGGTGCAATTCCACATATGCCCATGGCATGTGTGAGAAATATATCATTTAGTGACAAAGTTTTGTAATTTTTTTTTTTTGGTCATTATTCAATGACTTGGGACCAAAAAAAAAATATTCCATGGACTCAACATGCCTCTCAGCAAATAGCTTGGGGTGTCTTCTTTCCAAAATGGGGTCATTTGGGGGGGTTGTGTGCCATCTTGGCATTTTATGGCCTTCGAAACTGTGATAGGTAGTGAGGAGTGAAATCAAAAATTTGCGCCCTTAGAAATGCTGAAGGCGGTGCTTGGTTTTTGGGGTCCCGTACGCGGCTAGGCTCCCAAAAAGTCCCAAACATGTGGTATCCCCATACTCATGAGAAGCAGCAGAATGTATTTTGGGGTGCAATTCCACATATAACCATGGCATGTGTGAGAAATATATCATTTAGTGACAACTTTTTGTAAACATTTTTTTTTTTTTGTCATTATTCAATCACTTGGGACCAAAAAAAAAAATATTCAATGGACTCAACATGCCTCTCAGCAGTTTCCTTGGGGTGTCTACTTTCCAAAATGGGGTAATTTGGGGGGGTTTTGTACTGCCCTGCCATTTTAGCACCTCAAGAAATGAGATGGGCAGTCATAAAATAAAAGCTGTGTAAATTCCAGAAAATGTACCCTAGTTTGTAGACGCTATAACTTTTGCGAAAACCAATAAATATACGCTTATTGCGATTTTTTTTACTAAAGACATGTGGCTGAATACATTTTGGCCTAAATGTTTGACTAAAATTTAGTTTATTCGATATTTTTTACTTGTTGTTATAAGAAAAATCTTTTTTTTTCAAAATTTTCGGTCTTTTTCCGTTTATATCGCAAAAAATAAAAATCGCAGAGGCAATCAAACACCATCAAAAGAAAGCTCTATTTGTGGGAAGAAAAGGACGCAAATTTCGTTTCGGTAGAACATTGCATGACCGCGCAATTACCAGTTAAAGCAGCGCACTGACAAATTGTAAAAACACCTTGGGTCTTTAGCCTGCATATTGGTCAGGGTCTTAAGTGGTTAAATTAAGCGCGCCCCCGCGTCGATCAAACTGCGCATGCGCCGGCCTCAAAAATAGCCCAGTGCGCATGCTCCAGCTCATGTCAGTGATTGATTTTTTGGTCAGCAGAATTGAGCTTAAACATTTATTCACTATGGGCCAGATTCTCGTACATTTTCCGCTGGCGTAGCGTAAGCCATTTACACTACGCCGACACAATTTAACAGAGCAAGTGCCGTATTCCCAAAGCACTTGCTCCGTAAGTTGCGGCGGGGTAGTGTAAATGGCTCTGCGTATCCCCACGTAATTCAAAGGGGGCGGCTTGTATTTAAATTAAGCGCGCCCCCGCGTCGATCGAACTGCGCATGCGCCGGCCTCAAAAATAGCCCAGTGCGCATGCTCCAGCTCATGTCGGAAAAAATTTATGAAGCCGACGTGAGCGTCGTTTACGTAAATCCCTATTCGCGAACGACTTAGTAAAACAACGTAACCGACGGAAAAAGACGACGCTGACCCGACGCCATACTTAACATGGCAACGACGGAACTTCGTGAACCTACCCCTCATATAGCAGGGGTAGGTTTACGCTTACGGAAACGACGTAAACGACGACAGGGCGGCGTAAAAACGTTCGGGAATCGTCAGATTAGGCTCATTTGCATAGGCAAATGAGAAATCATCGTAAAGGCCACCTAGCGGCCAGCGATGTCATTACATCTACGATCCAACGGTGTAAGTGTTTTACATCTGTCGGATCTTCACTGTATCTATGCGTAAGTGATTCTAGGAATCACACGCATAGATACTCAGGAAAAAAAACAGAGAAATACGACGGTGTTTCCTACGAAACACCGGCGTATCTCTTTTGAGAATCTGGCCCTATGTGTGTTTTTTGTATTGAAAGACACAGTACACGGTTTAATTTACTTATTTTATTTATATATCACACAACAGGCAGAAGCAGCGCCACTTCATCCCTTTCTCTCTCATTACTCTCAGGCGCCGTACACACGGCAGAGAACCTCGACGGGCAGAACACATCGTTCCGCCCGTCGAGGTTCTCTCCCGGCCGTCGAAATCGGCGACCCGCCCGTCGGGAATGGCAACCAGCCATTCTTCCAGACGGGCCGTCGAGGAAATAGAGAGCGTGCTCTCTATTTCGGCTCGACGGGCTTCCCGACGGGAAGCTCGCCGAGACCGTACACACGGCCAAGGTCCTCGCTGGAATGTGCATTCCAGCGAGGTTCTCGCTGGTTTTCAGCGAGAACCTCGGCCGTGTGTACGGCGCCTTATACTGATCACATACCTGTTGGTTTAGCTGGGGGGACAGCAGCTATTATATTACAGCTATTATATTACCTTAACTTAAGCCTCGTACACATGATATGATTGTTGACCAACCGAGCATCTGATTTTTGTCAAAAGGGCGTGTGCCAGGATCTTGTCTTGCATACTAACGTTACACAATTGTGCCACAAACACGAACGTAGTGACATACTACGAGGAATTTCAGCTCTTGAGTGCCACCCTTTTGGCCCCTTCTGCTAATTACGTGTTTTGTGAGCATTGATTTCAGGCATGTGTGTTTGTACTTTCAACTTTTGTGTGACGGATTGTGTACTAACCATACGAAAATCAGATGTCAACCGCTGCTCGGCAAAAATGTACTAGCCTGTCATCCAACGGTAAGATTGTAGGACAACAGTCTGTAAACAAACAATCCCCTGCCAACAATTGGATCATGTGTACAAGGCTTAAAGTGATACTATAGGTTAGAATTTTTATTTTTAAATAACAAACATGTCATACTTACCTCCACTGTGCTGCTCGTTTTGTACAGAGTGGCCCCGATCCACATATTCTGGGGTCCCTTGGTGACTGTCTCGGCTCCTCCCCACATCAGATAAGCCCCCCTGGGAAGCGCTTTGCCAAGGGGGTTATCTTGCAAGCGTGCTCCCGAGACCAGCATTTGCGTCCATAGACACTAATCTTAGACTCGGCCCTGCCCCCGGCACCCGCGTCATTGTATTTGATTGACAGCAATGCAAGCAAATGGACAATACCGGGCCGAAATCCAGCGTGTTATCGACACTGGACTTTCGAGGGCTCAGGTAAGTAAACCAGGGGGCTGGGGGGCCTGTAATCATCAGATGCATTAAGGTGGAAAAACAGGAAGATTTACAACTCCTTTAATTTTAATTGTTTATTCAAGTTACTGCAGTCATCTTTGATATATTTGTACATTGACGTCTCATGCTCTCATGCTGATGCTTATGGTTATTCTAAGCCATTTTAGCAATGATGATTGTAGGTACTTTTAAATGTTACATTAGGGACACAGGATTGTATTAAGTCTTATGCCGCGTACAGACGATTGGACATTCCAACAACAAAACCGTGGATACATTTCCCATGGATGTTGGCTCAAACTTGTCTTGCATACACACGGTCACACACATGTTATCGGAAATTCCGAACGTCAAGAACGCGGTGATGTACAACACGTACGACGGCACTAGAAAAGAGAAGTTCAATACCAGTCATGTTAGCAGAAGTTTGGTGAGAGAGGATTTGCGCTTTTCAGCCTCGTGCCTTTTAGTTTGTTACAACGCAACGAATGTGCTATCTCCATTACGAACCCCAGTTTTACCAGACCGGGCACTTCCGTTTCGTATTTGATTTAGAGCATGCGTGGAATTTTGTGCATCGGAATTGTCCACACTCGATCGGAATTTCCAGAGAATGGATTTTGTTGTCGGAAAATTTGAGAACCAGAATTTCAACAGAAAATGACCGATTGGGGCCTACACATGGTCGGAATTTCAGACCAAATAATTTCCGAGCATGTGTACGCGGCATTAGACATGTAAGTAATACTGCTGCCTTTAGGATTGTTTCTCTTCTATCAAGATATTTATCACACTCATATTCCTTTGTTAACTTCTAACAAGACCTCTCATCAGCGCTCCCTATTGACATATCCTCAGCAACAGCTTTGGAGGCTGTACCCAGACCCCACTAGACTGAGAATTGTGTGGCTAGCCTGGAATGTGACCTTCAGGCACTGGAAACATTTTTTTGGCACTTTGTAGACAATGTTGTACTGTGTTAGTTAGCTTCAGAGTGCTCTTCAGATCTAGAGCTGTGGCCATAGGTGTGTGCAGCCTTTGGCATAAGGGCTGTTTAAGCAGCGTTTTTCGTCTGCTAACGGGGCTCTTTTAACCCCTAAAAAGGGGTTAAAAACTCCAGTTTTGCAACGCTTTCAAATTTCTTTTCAGGCGCTTCGAAAGTGCTGCCCAATTATTCCAATTGGCAGGGCGTTTAGGGAGCGTTAAATACAGCGCTCCCAACCTGCCCCAAAGATGCTGCTTGCAGGACTTTTGGTAACGTCCCACAAGAGCACTGCCCGAGTGTGAAAAGTCACACTGGAATGAATGGGACTAGTTTTCCAGGCGCTTAGCAGAGGCTATTTCCAGCGCTAAAGTGCCTGAAAACCTCCCCAGTGTAAAAGGGGTCTAACTTGTGGGACAGTCTGGTTCGTGACCTTCATTTATTCATTCTAGCACTTTCAGGACCTCTGTGTAATGCGTTAGTTAATTGACTTATTTAGTATATTAAGTCCTGTGGCCTGAACAATGACAGCATTTACAAGGCTTGCATGAAACGTGCTTTTCGGCACTAGGCTTTGTTTGTGACACCTCACAAATATAGTGTACTGTGTCAGCAAAAAAGATATTTCAGGTTCATAGCCACAGAAATCCATCAGTGTGCTCAGTTTTTAAGATCCCACATACTGGGTAATGCAGTTTGTACTAAGGCTCTGAAAAGTGTCTCACTTTAAAAATGTTCCCACCATCACTAGTTGGTGCGGTGACAGTAAGCTACTGTAAAGGAACTCAGTACTGACATCATTCATTAGGAGGAGTGTGGTGCACTCAGAATTCTTTCTGCTGACTTTTTAGTCTACAAGAAGCACTGTCCTATTACAGCTTCTCCTTCTCCAATATACTGTGGATCATCAGTTCTGCTTCCACCGCCTGCCTACATTGACATTGTCAGCAGTTTTTGCTACTAGCAGAAACTTCTTGGATTTCCCACAAGAAACTGACGTCTGCAATATAGCTTCTGGGGCCCCATAACTACAGGGTCATTCTCCTCTGAGTATTATACAGCTCCACAACACTACAGAGTCATTCTCCTCTGCGTCTTATACAGCTCCACAACATGAGAACGTGTCACATACATTCAACAAACCTTTAAAAAAAAAACTTCTGTCTGGGCAAAATTAATTAAAAAATCTAGCAAGGATCTAATGCCTCAGGCCCCGTACACACGGCCAAGGTTCTCGCTGAAAATCAGCGAGAACCTCGCTGGAATGTGCATTCCAGCGAGGACCTCGGCCGTGTGTACGGTCTCAGCGAGCTTCCCGTCGGGAAGCCCGTCGAGCCGAAATAGAGAGCACGCTCTCTATTTCCTCGACGGCCCGCCTGGAAGAATGGCTGGTTGCCATTCCCGACGGGCGGGTCGCCGAATCCGACGGCCGGCAGGGAACCTCGACGGGCGGAACGATGTGTTCTGCCCGTCGAGGTTCTCTGCCGTGTGTACGGCACCTCATACACAAGACCATTTTCTCGGCAGGAAAAATAAACAAAGTTTTTCTCAACGTGATTCCTCTCAAGTCTGACTTCCATACACACGTTTATGCAAAAAAACATCCGACCAAAGCGCGGTGACTTACAACACGTACGGCGGGACTATAAGGGGTAAGTTCCTTTCAAATGGCGACACCCTTTGGGCTGCTTTTGGGCTGTATACTTGATTCTGAGCATGCACATTTTTTTCCCACTTGGAAAAGCATACACACGACCGTTTTTCGCAACGAGAAAAAACCTGATGGGAAACACTACGAGAAAAAAAGAGAGCTGATTTCAATTTTTGGCAGGCAGTTTTTTTTTGTAGAGAAAAATGCTGAGGAGCATACACACGACCAATATAAAAAATTGCAGTTTTCTCATGTGTGTACAAGGCATAAGAGTATTTTGGTGCATTCTACCACAGAACCTGCTAGTGTAGTGTACCTCCACCTATAAGCGAGGCCAAGGTTTCCAATACAATCTCTGATTCTGAGCCTTTACAGACTTCGAAAGAGCCTGTGTTTTAGCAAGTCCCTTATGACTCAACTTTACAAGAAATTATTGATCCTCTAATTGATGCAGTGCGTTCTACTTTGCAACTAGGGGATTGACCTGCTGTTCCAGGCATAGAGCTGTAGCAACAAAGACTATTCCCAGAGAAACCATGACCGTGCTATATACTGTAAAGTACTGATCAAAGTAAAATACCTATTATAAAATAATCTGTGTATAAACACAGGTATGATTGGACTGTAATTCACAGCATTACTGTACATAGTTGGATCTTTGCATCTTAGTAATGTGTGCAGGTAAGGGTCACTCCTTGACCAATCCTCTAGGTTGTGACAGCAGGAAAGTCAAGTGAGACAAAAGAGCCATATTTAGTGGCATACGTCTTCATGCAAAGCTTTGTAATAGAACTATAAGTGAAAATACAATGCTTTTGTGTATGTTCTGGATAATTGCATGGTAATATAATATGTTTTTCTTACCCAGGAAGAGGTGCTCGTAGTTTCACAGAAAATGTAAATGTTGCGTTACACATTAAACTGAATTGCCTTCACCTTTGTACATACAACATGTATACCCCCCTGAACTGAGTCCAAAATTTAAAACACATACCATTAATGTAGCATGAAAAATTTTCCCTCCATAGGTTTTCAGATCTCCAAGAATCTTTAAATATTGTAACCGGATTTGAGCTGCAGATACAGGTTGCTAAAGTGAGTAAAAACACAAGATAGTTACTATTCTATTTCCCACAGAAGGTTAGCTGAACTGGATTTCCATAGTGAACAAAAAAAAGAACCCACTTATCATTCCCTTCCCATGCTCCAATAATATCTTGCTTCTTCTTCCTTCATATCTTGCTTTCACTGTAATGGACTTTTCATACTACTTTATGCCACATTAAAAAATGTCTTATTTCTTGCTACAACGTCAATATTCTTGTTACCAAAACACTTGCTTTGCATTGAAATTATGCTTATTCATTTAAAGTAGGTACATATTAACAAGCAACTAACGACAATAGGTGACATAGCTCAGAAGAAATACACCATTGTCAAAAAAACAATACTGTATGTAGTTCCCTTATTCTATCTCTAGGTAAACAGATAAATTCACAAAATTTGTATATATGTACTGTCAAAGAATTTGTAATTTATGCCACCATTATGCCACCCCTTTAGGAAGCTAAAAAGCTTCATCCTAAAATCCACATCCTAAATTAAGGTATGTAATGAACAGGGTTGGTTTAAACAGGATCACACATGCTTAATATGAATTCTCTCACATCATGACCAGGTTTTCTACAAAATGACCAGCATTATGGATATTTACCTTCTGTCTTGGTTCAAGAATACACTGGTTCCGCTTAATGTGAAAGCTGATGGCTTTCTTTATGTCTTTCCCTCTCATATTACGTAGTAATGTTGGAGAGAGAAAATTGTCTATTCCCCAGTCTTTCCTACAGGGGAAAAAACAAGTTGTTAGTGCTGTTAAAAATATACTGGAAAATACAATTTCCAAACAAACATTACCAAACCGTAACTTTCCAACAGAAGTTGGGGATCCTGAAATTTTATTGGGCCAGATAAATGTATTTCTGAGTTATGATCACTCACATAGGTTGGACTTGATGGACTTGTGTCTTTTTTCATCCTCACCTACTATGTAAGGGTTAATACAATAGGTGGAGAAGCATTCTGTTTCCTCAAATTTGACCCAGGGCTGTGAGAAAGCTAAATAATCTGGACCTTAAATAGCCATTATCTTACCAGCTGTTTGACTATTTTACAAATGAGGCTAAAAAGATACAAGCAATGGGCTGCATCTATCTAAATGTCAGACATAAGAACTGTCAATACTAATAGCGATGAACCAAGTTCAAATCTATAACGAAAAAATACTGTGAGAGAATAATTGCTTTCATGCATGAATTCTCAGTGTCGACACTTGTTGAAAGCAAATTAATGTGTTTATAAACGTAACACAACAGAAAGCCTACGGTTTTCGGTTTTGAGTCTCGGATTTCTTGCATGTAATTAACCTTTTGAAGAAATGTAAAGTGTTGCTATTCCTAACATCCTAACAGAAACATGGAAGTTCCCATGGGTGATGTCTAGGAATCAGGAATTCGATTTTGTCTAAATAGATTTTTCTGTGAAATTACCAATTTTGCTGTTAGCAGAATATTGCCAAAACAGAAATTCTCATTCCTGACCTGCCAGACTGCAAACTTGGATAAGGGTTTGGTATAGATTTTGGGGGGTGCCCATGTTGTTTTTCTAAATGTTGCCGTGGGGTTCCCCTTCTATACGAGACCCTATTGATTGGGGGGACCCCCGTGCCATTTTTTTTAACATTTTTGTATTGCCGGCAATTTAAATTTTTTTCTTTATACGTGTCAGTTTTGCTGCAGCAGGTTCTATACACGGTACAGATGGGCCACTTTATAGGCAGACTAAGGCCGCGTACACACGATCGGTCAAATTGATGAGAGCGGTCTGATGGACCGTTTTCATCAGACCAAACCGATCGTGTGTGGGCGCCATCGGTTATTTATCCATCGGTTAAAAAAAGCAAACTTTTTTTAAATTTAACCGATGGATAAAAATCTATGCATGCTCAGAATCAAGTTGACGCATGCTTGGAAGCACTGAACTTAATTTTTATCAGCAAGTCGTTGGGTTTTACGTCACCGCGTTCTGACACGATTGTTTTTTTAACCGATGGTGTGTAGGCATGACTGACCATCAGTCAGCTTCATCGGTTAACCGATGGAAAAATCCATCAGACCGTTCTCATGGGTTTGACCGATCGCGTGTACAGGGCAAAAGGGGACGTCCCAGGCGCTATATTTAATAATAATAATTAATTATTTAAAAGGAATTTTTTATTATTTCACTTTAAGTATTATTAAATCATTAAAATCACTGCTCCTGTAAAAACTAGCCGTTTTAACAGAAACATTTGCATTGATACATGTCCCCCAGGTCAGTTCTTGTACCCCAATACAATTTTTTTGGCCAATAACTTACATATAAGCCTTCAAAATGGGGACTTTTTTAAATTTGGGTCCCATAGACTCAACTGGAAAATGGATCCAAAAAATTGGACAGTATTGGCCCATATACAGACAGCAATAAGTACTACAGAAGTCTTATTTTACTCTCCTCTAGTTGGCTAGAGTTGGACTTTTGAAGCTGAAATGGCAGCTAATACAAAAAAGCTTTCATAAACCAGGCTGCCAATGATTTTATGTCTTTGTTTGCCCTAGTCATAAGGAATCTATAGCAGCCTTACTAGGCATGCGCACTACTGCCATACTAAAAACTAAGAGTGGCCACACACAGATTCTATTTAATTCCCCCACATAGTATAATTTTTAGTTGTTTTGTTCGCAGAAAATACAATTTTTTTTTTTAATCACATTTGCATTATGATATACATTATAATAATGATAATTTAAAGTAAACCTGTAAAGACAGAAATATAGGATGTGTCATTGGTGACTCTCAGATTTTCATCCTTAGCTTCATTAGCTAGTAAGGCCGCGTACACACGATCAGACCGGTCCGATGAAACTGGTCTGAAGACCAGTTTCACCGGACCAAATTGATCGTGTGTACGGCCCATCGGACCGTTGTCCGTCGGAGCAAAGTTTTAAAACTTGCTTTAAAATCTGTTCGACGGACACCTGTCCGTCGGACCAAAACGATGGTTAGTACACAAAAGCTTTGGACCAAAAACCTGCGCATGCTCATGATCAAGTCGACGCATGCTTGGAAGCATTGAACTTTGTTTTTTCAGCATGTTGTTGTGTTTTACGTCACCGCGTTCTGGCCCGATGGGATTTTGGACTGATGGTGTGTACGCACATCAGACCATCAGACCACTTCAGCGGTGGCCCTGATGAAAACGGTCCATCGGACCAGTCTCATCGGACCGGTCTGATCATATGTATGCGGCCTAAGTGTTTGTTCTGGACAAGCAATAAGCAAGTGAAGTCCCACCCTGTATACTTGTTTCAGGTCACTGACTCACTAGCTAGCCAAGTCAGGATGAAAATAATGGACTGGAATCTGTACCTTTAAAAAGAAGTCAGCAACGGAGGTAACAATACTTACATAGTTACATAGTAGACACAAAAAAAAGACACAAGTCCACCAAGTCCAACCTACGTGTGTGATTTTATGAATTTTCTGTTATTTTCTCTCTTAAAGCACTGCATAAAATAATTATCCTTTAATAATGTAACGTTTCTATATACTATCACAAAAAAATAATGATGTGCTTAGATGTAGTGATGAATACTTACTCAATGTACTTGAATGATATCTTTTGTGGCTGTCCACAAGTGTGAATACGCTCTTGTATATGTAAGGCAGCCAGGCGTAGAGCAACACTGCATTTCATCTCCATCGCAAATCTTTCCTGAAGCACATCACTGCAGCTCTTCAGAGACAGAACAGTATTAGAACAAATCATAAACAAAACAACCCTTAAATCACAGCTTAAAAGCAGCCTTTTTAAAACCTGAAAGGTTTTGCCTAATGCCTTGTACACAAGACCAGTTTTCAAGACGAGAAAACTGCAATTTTTTATATTGGTCGTGTGTATGCTCCCTAGCAGTTTTCTCGACAAAAAAACTGGCCACAATTTTTTTTAAACCAGCTCTTTTTTTTCTCGTCATGTTTTCCCGTCTTTTTCTCGTTGCGAAAAACGGTCATGTGTATGCTTTTCCGAGGGAGAAAAAAACGTGCATGCTCAGAATCAAGTATGCAGCCCAAAAGCAGCCCAAAGGGTGGTGCCATTTGAAAGGAACTTCCCCTTTATAGTCCAGTTGTACGTGTTGTACATCACCGCACTTTCTTTTTTGCATGAACGCGTGTATACAAGTCAGGCTGGAGAGAAATCACGTCAGGAAAAATGTTTTTTTTCCTGCCAAGAAAAATTGTCACGTATACGAGGCATAAAGCCCCGTACACACGGCCGAGGTTCTCGGCAGAAACCAGCGAGAACCTCGCTGGGAGCCGAATTCTGCCGAGAACCTCGGCCGTGTGTACGCACGCTCTCGGCGAGCCCTGCCCGTCGGGAAACCAGTCGAGCAAATAGAGAACAGGTTCTCTATTTGCTCGACGGCCCGTCAGGATGAATGGCTGGTTGCCTTTCCCGACGGGCGGGTCGCCGATTCTGACGGCCGGCAGATAACCTCGACGGGCGGAACGATGTGTTCCGCCCGTCGAGGTTCTCTGCGTGTGTACGGGGCCTTAGAACAAGTACTGTTGCATGCCTCCTGTTACCCATGTTAGCCAGAAAATCCTCCTGAGTGTACCACTTTAATTTGTAACTAAGGATTGACCATTTTATTGACTTAGTAAAAAATGAAGCCATTTTCAATACAGCAAATCGAGGAGGGTTTTCAGGGTAATTCGAGTAATAGAAGACATTCTGTAGTGTCTGCTCGTAAAGTAGAAATATAGGCAAAGCTTTTTTATTTATTTTTTGGATAGAGCAAGTGAGGGTTATAATTCTTGTCAGATTTATTTTTTCGCCATCTGTGTCCTATTGGAAAGACTTCCCTTCACTTCTGTCCCCTAGCCAAAGAGTAAGTGAGAGGAAATCCCTGCAAATTAAGAGAAATCCTTGGGGACCCCCTAGCTCACCAGAATTAGTGTCCCCATCAGAAGATTTTCCCCTCTATTACTTTTCTGGGGACAACCCAAAATTCACACTGTGGCGGCAAGTCGTCCTGAAGATGACTTCAGTGGCGATTAGCAAAATGACTTCTGTATAGAAGTCAATGCAGGTCGCCCCGAGCCGCCCCTGAAGTTGTACAAGAAACTTTTTCTAAGTCGGAGCGACTTGCGTGCTCCTATTAGAACAGTTCTATTGCATAGAATGGGACGCGACCCCAGTGTGAACATGCTCTTAGGATTTTGTTTAACTTTCACTTTCAATGATAATGGTAAACAGGACCAGGGCCGGTACAAGGCAGGGGCGGGAGGGGCGAGTGACCCTGGCGCTACCAAGTCTAACAGGGGGGGGAGCGCAATCGGGCGCGGCCACCAGACAAGTTGGATTGTCTGTCACTCACTTTCACTGAGTGACAGACAGCGCAGGCAGCGGCTGTGGCACACTGGTACTTCACTTGACTGTGTGCCGACTGCGCTCCTGTGTCCTGGCTCTGTTTCCTCTCGCCCCCCCATGAAGAATTTAGTTGGAATATTTCCGGCGTGCGTCGCCGCCGCATGACGTAACGCCGGGGGTGAGAGCCGAGGTGACTGGGAGGGATTGGGAGGGAGGACTCGCGCGGAGCTGTGTGTTTGCAAGAAAAAAAAAAAGGACAAGACACGAGGAGCCTGCCTCAGCCTGCGCCTGCCAGTGCTACTGTCTGGAGTGTGTGAAGAACTGTGGAAAAGTAAGAAACAACTTAAATGAGACTGTATTGGGGAGGGGGGGGGGGGTAATTGGACTGAGGTGAGACCATCATTTTTTTAAATAAATAAAATGGCCTGAACTTGGGCATAAAAAAAAAAAAACCTTAATTGCAGTCTCACTAGGTCACATCACGCAGCCATTAGTGTCCCCATCAAACGCAACTGTGCCCATTGTGCCCATCGCAATCACTGTCTATTACTTGTTCTGGGGCACAATCCCAAAATTCACACTGTGGCGTGCATCACTGTGCCCATCACACGCAGCCACTGTCATGAAGATGCAATCACTTCAGTGGCAGCCACTGTGCCCATAGCAAAATCACACGCAGCCACTGTGCCCATCTGTATAGATCACTGCGCATCAAACGCAGCCATGCCCATCAAACGCAGTCACTGTGCCCATCAAACGCAATCAGCAAACGCAGCCACTGAAGCCACTGTGTACAAGAAACTGTTTGTCATAACTGTGTCGTGAGCAGCCACTTGCGTCACTCCTATTACTGTGCCCATCAAACAGTGTCATACTGTGCATCACACGCAGAATGGTGACAGCTGTGACCCCAGTGTGAACATGCTCTTAGGATTTTGTTTAACTTTCACTTTCAATGATAATGGTAAACAGGACACATGGAGAGGGCACAGACAGTATTAACCTGACAAGTGTTCTAATCCATCTTCTCTCTATCCAAAACAAAAACAAAAAGGTTTGCCTTAAGTTATACTTTAAGGTGGCTATACACATATATACGTTAAAATCTGGTTGTGCAATCTCTGAAAAATCTATTTTTCCAAAGCAGTGTGTAATATTAGGGTCTACTCAATCAGTCTATTCATTTTGTAAGCAATCAGGCAGGCCCATACACTACATAATTGGTGGTGGATCTAAATGAGATGATAAAGTCAGACTGTAAGGCCGCGTACACACGATAGGTTAAACAGAGGACAACGGTCTGATGGACCGTTTTCATCGGTCAAAACCGATCATGTGTGGGCCCCTTAGGTTATTTAACCATCGCTTAAAAAAAAGCCAACTTGCTTTTAATTTAACCAATGGATTCTTAACCGATAGGTCAAAACCGATAGTTAGTAGGCACGACCATTGGTTAAAAATCCACGCATGCTCAGAATCAAGTCGACGCATGCTTGAAAGCATTGAACTTCATTTTTTTTAGCACATCGTTGTGTTTTTACGTTACCGCGTTCTGACGCGATCGTTTATTTAACCAATGGTGTGTGGGCGCGACGGACCATCAGTCAGCTTCATCAGTTAACTTTCAGACGGTTCTCATTGGATGGACTGATCGTGTGTACGCAGCTTAACTTGTGTAAACAACTTCGGACTGTACTTTTAATTACTAGGACCCCATCATACCCGGTAATTTTGTTGTGGTGTGTTAACGCATATTGAAAAAAAACAAAACAAAACTGTACCTGCATTTTATTTTATTGAAGTGCTCCACAAGTACCACATTGTACCACATACCATGTACTGTTGGCACCTAGTGTATTTGTGCATTGAATAACCATTCTAAATAAATGGCATTGGAGAGCCATTTGGTTCCATAAGTAATGTGCAGTAAGATGCTAGTTTTACCACTCTTTACTGCAACACATAATAATATATATAATAATATATAATTTTTCCTTAAAGTGATTGTAAACCTTGATTTTTTTTTAAATAACAAACATATCATACTTGCCTCCACTGTGCAGTTCGTTTTGCACAGAGTGGCCTGAACCTCGTCTTCTGGGGTCCCCCCTCTTGCGGCTTTTTTTCTTATCAGCTAACACCCTGGGAGTAACGCCCTCACAGGGGGGTTATCTTGACGGTGCACTCCCAAGTGCAGCATTTTCGTCCATAGACAGAGAATGCCAAACTCGGCCCTGCCCCCAGCGCCCGCGTCATTGGATTTGATTGACAGCAGTGGGAGCCAATGGCTGCGCTGCTATCAATCTGTCCAATCAAGAGCAGAGAACCCCAGGCAGAGAGGAAGAGCACATCTCTGCCGTGGGAATTACAGGGCTCAGGTGAGTAAAACGTGTTTCGGCGGTCACTGTCAGAAGTTCTTTTACCTTAATGCATAGGATGTATTAAAGTGAAAAAAACATGAGGCTTTACAACCCCTTTAAAAGTATATTGTTTTTGTTTGGAATGGTTTGCCTTGATATCCAAAATAATAATCTGCATGTTCGTATTTTATAAAATAGCAAATGTTTACCTGTAAGTAAAGGTATTCAAAGGCAACTGGATCCTCCTGCAGAAGCTCAAAGGGATCTTTGGGTACAAAACAAACTCTAAAAAGACACCTATAGTCGTGGGACTCTCTCTTCTGTACTACCTGCAATGCAAACATATGCCTGCAGTAGTCTGCAACAGGACAACAGTCTTATAAACCAATATTTTAATATTTACAAATAGCATCAAATCACAAAATATGAAAAATACAGTACAGTATACAGTACTAATGGACTTTTTTTTTTTTTTTTTACAGGCAGATATTATTGTTATAATTATTGCCATCAGGGGGCACTATTTTGAAAAAAAAAAACTACAACCTTGATAAGACAACAACCCTTTTTTTATATATTATGATAGATAATGCCCCTGTGTTGCTGAAATGATTGTCACACTGCGCCCGCTCGTGGCATGTCAAACACCCTTAGAAATCTCGATTTTTTTCTGTTGCATTTTTTGAGATACCCCTGTAGGGGAATTATTGCTGATACCTCACTTGTGTGGTTTGAACACCGTTTTCTGCAGCAGACTCGCATCTTCTGTGCGTGAGCTTAGAGACATAGAACAGTTACTTTTTTTTTTTTGTTTTTTTATTTGAGGGGATTAACTTAGTTTATGGAAAATTGGGGAATTATGGGATGCCCAGAAATATTTCAGTGCATTATCACTTTTGGGATTCCTATTACTCCACTATATACATCCTTGTAATTTTCTCTAGCACAAAACTTGCATGACAGGTCCTCCAGAGATCTGGGGCAGACCTCCACCAGACTTAACCCCCTCTTTTTTTATTTGCTTATGCAAACTGTTATTTTTCCAGACTAGCTATTTTTTCTTTAAGACTGCATGGGTAGGCCTGACACTACTTCCGCCCCACAGATTGCCTTTTGCGGGCAGGGACCTCGGTCCCTGTGGTGTAGAAATTAGTTCAGGTTTAAGGGCCCCATCAGGGGGGTATCCAGGCATTACACCCAAGAGGCCCCCAGATCAACCCCCTCTTTTTTTATTTATTTATATTTTATTTTAGAGGCTCTTTTTTTTTCTAAAAATATATATTTTTTAATATTTTTATTTTTTATTTTTTATTAAGGGCCAATTTTTTTCCTTTATTATTTTGAGAGTCCCCAAGGGCCCGGAGGCCCCCAGGGCCCAGATGGCAACCCCCTCTTTTTTAAATTAGTTTTTGATAAAAAAAATGTAATCAATTTTTTTTAATTTTTTTTTTTTTTAGGGGTCTGGAGGTCCCCAGGGGCCCGGAAAAGATATATCCGGAGGCAGGCCCCCAGGCCCCAACCTTTTTTTTATGAGATATCCTATTTTTTATTTATTTTTTATAAAAATATATATTTTTTAATATATTTTTATTTTATTTTTTATTAAAGGGACAATTTTTTTCCTTTATTATTTTTTAGAGGTCCCCAAGGGCCCGGAGGCCCCCAGGGCCCCAGATTGCAACCCCCTCTTTTTTTTTCTAAAAATATATATTTTTTAATATTTTTTTTTTTTTTTTTACAGGGTTTTCTTTCTTTCAGATATTATTGTTATAATTATTAAAGGGTCCCCAGGGCCCGGAGGCCCCCAGGGGATGGCAACCCCCTCTTATTTTAAAGTTTTTGATAAAAAAAACGGTATCAATTTTTTTTAATTTTTTTTTTTTTTAGGGGTCTGGAGGTAGGGGCCCGGAGATCCGAAGGCCCCAATGATACCCTCCTTTTTTTTATGAAACTAGAGGCACAGGGTTTCTTTTTATTAAACCTTGATATGCTAATACAACACCCTTATTTTTATGTATTTTATATAGCCATTAAAGGGCCCCTGTAGGTAAAGGTTGCTGAATTTTTTTATATTCTTTTTTTTCGTGGTTTACTTTCTGACAATTCCTCTTTTTTTATATAATTATATTTTTATTGCCACGTGGCTCCCAGACAAAATTGGCGTCCTTTTTTTCCCCAAATAGAGCTTTCTTTTGGTGGTATTTGTCACCTCTGCGGTTTTTATTTTTTGAGCTATTAACAAAAATAGAGCGACAATAAGCAATATTTGTATTTCTTTTTTTTAGAGGGCCCAGAGGCTATAATAAATATCCCCCAAAAATATATAAAAAAACTTTTTTTTTTATTAAAGGGCCAGAGGTCCCGGATTAAACCCCCCTTTTTTTGTAATTTATTTTTATAAAAAAAAGTTTATTAACCATTTTTAAGACCCGGTAAAAAAAAATGTAGGTAAAACCTTGCCCCTTTTTTATCGGGATGCCCAGAAATTGCGCGGTTCAGTGCTCCCAAACAAAATTGGTCCTTTTTTTCCCACAAATAGAGTTTTATTCTTTTGGTGGTATTTATATTTTTTTTTTACTCTGCGGTTTTTATTTTTTGCGCTATAACAAAAATAGCGGCGACAATTTTAAAAAAAATCAGCAATTTTTTCTTTTTGCTATAATAAATATCCAGCACAAATGGCGGACACTTGCTGAACACTGTTTTCCTGCACGTCACTTGCTGGACAATTGTCATTTTCCAATAAGCGTTTACTTCCCTTGCTGCATTTAAATTGCATTGTTACTACTGTGGAAATAGCGGCTAGATTTTTTTCTAGCTGCATGGGAGACACTACAATTTTAACCACAGGCCACAATGCATTTAAATTGCATTGTTAACTGTGGAAATGGGCAGGGACCTCGAGTGTTTGTTTACAACTGTAGGGGGGTGTGTGCTGTTTACAAAGGGGGGTGTGGCTGTAGGTGTGACGTCATCGATCGTGTCCCCCTATTACAGGGATGACGCGATCAGGGCGGTACACAGGCGGGAAGCCGTGTTACACCTGTTCTTCCGCTCCAGGGACGGATCGCCGCACTCCAGCGGCGATCGGGTCCGCGAATCCCGCGGTCCCGGAGCTTCGGACCGGGTCGCGGGCGCGCGCCCGCGACCCACGGCTGGGTACTAAAATCAACGTATATATACGTTGATGTGCCCAGCCGTGCCATTCTGCCGACGTAAATGTGCAGTAGGCGGTCCTTAAGTGGTTAAAGGGCCCAGAGGGCCCCAGATATTAACCACCCTTTAAAAAAAATATATATATATATATATATTTATATTTTTTTCTCTCTTTTTCTTTTTATTAACCACTTGCCGACCGCGCTATAGCAAAAATACTGCAACAGCGCGGTCGAGCTACTGTGACACGACGTCCCTGAGACGTCGTCCTTCACTTCCGCGATTGCGCGTCCCCTGGGACGCGCTCGCTGAAGTGTCCGTGCTCGCCGGGTCTAGAAGACCCGGCGCATCACGGATCACGGTAAATTGCCACTGATAGCGGCCGTTTACCACGTGATCGCGCCGTCGAATGACGGCGCGATCACTTGTAAACAAACCGGCGTCATTTGATGACGCCGGTTCCTCCCTCTCCTCCCTCTCCTCTCTCTCCTCTCTGTACCGTTCGGTACAGTGTACAAGGAGAGGGGGGGAGCGGGGTGTCAGCAGCAGCGCTGTGGCTGGATCTGTGACAAATGCAGTCACAGATCCAGCCACCCCTCCATCCATCCCAGCTCTGCAGTACCCCAGTACCCAGCAATAACCCAGTACCCAGCAATACCCCAGTACCCTGCAATACCCCAGTACCCAGCCATACCCCAATACTCAACAATACCCCAATACTCAACAATACCCCAATACCCCAATACTCAACAATACCCCAATACTCAACAATACCCCAATACTCCACAATACCCCTGTACTCGGCAATACCCCAGTACTCGGCAATACACCAATACTCAGCAATACCCCAATACTCAGCAATACCCCAATACTCTGCAATACCCTGCCCAATACTCTGCAATACCCTGCCCGATACTCTGCAATACCCCAATACTCTGCAATACCCCGCGCGATACTCTGCAATACCCCGCGCGATACTCTGCAATACCCCAATACTCTGCAATACCCCAATACTCTGCAATACCCCGCGCGATACTCTGCAATACCCCGCGCGATACTCTGCAATACCCCAATACTCTGCAATACCCCGCGTGATACTCTGCAATACCCCAATACTCTGCAATACCCCAATACTCTGCAATACCCCACGCGATACTCTGCAATACCCCAATACCCTGCATGATACTTTGCAATACCCCAATACTCTGCAATACCGCCTATGGGGATTTTTAAGTAGCGAAGTTTGGCGCCATTCCACGAGTGTTCGCAATTTTAAAGTATGACATGTTAGGTATCTATTTACTCGGCGTAAATTCATCTTTCACATTATGAAAAAAAATTGGGCTAACTTTACTGTTTTGTTTTGTTTTCAGCACAAAACTGATTTTTTTTTTAAAACATGCGTTCAATAAATGTCTGCAAAAATACCGTGCGAGATAAAAAGTTGTAACAGCCGCCATTGTATTCTCTAGGGTCTTTGCTAAAAAAGCATATATAATGTTTTGGGGTTCTATGTAATTTTCTAGCAAATAAATGATGATTTTTCCATGTAGGAGAGAAATGTCAGAATTGGTCTGGGTGTTCCAGAACGCCTGATGGTGCTCCCTGCATGTTGGGCCTCTGTATGTGGCCACACTGTGTAAAAGTCTCACACATGGGGTATCGCCATACTCAGGAGGAATAGCAGAATGTGTTTTGGGGTGTAATTTGTGGTATGCATATGCTGTGTGTGAGAAATAACCTGCTAATATGAAAGAAACAAGTTTTTTTTTTTTACAGAATTTTCAGTCGTTTTTCTTTTATAGCGCAAAGAATAAAAAACCCAGAGGTGATCAAATACCACCAAAAGAAAGCTCTATTTGTGTGAAAAAAAGGACAAAAATTTCAAATGGGTACAATGTTGTATGACTGAGTAATTGTCATTCAAATTGTGAGAGCACCGAAAGCTGAAAATTGGTCTGGTTAGGAAGGGGGTTTAAGTGGCCAGTGGTCAAGTGGTTAAAGGGCCCAGAGGTCCCCAGGGCCGCGGATGGCTACCCCCTTTTTTTATATATATTTTTCTTGATTTCTTCCTTTTTTGTAAAGGCCCCCCCCCCCGCTTCTCAATTCACAGCAGCCCCCCCCCCCCGCTTCTCAATTTCAGGCTGCAGCACCCCCCCCCCGGTTCTGCAGGGGGCCCATGCCTGAAGCTGTGTAAGGGGCCCCCATAATTCCTGATGGCGGCCCTGGGTGCTAGCTATCCTCCATTCAGCTACCACTCCCAGATAGCTCTCTTCAGGCCCTGCCAACAAGCCTGACTGCAGTGAGCTCTTTCCACTGCATTCCCACAGTCCTCACTACTGGTTCTGTACCCATCTCAAACTGCAATCTCCCACTTCTCCCAAGAGTGCCTCCCCAGTCCTCCCGACTGTGCTTACTCACCAGCCCTCCCAGCTGTGACCAGTAGTCCTACCTGGAGACTTTTAGAAGTGTTCTCTCCTGCTGTCTCTCACTTGCTTTCTTATATTCCTCTCCTTCCAGGATCTTGTCACTCCTTCTGGATGCACCTGAGCCCCAGACTGGGGAGCTCCCCATGGGCCCGACAGCCTCCACACTCTCTCACTCCAGCTCCTTCACCTGAGAACTCCTCCCCAGCTGGGCTAACCCCAGGTATTTAAGTTGGGGATTGGTCAAGGCTCCTTAAGATATCACAGGCAGCCCCGCCTCTCTTCCCTTCCTCTACTTCTAGCACTTTTTAGAAGGAAGAGGGAGTGACAGTGAAGTGATGCAGCCTGAGAGTCACCAGCTGTTACCCTGAGCCACTCCCAGCACAGCCCAGAGTGAAAACAAACTGCCTAAATTGACCTATTCTGCCAACAAAAAATCCTCACTCTAGCACCTACCTAGCTAGAGGGTGTTACACTTAATAAATATGAATAATGTGGTTATTTTGTAGAGAAACATGAAGGATTTCATTACCCACCTGCCCTTCCTAAAATCTTAGATGTCTGGCTATGATGCTGATGTAATAGGTTAAATAATTTCTGAGTCACTGACCTGGATCAAGCACACAGAGTAGAACGTCATCTCTCAATCATCATTGACTCTTTGTAATTTTTATGTTGCTAGCATTAGTAAATAGATGGGAGGGTATATAATAATTTACTTGTTATAAACGTTTTTTTATATTTTTTCAGTTACTTTTTGGTTTCCAAGCCTAGGCAAATCATGTCATATATCCCAGGAGTCTTCGGAAAGGGAGGAGGGGTCTTCTCAGCTAAGCTCACACTCCTGCCTGCATGCCTGAGCTATGGGCAGATGGATTCCGTGAAGTAAATACTACACGATTCACCTGCACTTACTAAAGATGGCCACAGTCAGAAATGCTAGGGGGGTGTTTTTCAAAATGATTTTACAACAAAATAAAGCATAGAGACATGGATGAATGAGTTTGATTTGTTGATCTGACTTCACTTGCAGCATACTTGCTCTACTTAGTGACTCTGGGCCAGATTCTCGTAAGAGATACAACGGCGTAGCTCCATATACGCTGTCGTATCTCTGTTTTTTCAGCTGGGTATCTATGCGACTGATTCTTCGAATCAGTTACACATAGATTTTGCTTAGATTCGACTTGCGTAAGTCACTTACACCGTCGGATCTAAGTTGCAATGTTACGCTGGCCACTAGGTGGCGTTCCCGTCGATTTCTGCGTTGAATATGCAAATGAGCCTGATATGCCGATTCCCAAACGTATTTGCGCCCTGTCGTCGTAATTTACGTTGTTTGCGTAAGCGTAAGTTTACCCGTGCTATATGAGGGGTAACCTTGCGTAGGTCCGGCGTATGCCATGTTAAGTATGGACGTCGGGACAGCGTCTTGTTTTTCCGTCGTTTACGTTGTTTACGTAACTGGGCGCGAATTGGGCTGTGTGTTAATTACGTTTACGTCGAAACCAATGTATTTGCAGCATACTATAGAGCATGCGCACTGGGCTACGTTTACGGGCGGCGCGTGCGCAGTTCGTTCGGCGGGGGGGCGTGCTTAATTTGAATACAAGCCGCCCCCTTTGAATTACGCGGGGATACGCCGGGCCATTTACACTACGCTGCCGCAAATTACAGAGCAAGTGCTTGGAGAATACGGCACTTGCTCCTGTAAGTTGCGGCGGCGTAGTGTAAATAGCATGCGCTACGCTACGCCGCCAGGTATAAGAATCTGGCCCTCTGTATATAAGGTACTGTCAGACAGATCAGAGACTTTTTTTCCTACTAGGAAGAAATAATATGGCTCCTCTCCTCTGACAGCATACAAACACAAATCCCCATGCTATCGCTCATGCACGGGGTGCGCGCTTCCGGCGTGGCACGCTTTCTCTGGTGGCTGAAAATGGGTAGGATGTACCTGTACGTGATTTCACCCAGCAGTGCTATTTTGTCCTAGTTCCTGATCATGTGTCTACTGTGACAACCAATTGCAGCAATCATGTAAACGGGAAGTCTGTTCCCTCCCCCACCTTATAGACCTAGTTCAAAGGCTGCCTGTACTGGTCAGGTAAGGGTTAACATTCTATTTGACAAAACATAATGTTGTGACAAATAGTGTTTGTGTATTTTCTTACTGCAAAATGATAATTGCTGCACACGGATTTTGCAGCTCTGAGGCAACAATCAAGTATCAGGACAGTGAAGCAGGATAACTGAGCAGCAGTGGCGGTTCATCCATAGAGGGCGCTGGAGCGCCGCCCCCTCTGGCTCTCACCGCCATTTCACAAATCTATGTTATTATCGCCGCTGTTATTCAGATGGTCGGCGCTCATGTCCGGCCATCTGAATAACGCCAGCTGGTTGGCTGTACGGAAATGTCAATCAGAGCCAACAGCTCTGATAGGCTTTCCCAGTACAGCCCTCGGGTCCCGGAAGCTAATTCTGGGAGCGCACAGACACTACGCCCCTTGGATAAGATGACAGGCGTCTCAGCCAATCAGGTTGGCCGGTTCTGGCTACCGGTAACCTGATTGGCTGAGACGCCTGTCAGTCTTTGAGGGTGGGAGAAGACATCGTGGGACGTGGATGCCTGACTCCAGTAAAGGTAAGTGCCGGGGGAGGGGGGAGAGCGCATTTCCAGGGCACAGTGGGGACAATTGGCACAGCGGCGACCATTAAAGGGCACAGTGGTGACAATTGATGGCACAGTGGCTGGTTTAATGGCATGGAACAGTGGTGACAATTGATGGCACAGTGGCTGGTTTAATGGCATGGCACAGTGGTGACAATTGATGGCACAGTGGCTGGTTTAATGGCATGGAACCGTGGTGACAATTGATGGCACAGTGGCTGGTTTAATGGCATGGCATCGTGGTGACAATTGATGGCACAGTGGCTGGTTTAATGGCATGGAACAGTGGTGACAATTGATGGCACAGTGGCTGGTTTAATGGCATGGCACCGTGGTGACAATTGATGGCACAGTGGCTGGTTTAATGGCATGGAACAGTGGTGACAATTGATGGCACAGTGGCTGGTTTAATGGCATGGCACAGTGGTGACAATTGATGGCACAGTGGCTGGTTTAATGGCATGGCTGGTGACAATTGATGGCACAGTGGCTGGTTTAATGGCATGGAACAGTGGTGACAATTGATGGCACAGTGGCTGGTTTAATGGCATGGCACAGTGGTGACAATTGATGGCACAGTGGCTGGTTTAATGGCATGGCACAGTGGTGCGAATTGATGGCACAGTGGCTGCATTTGATGGCATGGCACAGTGGTGAAAATTGATGGCACAGTGGCTGCGTTTGGGCACAGTGAGACTGCAATTTTTTTTTCTTTGCGCCCCCCCAAAAATTTTGAGCACCAGCCGCCACTGCTGAGCAGTTAACTCTTCACACACAGCAGTCTTCATAATGTGTTTTAATGGAAACTCGCACCATTCACACCATTTCCTGTTGCAATTCTGACCTTAAGCCTAGGTTCATTGCTGCGGGGGATAGAAATCGTGGAAGTTCAGCTGTACTCACACAATTTCTAACCCGACCTGTAATGCAGTCTGACTTCAGCAGTGATTTGACAGACATCTGTGCGGGTTCCTGCACAGATATCTATACAAATCGTCCCCCGAAGTCGCCAAAAGTAGTACAGGAACTACTTTGAAACAATCAATCAATTTTACCAGCAACAGGAACACTGCACACCAAGATGCAAAATAATCTTCTTCCTTCATTAAAATAGCCAGCAGGAATGATGTGTCCTGCTAGCTATTTTAATAAAGGAAACATTTAATTTGGCATCTCAGTGTTTTCTGTTGCTGGTAAAAATGAGATTTAAAGTATAACTAAAGGGTATTTTTTTTTCTTTTTGTATATAGTGGATATTGATTGGAACACCTTTTGGCTTTTTATTGCTGTTTGTGCCCTTGTTGGGGAGATTCACCCTCTCTATTTGTCCTGTTTACCATTGTCATTGAAAGTAAAAGAAAATCCCAAATTTTGGGTTGTCCCCAGAAAAGTAACAGAGGGGAGATCTTCCAATGGGGATTCCCTTATTTTGCGGAATTACTTGCCATTTCCTGTTTGGCTGAAGGGAAATTACCCCAATGGGACACAGATGGCAAAAAAAAAAAAATGACTGGAGTTATTACCATTCCTTACTATATGCAAAATTAAAAAAAAAAAGTAAAAAGTTTTGCCTTGTGTAGGGGGTGTCCAACTCTGTCATCTTTAACCCCTCCAAGCTGACCGTTGCGAGTACATAGGCTTTTCACAGAAGAGAAGTGAATGTAAACAAAAAACAGATGAAAAACTGATGACCACTGATGTAAAATGGATGAAAAACTGAGGACCACTGATGAAAAACAGATGGAAAACTGATGAATACTTTATCCATTTTGACGCGACTGAACTGATGAAAAGAATGGTCCGCATGTGTGAAAAGATCCTTAGGCCCCTTTCACTTGTACGGATCCAATGAGATCGGGTGTCAGCAAATGTTCATACGCTGACACCCGCTATCCCATAGGGATTAATGTATGTCCGTATTTAATCCGAAAATGGATGGATGAAATACGGACATACGGTCTGCTAGTGTGAAAGGCAACTTCAGATAAAACATAGGCCAATATGGCAGCTTCTTGGGTGTAAAAGGTAAGAGAGATTAGCCCTGCTTTTAAGTAAAACTACAGGCAAAAAGTGTTTTCTCTTTTTCATCTGTGTCCCATTGTAGAATTTATCTTAACTTCCGGTTCCATAACCAAAATAAGAAATTATAAGTGTAGCGGCCTGCTACTTTTTAGCTGACGCTGCTTTAAATTTAGAGGTTGGTCTGAGACCATATGATTTTTTTCAAATTTGGGTCTCTGTTTCAGCCATGGCTGTACTGTGAGGGACCACTATTGTTGTCTGGGGTGCCATTACCACCCCAGGCCAAGGGTGGTAGCAGTCAAGTCAAGGTGTTTTGGGTGTTCCCCTCTGGCAGTCAATCAATGGGGGTTGATCGGCCCGCTGGGCATGCTGGGGAGGAGTACTTAAGGGACAGACGCCATTGGTCCGGGGTCGTCGATCCTGGGTCTGTCGTCCCACCACCCCCCGTGTGTGGCTCTCCTGGCCGGGGAATGCGTGTTCAAGTGTTCCTGGCTCCGGGACCACGTTGTTCCGGAGTTGTGATCTACTAAGTAGGCCCGGTAGACAGACTGGGTCTACGTTTGCAGAGTAATCCTGTGCTGTCAGTCCTGGAGGGAAGAAACCACTCGATGAAGAACCTATCTTGGAGAGCACCGAGCACGAGGCTGGTATCTCAGAAGAGGCCTTGAACTTCATCGAAGGATGCACCATTACTGAAGGGCTAAATGATGGTTGCCTGTCAGTTCTAAATTTCACAAGAAGTTAATCGGGAGAGATGCGGGTGCTTAATCATGTGTTGAGAGGATTTTAGACCTCCATCTGTGGGAAGGTCCATTCTACCTCTTCAACTACTTATTTTATTCTTCTGCCAAGTTCAGCAAATAAAGCAAAGAAAAATAAGTCTAATGTGTGAACTTTTTCTCAGCTCTCATCTAATACCCTAGACGGCGAGGAAATAGTGGTAACATGCCGCCCAAAACAATCCAGCAGCTCCTTCGGGGGTAGTGCGATATAGGAAATCCCTATAAAGTGAGGGAAATCCTGGTTGTTCCCTAGGGTCACTAGAACTCCCCATTGAAAGATTTCTCCTCATGTCTGTTCTGGGGACAACCCAAAATTGGGGATTGTCTTTTACTTTCACTTTCATTGATAAAAGTAAAAATTACAAATAGAGAGGATAAATCTCCTTGACAGGGTCAAGGGCAGCAATAAAAACATGACAGGTGTTCTAATCCCTCTCCACTCTTTCCAAAACTAAAAAATGTGTAGGTTTTTGTTTTAAACCCATTTCACACTGAAGGCACTTTTTAGGCATTTTAGTGGTAAATATAGCGCCTGTAAAGCACCTAAAAAGCACCTCTCAAGCCTCCCCAGTGTAAAAGCCTGAGTGCTTTCACACTGGGGTGGTGTGCTTAGAGGACGGAAAAAAGTCCTGCAAGCAACATCTTTGGGGTGGTGCGGGAGCGGTGTATAGACCGCTCCTAAACTGCCCCTGCCATTGAAATCAATGGGCAGCGGCGCTTTTTGGGCGCTTGTTTGGGGTTAAAAGTGCCCCGCTCCTGCCTGCACAGCGCCAGTAAAGCACCGCTAAAACCAGCTTTACTGCTAACGTGCCCCAATGTGAAAGGGGTCATAATGTGTGGTCTTTGGTTTCCTGCTTGATTTGCTTGGAGAGTAGGACCATTTTGATGAAGTAGAGTTACTGGACTTCAGAAACCTAATAGTTGTGATGTCAAATGAGAGCCAAGAGCTACTAAATTCAGCAGCTTTTCTTGTTCCTTGAAATGATGTTCCAGATCAATGTACTTTCAATTAAAGGGCACATGGGGTGTATAAATAAGTGTGATGGAGTCTTGTATTATGCTCAGCAGACATACCCTTGATGACAACTATCCTAAATGCAGACATATTTCAAGAGGACAAGATTTCAAAATATGACAACCAATTATTTAGCAACGTAAAATTATGATTTGTTGGACACCAAATACAGTATGACCCTATATATTATGAATGTCTCTTAAGAAGTCTAATATGTCCCACCAGCCTCCTGTCCTAGGCCTTGTAGTATAGGCATGCTTTGTGTCTAACTGACTGCCATATTTATATACATTAGTTTAACCACTTTACGATGGCAACTCCATTATTGTAGGAGTTATGGAATATTTATTCAAGTTGATTATTCAAGATGGCATTTTAGCTCTAGTTCAATATAGGTCACTAGCCCACAGTCTGACAGATGTAGATTCCTCACTAGACTGTTTACAACTGTTTATGCCAGGTCCATTGGGAGTCTTTTGCAGTCTTTGTTTACAACATATCTGCTTAGCTTCTAGCTCGAACTGTTCAGTGTGGTTTTATGACACACCTGCTTATTGTTACATGTGTTATCTTCCATGAATGCCTAGCACTTAATGAAATTTAAATCTAACTGTGTTTATTGCCAACTTGTGACTTTTGGGGAAACTGGGGTGTTCTTTTTGATGTCCCCATTCACTCCATGCAGTTCTGGGTTCTTCAGACCTCAATATCATCACAAGGCCCAATGGTAGGCTGAACCTACTCTGAAGAGATTAGTTGATTGTGTTTGCCTGTTGGGCACATTCTAAACTTCCTGTGTGGTCAAAGGGACAGGAGGTGAAGGTAAACACATTCAATGAGGGCATAGACAGTAAGATAGTAATACAAATGAGACAGAGCTTTTAACCTACTCCTGCAGGCTGAACCTGGCCCACCAGGCCATTCCATGTGGCCCTCGCACCTCTCCTGGTACAGACCCTGTACTTTCTGCTTTCAAGCAATACATCCATCTTCTTCCCAGCAGCAGCATAAGGAAAGGGGGGTGCACCTTTATGTAAGGGAGGGTGGGGGTCTCAACTTCTGATGGTGGGGTGGCTCTTGACATCTAATGTAAGGGGAGAGGATGCGCTGGACATCTAATCTTACAGATACAAACAGCCATTTTGAGGGCAATCATAATGCTCATGCGGCCCACAATGAAATTGAGTTTGACACCCCTGACCTACTCTATCCGAATCTGCAAATAAGGTTTTTGCTGGGGGTATACCATTATGCTGAATATAAGTAAGGGTTTTCTCTTTTCAATATTCAGCCTTATAGTCTAGCACACATTTTCCTTGGTGGAGCTAGACTATGTAAAAAAAAATGAAAAAGCAGAAGGAGTCGCGCTGTGATTGAAAATTACTATGCCTCATAAAGTGAACATATAGATTAAGTTAAACACAGTGATACATCAATATAGACATTATAAAAAATGCCAAACACAAAAATAGTGAAGAATTATGTGTATATGATGTAAACATAAAGTCCAAGGCAGACACAAAAATGAAAATGAAAATGGTGATGCCTCATATGCAGTGTGACAGGGTACACGATTGTATGTACACCAGTGAGAGGCTGGAAAGGTCAGTTTTCCCTGCCCTGGAAGGGGTTAAGCCTGGCCAACAGGTAAACCTCCTCTCTTCCCCCTATTAATTAACAGTCACCTGGTAGGGAAATGGGAAGTGAGAGCTCAGTGTGAGAGGTATGCTGAGCTGGACGGACAGGTTGGAAACTGTCTGCATGGAAGGAACAAGGTCTGTCATAGATTTGTTTATTTTGGACTGGTATTCTGTTTGTTTTGTACTGGAGGCCGGAATAGCCCCTCCAGTACAGTGTAGTGAGGGACACTACTGTCAGTTAGCCTCCTAAATTGGAGTAGGCCATTTTGTTTTTGTATTATTTATTTTTGAGTGCAATAAAGCCATATTTATTGCTTAAGATCAGCGACTTTGCTGCATGACATTATCGCTATTTCTACGACTTTGTCACAAGTGGTGGTCAGAAGTGGGATGTTTGCTGTGGTACCGGTCAATGTACAGTTACAGTGGCCTTAAAGGTACAGGACCCAGAAAATGGAAGATATTGTGAAAGCCCTGTTACAAGCGGTCTCTGTGCAGCAAGAGACTAATAGACAGATAGCGGCCTCAGCTGCAGCACAACAAGAAACTAATAGACAGGTAGCTGCAGCGCAACAAGAGACTAATAGACAGCTAGCTGAAGCACAAAAGGCAGACCATGCTGTTCTCAAAGCAACCCTGGATCACATGACTACCCAAGGGTCTTCTAACCCACCAGCAAGGGGGGTAAGCCAAATATGTGCCAGCAGCTGTCTGCAGAAAATGACCCCGGATGATGATGTGGAGACTTACCTACTGGCGTTCGAACGGACCGCTACCCGAGAAGGCTGGGCCCCGGAACAGTGGGCTGGAATCATTGCACCCTTCCTCCTGGGAGAAGCACAGAAAGCCTATTTTGATCTGGATGAGGTGGCTGCTGCAGACTATCCCAAACTGAAAGGAGAGATCCTGGCTCGCTTAGGGGTGACTTCCACAGTGAGGGCCCAGCGTTTCTACAACTGGAGGTTTAAAGAAGGAAAAGCGCCAAGATCCCAGATGTTCGATTTAATTCATCTGGCGCGGAAGTGGCTCAAACCAGAGACTCAAACCCCTGCACAGATTATAGAAGCGCTTGTACTGGACCGTTACGTGAGAGAGCTTCCAAATGGCCTCCGGGAGTGGGTCACTCAGGGAAATCCCCTGGACTGTGATAGTATGGTCGCACAAGTGGAGCGGTACCTATCTACCAAAAGTTTGGACCGATCTCTCTCTAGGACGATCGGGAAAATACAGAGACCAGGAGGCCGGAGGAGTGGAGTGGAAGCAGACTTCGGATCCGGAGCCGTTTCTCCAAACCTGACTTTAGAAGTCAAAACCCTGGGAAAGAGGACCACCCTAGGAGAAACTCCATAACTTGTTTTGAGTGTGGCGCCAAAGGACATGTCAGGGCGAGATGCCCCAATCTTCCTGAGCCAATGCAGTGTGGACTAGGGGAAGATTCCTCTGACTTTTGTGGGCTCATTTGTTTAGCAGGCCTGGTAGAAGGGGGACATACCTTCCGAGTACCTGTCCTGCTGGTGGACTCTGGCAGTGCCCTGACTTTGGTAGCCAGTAAATTGGTAAAACCTTGTTGGATTCAGAAGCATAGAACCATGGGGGTGTTGTGTATTCATGGGTGTACTGTGCGGTATCCTACTGCCAACATAGAAGTGTCAGTACAGGGCAGTTTGGTAAGGATCGTAGCTGTGGTAGTTCCTCGTCTACCATATCCTTTGATAATAGGAAGGAATTTCCCTAATTTCCACGCTCTGTTACAGCCCCCTGTGAGGGGAGAACAAGGGGAACCTGAAGTGGAGCAGAGAAATACAGGGGTCCATGAAGTATTTCCCTTTGCTCATCCTGACTTGTATATCTCTAATCCAAAAAGAGGTAAAACAAGACGGGAACGCAGGGAGAGCAAGCTACGATTTAATAGGGCTGTCCAGGAAGTCCTGTTGAATCAGCGTGGGGAGCAGTCCAGTAGAGGTGGGGCCCCACGACAGACAGAAGATGAGGCAGAAGTTGGTCAACCGGAACCCGCCCCAGAGGCTACCAGTGAAGACGATGAAGGGGATACAGATATCCTGGATATCTCGGGTAGTGGCTTTGGCCGTGACCAGGCAGATGATCCCCTGCTGCAGGAAGCCAGGAGTAATGTTGTAGAGGTGAATGGGGTACCAGTAGAAGGGGTAACAGGAAAGGCCTATCCCTATTTTATCCTTAAAAACGATCTTCTTTACAGAGTAACCTCCGATGAGGGACAAGAGCTTGAACAACTGGTTGTGCCTTCATCATACACCCGAAAAATCCTAGATTACTCTCACTCTCATCTGCTGGGGGGACACTTAGGGGTGGAGAAAACACAAGAACGGGTGCTCAGGAGGTTCTTCTGGCCTGGGGTATATGAGGGGATTAAAAGGTATTGTGCTTCTTGCCCGGAATGCCAGCTGGCATCTCCCAGACCGAAGTTGAGAGCCCCACTCATACCTCTCCCCATAGTTGACGTTCCGTTTGAGAGGATTGGCATGGACCTAGTGGGTCCCTTAGAGAAAACAGCTCGAGGTCACCAGTACATCCTTGTCATCGTCGATTATGCCACCAGATACCCAGAGGCCATTCCACTACGTAAGGCGAATGCTAAAAGTATTGCAAAAGAGTTGGTTCAGATGTTTACACGGGTGGGGATACCCACGACATTGCTCACGGATCAGGGGACTCCGTTTGTCTCCCGCATTATGAAAGAGCTATGTCAACTATTTAAGGTACAGACTCTGAGAACGTCAGTGTATCACCCCCAGACAGATGGGTTGGTAGAAAGGTTTAACCGGATCCTAAAGGGGATGTTGAGGAAAGTCGTTAGCAGGGATGGGAAGGACTGGGACTTGTTACTTCCTTACCTGTTGTTTGCAGTTCGAGAGATTCCCCAAAGTTCTACGGGCTTCTCCCCGTTTGAGCTTTTATATGGTAGGCATCCCAGGGGTATTCTGGATATCCTAAAGGAAACTTGGGAAGAACAGGGGGTAACTGGGACCAATGTCCTCCAGTATGTTGAAGATATGCGGGTGCGTATGGCTCAGATTGCCCCTCTTGTTCGCCAGCATATGGAGCAGGCGCAGAGTAGGCAGAAGTCCTACTACGACCAGAGGGCCCTAGTGAGACAGTTTGAAAGAGGGGACAGAGTAATGGTTCTAGTACCCACCGCAGAAAGCAAACTTCAAGCACAGTGGCAGGGACCCTATGAGGTGTTGGAAAAAGTGAGCCCAGTAAATTATAAAGTTAGTCAGCCGGGACGCCGGAAGAAGGAGGCCGTGTTCCACATAAACCTTCTTAAGCCATGGAGGACTAGAGAGGATTGCATGGCCGCAGTGGGGGACACCACACCTGGTCCACAGGCACCTAGTCCTTCAGTGACAATCTCTCCAGAGCTGACACCTGAGCAAATAAAAGAAGCTAGAGCAGGGGTGTCAAACTGGCGGCCCTCCAGCTGTTCTGAAACTACAAGTCCCATCATGCCTCTGCCTGTGGGAGTCATGCTTGTAACTGTTAGCCCTGCAATGCCTCATGGGACTTGTAGTTTTGCAACAGCTGGAGGGCCGCCAGTTTGACACCCCTGAGCTAGAGGCTTGGTTGAGAGGAATAACGATGTTTTCTCCCCCAACCCTGGACAAACCCGAGAGATTACCCATGACATTATTACAGAACCAGGGGTTGTCGTAAGAGTGAAGTCTTACCGCATTCCGGAGGCCAAGAGGGAAGCTGTAAGGGCTGAAATCAGGAAAATGCTTGAGCTTGGAGTGATAGAGGAGTCTCATAGCCAGTGGTTCAGCCCCATTGTTCTAGTGCCCAAACCTGATGGGTCCATCAGGTTTTGTAATGACTTCAGGAAGTTAAACGAGGTGTCTAAGTTTGACGCCTACCCCATGCCTAGGGTGGATGAACTAGTAGAGCGATTAGCCAAAGATAGGTTCTTCACCACGTTGGATCTGACAAAGGGTTATTGGCAGATCCCATTGACAAAGCACGCCCGAGAGAAGACAGCCTTTGCCACTCCTGATGGCCTATTCCAGTACAGGATCATGCCTTTTGGCCTCCATGGGGCTCCAGCCACTTTTCAAAGGCTAATGGATAAGTTGCTCAGGCCCCACACTGAGTATGCAGCCGCATACTTGGATGAAGTGATCATTCCATAGCCCGGACTGGGAAAGCCATCTGGATAAAGTACAGGCAGTCTTGGACACTCTTAGAAGAGCAGGTCTGACAGCTAACCCCTCTAAATGTGCCTTGGGTCTAGCAGAGGCTAGATACTTGGGTTACCTGGTTGGCAGAGGACTTGTTAAACCACAGATGAACAAGATAGGAGCTATACAGAGCTGGCCCAGACCATTGAGGAAAAAACAAGTCAGAGCTTTCTTGGGGATTGTAGGCTACTATCGGAGGTTTATTCCTCACTTTGCTACGAGGGCTGCTCCGCTCACAGACCTTATTAAAGCCAGAAGTCCAGACACTGTAAAGTGGAACAGCGAGGCTGAGGAAGCCTTTGCTGGTCTGCGGGCAGCGCTTTGTACCCAACCTGTGCTTGTGGCTCCTGACTTTAGAAAGGAGTTCTTTCTCCAGACCGATGCCTCAGAGGTGGGTCTGGGTGCAGTTTTGTCCCAATATGTGGATGGTGAGGAACACCCTGTGCTGTATTTGAGTCGGAAGTTGTTACCTCGAGAACAGCGCTATGCCACAGTGGAAAAAGAGTGTTTGGCAATCAAGTGGGCAGTAGAAACACTCCGCTACTATTTGTTGGGCAGGCGGTTTACCCTCGTCACAGACCATGCTCCGTTAAAGTGGATGCACACCAATAGGGACAAGAACGCTCGGGTCACGAGGTGGTTTCTGTCCCTACAGCCCTTTACTTTTGTGGTACGACATAGGGCAGGTCTCCTCCACAGTAATGCAGATGCTCTGTCCCGAGTGCATGGGTTTGTAGAGATGGCCGCTTCCCACCCAAGTGTTAAGCTGGGGGGGAGGATGTGTGACAGGGTACACGATTGTATGTACACCAGTGAGAGGCTGGAAAGGTCAGTTTTCCCTGCCCTGGAAGGGGTTAAGCCTGGCCAACAGGTAAACCTCCTCTCTTCCCCCTATTAATTAACAGTCACCTGGTAGGGAAATGGGAAGTGAGAGCTCAGTGTGAGAGGTATGCTGAGCTGGACGGACAGGTTGGAAACTGTCTGCATGGAAGGAACAAGGTCTGTCATAGATTTGTTTATTTTGGACTGGTATTCTGTTTGTTTTGTACTGGAGGCCAGAATAGCCCCTCCAGTACAGTGTAGTGAGGGACACTACTGTCAGTTAGCCTCCTAAATTGGAGTAGGCCATTTTGTTTTTGTATTATTTATTTTTGAGTGCAATAAAGCCATATTTATTGCTTAAGATCAGCGACTTTGCTGCATGACATTATCGCTATTTCTACGACTTTGTCACAGCAGTTAACCAACAAGATAGTGCAGAGACTGAAATATGAAGTCCAATGCAGACACAGATTGAAGATAATGATTCCTCATGTGGTCAACAGGACGGTGCAGTGACTGTAACAATACAAAGAACCTCCACCAATGTCAAACACTGACCCTTACCAGAGCCTATGATCTCAAAGAGATCAATTCCTGCAAAAATCAAATATACATTAATCCATCAACTCATCAGGGTAATGGATGTTCTCAACGATGCAAAGAGTCCTCAGATGCTAACACCACTCGATCATGGGCATATAAAAGCAAGGGAGACTCACATAGCGTAAAACCATCAAGGAGTTTTAATATAAAAAGCAGATGTACACTTACATTTAGTAAGATGAAAACAGCATAAAATAGCTGACGTACGCCCGTTTCTTCCGGGTCCTGTACACGTGATGCGGTGACGTCAGAACGCCGCCTCCCAACGTTTCGTCACTAATGGGACTTGATCACGGGATAAGGAAGCGCTCTGAGTCACCGCATATGAACATAATGGGGGTGGGTCAAACCTCTACATGAGTCTCAAACGGCCGCGCACACGCTATATTGGATCAGGGAAAATGTAAGGGAAGTAGGAATACTGAGAAACCAACTGCCTCAAAACAAAAAAGGACAAATAAATATATATATAACATTTAAAAAAAAACATACATCCAGACTGTCCAATCGCGCACACCATACATACTTCTCCTCGTTCTGACGTCACCGCATGTTGGTTAACTGCATATGAGGCATCACCATTTCATGTTTGTGTCTGCCTTGGATTTTATTTTTACATCATATACACATAATTCTTCACTATTTTTGTGTTTGGCATTTTTTTATAATGTCTATATTGATGTATCACTGTGGTTAACTTAATCTTTATGTTCACTTTATGAGGCATAGTAATTTTCAATCACAGCGCGACTCCTTCTGCTTTTTCATGTATTTTTATGTTGTATGACATTTTTGAGTTGCAGCTTTCACATTTGTTCACTGTATGATACGCGCAGTATTTCCATTTGTGTATATTATGTCAAAAATGAAATTACTACAAGACAGGAAAAAAATTGCATTCTCTTTGCCATTGTCTGTGATTATTCCAAACGCACCTGTTCGATAAGCTCCTCTTCGCGAAGAAGGTAAAGCTTTGTGATGTTATATTGCTCTTCTAGAGCTAGTGCAAAGTGCTCAATTATATTGATTGACAATTTCTCCTTGAGGGTCATGATCATGTCCTGAAAATAAACACAATTTTAGCACTATATATCGTTAGACATATCTAAAGCAAAAGTTCTGTTAAATACAGTGGCAGAGATGTTTGGTGTGTGATTATTACCATTAGAAGCTTGGATAAGAACATGTATAGACATATTTAAAGTGTATATCAGGGCAAAAAAATATACAGTACATTTCTGAAAAACATGCACATTTCCTATGTGTTATCCATAAAGAACCTGAAAGTACAGAAACTTTCCTGGCAATTCATCAGGATTGCAACTAAGTCCTGTTTTGGTCTAACAAGCACAGCAATTTTGTGGACTGAGTAGTGTCAGCCCTGCCCAGATGTCTTTTGCTAAACTACTCAAACTTTCCCCTACTTTCTTCACCACACAACATGGACTAATTATTCTGCAGTCCAGTATATTGACTAGCTAATTAAACTCTTTGAGATAATTATTCTGGTTCACATTCACTTTTATATGGAAAAAGTTTTAATGATATCTGTCTAAAAGGAAGCAAATAGGAGAAGCTCATTATTCTGGTTTACATTCACTTTTATATGGAAAATTGCAGAAATTGATTAGGTAAACTGCAGTAACCAAGGAGAATTTGTGTTTCACTGATCTCACTTAAGGGACTTTGATTGACTGCTGTGATCTAGCACTCTTTGCATGACATTATACTTTCTGCCACTGCTTTATTAACCAAGTCTAATCACTTTGCGTGTATGCCCATGACTGTTTTTGTGGCTTTTTTGCCAAAAAGCGGCAGCTATTGTAAGCTTTGTAATCAATGAGATTCTGAACAAGGGATCTCATAAGACTGCTGTCACCAGCAACATTTTGAGATGGATAACATGCTATATTTCCGGTTTAAAATGTATTGCAAGAACAAATAAATAACATGAAGTCAATAAAACTTTTCATTTAATTAAAAATTAATTTATTTACACTAGAAACACTAAGCACATCTGGGTCTATTTAAAATGTGATTAGTCTAATTAATAGCAGTTGTGATTATACATTCCTGGTCTCTTGCTTGTGCAAAATCAGACAAAATACAACAAACATTAAACAATGGGGGTTCCTTACTTGCCATTTAATGGCCAAAGGGCACAATTAACTCCTATATTGGGCTGGTACCCAACCCACTCTCGCTTCTCTCATTCCACACACAGTTTCAGCATAAAGGAGTAAACATAACCCAGATTTTCTCATATGAGCTTAGATTAATTCTACTGGACATTATCACTTACTATATTCTTGCTCATTAAAAAGTCAGCATGCAACACCTTAACTTTATATTTCTTTATAGGCTCATTCAATTCTATTCTCTTCATAGATGACATAATTATATTATATTATTTCAATCAACTTAATTTCTCAATTACTTGTCGTCATATAGATGCCATGATGCCATGATGACACTTCATGTTACATAATCTTATCCTACAATCCACTAGGTCTCCAAACTTTTCAAACAAAGGGCCAGTTGATTGTCCTTCAGACTTTAGGAGGGCCGGATTGTGGCCAGCGGGGGTAGAAAATGTCCCGGGCCCAGCATTGGTGAGAATAAATATGGCCTCAGAATTTGCAGTCAGTAGGAGAAGGAGTAGTGCCCCTATTAGTAGGAGTAAATGTATCCCATCATTGGTATCAGTGAAATAAATTGTGCCCCCTTGTTGGTGTCAGTGGGAAGAATAGTGCCTCATATCAGTGGAAGAAATAAAACCCCAAGGGCCGGATAAAGGCTAGCAAAGGGCCACATCTGGCCCTCGGGCCACCGTTTGGAGACCCCTGCACTAGGTTATCTATTTTCATTTATATTTGTAAGTTACTTTCCTGAATGATTACGCCTTTTTCTACTATAATATTGTACATGTTCTGTTAATGGAATATCTATTTCAATTATATTATTGTATATGCTCTGTTAATGGAATTGTGTTGATAATTATAAAATTCAATAAAATATTTGAAACAGAAAAAAAAAGTCAGCATGCTATATTTTCATATTTCAGTATGGGTTTACAACAGGGCTGTTTCACAGCACAGCCAGAATACAAAGACAAGGCAAAAAGCCTTGCTTGGAATAGAGCATGTTCATACCATTGTGCTGCATTGGTGTGCACTACCACATGGTGCAGCATCATTTTATCACAGTGCATTGCACGTGCCCACATTACACAGCATCACAGCACATTGTAATGAACTGATGTGTGGAGACTTAAATAAATTGTCATCTTGTTACACTTTAAATAAAGATACACAAAGTAAACAGTGTGGTGTGCACAACAGCACAGTGCACTGCTCCTCACTGATCCTACACAGCACACTAGCGGCCATGAGTCCTGGCGAGAACCAGTTCTTACTTCTTTAACTCAGTTTAATAAAAGTGTTCAAATTTAAAATGCATCTGTTCCCCCCCTTTATGCACCTGTTGCCAATCTGGCGAGATCACTCACTATATTACACAGCCACAAATCTGGTTGTGTTTCTTTCGACGCAGTGTAAGCATTAGTTCTGTTGGGCAGCCAACACACCAAAACAGACCAACATTTTACCACTTTTTTCTAATGCATTACTGTGCACTGTGGTGAGCTGCAAAGCATGTGTTTTTTAGGCACGTTGAATGCCACCACAGTGCACTAACACACGTATGATGTGTTGCTATGCATTGTGAAATATGTGACTACTCCTTTATTATTATTACACATAAATGAAAAATATTTACATTGAACTGTAGCTGAACATATTAAAATTGATTTATACCTTCACAGTTGTTTTCTTCTCAAATTTAAAAGCCTTTGTCTGACCATTTTCTAGGTAGATTTTAAGGACATTAGGCATGAAAAGAAGCGAATTCCCCTACAACAGAAAGACCATTTTAAGAAACAGACAAGGTGGGGTACAAGATATTCTTGTAAACATGCACGGAAGATCCTTAGAGAAGACCACATTCCTTTAACCAAGATTACATCTGCTTTACAGATTGCAATACTAGGAAAACCATTTTACAGTAAATTACAATATTGTGTAATAGCAAGTAAATGGAAATTGACAGGGGGCAGAGGTCCACAATATTCTCAGGAAATAACTAAAATAAGTCAATACATTTTACAGGGACGGTAAAATAATGCTAGAAAAATAAATCAAATTTCATTTTCACAGGGGAATGTAAAATGTGTTAGTCAGTTTTCCTAATTTTCTTAATTTAAGAGTGTAGATTAACAAAATGTAACTATTTGTAGTTAAATATTTGTAATGCAATCCCAGTAGAATAAGCTGGATACAACTGCTGCTCTTTTTTGGAGCTCAATTTCTGCTGGCTTTAGAAAGTTAAAATTAAATATATACTGTACCTTGTTAAAAAATGAGAATATGTAATATTTAAGCTGTGCATTTTCTTTAAGATAAATGTGTGTGTGTGAGGCCGGAACTTTAACATACGGTTGGCCCAGTAAGGCACACTTCACAAATATGCGTGTTACCATGGTACATTTTCCTTTAAGTTCTGCCTACTTAATTTTTTATGTAGTGTACAGAAAGTGCAGCTTCTTTACTGATCATTGGTTCCACATGTAAAACCTAACAAATAACACACTGTGCCAAATAAAAAATGCAAACGGTATGAATCCACAGATTTTGAAGAATGTACACCTCTTTGTTGACCATCCTTGGAAGCCTCAGGCTCAAGAAGAGGACTGTGCTAAACTAAACATGACTTCTGGACTTCAACCCCATAATCCTCACATGACTTGGGGCCTGGTGCCCATTTTTAGTACTTACTGATAAAACATTTTTCCCAGCAGCGTATTTCCAATATTTAAGGCCCTGTACTTGCAGATTTTGAGCATCATTTAAAGCAAACCCTGCAAGATCTGAGCATCATATCATTTTTATACAACCTACTTCTTATGAATCTACATAATGCCCTAACCTCATATAAAAGGCTAATTGCAAACTACTAATGCACTGGTACTTGGTTCCTTTGTGGATCTCTTTTTCTGTTCCTACCCAGCTAGCTGCTTTCATGTTTGTCAGGCAAAGGAATAATTTCTGCACATTTGGTGGTAATGCCCCAAAGTAAAAAGGTTCTGGATTAGGCTGTTTTGACTGCTTTATACTGTGGTTGGTGCCGTTTTCCATAAAGACCTGTACGAAACTCTCATTAAAAATAAACCTGAAGTCTTTACGTCTACTCAATTTAAACTGGTCACCAGATCCTCACAGCTACGTGCCTCCTTTCAGATGGACTCCATAACAATCTAACCTCTCTGCTTTTATCAAGATAAACACCGCCCCCTTTTCTTTTTGCAACAACCCCCTCTGTCTTCCTTCCAGAGGTACTACAGAGGAGTATACCCTTTTCTGGGATCTTCCTTTTACTCAACTATGGACAACCTATTTGTCCTGCCCTCCCTCCTCATTTCCTCTTTCCCTCCCCCATTCTGTTTTCTTAACACTTTCTTTGTATATCCCTTCCTACTACCAAGCATTCCCCTCTCCCTTTTCTTCCCTTTTTGGTTCCTTTGCCAGTTTATTTTGGATAGTTGAGGACTAAGTCCTTATTGTTTTTCACATTTATTGTATGTGTTGGTAATTCATTGTATGTCTGAATCAACATGGAACAAAAATTTGTCTGTGTATGTTTTGAAATGCATATGTATCTTCCAGTGCTTTGTTTTCATGTGCACTGTAATAAAACTTTTTAAATAATAAAAATACACAGATTTCAAACACATGTGCAGCATATATGTACCCATAGTACGAAAACTCACTCACCTGAGTGTGTCCATTGACAATTACTTCCTCTGCAAATCGTACTTTTACCGGATTACTTTTTAATCTGGCCCTCTTTTCCGCAGTAAGAAAGGAAGACTTGGGACTCTGTGTAAAACAGAATAAGGTTAGTGAACATAAGCTGTCATCCTTGAGTTATTACCAAGTTATTCACATCTTATGCTGACCATACACATTACAGTTTGACAGTACAATATCTTTTAGATCCAAAAACTTTTTAGATCTAACAACTTTGTAGTCCAAATACTTGGTAAATCTAGAGAAGATTATGCAAAGATTGTACAATTAATCAGTAATATGTATTGCCAAATTATGTTGTAAATACATAAAGATAAGAGAACTTCTTAAAATACTGTACACTAATTGATGTGAACATGTGGGCTCACTAGACCTTCTACAGTAGCACTAGCATTATACAACACGCATCCCCGGATCCCCAAAATTCCCATAATATAACATCACAAGGAAGACTAATCATAATGTAGAATGAGACAAACTAAAGAGTGAAACAGCTCTAACCTGGAATAATAATCCCCTTACCACTAGTTTGAAGTTGCTTTTGTTATTAAGCGGTTGAAATGATATACATACATCTGTATCAGAAACAATATGTTTGATATAATATGTACAGAACATTACCTATTATCGACACATGATAGAGAATAGATTAAAAAAAAATATATAATGTAACAGAATTCAATAAAAAGGAAATAGGAAAAAGAAGTAATAGCTTGGTTTACAGAAATTATGTTAATTACTAAAAGCATATTCCTAGTAACCTTATCAAAATGTCTTTCATAAAAAAAAACTAAGAGCTGCTTTGTAGAAAGTTAAACATTTTAATAGGATGGTGATGATATAAAGAAAGAAAAGTTGTAAAATCCAGTTCAACTGAATAATAAACTTTGCTTTAAAATTAGTTAGGTATTTATTCCAGGGCTTGCAAAGTTTATGAAATTTACACTGAAAATAGTGAAATAGAAATAAATTGTACAAAAAAGTAAATGAATAAATAAATAAACTCAAGTCCATTCAAAGAGTGTTAGATAAAGTCCAATCAAGGCTAATCTTTCTCAGATGCAAATGATTGAAAATTCATTGTAAAAGGTGTCCACTTCCACCAAGAAGATCCCCCAAATGTTCACTAATGGATGGCTCCTTACCGCAAGGTGTTGACCTGATTGTTTAGAAAAGGTCAAATACAGCAGTTGGTCACTTAACCTAGTTGAATGATTCCGGAATCAAACACTCTCATGAAGGAGGGAGAGGGGAAACCACCATAGTGAAGTACAGTTTATTTAAAATATGTCACAGATAAAACAGCATAGCCAAATGGCCTCTTACTTTAGTAGTGCCTAGGACCCGGCACTGAGGCTAGTCTGTATGGCAAGATGGGCTATGATGAGTGTTCCTCGCTGGGGAACTGGGGTGTAGTCCAAGCCGGATAGGAGTTCCTCGCTAGGGAGCTGGCGTGCGTTCCAAGTGCGTCGTTTGTACGTATCCAGGCGCTTCAACGTACGTTTCGTGATTAACACGTCGTCAGGAAGTCCCGCTGGTCCTCTGGCTAGGAACTCCTATCCGGCTTGGACTACACCCCAGCGAGGAACTCTCATCATAGCCCATCTTGCCATACAGACTAGCCTCAGTGCCGGGTCCTCGGCACTACTAAAGTAAGAGGCCATTTGGCTATGCTGTTTTATCTGTGACATATTTTAAATAAACTGTACTTCACTATGGTGGTTTCTCCTCTCCCTCCTTCACGAGAGTGTTTGATTCCGGGAAACAAAAAGCTGCGCAGCTGAATCATTCACCTGGTTTAGTGACCAAATGCTGTATTTGACCTTTTCTAAACAATCAGGTCAACACCGTGTGGTAAGAAGCCATCCATTAGTGCACATTTGGGGGATCTTCTTGGTGGAGGTGGACACCTTTTACAATTAATTTTCAACAATTTGCATCTGAGAAAGATTAGCCTTGATTGGACTTTATCTAAGGCGGCGTACACACGACAGAGGTTCTCGCTGGAAACCAGTGAGAACCTCGCTGGAAGCTGCATGGAACCTCGGCCGTGTGTACGCTGCTGGCTCGCCCCGCCCGTCGGGAATCCCGTCGAGCGAATAGAGAGCACGCTCTCTTTTTGCTCGACGGCCCGCCTGGATGAATGGCTGGTTGCCATTCCCGACGGGCGGGTCGCCGATTTCGACGGCCGGCAGAGAACCTCGACGGGCGGAACGATGTGTTCTGCCCGTCGAGGTTCTCTGCCGTGTGTACGCAGCTTTACACTCTTTGAATGGACTCAAGTTTATTTATTTATTCATTCACTTTTTTTGTACAATTTATTTCTATTTCACTATTTTCAGTGTGTTGCTGTTCACTAAGTCTGCTATTGTTGGTTCAGACGGACCATTTATTAGATTTCACTTTATTGTTTATTCTCTTATTATTCATTATTAGCGCCCCCCTCCATATACCATTACTAGTGACTTTGCTGTGATTAAACTTCAGTTAATAACAGTTTCTTGAAGGTTGTAGTTTGAGTTAGAATGTAGGAAAAATTCTGTCTTAGCTAAATGTTTTTCAAATAAATGCAAAACATAAATGTGGCCCTTATAACAGTATAGTTAATGTAAACTACAAATAAAAACACAGAGTAATACTTACTGAGGTACTTCGAAGAACTGTTATATTAATGGTGTCAGCAGAATCCCTGTAACATAAGCACATATATGTTTTTTACACCCTGTATTCATAATAGAAAAATATTTAACATGTAATACTGTTTACAGCTAGTACTTAATGGATTCAGTTACATATTTGCTGACTTAAAGCAGAATTATTTTACTGGTTTCTGAAGTAACAATGCTACCAAAGATGTATTATTAAAACACTATCCAAATTGTAGATCAGAAATAAAAAATAATTCTCCAATCGTGTGGGACCAGGAGGTTGGTACCCAAACTGGAGAACAGAGCACAGAATCCAGAAAAAGGGTTGAAAGATTCATGAATTGTAGAGTTGTAGATAAACAGTCAACAAGGCAAATGGCCATCTGTAATCACAACACTAGTACAATCGTTATAATAACTGTGACACACTCTTGTGGGAACAGTTCCAGATATTCTACTGTAGCAACTCAGTATTCACTGGTGGTACAAGAACAAACACAGTAACAAATACAGTAATGTTGGTGGCCCACATCTTTCAGTACTGCATATGTCACACTTGCATGGCCTACATTACCAGGCACTACATCTGCAAGAGGGAAGGCTGACTGGCGAAGTAGTGGCACAAGCGGCTCTTGAGGAGAAGTAGCGGAACCTATATAAAAATCTTCCAGTCAATGGGCAGCAGAGCATATAGTATTGTCTCTAAACTTTCCCTCCTCATGCAGGAACCTTTCCCTGAGGCCTCGTACACACGATCAAATCTGTCTGCTGGAAACGGTCTGCTAGACCGTTTCAGCAGACAGATTCGATCGTGTGTACGGGCTAACAGACGGATTTGGCCACCCGACAAATTTCAAAGCATGCTTTGAAATCTGTCGGCTGGGAACCCGTCCGCCCGACATGTCTGCTGGTTAGTATGCTAACCAGCAGACATGTCTTCTCGCACACGTGCCGAATGGTTTTCGACGCATGCGCGGAAGTGTTTTACTTCCTGGTGCGGTGACGTGGCGGCGTCAACGTCACCGACACGTCAGCGCGCTGTCTGCTGGCGGGGATTTTGGTTTGCTCGTGTGTACACGCGAGCAAACCAAAATCCCAGCAGACAGATTTGTTCAAATCTGTCGGACAGACAGATTTGAACAAATCTGTCTGCTCGTGTGTACGAGGCCTGAGGCTAAAGCTTTGTACACACGCGCTCAGTTTTTCGGACGACCAAAAGTCCGATTTTTGTGGCATGCTAGTCTCATGTCGAAAGTAAAGAGATTACTAACAATACGAAAATTTTCGTATGACAGAATACAACGTCAGAAGTGACGTAATGTGTTGAATAGTTATGTATGTATTCTTTTATCGTCTTGCTCTTACGATTTTTTTCGTACGAAACGCATACTAATTAAATGAAAATCGGATGTTGTGTTCACATCTGACAAAAATGTTATGGTCCGCACATCCAGCTTTTGTCTGACGAAAAAGTGAAATCGGCTTTCGAAAAGCACCCTACTAACATTACGAAAATCGGCAGACAGCGCGTCGTAAGAATTTTGCTATCTGATTTTCAAATTTTTCATGGAAACCCAGCCCCCTTGTGAATTCTCCAATAAAAAACCTGATGTCACATGCAGAGGAGGAGTATTCAGGATGAGTCCTAGTCACAGCACTCCTTGCTTTCTCTGAGCATTTTCTTAACTGCACCAAGGCCCTGCGATATTACACTCCAAAAAATTGTTGATTATAAAAAAAAGATTGAGCTACAAAGACAGAGTAGTTGGTTGGAAAATTAAAGTTAAAAGTTTTTTTCCTGCATTGCTGCTCTTCCCTGAAAACTTTTATCCTCAGCACTGGTCCCAAGTAGTGTACCGACTATGCTGACAGCTATTCTTTTGCCTATATTTTATCTTGGCCTACTTCATGTTAAGCTCAATGACACATATCATTAGAGTTGACACTGCCAGATGACATAAATGTTCCTATGGGGCCTTATGGTCTGTAGTTACACCTCTGCCAACATGGACAAATATACTGCATATAGCATTGCAGCGTAGGAGGACGTTTAATCAATGCTACAAAAAATAGACTTGTCTAATAACTGCATGTTAACATACAAAAACTTTTTATCCCAATTCCTGCATAAACATCTTATAACACAATAAATAGTATATTTTTCTTTTCCACTGTCATGCATAATCCAGCATGGTTAATGTACTGCTAAAAGCATGCTCCTCTGCACTTAGCATTATACAATGGACACATACAGGATACATTACCTGATCATGTCGGCTGCTTTCTGAGCATGAATGTTTTCCACATTTTCATTGTTTATTGCAGATATCTGGTCACCTAGTAAAAGCTTCCCTTCAGCTGGACCTCCTGTGAAATGTAAAGTGGAAAAGGTCATACATACGTGTCAATAGATTCCCATTAGATTATGCCACTTGATACAATAATTGTGCCATGGCTTGTGCAAGTTGTTTGCTTACTGTAGGTCATATTTAGTTTTTATTTACATATGCCATTTCACTGTTGAGCTTTAAATGTTAAAAAGCAACCTGGGGCCAGAAGTAGCAATGGTTGAGTTTATAATAGTATCAAGAAAAAACGACTATGCTAAAAGCAGAACATGTACCATATTAACTGTAATGTAAATTCTGTGTAATCCACCTCAACCAGATGACAGAGGGTAACTCACAGGGTCAGTAAGGGGATAAAAGGAGTGTACCTCCTGGACTCTGTGTGCAAGTTTCTGTCTGTCTGTATCCTGCAATACCAATCACATTTAGACTTCCAAGGCATGTTTGGATCTGATTGGTGGCTATTAGAAGGCGCTTTGTGCTGACATTAGCAACATAAGCAGGAATATTCCTGGATCACAAGATTACCAAAAAAAAGAGAGTGGAACAAATATGTACATTATAGCAATGCCTGGATGAAAAAATATAGTACTGAGAATGTGACCCATGCTCCCTGTATACTTTTAAAGCAGGGGTCTCCAAACTTTCTAAACAAAGGGCCAGTTTACTTTCCTTCAAGCTTTAAAAGGGCCTGATTGTGGCCAGTGAGAGCAGAAAATGCTGCAGCATTAATGGGAGTAAACAATGCCCCATCACTGATGTCAGTGAGAGGAATAGTGCCCCATTGTTTGTATCAGTGGTAGAAATAGTGCTTCATCACCCGTGTCTGTAGGAAGATTAGTGCCCCATCATTGACACACTTTTATACAAGTATATAAAAAATGGAAGAGCAAGTAGATACAAATAACGAAAGTCAAACCAAAAAAAAGGGTTCAAAATCCTTAATGCGGACATCCCAAAAATGACAAGAAACAGAATGCTGAGTAGACGCGTTTCACACACTTCACGTGCGTTTAAGCCTCATACACACAATTAGATATCGAATATCCGATGAAGCTGACTTTCATCAGTCTTGCCTACACACCATCAGTCAAAAATCCTACCGTGCCAAAACGCGGTGACGTAAAACACTACGACGTGCTGAAAAAAATTAAGTTCAATGCTTCCGAGCATGCGTCGACTTGATTCTGAGCATGATTCTGAGCATGCGTGGAGTTCCACGAAGATGATCGGAATTTCCTAGTTTTTTTATCCATAGGAAATTTTTTAAATATGTTCTATTTTTTTACACCGAAAAAAGACCGATGGGCCCCCACACGATCGGTTTGTCTGATGAAAACAGTCCATCTGACTTTTTTCATTGGACAAACCGATCGTGTGTACAGGGCTTGCATATGAAGTGTGTAAAACGTGTCTACTTAGCACTCTGTTTCTTGTAGTTTTTGGGTTGTTCGCAAAAAGGATTTTGATCTACAGTAGTGTGCGGCCATTTCTTTTATTTTCACTGTATGTGGAGGTGAGCAACTACTGGACAATTAGGCTTCCTGGTCTCACCTGGAGCGGTGGGTTTTCTTGTTCTATTGCAAAAAAAGGGTACACACTGAAATAATTGCTCAGAATAAGTGTTCTCAGAAAACATCCTATACTTTCTCTATAATAAGAGGGTAGTTTGGCTGCATTTTTAGGGACACATTTGTGTACAATTCAACTATATAATGCTTGAGGATCAGGCAAACCTTTAATTTAATTTCAAAAGAATAGAACCGCTTACCTGCATTGACAACAGTAATGGTAAGGGGTAGATTTTGAGATATATCAAAGCCATAGTTTTCAAAATAAGGATCTTTTTTTATCTCTAACGTTAGATTCAAGGTGCAACCATACTGATTTGGTCCAATAGGAGGACTCTCCCCAGTAGAGATCCTTGCACTGTGTAGAAAACAATACACGAACAATCATGCTAGATGAATTAGCAGCAACATTTGAATGAAATTCTATTGTCATCAATATAGTACCTAGTTTTAAAATTCGGTTTCTTACATATATACTGTATACGGCAATGTAAAAAGCAAATAATTCAGGTAGCAAATCTAGCTGAACTGTGGAGATTGCTATACAAAACCAAAAAGAAAGTGGGGCTGCTTCTACAACAACCAGTTAGCTCTTATATTTTGTGTTCGCTCAGCAAATAAAAATTTAAAACTCATCAAATTTAGATTGTAAGTAGGGTTGTCCCGATACCACTTTTTTAGGACCGAGTACAAGTACCGATACTTTTTTTCATGTACTTGCCGATACCGAATACCGATACTTTTTTTAAATGTCATGTGACAGTTTTCAAACCACAATACAGACTAAGGATATTTTCTTTAGAATTATGAAGAACTCTAACTCAAGACATTATAAAAGAATAAAAATTAGTAAAAATGAATAAAAAAATTGTATTTTCTTGACACGCAGTAGTAAAAAACTCAAAGAATTTTCACAGAACATGTTGATAAATACAAAAAAAGTATTCTATTTAGGTATCGGGAGCATTTGCGCGAGTACAAGTACTCCCGCAAATACTCGGTATCGGTCCTGATACCGATACTAGTATCGGTATCTGGACAACCCTAATTGTAAGGGTTAGAAAACCTTCATTCTCTTCATATAAAGTGACCATACTTGAAAGGCAAACATGCTATGTATATGATTTAGTGGTAATACTCTTTTGAAATGAACCATACAACGGAAAAAAAAAATACATCTGTAATCATCACACTCTGGAAAATGTGTCCTCTTTTCTTTTTTAGTCTCATACATTTAAAGTGTTATTTAGACATATTTCTAATTCTTTAACTGATTGCCGACCGCCCGCCGTCATATTACTGCGGGACGGTGGCACTGCTACGTGGGAGCACGTAGCTCTACGTCCTCCCTTTAGCAGCTTCTCGCGCGCGAGCATGCCCGGTGGGTACGATCGCCGCCGGGCACCCGCGATTGCTCGTTACAGAGCGGGGAACGGGAGGTATGTGTAAACACATACCTTTCGTTCCTGTCAGCGGGGGAAACGCTGATCTTCTGTCCATACAATGTATGGACAGAAGATCAGTGACTTCCCCTAGTGAGGCCACCCCCCATACAGTTAGAACACAGTTAGAACACATCAGGACCACACTTAACCCCTTCCCTGCCCCCTAGTGTTAACCCCTTCACTGCCAATGGCATTTTTATAGTAATACAATGCATTTTTATAGCATTGATCGCTATAAAAATGCCAATGGTCCCAAAAATGTGTCAAAAGTGTCCGATGTGTCCGCCATAATATCGCAGTACCATAAAAAAAACGCTGATCGCCGCCATTACTAAAAAAAAATAATAATAATAAAAATGCCATAAAACGACCCCCTTTTTTGTAAACGCTATAAATTTTGCGCAAACCAATTAATAAACGCTAATTGCGATTTTTTTTAACGAAAAATATGTAGAAGAATACGTATCGGCCTAAACTGAGGGAACATTTTATTATAGCAAAATGTAAAAAATATTGAATTTTTTTCAAAATAGTCGCTCTATTTTTGTTTATAGCGCAAAAAATTAAAACCGCAGAGATGATCAAATACCACCAAAAGAAAGCTCTATTTGTGGGAAAAAAGGACGCCAATTTTGTTTGGGAGCCACGTCGCACGACCGTGCAATTGTCAGTTAAAGCGACGCAGTGCCGAATCGCAAAAAGTGCTCTGGTCTTTGGACAGCAATATGGTCCGGGGCTAAAGTGGTTAATAGAACACACAGCACTTCAGATTCTCAAATAGCCTAGTATGACTCTCCTTTGCCATTTCTTTATTCCAAAGTTATACTCTTTTTTTTCATAAGGTATTTCTGTATTTTATCCAGCCCCTTCATCTGCAAGTGCCATAAAGGTAACTGAGTGGAGACCAAGGAGTTAACAATTAAATAAATAGATTATACTAAGCTTACCGGGATGAATTATCTCGTGACCGTCGCAGCCATCTCACAACCATCTGTTCTATTCGGTGTCCTTTGCGGGTCTGAAATAAATTAGTGTCTGGATCCTCCATTTACCTAAACAGAATTTGAAGACTGAAAATGAGTAAGCCAGTTTGAGATGGATAAACCACCTTCCACAATGATTACCTACAATAGAGCCAATGTTGATGAAAACTTTCCAATTTTCAGATTTGTGGGGGTAAATTGTATGTTCCTTCTCAGCAGACAGCATTGAACATTATTTTCATTCAAATGCCTGAAGGCCTGACAGTACAAGAGCTAACAGCTGCATTACAGAATTTCTTCTCTGATCTAGTGTTAAGGAGCCTGTGCATGCATCAGACACTAAAACACTCAAGCATTAACCTACTCTGGCTGCTGTTCAAAATACTTGTCCACACTCTTGTCCAACATAACCATAATTCTGTGCTATAACTGTGTGGTTTAGTACATGACCATCTTTCCCTGAACACAGTACAACTAATGCCGCGTACACACGATCATTTTTCGGGTTGTAAAAAAGAAAGTTTTTTAAAAATGTCATTTAAAATGATCGTGTGTGGGCTTCAGAGCATTTTTTGGGTTCTGAAAAAGGCCAATAACAATTTCGAACATGCTCTATTTTTTCACGACATTTTAAACTATGTCGTTTTTCGGTTTGTAAAAAATGATCGTTTGTGGGCTTTAACGACGTGAAAAACCCGCGCATGCTCAGAAGCAAGTTATGAGACGGGAGCGCTCATTCTGGTAAAACTACAGTTCATAATGGAGTAAGCACATTCATCACACTGTAACAGACAGAAAAGCATGAATCGTCTTTTACCAACACGAAATCAGCTAAAGCAGCCCAAAGGGTGGCGTTATCCGAATGGAACTTCCCCTTTATAGTGCCGTCGTACATGTTGTACGTCACCGCGCTTTGCTAGAGCATTTTTTTTAACGATCGTGTGTAGGCAAGGCCGTTTTAATGATGAAGTTGAAAAATGATCATGTGTACGCGGCATAACATGTTCCTTTTCTTCAAGCCCAGTCATATTATGTACTGCATTTACACATGAGAAACTGCTACATTCTTAATGCTATTCCAACATACTTATAGTGCACCACATGGAGCATGTCATCCTCCCTTGTGATAGTAAAAAAGATCACTAATAAAAGGTAAAAAGTAGTTAAAAATAATAGGATATAATACATTAATTAAAAAATAATAAGGGCTCATTCACACATAAGCAATTCATCGTGTGTGCATGTTGGCATTAACGTGCATTGTATTAGGGCAGCCTATGAACTGCCAAAATACCCTTGATCCTTTTATTAGTGTAGCGCTACCCCCACAGGAGCTTCTTGGCATGATGGGTCCCCTGTTCTCTGCCACAACTCTTTAAGCCTCTAGGTCCCTTAGATACACCTGCTTATAAGCTGTAGGCTGCTCACAGTCACCTGTGTAACGTAATCAGAACTTCAACTTTGTAAACCCCCCAAAAAAATTGTACAGTATAGGATTTCATGACATCTGTACCTGGTCTTGCCACGAACAGTTAATCCAGCTCTGAGCAATCCTCTTATCTTTTTTCAGTAAGATAAAAACTGACACACAGAGAAATAGTAGTCAGTTCTTCCCCCTTGCTGTGAGTGACAGGTGATTTACATATCTCATGAACGAGCCTGAGAGAGGCATTCTGTGTACTTCCCATCCCTCCTTCATTCTTCTTCCAGGATTGGCTGCTCCACACCTCAGCATGATTGGTGTCATGTTTTGACCTTTCTGGGTTTTAACTGGATGTTAGTGATCATAGCAGAAATTCAGTGTAAGAAATACACTGGAGAAAATGCATGTTGACTAGGCGAGTGTAGACGTGGGTGGGGAGTCTACTGACATCACGACCCCACCAACTAAGCTCAGGACGACAGACCCATCCACAGAATTTGCAGTTTTTCAGGTCTCATAACAGACAGAGGGGAGACATTTGACAGGTAAGGATACATGTAGGTTTACATCGTCTTTAGACCCCTTTCACATTGAGGAGTTTTTCAGGCGGTACAGTGCTAAAAATAGCGCTGCTATACCGCCTGAAAAACTCCTGCCCCAGCAACCTCAATGTGAAAGCCCGAGGGCTTACACACTGAGGCGATGCGCTGACAGGAGATAAAAAAATCTCCTGTCAGCAGCATCTTTGGAGCGGTGAGATGAGTGGCATGTATACCGCTCCTTCACCTCTCCTTCCCATTGAAAACAATGGGAGACCGCGGCAATACCGCCCGCATAGCGCCTCTATAGAGGAGCATTGCGACGGTATTAACTCTTTCACGGCAGCTAGCGGGGGTTAATACCGCACCGCTAGCGGCCGCAACTCGCGGCAATTCCGGCGGTAAAGCGGCACTATACCACCAGCGCACCTCCACTGCCCCATGTGAAAGGAGCCTTAAGTATGCTACTACTCTATAATAATACACAGAAAATAGGCCACAAGCAACTTGGTAGTAGATTAATTAGATGTATTATGGTAAGGTGAGTTAGACAATGCATGGATCCATGAACAAGCAATTGAACATGTTTAAAGATGCTGTACTAGATAATGTCAACACTGGCCCATGAGATGGCAATCAACTGAACTGTAGTAGTGCTAAACCGATTTTTACCAATGCAAACAGGGTTAAAACATATCAGTATCACGCAGCTGGCAGCAGACCCAGCTACACACTGGGGGCAGGGGACAGAGGAGGAGAGTGGGCGCCGACAAACACAGCTCGCTTCTCCAGCAGCGGGTTAGTAAATACCATTTATGTGGCATATATTAAAGTGGATTTCCACCCAAAAGTGGAACTTCCACTTCTCTGATTCCCCCCCCCCCCCTCCTAGTGCCATATTTGGCACTTTTCGGGGGGAGCGGGTACCTGTTTTCATTACCCTGCTGCTGGGCCAGTAAGAGAGCACAGCATGCGCAGTCGGGACCCGCTGGTGAACCAGCAAGGCTTTACTGCCGGGTTCCCTTACCAGCAATAGCGGCGGCAGCACCCGACAGCCGATGGAAGCATCGGCTGGTGTGCGGACATTGCTGGAATCCAAGACAGATAAGTGTCCTAATATTAAAAGTCAGAAGTTACAGTAAGTTTAGCTGTTAACTTTAAATTTTTGGAGGGGGCGGAAAACCACTTTAAACAGCACAAGACATGTCAGAGGTAAAGTAATTAGTGTTAGAGGTAAAGAGGTAAAGTTAAGTTAGGACTATCATTTAGGTTCAACTCTGCTAAAAATAAATTTTTATATTTCTACTTATTACAATTTTCAGTACTGCAGGTTTTTCAAGTGAGTGTGATTTAGTTGCTAGATATACTTATTATTTATTAACGTAACCCAGTTTCAAGCCGAAAACGTAGAGACTAAATGCTGTTGTGTGCAAAATAAAAAAACAATCAAATTTTAATTTTTTTAATGCCTTTGGGGGTCTTTAATACATTTCAAATCAGCAATATGCATTTTAGCATGCATACAGGTTAAATATTGAAAAATTATTCTGGAAACAAAAAGAGATAAATGGAATCTGGTTTCTATAGGTTTTTTACTTGTAGCCCCAGTCCAAGGCAAAACCTGGACTACAGCTGCATGGACCAGGCTGCCATACCCAATGCAGCAACTGTTCTCTCCTTTTGGGCTGTCAGTAAGGAGAGAGATGGAACACTGGACATTTGTAAGGCTGTGGTGCAGGGCTGTGCGCAGCCAGAAAAAATCCCTGCCTACCACCCGGAAAAACAAAGGAAGCAGTAATACTGTTGCTGTGCAGCCTGGGAAAGGACAGAGCCTGCTGGGAGGAGCTAGGACTTGTAGGGGATGAAGTCCCCAGGGAGCTTGTGCTTCGGATTGGCTATGGACTGCAGATCTCAGCATTACCAGAGCTCTGAAAAGTAAGGACTGTTCCTGGGCTCAAGGCAGTCCTTGGGCAGACATTGGCGAGCACACCCAGTGCAGCAGGCTGCTAACGGGATGGTTTTGCTGCAGTATCAGGGATACAGGAATCTGATGTCACCATATGATCGAGGAAAGTACTTTACTACGGCTGGCATTGCTGAGCTCTGGGTGGGGAGCAGAAGGAGACAAGTCACAAGTTAGTGAGAGTCCACTGGTTATACACTTATGCAACCTAATTAAAGTGGTTGTTAACCCACTTCTATAAAATGCTCCCATCTCCTCTGTAATATAACAAGTTCCCCTGTGCCTGTGTTATATAATGATGTCAGCCGGGGAGGAGTGGAGAGAGAGAGAGACGAGGAGTCACATGATTGCAGAAAGACACTGTGTTAGCGGTACAGATAAGCAAATTTATTATATAACACAGACACAGGGGAAATTGTTATAATACAGAGGGGATGTGAGCATTTCATATTAAATATGAAAGCAGCAAGAGCATAGAGGGCAGTCGCTGACATGAGCAGACAGGCAGGGAGGGGGGAGAGGATGGAGGAGAGGACAGAGGAAGAGAAAGCAGGGCTACAGATGAAGGAGGCACGTAAACTGACCACAGTGTCAAGGCTCAGCAGCCATGATATACTGTGGTCAGTTGACAGAGGGGAGGGCATAGCTAAGCAGGATCAGACAGGATTTTTTTTGGTGTTACGGGGGGACAAATAGCACAAGCACTGTGCTGTATAACATGCTTTATAGGAACAGGATACGTTTTTTTGGGGGGTTAAGAAAAGTGTTAAAGGAACAATATTGCTTACTGGGGACACAGTTCAGGCACATGGATTCGGGTTCAGAGAGAATCAAGTTTGCCACATTTGAGCCCCAAATTCATTTGCCAGAGATTGTTTGTGGCTGCATTGGTTTTTTTCAGTTCTTTTTTCACCTGGTGATCCTGCCAGTAACGCACAATGAGAGTTATTTATTAAAATGGAAGTGTGCAAAATCTAGTGCAGCTCTGCAATCAGTGCAAACCAATTAGCTTCCAGGTTTTATTGTCAAAGCTTAATTGAACAAGATGAAATTAGAGGCTGATTGGCTGCCATGCACAGCTGTACCAGACTGAGTGCACCAGTTTTAGTAAATCAACCACTTTGTGTCCCAGGGTGACAATGCTCATTCACCATACTGTATCAATGAAAGGGCAGAGTTGTCACCCTAGGACTGAAAGTGTTTTAAAACAAGAGAACACCTTCCCCTCATCTCCATAACAGGAATGGGTGTTCTGAAGATATATTGATGATATCATTATCATCTGGGAGGGCCTCCAGATGAGCTATCAAAATTTGTTGAATATAGAAATAGCAATTCGTATAATATTCGGTTCGCTTTTGTTTCTGATCCCAAGAATTTGGTATAATGCCGCGTACACACGATCACTTTTTGTGATGAAAAAAAACGTCATTTTATGTGACGAAACAAAACAACGTTTTTCAAACTTGATTTTCAAAAACGACATTGCATACACACCATCGTTTTTCCACAATGCTCTTGCAAAGCGCTGTTACGTAAGACACTTTCGACGGCACTCTGTTCCATTGAAGCTCCATCTCATAACTTGCTTCTAAGCATGCGCGGGTTTAAAAACGTCGTTTTAAACGACGTTTTGCCCACACACGGTCACTTTTTATGACACAAAAAACGACATTTTGAAAAACGACACAAAAAATTCAAGCATGTTGGAATTTTTTTTTGGTCGTTTTTTTTAAGACATAAAACGACGTTTTGCCCACACACGATCATTTTAAATGACGTTTTTTAAAACATAGTTTTTTTTCATCACAAAAAGTGATCGTGTGTACGCGGCATAAGAGTAGAGCAGAGACACACAGAACGTTCTCTGCTCACCAGATTTTTTAAAGGATCAAGAGGTATTTTTGGTCTACATAGATATAGCAAAACAGTTCTTTGGTCTCATAGAACAGATATAGCAAAACACTTTTAGCTTGCACATTGGTGCCTGTGCAACGCAAGTTCCAGATTGTTTCCCCGCCTGGGTAGCCCAGCTGATGAGTACAAGCACCCAAAGACATTAATAATTGTGTGTCACTGTACTCGGGTATACTCTAGTATTCACGCAAGCATGAGTATAACTTGTAGCATTATCCTGGAGGAGCTGCTGGATTTTTGGGTGGCATAATACCTCTTGGCTCCTCCGAAATTCCAAGGTGTGAATGATGCGTATTGCATATAGTAGATGTAAAGGAATGTCTACGATAGGTGCTCTTTGCAGTGCTCTTTATTACCCAGTTGGGTAAACACAGTAAACTTGTGGTGAGGAAAGTAAAGTTGAAGAAGAATGGAGAATAGCAGATTCAGGCGTGATAATAAGAAACAGTCCTGCTCCCAAACGTAACCCTCCTGTGCGCCACTCCCGCTGGTGTGGGCTTAGCGTACCCGGACAGACCTCTCTCACTGACCCGGCAGCCAGAGTATCACTCGGACAATTCTAGGATAAAATCTCTGCCACAGACCCTCTTTAGTGAACTTGAACTTGAGAAAGAGCCTCTGCTACAGACTCCCCTCGGTGAGCCTCAGGAAAACACCTCTGCCACAGGTCCTCTCTGGATTGAATTCTTGGAGATATCCCTCCTTAGATGAGTTATGCCTGGATCTCCTTCAACTTGTCACCCAGGTACCGACTGACAGGTGGTTAGTCCCTCAGTGTCTGGCTACCTCGATCCCCGGTGGTTTGTTCAGGCCCTTTTGGACCGCCAGTCTCATAATGGCACTCCTCAGACGGACTCCCTACCAAACAGCAGTACAGCTTGGGATCTTCAAAGGTGGGAACCCAGTCACTCACTGGGTCCCCGTCGCTGTTCAGATGCTCCGGGCCAGCATGGTCCCCAAACCAGGAACACTGCATGGCACGCATGCCCCGGCCAGGTAGGCCATAGCACGGGGCACTGTGATGTGGCCACCTTAAAGGTGGGTGCCACACTGGACGAAGAAGACCCAGAACCAATGGCGTCTGCACCACAAATACCCCTCCCCAGCATGCACAGCAAGGACAAACCCTCCTGATTGGCTGCTCGGAAAGAGCACCTAAACCTTGACTCCACTGCTGCCACCTGCAGCACCGGGGCTGGAAGAACAACATAATAGCCTACAGCAAAGCCAAGCTGAGACAGAGACCCTGTTTTGCATTCAACAATCTGGATAAGAGTTTAACTATACTCTAATCTACCCTTAAATTTAACTAGCACCAGTACTATAAAGTACATAGGCGCTACAAGAATATAGGTGTATTTAAAGGATATAATATAAGGAAATACTCATGTTTTCGCAAGTGCTGCTGAATATCCAAGTACAGGCAAGCAAAGTTATTCTGGAAAAATATGCCAGAATTTACAATGCACAGATTTAGGTACCTGTGTGCAAGAAACCTTAGAGGGGAAGTAAAGTTCCGTTGTAACAAACTGCAGTACAAACTGGGCAGGCTCTTTATTGCGGGACATGCTTACAGCAAAAGAGACCTCCTTGCAGCATTCTCTGGCTTTCAAACTGAGCAGCGCATGCTCAGCTTACATTGTTGACAAGGCCCCTGTGTGGCAGAATGACTGACTCCTGCAGTTGTGCAGCAATGAATTTATCCCACGCCAGCCCATGAAGACAGCCAAAGATCCACACACAGATGAAGATGCTGGAACCAAAGAAGGAAAAAAAACATTGAAAAAAAGGAAAATTTTGCTTCTCATTGATGGCAAATTTAACGGGGAGCAAAAAAGAGAAGTTCCTAGTTAGAGTTTCCTTTAAAAAATTTCCTTTTATTGAGCAAAAAACAAAAGACAAATAGGGTATACAAATATTATGCAGTTACAGCTAACATCTGGCGGTATCTTACAGAATACTTTACTGTGTGATTTCTTGACTGTGCGAGGAAACAAGGGAAATTAAAGAGCAGATATAACAGCAGTGTTCACTATTAATTGTCATGGAACATCAACAAGTTGCAACAATGCAGAACCCCCCATACCCCGGTGCTCTCCATCCTATATACAGGATGCAGGTGTGTTGAGCCATTTGCCCCATATCTTATCATATTTAGATGGACATCCCCTGTGCAGATAGACCAGTCTTTTTTTACGGCAGAGAATTGTTGACCTCTGCCAGCCAGTGAGAGAGCTCTGGAGGGTCTGGTCTCATCCAGACCCTAGCGATGACCTTCCGAGCAACAAAGAGTGTCTCATGCAAGAATATCTTGAGAGATTTATTAAATTCTGTGTCCGGAAAAATGCCAAGTAGGCATGGCTTTGGCTGCAGGGTTATGGGGGATCCCATCCTGTCATGCAGGAACCTTACCACCTGTTCCCAGAATGCTTGAATCTTTGTGCACTGCCATATTAAATGGAAAAAGGTGCGTAGGGCCTGGCCACACATCAGGGAAGCGGTAGGATAGCCCCTCCTGTATCTAGATACCCTAAGGGGTGTGAGGTATGCCCTGTTTACAATGAAGGTTTGTGTGAGGCGGTCAGATAATTTAGGGGATATGAGTTTACACGCATCCAGAGCATCGCTCCACTCATCATCCTCCAGGAGGCCCACCTCTCCCTCCCATCTTGATTTCATAGCATAGGCCGATACGGTAGCCCCCGGGAGGGTCAGCATAGTGTGGAATTGGGATATCAGCCTTTTGAGGTTCGGGTATTTAATTGCTGCCATTAAGGGGTTATCTGCTAGGGATAACATTTCCTAAGGGGAACTGGGCATGAAATGCGTGGCGTAGCTGGGCGTATCGGAATAGCATATGATCAGGCAGATTGTATTCAGACTGCAACTTGTCAAAGGTCTTTAGTCTTCCACCCATGGTGATATGGGACAGATGATATATCCCCCTAGAGCTCCACGCCTGCGGGGACGCAATATGAATAGCGGAGGCCACACTCCCCCGGAGGAGTCTGTGGAATCCCTTACCCCCCCGTCCAGGGGTCTTCTGTTGCCTGGGTTCAGGCAGGGTCCACCTTATCTGCTGTGATAGTTGTGCAAGTAATATGCACAGGGAGGTCTTTGGTGCCACGGGAGTTTGTGTTGGGCGGTAACCGGTTTGAGGAGATGCTTGAAGGGGACGGAGAATGCATTAAATGAAAAATAATATGTAAAAATATAAGCAATGGTGTTAGTAAAATACGTAAAAATTAGCAAAGAAAGGGGAGGCCAACACAACAATGGAAAATATTGTAAGTGAAAATGTGAAAAAAGTGCACACTCCGGTAGGAACACCAAATAAGTGATTCTAAATAAATAAAAAACCGGTTGTGTGGGATAGTGGAAAAAAAACTATTATAGTAATATATACCAAAATAACAAAGTCAATATTACAGCTAATAGTGAAAAGTCTGTGGAATAACCATAATCTACTAAAAGTCCAAATACAAAAATAGATGTATATAAATATATACCTAAAATAATTATTGTCCTCTGTTGGATAACCCCCTGAGGGTTGTGTGCTATTGCCAGAAGGGGACTAAGTATCATACACTTCTTCTAAAGCTCCACATTCCTGGACTCCACATTCTTCAGGTGTAAGGTAAAATTGTTGGCTGGGACCCACAACTCCATGTGGGGCACAGGAGACGGATCTTCCTGTGGGAAGGGGTCGCCAGGGTGTTCAATAAAGATGACCCTGTCAAGGAAACACAAAGTTTTCAATATAGTTGAATTATCTATCCAAACAGGAAATGGAATAAAAAAGGAGAAAATCTGATTCCTTTTGGAGCCAAAAACGATACTGCCCTGGGCGTTCCAAAAGGTAAGGAGACGATTTTCTCCTTTTTTATCTCCCATTTCCCATTTCCTGTTTGGCCTGGTAAGATTCAACTAATACTTTGGCTGTTTCCTTGCATTTTGAGGATTCATCTTTATTAACCCTGGCGAGTCAGGGAGTGCTAGTCCAGACCCCCCACCAAGGTCTACAGCAGTTGAGTTATTCCAATTTTTTTGCAGGAATGTGGAGTCACAGGAATGTGGAGGGAGTTTGTGTCGTCCCCTTCTGGCGGTGATACACACAACCCCCTGTAGTGTTATACAAACAAGATTATTATTTTAGATATATGTATATATTTATATACATCTATTTTTGTTTGAGGAGAGTTATTCACAATCTATCACTTCCAACTATTAGGTTTGACATTGTTTGTAATATTGAAGTATATATTATCTATTGTGAATAGTTTTTTTCTGAGACACTCCCACACAACCGTTTTTTTATTTATTTAGACAATTTGTGTTGGGATACACCGTAGGATACCTCGGTTTAATTGGCGCTGCACTTTTTTCACAATGCCATACATTCATGTACAGGATTTTAGGCAACAGGATAATCTTTATGAGATTAATACGTCCTGTAACTCCCAGTGGGAGACAAGCCCATGCCTGGGTCCTCTGTTTTAACAGGTCGTACAGTGGCGTGACATTCAAAGAGACATAGTCTGCCGGGTCGAATTTCCAGATATTTAATTTCAGCAACTCTCTGTAATAGGAGGAGTGTCCTGTCTCTGGGCTGCGGGTAGCAATCTAGGGGGAGAATCTTGGATTTGTCCCAGGTGATGCAGAGTCCCGAGAAAGCGCCAAAGCGCTCTATCAGGTCCAGAGCAAGTGGAAGAGAGTTGTCCCTGGCCACCAGAGCATGATAGAGGAGCTGCACCCATTTGATAAATTTGGGGCCTAAGCCAAATTTTGCAAGGCAGATCCACTGAATCGAATGCCTTGGCGGTATCCAAGGCAACGATTATTCTAGAACCCGGGTTGTCATGGTTTGCCTGAAGGTTGATGAAGAGCCTCCTGAGATTAAAGGAGGTGTTCCGGCCAGGCATGAAGCCGGCCTGGTCAGCGTGCACTAGGGACAGGATCACTTAGTTGAGACGGAGAGCAAGCACCTTGGCCAATATCTTGATATCCACCTGAAGCAGGGAGATGGGGCGATATGACTCTGGCAGATGGGGGTCCTTCCTGGGTTTGGGGATCAGCACTATGGTGGCTTCCCTCATTGAGGGCGGAAGTTCAGAGCTGTCAAAAATGAGTTTTAAAAAGCAAGAAGCCTAGGGACCAGGGTATCCACATAGGCGGAATAGAACTCCGATGGCAAGCCATCAGAGCCCGGCGCTTTAGATTTTGGGAGTCCAGCCAATGCCGCGGAGATCTCCTCTTGCTGTCAGCGCCTCCTCCAGTGCCCGAATCTGTTCCTCCGTCAGTCTAGGGATAGTCAAGTCAGTGAGGAAGTCCTCCGACAAAGAGTCATCCTCTGGGCCTACCGTGTCATATAAGGTAACGAGATCACCACAGGGGGTCTCTCCTCACAGTGCACCAGATAGGCGAGTAGTTTCCCCGCCCTCTCACCGTGCTCAAACGACCGTTGCCTAAGAAAAAAGAGCTTACGTTTTGACTTTTCATAGTGTAGTTGGTCAACTGTCCTGGAACAGTGTTTAAGGTCCGCAGCTAAGTCAGCGGACGGGTTAACCTGCAAACTCCCTCTCCTTAGCTAGGACGAGTTCCGTGGCCCTATCTAGCGCTTTAGCAGATGTCTTTTTGAGGGTATTGATATGGGACGAGAGTATCAAGCGTACATGCATTTTAAAAGTCTCCCGGACTGCCTGCGGTGACGCAGAGTCAGAGTTGACAGCAAAGTACTGCTCCCATTCCGCTGCCAAGTCCGCGTCCTCTGGAAGCAGAGTCAGCCAGAATGGATTCAACCGCCACGAAGGCGGTGGGCGGGCCTGGGGTAGTGTCAATTCTGCCCAGCATGAGCAATGATCAGAGAGGGATCTGGGGGAGAAGCCTGCATCCTTCAGCCTAGGGAGAAGGGATTTAGACATCAATATTAAATCTATGCGAGACATTGAATGATGTGAGGCAGAGAAGCAGGAGTATGCTCTGTCTAAGGGGTGACCATATCTCTACGCATCAACTAGGTTGAAATCGGCGAGGAGCCTCGCGAATCTCGTGGGGTGTGGCGGTAGTGGCGCGGCCAGGGGCCCAGCCATCCTGTCCAGGGATGAATCTAGTACATTATTTATAATGTGAAATCATTCGCGCTAAAACAATCAATAGTGAAACGAATAAATATTGCTAAGATTGCAGCAAAAACTAATAGTGTTTACCAATACACAAGTGTAGCATAGAATAAAAAAGTCCATAAAGTGCAAAACATGCAGTGCACCAAGATGCTTAAACGTAGCTGTGTAGCTCACAGTAAAGTGCAAGTGCTCCTCCGTGTAGTCAGCCTCACAGGCCTCTCACCTTGGTAGCATAAAACAATGCCGTGATAATGGGTCAAATTGCCCGTGCCACTCCAGAAACAAACAGCCTCACAGGCCCCTCACCTCACTATAGACAAATAGGTGCATTCAAACAAATCCTCTGGTTAAATCCACCGATAGTTGATATTACCAGGAACTTGTCAATCTTCCTTAGGTCCTGCAATATTCCCCTTAGCTATAATACTCCGGGAAACATAAAGAGAGATAGGCCTCCAATGGTGTAGTATGTAATAAAGTGCAAATTTATTGAAACAAAGTAATCTCCTTACATCAGTAAATTAAAAGCAGGCACCAAATAAAACAAGGCGGCATCTGCCAAATATCTCACGTCACTTCCAGGTGTACGTCTGTATCCCTGAATCCCTTGGTGCACTGCATGTTTTGCACTTTATGGACTTCTGACACATATGGACTTTGTCAGAGAATTGGCCGTGAAAGAACTGGCAGACCTGTCATGCGCGCACATACGAGCACAAGGCGCATGCGCGCAAATACGAGCACATTGCCCGCAAATACGAGCACAAGGCGCATGCGCGCAAGTACGAGCATAATGCCCGCAAATACGAGCACCAGGCGCATGCGCGCGCATACGGGCAACAACACAGTGAATACGCTGTTCTTTACTGTGCACGCGCGCGCACCGTTACGCACGCAATAAGGGCGGGACTCCAGGCGTCAGTGCCTATTTAAACCTGGTTGCAGAAGTTACCAAACTGCTGCATGATCTTCAGTCCTTGACCTGATACTGATTCCTTGCTCCTGATTCCTGTGTATGACCTCGGCTTGCCTTCTGATCTGTTCCAGTCACTTCCTGCTTCCCGTGTATGACCTTGGCTTGTCCTCTGACCTGATTCCTGTGTATGACCTCGGCTCGCCTTCTGACCTGCTCCAGTTACTTCCTGATTCCTGTGTATGACCTCGGCTTGCCTTCTGACCTGCTCCAGTTACTTCCTGCTTCCTGTGTATGACCTCGGCTCGGCTCCTGACTCCGCCCCTGGGTTTCCTGCCAACCTACTGGTACTTCCGTGGTACACCTGCCGGACTACATATCCTGGTGCACATCTGTTCCCTGGCATCATTCCAGCAAGTCTCATCCGGCAACTCCTGCACCCCTGGGCATAGCGTCCCCTGTCTCACCTCCAGGGGGCGTTCTGCACTCGAGTCGCAAGGGAAGCCCTCTCGGCACTTCGGCCTCTGGTAAGGTACGTGACAGACTTTTATATTTAATTTATTGTCTCACTTATTGCATATTTCAATATTTATCACATATATGTTTTATATTGATTGATGTGTGTTTTTTTGCGCAAATTCACCTTTTTTTTTTTATCCTAGTACATTATTGAAGTCGCCCAGGCAGACTGCTGGCGAATCAGGGTGACGGGCCATATAGTCAAACCCAGAAATCAGGATAGTGGAGTGGAACAAAGGTGAAACATAGAGTGCCATTAGTAGAAATACATCCCCATAGAGCTTAGCTTTCAAAAACACATATCTGCCCAGCGGGTCCAGTACTGAGTCCTGGAGTTCAAATTGTGCCGTCTTGGCAACCAATAACGAGACCCCTCTGGATTGGGAGTTATGGACTGAATGAAACCCCCAGCCCACCCATGCTCGTTTCCTAGTTAGAGTTTTCCTTTTTTTTTAACATTATAAAAAAAAACAGTAGCTCAACCACTTTATTAACCCCCCTGGCGGTATTCCCGAGCGTGACTCGGGGTGTTTTTTTATGCTAAAGTCGGTATCCCCGAGTCACGCTCGGGGTAGCTATGCATAGCCTGCAGCGCGCGCTGGCTTACCTTGTTCCTGGATCCAGCAATGCAACCGCGCTGTGTGAGCGAGCGGGTCCTTGCTCGATTCACACAGTGTCCCCGTGTGCCGTCGAATTTTCGTTCCCTGCGACGTTATGACGCATGGGGGCGAGGAACGGCGCCAAATTAAAAAAAGTAAACAAACACATTACATACAGTATACTGTAATCTTATAGAAAAACACACCCCCTTTGTCCCTAGTGGTCTGCCCTGTGCCCTGCATGTTCTTTTATATAATAAAAAATGTTCTTTCTGCCTGGAAACTGTAGATTGTCCATAGCAACCAAAAGTGTCCCTTTATGTCAAAAATGGTTTTAGATCAGCTAGAAAACAGCGATAATAAATTATAATCACTTGCAGAATTGAGCGATAGCGATTTGTGGGGAAATTCGTCATAAAAAAATAATAATAATGACAGCGACAATTCTGCAACTGAGCAAATTTCAGTGTTTTTGAGTTGATTACATTATTGAATAATTTTTTATTATAATTATATTATTATTTGTTATAATTATTTATAATTATTTATTATATTATAATTTATAATTTTGTTTTAAAAAAAAATTCATACCGGGATGCCTATTAGACTCGTGTTTGGTCAGATTTAAGTGAGTTATTCCTAAGAATTACAGGCCTACAGTATAAAACGCCAAATTTCCTTGCAAATAATGGTACCGCTTTCAGCACCTAAAATCAGAAAGAATCCTACCGCCAGGGAGGTTAAACTGCATCTGAATGGGTTATATTAGATCTTGCAATTATTCTGCAACCTCATAAGGATCTTTACGAAAAAGTAATTAATCACCGGCTACTGCTCAATGATTACATGTTTTATCTTAAAACTCAGCACACTAGATAGAGATAAAGGACTGGGCTGATTTTTACTAGACTAATGCCGCGTACACACGGTCGTTCTTTGCGATGAAAAAAAAACGTCGTTTTTTAAAACGTCATTTAAATTGATCGTGTGTGGGCAAAACTTCGTTTTTTGTCTTAAAAAAAAACGACAAAAAAAAAATTCCAACATGCTTGAATTTTTTGTGTCGTTTTTCAAAACGTCGTTTTTTGTTTCACAAAAAGTCACCGTGTGTAGCAAAAACGTCGTTTAAAACGACGTTTTTCAACCCGCGCATGCCCAGAAGCTAGTTATGAAGCGAGCTTCAATGGAAAAGTGTGGTGAACGTAACCTCGTTTTTTGTGAAAAAACGATGGTGTGTATGCAACATCGTCTTTGAAAGTGACGTTTCAAAAACGTCGTGTTTTACTTCACAAAAAACGTCGTTTTTTTCATCGCAAAAAACGACCGTGTGTACGCGCCATGAGTGTCAGGCTATAATGGATTGTATGTAAAGTCTCTGCATGCATTTGTATTCTAGTCTTCGAGGATACAAACCCAAAAAATTTAAAATACCAAAATAAATGGAATAACATGTTTACTTTTAGGACATCGCCATGTTATATAATTTGTATGTGTTGTGTAAACCTCTTCAAAAACATTGATGGGCTTTGCCAGAACCAATTACGAATGAAAAGAAAAAGTGTTGCTTACAGCAAGCAAATACATTTTCTTTTCTAATGCCCTGTACACACGATCGGTTCGTCTGATGAACCGATGTTTTTTTTCATCAGATATCCAATGAAGCTGCCTTTCATCAGTCTTGCCTACACACCATCGGTTAAAAATCCCGATTGTGTCCAACGCGGTGACGTAAAACACAACGAAGTGCCGAGAAAAATGAAGTTCAATGCTTCCGAGCATGCGTCAACTTGATTCTGAGCATGCGTGAATTTTTGACCGATGGATTTCCCCACATACGATAGTTTTTTTCTATTGGTTTTTTAACCATACGAAAATTTTAAACAGGTTCTATTTTTTTTTCACCAATGGGAAAAAAAACTGATGGGGCCCACACACGATCGGTTCGTCCGATGAAAACGGTCATTCGGTCCGTTTTCATCAGACGAACCGATCGTGTGTACAGGGCATGAGAGAAAAACTACCATATTTAAAGTGAACTTTTCCCCTTTTCACAAAAAATCGGTATTCTGTTGCCAGGGCAACGCGTAACCTAAAACAACAGCGCCAGATCTTGAACTATGCATGCTTGAGATCTGGTGCTAACATCATTGGTGGGCTGGCTGTGAAAAGGCAGAAGAATAAGCTGGCCACTGATGATGTCTTCCTTTGAAAATAGCACTATGGGATATGGGGAGGAGAAAGAAAGGAGCATTAGCATTGGTGACACAGAAAAGGGGGAGGCAAGATTTTATCCTCAAAGTTGTTCTATGGGATTTTTTTTTTTTAATTAATAAAAAAGAGGATTATACTTAGCTGCTCTGTGCAATGACATTTCACAGAGAAGTCCCTTACCTATTCTTTAGAAGTCCCCTGATGGTGCTCTTCCCTCCCTATGAGTGCCCCCTCAACAAGCTGGTTGCTGTGGGCAAACTCCTGAGCTGGGCTGTGTGTGTCCATAGACACACACAGCATGGCTCGGCCACGCCCCAGGATTTGACCAACAGCAGTACTTTCAACACACCTTTATAAGTCAACGAAAGATAATGGCAATGGAGATGTTGGTAGCAAATCCTGAAAAAGTTTGCACTGCCTAGACTTGTTGGCAAGCATATACCGATTCTGCAAACTTTCAAGCTCTCCTCAATGAATATGTAATCCGAATTTTATTGTGTACATTGATTGGGGCTTCTCTCATTTTCATAAGTAGAGCAATCTCTAGAATTCTTGTTGTTTAGCCTTAACTGTGTCTGGGTTTTTCTTGGCTGCATACGTAATACCCTCACAGTCCCCTCCCTCTGTTTGTCATGAAGCCCAGGTTCACACTGGGCTGCGGGAATAAAGCCGTGCGAGTTCAGCTGAACTCACACGATTTCACTCCCATTTGTCAGTCCCAATTTCGCCCATGGTTACAGAGACACAATTTAAATTGTGGGCCGAAATCGCAAAAAGTAGTACAGAAACTTCTTTTTGAAAACGGTGCAGCGCCACAGATGCGGCGTCGCACCGATTAGGACGGTGCCATTGCCAGCAATCGCCGGCAAATGCCGCCGATTCGACATGTTAAATCTCATGTCAAAATGCACCAGTGTGAACCAGGGCTGCAATTGTTGAGTTCTTTTGGTTGTCGAGTCTGTTGATATTTACCTTTTTCAAGACCTCTTTGTGAGTCCTAGAGGCCCAACATTAATTTGTACAGACTATATTTGTATTTGGCTTTCCATTTTCTTCTGGAGAATCCTCTATGTCTATGAGACCAATGTTTGTATATACCTATTTTTAATATGTAACTTGATATAACATACCAGACATTTGTAACCTATTCTTTACAATTGTTAAAAAAATACTTATTTGACCATGAATCCACCCAAAAAAAAATCTGCCAGCATTTTTGATCCAAGTAGGTTGCATAGCTAAAGATTGTTTAAGTAAAAATTCTTGGAAAAATTATGAAGGCGTCCATTTTGTTATTGAGCAAATGCTAAAGATTGTTTAAGGAAAATTCCCCGCCGCCGGTCGGCGCGGTGATGTCTTGGTAAAACACTTCCAAAAATTAGCGGCGCGGCGGCGGTGAAGGCTGTAAAGGGTATCCACTACTTTGAAAAATGCTGACTCTTGTTTTATTACCTTAGGGTTGATTTACATATTAGAGAATGTTCTTTTTATCCTTAGGCACTGTTCAGGTATTCTGATAGACACAGGTGCCTGTTGTCAGAATAGAATAGCTCTCAGGGGACATTTATCCATCCCATCCATTCCAGCATAATAGTTGGTGAAGATATCAATTCGATTTCTTTCCTTCAGCCCACAGGATGTGATCTATGTGTGTATAGTCATTGTGACATTGGGGGTTGTTAGCTCTCGTGGCAGATGCGTTTTCGTGTAGTGAGTCCACACCAAACAGGCATATATCATTAACCTCCCTGGCGGTATGATTCTTTAAGATTTTAGGTGCTAAAAGCGGTACCATTATTTGCAAGGGAATTTGGCGTTTTATACTGTAGGCTTGTAATTCTTAGGAATGACTCACTTAAATCTATCCAAACAAGAGTCTAATAGGCATCCTGGGTATGATTTTTTTTTTTTTTTTTATTATTAAAAATTATAATATAATAAATAATTATAAAAAATGATCACAAATGATAATATAATTATAGTAAAAATTATTCAATAATGTAATCAAATCAAAATCACTGAAATTTGCTCAGTTGCAGAATTTTTGCTGTCATTTTTTTTTTTTTTTTATGACGAATTTCCCCATAAATCGCTATCGCTAAATTCTGCAAGTGATTCTGATTTATTATCGCTGTTTTTTAGCTGCTCTAAAACAATTTTTGCCATAAAGGGACACTTTTGGTTGCTATGGGCAATCTACAGTTTGCAGGGAGAAAGAACAGTTTTTATTATATAAAATGACATGTAGTGTACAGGGCAGACCACTAGGGACATGGGGGGTGTGTATTTTTTACATACAGTACTGTAATCTATAAGATTACAGTGTACTGTATGTATAGTGTTTGTTTACTTTTTTGAATTTGGCGCCGTTCCCCCCCCTACGTCGCGACGCTCGCAGGGAAGGGAATCGGCGGAACACACAGCATCAGGCGGACATCCGCCCGCCATGTACTGCGGGGATTCATCGCTGGATCGCAGAGAAAAGGTAAGTAAACTTTTTCTGCATCCAGCGAGGTAAGCGCGTGTGTGGCACGGGGTTACCGATCGTAGCTTGAAAATCTCACCCCGTGCCACACACGGGAAGACCGCCAGGGAGGTTAAGGGCCTGGTAGCCCACGTTTATTTAATGAGGAAAGACAAAACAAAAAGTCCACTCAGGAATCCCACGCAGGGGTTTAAATGATGTTCAGAAATAACTGAGAATACCAGCCCATCTGGCTACTGTTCGACAGCACAGCTGCCATAGGTACTGGTCCCTTAAACCAGCAGCTCCTCCAGGCCCCCAATCTTGGGTGCACATGGCTTTGAAGCCCTTCAACGCCCACAGCGTCTGTCCGCACACAGTGTCTATCCCAAAATAGAGACACTAGCAGTCACTGCTCCAACTTCACCTTCCTCTCACTTCTACTCTCCCCAGCCCCTCATTATATGAGCTGTGTGCACCTGGGCACACACCCTGCAGGCTCTCTTTAAAACCCGGACACGGGGTTGGAGATCCCGTCCCACCCAAGTCTCTGAAGGATATCCAAGCCACAGAGCCCCATGTAGAAATGGAAAAATCAGAGAAAACTGCCAGAGCGGTTTTCTCTGTCTTTAAATTTAGGCTTTTCCAGTACCGCCCTCCGACTCTCGGGAGTCTATATTTGGAGCGCAGGCAACCTGCGTTCCTTGCATAAGACTGACGGCCGTTTCAGCCAATCAGGTTCCCGGATTCTGGTTATCAGGAACCTGATTGGCTGAAGCTTCTCCACCGCGGCAGAAGACATCGAGGGAGGACATGGAAGCGTAAGGTAAGTGCTTTTTACAGGGAAAGGGGCGACAATGGGCACAGTGGCATCATGGGGCACAGTGATGACAATTAAAGGGCACAGTGGTAACAATTGATGGCACAGTGATTGCATTTGATGGCATGGCACAGTGGTGACAATTGATGGGCACAGTATCTGCGTTTGATGGCATGGCACATTGGTGACAATTGATGGCACAGTGGTGGCGTTTGATGGCATGGCACAGTGGTGACAACTGATGGCACAGTGACTGCATTTGATGGCATGGCACAGTGGTGACAATTGATGGCACAGTTGCTGTGTTGCATGGCACAGTGGTGACAATTGATGGCACAGTGGCTGCATTTGATGGCATGGCACAGTGGCTGCATTTGGTGGCATGGCACAGTGGTGACAATTGATGGCACAGTTGCTGTGTTGCATGGCACAGTGGTGACAAATGATGGCACAGTGGTGGCGTTTGATGGCATGGCACAGTGGTGACAATTGATGGCACAGTGGTGGCGTTTGATGGCATTGCACATTGGTGACAATTGATGGCACAGTGACTGCATTTGATGGCATGGCACAGTGGTGACAATTGATGGCACAGTGGCTGCATTTGGTGGCATGGCACAGTGGTGACAATTGATGGCACAGTGGCTGTGCTGCATGGCACAGTGGTGACAATCGATGGCACAGTGGCTGCATTTAATGGCATGGCACAGTGGTGACAATTGATGGCACAGTTGCTGTGTTGCATGGCATGGCACAGTGGTGACAATTGATGGCACAGTGGCTGCATTTGGTAGCATGGCACAGTGGTGACAATTGATGGCACAGTTTCTGTGTTTGATGGCATGGCACAGTGGTGACAATTGATGGCACAGTGGCTGCATTTGGTGGCATGGCACAGTGGCTGCGTTTGATGGCACAGTGGCTGCATGTGATTGGGCACAGTGAGGCAGCAATATTTTTTTTTTCCGTTTGCGCCCCCCAAAAATTTTGAGCACCAGCCGCCACTGTTGTTTTCTATCCTGAAAACATGATACGCCGGATTTACGCTAAGATCCGACTGGCGTAATAATCTTACACCGTCGGATCTTAAATGTAATGTTACGCCGGCCGCTAGGTGGCGTTTACGTCGATTTCTCATTTGCTTATGCAAATGAGCAAGATACGCCAATTCCCAAACGTTTTCCAACGTGATTTGGAGCATGCACACTGCAGGGGCGCACTTAATTTAAATACAAGCCGCCCCCTTCGATTTACGCGGCCTTACGCCGGGCCATTTACACTATGCCGCCGCAAGTTACGGGGCAAGTGGTTTGAGAATACGGCACTTGCTCTAGTAAGTTTCGGTGGCGTAGTGTAAATGGCTTACGCTACAGCGCTGCGGATTCTACAAGAATCTGGCCCTCTGTGTCCACTTTAATCCCATCTTTATTGGGACAGAGCCTCTCTCTGCCACACCATCTTTATTATTAAACTGAAGCTGTGTTTACTCACTCAACAACTCTTGTTTCTTTAAATTTACCTTCCACATCATTTGCTACTCAGAGTAAACACTGTTTCATTTTATTTAGTAAACTAAGTGCACTTTCTACCCTTTTTTAGTAAATTCATGCCTTTTTGTCACTGACCCAGAAAACAACATGCATCTGTAGAGTTTTTCTGTGCTGACCCACTCGCTTCTGAATTTAGTGGGTCAGCACAACAGGAATTATTTTTTCACAAAAAGGTCAGAAATGGCAGATTCAGGTTTTCATAGCTTTGTATGTGCCCACTGAAAAGATTTGCCCTCTTTATTTCATATGGTGATCGCTTTGAGGGAAAAACGTCCAATAGTGGCGGTGGTCCTGATAAAAATTGTCCAAGGGAGATCTCACTTTGGAGAGATGTCTCTTGTTGGTCTAACACCATATGAATCCACCTTTCAGCTTCCATAATAGCATCTACCTTCTTTTTCCAATCTAGTATTGAGAGGCACAATGTTTGTTTCCAGAATCTGAGGATCAGGGTTTAGGCTGTGTTTAATCAATGTGGAGTGACACTTTTGTTTGTCCTGTTTACCATTATCACTGAAAGTGAAAGATAAAAAAAATCCTAAATTTGTGTTGTCCCCAGAGAAGTAATAGAAGGGGAATTTTCCAATGGGAACACTTCTGGTGACCTGGGGGTCCCCAAGGAATTCCCTTAATTTGAAGGGATTTCCTCTCACTTCCTGTTTGGCTTTGGAACAGGAAGTGAAGTAAAATCTCTGCAATTGGGCAGAAATGCCCAAAAAAAATCTGACACAAGTTATAGTCCTCCCTTACTATATCCAAAATGAAAAAAAAAAGTTTTGACTATAGTTCTACTTGTTTTTGACCATTCAGAATTCAGGGACACGTGCATCTGCCCTGTAGTTGACTTGCTTCTGATCTGTGTTTGACCTGGTCTAGCTGCTTTTGTATTTCTATAGACTTGAATGGGGAGAAGCAGTTCTGAAGTGAACAAATGCTTGTCTACACAGGCCCTAAAATATCATCTGTTGTCTTAAAACAAGAACACAAAATAGTAGTATGCAATATGTAGTGTTTGACTAAAATAATATATATATTTTACAATTGTTTTTTTAGTCCTGACTATAATAAATAAAGCAAGTATATAGAAAAGCACTATAAATTCATTTTAACTGAACCTGTGCTTTGCCTATGTAGGGAACGCAAACATAAATAAAGATGTGGTGTGTGATGTATCACAGTACAAAATGAGACACAAACAGCTGGCATCCATTAGCAATCTGTCCCAAAATATGGTCTGACTGTTGTCAGATATATAGCACAAACACGAAAGCAAGTCCGTTCCACAGATTTTCACATTTAGGCAAAATTCATATTTTAAGTTCTCCTGATAAAAATAGCAGCACTCGTGTGCTGTGCACATGAATAATTTATTCCAACTTAGAAACAGGATCTGGCAATGTGCAGATGTCAACTTGTGGGTAGGTTTATGGGTTGTGGCTTAAGTAGAATTGTCACTAAATGTAATATTGCAGACTGTTTGTTCTATGAAGCTGTAATTTACTCTTTGTCCTTGGGATTGGTGTTAGGACATTTGGATGCTTACAATTGCACTATGAAAAGGTTGCAATTCAATCCAAAAAGTTCTATAAAAATATATAGATAAGCAGTCCTTGAATAGACATTTCATAGAAATATGGTATGAACTCCATTGATATAAGCCCTTTGCTGTTCACGTACAAGTTCACAAAATCCCAGAGCAGGTTCATGTAGGACATGGGGGTTATTTACGAAAGGCAGATCCACTTTGCACTACAAGTGCAAACTACAAGTGCAAAGTGCACTTGAAATTGCACTGAACGTGTACTTGGAAGTGCAGTCCCTGTAAATCTAAAGGAAAGATCTGAAATGAGGGGAAGCTCTGCTGATTTTTTTATCCAATCATGTGAAAGCTAAAATGCTGTTTTCTATTTTCCTTGCATGGCCCCCTCGGGTTTCTACAGTGACTGCACTTCCAAGTGCACTTTCAGTGCAATTTGCACTTGTAGTAAATTTGCCCTTCGCAAATAACTCCCATGGTGTTCATACACACTAAACTTACAAATAAGGGGGTTGTTTTCATGAGTTGTCCATAAATGCAAACTTGTATTCCAGTGTGTCCCAACATCAACTGTGACTGACATCCTTAGCATTTCCCTGTTTTCTTTCCTTCTGTCCTCTTCACCAAGCTCACAACCTCTTCTATACAAAAGTGATAGGTCTTCACCTCACCTGTCCCCACTCAATTACTCAGGGCCACTTATCACTTTTAGCATCCTTTCTGATCTCTCCTAATGACCAGAACACTAAGAGTCGGTTCACACACAGGCGATCCAACTTTGGGGGCGGCTCTGCAAGTCGTCCTGAGGACGACTTCAGAGGCGACCTGCCAAACGACTTCTGTATAGAAGTCAATGCAGGTCGCCCCGAGCCGCCCCCAAAGTCGTACAGGGAGCATTTTCTAAGTCGGAGCGACTTGTGTCGCTCCTATTAGAACACTCCCATTGCATTCAATGGGAGGCGACTCGTCAGGCGGCTGAGCCGCCTGACGAGTCGCCCCAGTGTGCACCGACTCTTAGTGTCGGTTCACACTACAGCGACTTGGAATCCGACTTGTCAGACCTCAAGTTGCCCCAAGTCGCTGGTTATAAGAAATTCCATTGAAGTGAATGGGAGCCGTCTTAATGAACACTACTAAAGTTGCTCCGACTTTCTATACTAATTCAAGGCGACTTCTAGGCAACTTGTACCCAAAGATTTCAATGAAAGTTGAAATCCATCTTAACTGAAGCAACTTTACAGGAAAAGAAAATAGTTTACCCAGGCAAACCCCTCCCACAGAGCTGATTATTCTGTGATTGGCCACAGCCAAAGTCGCCTGTCCTGGAGGCAACTTCAAGTCACGTTGTAAGTTGCTCAAAGTCACGCTGGAGTCGCGCTGAAGTCACCTCCAAATCGTCTTGCAAAGTCACGCTGCCCTTGTGTGAACCGGCACTTAGTCTTCTGGAGGAGGATCTTCTAATAAGAAGAAAGACATATTTAATTCCATGTGTTCTAATGGTAAGCTGGCTCCCAGAGTGGTACAAGTCTTTCAGGCATTATCCTTTACTTCTCATTATTTCACCCTTTCGGTCTCACAGGTTTCAGGGTCTCACATACTGAAAATGTGAGAAAACTTGAACTTGAACATATTTTAATCATCAACTATCTATTTATTCAGCAAGGGAGCTCAGGGCATCATAGAAACAGGAATAAAGCATCAGATCAAAGGCAAAGATGCCAAAGGAAGCATGATGTCCCCTTAGCAGATTCATTATAACTTAGTACATAATTCAGGGTAAGGAGCATCAAGCCAGATAGCGAGGATAACTTGCCACAAATTTGTAGCTGTGTTGAACTGTAAGTCTTGTTAACTTGCTACACATTTTTCACTGGCAAGTTGTACACTTGTAGAGCACATGAAGCACAAGTTCTATCTAGTTGATACTTTTCCAATTTTATTCAAATTTGTAGTGGTGAGTCTACAGCAAGTGCCATGCAAATCTACAGAATGAAAATTCAGCCACAGTGACCCCTGTGGTAGGATGACTATTGCACAACATAACTGAACCAGAACTTGCAGCAGACTTGCAGAATGTTTGCAAAGAAAGTTGATCTGGAGTCATGCAATTCTGACTTTCTGCAAATGTGAAACACATTTGTGAAGACTGGCAATATAGCAATGGCTTAGTAAGTAATTTTCAAATTTGCTGCTTGATGTGGTTGTACACCCTGTACAATCACTTTTACCTACAGGTAAGCCTAGATAAAGGCTCACCTGTAGGTGCTGGAAATTTCTCTAAACCTCCACAGTTTAGGAGATATTTACAATAGAGACTGCGCCGATGTCTACGACTATGCATACTAGCTCATTGTGCCTTTGTCTTGCAGGTGTTATTTATTTTTTATTTTTCAAAAGTGGGTTTACATACTCAGCTGTCTTTTCAGCAGCTATTTTTTTGAGCCAATCTACCCCAATAATCTTCCCCGCTAACCATGGGATCATGGGGGTTGTTTTCTGCAGGCGTCTGCTCCTCCATTGCCCCTGGGGGACGTCGTTAATGTGGCTCCTTGTCAGCTATCCTGGTCTGGCCCTACACCGGTTGGTGGGCGGATGCAGCCCGTGCCCCTCCGGACTATCCAGCGGTTCCACACAATGTTGACTCCCTGGTTCAGTGGTAATTACAATACCTCAGTTATCCATGTGATGTATGTTGATTTGTGTCCTTATATCCCTTTTTTTGAAACTTTTGTTATTACTTTTTAGAAATCATGCCCCCTGAAGAGACCGAATTGGTCGAAACGCGTCGGGGCTCACCTTTGTACAGATTACGGAATTATGTTATGTACTATGATCTATTATACTGTATTCAGAAATGTTATTCTTTTACAATTGTATTAACAACCAACTTTGACTCAACTGGGAATCCGAGACTCTCGGCAATAAACACTGTTTTATATATTCAACATTTATTCAATCTATCATTGCTGCCCATAGGCCCACTGGGGAATCCCTTTCTTCTTTTTTTCATACAACCACTTAAATTGCTTGCTATCTGGGAAATGAACGTCTTTTGACCAGCAATGGGTAGACCTATGATCCAACAAAAATCACCATGTGTCTGCATTGAAGGTTTTTCATTTAATTTAGAAATTTGATCAGGAGTGGAAGGGAGGATTTCAGGGTTATGTTTCTAATTACACTTGCACTGTAAATATTAGTGAAAGCTGGATTGTCAAGCTGATTTGTGACTTTAGTGTCGTTTTTGAGTCACTGACCTGGAGTCAGGCAAGCACGCAGATCAGGCATATGGTCTTCACTTTGACTCCCCTGATCTGCATGCAGTTTAAAGGTTATTGACAATTTTAAAGCCAGGCACAGCCAAGTAACTAGCATTTTCAAATTAAGGCCAGTAATGGTAGCTCCTATTCAGCTCTTTTTAATTGCAGTATCCTTTAAAGTGTGTCTATTGAGAAAATGAACATCATATATTAATTTCCATAATGTGTTTCAATTATTTCTTGCCTACCCCTATTATTCTAAGCAGTATTGAAGTTCGTAAACTTTGTAAAGCACCCCACACATTTACTCCCTTGAATTCTGTGACATGTCCTGTGAGTAGACACTGCTGTGCCACACATTTCACAGAGCAGGCCTGCGGATCAACAGAGGTACTGAGAGGAGGAGCTTCAGGAGGAGGAGGCGATACAGGAATCACTGCTTCTATGTAGCAAGATACCATGTAATATGTAGTCCTTAGAAATTGAAAGTGAGCAGCAAAAAATTACCTGCAAAGAAAGCTGGGAATCAAGGAAGTTGCAGAAAGAGACAACCAGCAGACAGGCACCACTCACAACATGAAAGAAGAACAAGCAAGCTTTTATTGAATTGTCAAATATAACTGTAGCACTGACCCCCGCAGGAGCTGCTGATTAAATTTTGGGCCTGCACTCTAACTACAACCCCAATGATAAGGCTCAATCCCCTTTACACAGCTGTGGTGCAATACAATACAATACTGTACAATGTGATACCAGATACCTGTTTGTAACTTCAGGATCCACGAGCGGCACCTAGAGTGAATAAAGCAATACGCCACAACCCTGGTATGCTTAAACAGTAGTATTCTTTTACTGTTGATAATTGGCAAGTAAAGAAAACACCAGTACATAAACTGTGCTATCCTCCTAACATGGGATGAGAGCACAAAAAATTAAATCTATACAGCAATCAAATAACAAACAGTATACCTGCAGGTATATGAATAAGAAAATAAAACTAAGCCTAGGAGCTCCCCCTACTTTGTAAGGTAACCGTGAGATCTCACAAAAAAAACAAACAGTCAGTTCTTGATCTTCTTTCTTCGCTAGCTAATAATGTTTCCCAAGTAATTTGTAATCCAAACAAAACGAATAAACTTCCTGAAAAAAAATGTCTCCGCAATGAGTGGGTTAACTGCCTTGGCCTTCTGGAGAGCGTCCCGAACAACTAGGCCTTCAACCTTCCTAAAGGCAACCCCTCCGCTTCTTCTTGGAAGTATGTAGTGAGGCCTGTGTGTTAGTCTAATGGCGTGTGAGGCATAACAAACTGTGGGCCGTAACCCACTCACCTAACTGGACACAGGCTCCGTACAGTCCGGCGACCTCCTCCCGTTGCTCCGTCAGCTGGATCAAACACCAGGCCAACTCTGCTGGGGGACTCCCGTCCTCCGATGCTCAATGGAAATGTCCGTGGGCCTTGTTGTTCGGTCCCGTCTCCTCACAGATCCTCTCCGGCTGCCCATGCGGTTCCAAAAGGACCTAAAATGGCTGCTCCCACTCCTTATATAGCAAATCCCAGCATGCACTGCGCAAGAAATTGTTCCTGGGTCCTTGATCAACTTCCTATTTACAAAGGTCAACTCTGAGAACCAATAGTCTTTCTTCTTTATTCCTCAGATAGTGGAATGCTTCTTGCATTAACAACAATTGGCCACTAGATGGCTCCAAGCACTCAACAATCTCAATGTCCATGAATGCCATCTAGGGAATGCAATATACACATTTATGTACTATATATATACATCAGCGCTACATAACTATTGTTTGTATTGCTATTACAATGTTGATGTTATAATATACAGTACAAGTATATTCTGTGACCATGGATTTTCTTTCAAAACACTTGGAGTAAGTAAGAGCCATACCCTGATTAGGGTTAACAAAAAAGGTGGCAGGGGACGGGCTAGATGGACCATTTGACCTTTACTGTTGTCACACTTCTTTGTTTCTATGTTATTGTATCACGTTCAAACAATAAAAAATCCTGACTGAGTAATAAAGAGCTGGAAAGAAAGCTTTATTGGTAATGAGACTAAGGCCTCATTCACACAGGCACTGCCCAGATGGATGGACATTGTCAGTTAACATCAGTTAATATCCGTTTTCAAGGATCTTGACGTAGCCTAGTACATAAAAAAAAAAAAAAATCAGAAGCGGAGGTTAATGGATAGTAACGGATGGTCATTCGTTTGCCCATAGGAATGCATTGTCATCCTTTGACAAATGGAAAAAACAGTTAGAAGGTCTGTTCGTGTGAAAGGGGTCTTAAGCGTGTTTTGCTTCTGATTCAAACATGTTCAGTTATCACAAGCTGAAAATGCTGGTTGGCAGACAGAGGTCCCTTTTTATTATTGTTTTTTTTTTCCTTGAAAAAGTTGTAGTTTATCTGCAATTGCTTTGGGGGATGTTATATTAGGTTTACTGTTAAGCAAGAAGTCCCTAGGTCCCTGAGTGACATATGCATTTAATAAATATATCTGTGCCATGCTATTGCTACCTGTTGGGGGCATACATGAAAAAAAAAAAAAAAAACATTTTTTTTTTTTTTTTTTTTTGTGTAGGGGTCAGGTCCCCAGGGGCCCGGAGGCCCCAGGGCCCAGCTGGGCAACCCCCTTTTTTTTTTTTTTTAAATAAAAAAAATAATTTATTTTTATATTTTTTATTATTTATTAAAGGGCCAATTTTTTTAAATATATTTTTATTTTTTATTAAACGGGCCAATTTTTTTAGGGGTCCACAGGGACCCAGGCCCCCAGGGCCCATAGTAAACTTTTTTTTATTGCTCATTTTTATAACTGTCTGGAAGGTAATACAAGAAACCAATTTTTTTGAAAGGTACCGTATTTTTCGCACCATTTTTTTTAGGGGTCCCCAGACGGAGGCACCTAACCATAAGACGCACCTTTTTTTATTTATTTTTAAATAAAAATATATAGTTATTTTATATATTTTTATTTTATTTTTTATTAAAGGCCAATTTTTTTTTTTGGAGAGGGGCCCGTTGTTCCCCAGGGAAAACAAGAAATATAATTATTAAAGGGCTCAGAGGTCCCCAAATGATGTACCTTTTAAAAAAATATATATTTTTTTATTTTTGTTTATATATTTTTTACCAGTGCCCTTTTTTTTTATAATGTTTATTTTTAATATAAATGTCCAGCCTGGACCTGTGCCATTAATGAATAATGAATTGCCATTTAATTGATCAGTGTACTATGTATAGGGCCTCCCGCTTCTCTGCACAGCACCCCCCCGTTCTCTGCTCCAGGGGGCCCATGCCTGAAATGCATTGTTTAAGGGGCCCCAAATTCCTGATTTGGCGGCCCTGCCGCCCGTTAAGCCCCTGTGCTGCCCACAAATCAGGCTGGAAATCATCAGCGGCACAAAGAAGCCAGGTGAGAGTACTGCTTCCCTTCCCAGTGTTTTAAATATGTACAGCACCCCTGGCTTCCCTGGAAATGAGACGTGCACTTCATCCCTTCCTGCCACTGGGTGCTGCTTGTATATAAAAGTGAATTAAAATGCTGATTTTCTAAATCCCAGTTTGCTCTTCCCGAGGCTGACTTCTTTATGTCCTGCTCCTCAATGTATGTCACTGTTTGCTATATTGTAAATAGGAAGTTTTCTGTAGAGTGTGCCCAAAGTCTTTATAATATTTGATGATTCACTGCAGGTCTGGTCAGTGTTTTAAAAAGTTCCTGTATTTTACACATGGCATGGCATGGGGTCACAGCATCGTCTGTCCATTCTGCTTTAGCACCATGGGAACCCATGCCATGCCATGTGTAAAATAGAGGAACTCTGGCTAAGTCACAGACCAGACCTGCAGTCCAGGTGAGTATAGGCCTCAGAGCACATGGCATTACTGTCTGTATTTAACTGCTTGATGGGCTTATTTTGGGCCTGACTGGTTCACATGTAAGTGTTTTGGCGGCCCACATTTGTGCAGGCACAGCAGCCCATTCATTTGATGCCTCATGTAATAGGCTGCGCACAGACGGCACACCTATGCCCATCAAGCAAGGAGGGAGGGGTGAAGAGACAGCACTGTGTGTCCAGCTTCTCAGTCTGCTGTGACTTAGGCTGCAGTTCCTGCACTGTCAAACTTGCTGCATTTTTAGAGGTTTAGGTCACGCTTTTAAAAACACAGTGCGTTTGTGTGTGCAAGAACAACAGGTAAGTAGATGGCAAAAGCAGAATGATTTCAAGGCAACTGATTTTTAAAATGCTGAATGCACCTTTTTCCATGCAGGAAACAAAGGCATGGCAGCTACACTTCACGAGCCATCATGGGCTGCACTGTGCCTGCACACAGTGAGGGCCGCCAGAGAGAACACATACAGGAACCAGCCAGCTGCCCAAAATAAGGAGGAGGGAGGAGAGGAGCAAAAAAAAGGTTTGCCCATGGGCCCAAACCATTTACACAGACGGCCCTGCCCTGAGGACAATGCATTTAATAAATATTCTGTGCCATGCTATTGCTACCTCACTTACTTCCCATGACTGTGTAGTCAGGCCGTGGGGGGGGGCGGGACCAGCAGCGGCGGGGGGCGTGGCCTAATGTATATTTTCGTATGGCCATAAGACGGGTTTGCAGGCCACATAGTAAACATTCCTCCAGATAACTGGAGGTAATAAAAAAGTGCGTCTTATAGTCCGAAAAATACGGTAATTTAAGGAAAACTTACACTTTACACCAGTAAAATATTTGCATTTCCTGGACAACATTACTAATTCACTAAATTACTTTCGTATTGCTTGGAATTGCTCTTAACATATGTATACATACATATTTATTCATATCCTGTACATTAAAGAAAATGCAAGCACATATAATTTCATGGTTAACCAACTGCAGACTAACAACACAAAGTGGAAGTGACCTGTGGGATATACAAGAGGACAAACCACAAGTTTATAATGCAGTGGAAAAAACAACAACTGATTTATATTATGACTACTGCATTCATGTTTAAGAGTAACCCCCCGATGGTAAAATTATGGCTATCCATAACACAGCCACTCTACTTAAAGCCCATTGCCAGGAAAATGCAAACTTATGCCTTGCAGTGGGGTTGTGCCTGCACTGCAAGGGTTATAGCTCATTTTGTCTAGGGAGGTGGCGCTCCTCCATGCTCTTGCAGTGGATTGTCTTTCTGCATCATCAAATCCATTGCAGGGTTATGGACCTTGCCACTTAGTCTTGATGACCCCAGGACCCTAGACTGCTGGGAGAGAAGAACCTGGAGACAATGGTCTACTAGTAGAGGAAAGGCAGAAAATTATCACTAAGGCGGCGTACAGACGATCGGATATATCCGATGAAAACGGTCCGCGGACCATTTCCATCGGATTGCCACGGGAGTTTATCCGTGGCGTGTACACACCATCGGATCAAATCCCCGCCGCCGGACGGCCGGTGACGTAGTGGTGACCGGCGGTACGTTGACGCCGCCGCTCACCGCCACTCACCGCACCAGGAAGTAAAACACTTCCGGATGCGCCGAATCCATTCGGAGCGGCGCGGCGGTGGTGGGAGCCGAATGTCTGCTGGTAAGTGTACTAACCACAGAATGTCGGGCGGACAGATTCCCACCGGATAGATTTCAAAGCATGCTTTGAAATCTGTCGGGTGGAGAAATCTGTCCGCTAGCCCATAAAGGCGGAGATGTCTGCTGAACGGTCCATCGGACCGTTTTCAGCGGACATATCCCCTCGTGTGTACGCCGCCTAAGCCCTTTGCAGCGCAGGAGCAAATGCACTGCAATGGTCAATCTTTTAGTTGCCTGGAGTTGGGCTTTAAGAAAAACTGAGCAAACCTTAGCTCTGGTCTGGATCCTTAACGAAACACTAGCTGCGGGTAGTTGTGTTTGCTTATTTTTTGTGTGTCTGTGTAGGCTTCCCGCCACAATTTAAAAACATATTGGTAGGTTAATTGGCTTCCTTCTGAAATTGGCCCTCTAGAGTAAGTGAGTGTAGTAGGGACATTAGATTGTGAGCTCCTCTGGTGGAGCAGACACTGACCTGAATACGTCCAAAATGTTATGGGCCAGATTCAGGTACAATTGCCCTGGAGCAGAGTATCAGAGATAAACTACGCCGCCGTATTTTACCTGGCTCTAAGTCGAATCCAGGAAGATTTCGGCCCATAAGGTACGGCGGCGTAGTGTTTTTCTCGCGGCAGAATCGAAATACGCGATTAGGGGGCGTGAAGCATTTAAATTAGGCGCGTCCCCGCGGCGATCGAACTGCGCATGCTCCATTCAGAAATTTTCCACCGTGCATTGCGCGAAATAACGTCGTTACGTAATTTCTTTTTGAGTAGCGTCGTTTACGTACATTCCTATTCCCGGACGACTTACGCAAAAAAATAAAAATAAATTGAAATTCAACGCGGGAACGACGGCCATACTTAACATGGGCTGTCTAACTATAGACCAGCTAATAGCTGGTATAACTTTACGCCGCAAAAAGATGACTACAGATGCCGTAAGAGATTGCGAAGGACCATCGTAACTTCGTGGATCGGCGGAAAAAGCTAATTTGCATACCCCGACGCGGAAATTGACCCGAACTCCACCCAGCGGCCGCAAAAAGATTGCAGCATAGATCCGAAGGCGTACAAAGACGTCGAATCATGGTTTGAGGATTCAAACTAATGATACGACGCTCGTAATTTGAAAGTACTGCGGTCTAACAGGAGATAGACCGGAGTAAGGGCTCTGTGAATCTGGCCCTATGTCTGCACTTCAGTTTAACCACTTGCCTACTGTGCACCTACACCCCCTTCCTGCCCAGACAAAATATAAGCTTCCGGCACTGCGTCGCTTTAACTGACAATTGCGCGGTCGTGCGACGTGGCTCCCAAAAACAAAATTGGCGTCCTTTTTTTCCCACAAATAGAGCTTTCTTTTGGTGGTATTTGATCACCTCTGCGGTTTTTATTTTTTGCGTTATAAACAAAAATAGAGCGTCAATTTTTAAAAAAATGCAACATTTTTTCCTTTTTGCTATAATAAATAACCCAAAAAATATATAAAAAAAATATTTTTTCCCTCAGTTTAGGCCGATACGTATTCTTCTACATATTTTTGGTTAAAAAAAAAATGCAATAAGCGTTTATCGATTGGTTTGCGCAAAATTTATAGCGTTCACAAAATAGGGGATAGTTTATGGCATTTTTTTTTTTTTTTTTACTATTAATGGCGGCGATCTGCGTTTTTTTTATTGGGACTGCGACGTTATGGCGGACATTTCGGACACTTTTCTGACATTTTTGGGACCATTTACATTTATACAGTGACTGGCAGTGAAGGGGTTAACCACTAGGGGGCGGGGAAGGGGTTAAATGTGTGTCCTATGAGTGTTCTAACTGTGGGGGGAGGGGGGGTGACTGGGGGAGGTGACCGATTGTGTCCCTATGTACAAGGGACACAATCGATCTCCTCTCTCCCTGACAGGGACGTGCAGCTCTGTGTTTACATACAGAGCTCCACGTCCCCGCTCAGTTACTGAGCAATCGCGTGTGCCCGGCAGCGATCGTTGCCGCCGGGCACTCGCACGGGATCCCCGCAGAGCGGCGGGTGCGCGCCCGCCCGCGGCTTTAAAGGGACATCACGTCATATGACGTGATGTCAGGATAATGGAGTCGTCTGCCCGCCGTCATTTGACGGTGGGCAGATGACAAGTGGTTAAAGGGATAGTGCACATTATACTGCTCACGAATAAGTAATTAGCGTTGCATTATTTCTATTAATTTTGAATAGGTCGAATGCCTTGTGTGTTATATGCAGTAGGTGCTACAGGAGTAAATAAAAAAGAATATGCATACTAATACCAGTCCTTGATTTATATAAAATAAAGAAAATTTGGGCTGTAAGTTACATTCAGCAATTTCAGGATACAAATTAAAGCAATCACTTACTTTACTAGTTATTTATTTATTTATTAAAATTCTTAAAAGTACAAAATGGTACAAAAACGCAGTCAGTTACCCATAGGCCTCGATGCGCCGAGAACAACAATACAGCAACAACCAAAAAAAAAACACACAGGCAGCGGAACAGGTCAAATTTTAAAATGGTTAGCAGATCAAAGAACTATAAACCTATGTGATTCCATAGGCTTGACTAAAAAGCTCAGTTTTTAGAAGCTTCCTGAACTTAAAAAGATCATTCTCAAGCCTTAATTTTAGAGGCAGGGAGTTCCAAAACAGTGCTCCCTGAACCGCACTTGTCCTTCCTTACGCATTTTTTCTTTCGAAATTTAGGGATCACCAAAGTTTCTGATTTAGCCGACCTTAAAGTACGGTTAGGCACATATTTGGTGAATTTATCCTGCAGGTACACTGGCCCCTTGCCATGGGTAGCCCTGTGCACCATGCAACCAGTCTTAAACAAAACCCGTTCCTTCACGGGTAGCCAATGCAGATTCTCAGCGATGGTGTGATGTGGTCACGACGATCAACACCCGTGAGTAGCCTCGCAGCGGCGTTCTGAATAAGCTGTAGTTTGTGCATGAAGTTATTAGGTAAACTCAGGTACAAAGCGTTACAGTAATCTAATCGACTTCCAATAATGGCATTAACCATAGAGATCTTGTGCGATTCTTCAATGAAGCGAAAAGTCGACCTCAGGAGTTTCAAGTGGAAGTGACAAGAACTCACCACCTGGTTTACCTGTGGTCGTAGCGTTAATCTATCGTCCAAGATGATACACAAATCCCTGACCTGGGTGACTGGTACTGGGACCGATGAAAACTATTCTGGCCAAGTAGGGAAAGTAGGGAAACCGCCCACCCATGACTGATTACATAAGACCATGCACTCAGTTTTGGAGCCATTAAGCATAAGATAATTGGCCCCCATCCAGGCTTGAATTTCCTCCAGGCAGGTGGCCAGAGTTACTAGTGTGTACCCACTACAAGTGAGCTAACATCAGAACATTGACTCAAATGAACTCAGTTTGAGCTCTGTGTAATTTGTTGTCAGAATCCAGAACACACCTAAACAGGATACTGACACTTTTACTCTTTAGATCCTGTTTACACCTGAGAAATTTGAATCATCAACAGAAGTGCTTTAACGCTCATTACTAGGATTTCAATTATACTTAGTGGTGCATCCCCACACCTGAAGCTCATTACTCGCAAAAGCACATGAGCTTTTATGGGGCAGAAGTACACAATTCAGTCCCAATAGTTTCTTATGGGAACATGCCAAAAAGACGTATATTTGGCATCTTTCACACGTTTTCTTGCCTAGTGACTAGTTTTCCATTGACTGGAAATAACATTTAAAATAATTGCTCAAGCCTGAAACACACATGCAAAATTTCTTCTACAGATACTCAGGAAAACCCCACAAACACCAAAAGACGCTAAGCTGGGAATGAAGCCTTTTAACCTCTATTGCTGAATTGTTCACAAGCCTGGCGATCCAGCGGTGTTCCCTAAGGATCTGCCTTTTCACTGAAGAGACCCAGGCCCTCTCCACCATCTTCATCTGACCTTACTGGTGGGTGGGTGCTGTTGAGTACCCCACAGTCTCCTGGGAGTCATGATATGGGTATCCCAAAAGGCTGCAGGTACTGGACATGTAATTCTGGCCTAGACCAGAAATAAGGAATTGCGGAGAGAGGTTCCCAAAAAAGTTACATGCCCCCTAAAAAAGTATATAAAGTTGTTAGTTGTTAGGGAGAGTAAAGTTAAGCTTTAAAATACAGGTTAACTGAATAAAGGTGTAAGGTCATATTAATATATTTATATAAATATAAAGCATATAATCTATCTTTCTGTATTGTAATGGGCATGTTTATAGCTGATAGCTTATCACACAGGATTTTGAGTAAATTAAAATATGATGTACTCATGCACCCACCCAGCCCCATCTTTAGCAGAATGTAAGAATTATTATTATACAGGATTTATATAGCTTCAACAGATTGCGCAGTGCTTTACAATATGAGGGCAGACAGTACAGTTACAATACAATTGATTACAGGAGGAATCAGAGAGCCCTGCTTGTTTGAGCTTACAATCTAAGTGGGTTGGTCAAGTGATACAAAAAGTAATAGCTGTGGGGGATGAGCTAATAGAGTATTACAGGGAGAGAAAAATGTCCTGTGCAATATATTGCTACATTCTAATTTTAAATCTTGTAATTCATTACTATGTGATCAAATTGTCATCAAAGGTGTTATGAATTATAGTAATAGTAAATAGTAAATAGTAAAGCTGTGATTGGCCCACAGCTATCATATGGTACCTGGACTAACCACAGCACCCTGTACTGTGTGATTAGCTGTAGTCAATCACAGATTACTAGCAATCACAGCTTAATATAATAAAAAAAGGAAATTGGGACTTTATATGTATTGACTAGATAAATTCATATACCTCCATCTCTGTTGCATAATAAATAAAAAAAGGGGGGAATATTTGGGACTTTGTATGAAGTACACAACTAAATGAATGAACATATGGGTATATAATGGATATTTAATATTGCAAATGAGTTTACATACATCTTAATAACAGTGGAAGATAATTAATCTCAGTAAATAACGTCTACATAATTCATGGCTATATACACAAGTATTTCAACATGATAAAATATATAAGAAGGCCAGTATGGTGGCCTGAGTTTATGGGAGGAGCCCGGAGGGTATTTAACTACTTGAGATCCGCGCTACAGCCGAATGACGGCTCTAGCGCAGATCTAAATTGTCAACAAGCTGTCAATTGACGGCTTGTCTTTAGCTGTTTCCCGGCGCGCGCTCCAGAGCGCGCTGCGGGGAAACACTGTGTTGCCCGTGTCCCTTGGACACAGCCAATCACAGATCGCCGCGAACGGCCAATCAGAGTCGCCGTTTGCGATGCGATCTGTGCGGCCAATGAGAGATGATCTCATAGATCATCTCTCATTGCCGTTTTACATAGAGACAGCGTCCTGTCTCTGGAGAGCAGGAGACGGATCTGTGTCTCTTGTACATAGAGACACAGATCGGTCACCTCCCCAGTCACCCCCCCTCCCCCCACAGTTAGAACACTATGCAGGGAATACATTTAACCCCTTCCTCACCCCCTAGTGTTAACCCCTTCAATGCCAGTCACATTTATACTGTAATTAGTGCATTTTTATAGCACCAATCGCAGTATAAATGTGAATGACACCAAAAATGTGTCAAAATTGTCTGATGTGTCCGCCATAACGTCGCAGTCACAATAAAAATTGCAGATCGCCGCCATTTCTAGTAAAAAAAAAATAATAAAAAATAATAATTCTGTCCCCTATTTTGTAGGCACTATAAATTTTGCGCAAACCACACGCTTATTGCGATTTTTTTTTTTTTTTTTTTACCAAAAATATGTAGAAGAATACGAATCGCCCTAAACTGAGAAAATTTTTTTTTTTTTTTTTTAATTGGGATATTTATTATAGCAACAAGTAAAAAATATTGTATTTTTTTCAAAATTGTCGCTCTTTTTTGTTTATAGCGCAAAAAATAAAAACCGCAGAGGTGATCAAATACCACCAAAAGAAAGCTCTACTTGTGGGGAAAAAAGGACGTCAATTTTGTTTGGGAGCCACGTCGCACGACCGCGCAATTGTCAGTTAAAGCGACGCAGTGCCGGAAGCTGAAATATCACCTGGGCAGGAGGGGGGTATAAGTGCCCAGTAAGCAAGTGGTTAAGCAGCCCACTTACACATGCTCTTTGTCGGTTCAGTGTGCAGTACTACACGTCACTGGGCCGACTCTTCCCAGCTCACCTCATGTCCGTGAGTCTGCGCATTCAATCGCTTTCAACATCGCAAGTGCATTGCGGCTTCTCCGTTCATGGTCTTCGACGGCGGCTCCCGCTTAGGCCTCGTACTGCTAGACCGTCCCAGCAGACAAATTCGATCGTGTGTACGGGCGAGCCAACGGATTTGGCCACCCGACAGATTTCAAAGCATGCTTTGAAATCTATCGGGTGGGAATCCGTCCGCCCGACATGTCTGCTGGTTAGTACACTTACCAGCAGACATGTCGTCCCGCACCGCCGCCGAATGGATTTGGCGCATGCGCGGAAGTGTTGTACTTCCTGGTGCGGTGACGTGGCGGCGTCAACGTCACCGCCACGTCACCGACACGTCAGCGTGCCGTCTGCTGGCGGGGATTTTGGTTTGCTCGTGTGTACACGCAAGCAAACCAAAATCCTATCAGACAGATTTGTTCAAATCGGTCGGTCCGACCGATTTGAACAAATAGATTGCCTCGTGTGTGCGAGGCCTTACTGTCGCAGGTTGTATTCAAAGCTTTTGTATCATGTGCAATCCTGCAATTCGTTATGCTTCCTATCCTGCATTCCTTTATTAAATATCTGCCTCTGAGTTATTGTTGCTCATGTTCTAACATCTTAGTTACAAGCTTGGTACATTTGTAACTTCCTCCTGCCAAACAAACTATTTATTTGTATATTCAGTGTCCATGCTTGCTGTCTCATTCATTTGGAGATTAGCATATATTCTTTGTATGGGTTCTTTGGCAGATTGAGGTGGTAATTGAACTCACCTGCTGCCTTGTCTGCACTTGATTAGCCTGGGGGGATGGGTGGCTGGTAGGTGTTCGGTTTCACAGCAAGGAGTAGCATACACTCTACAACCAATTGACAGCAGATTTGTTCAACACTCCTTACTTCCGATTTGTATCGGATTTGTTTCATGCATTTTACAAATGTTTTTGTATCAGTCATTTCTCTTTATAACTGTTTTGTATCAAATAAATTGCATACTTTCCACCATTGCCATTCTATGTTTCCCCCATGCCGTGCGTTTTAGTTTCCGCAACGGAACTTACAAATTGTTTGTACACGGTTCTTCTCTCTAATTTATTTACCAAAGTTATTGCCTGTGCGTCATGCATGGCGCCACACCACACCACGCCACACTCTTTGGATGTGTTGTACATCCACTCCAGTCCAAGCAAACCCAGTTGCATGTTTACTGTCCCAGGTAGGATTCGTTAGCTTGTTTGTCATGTCAAAATTCGTGGCCACTCATGGTGTCACCCGCATCATATGTTCGGTTCCCACAGTGGAGCTTATAAAATATTCGTACGCACTTCTCGTGTTCTATTTTCTACACCAAACCTTGTTGTTTTGTCCCATGCATGGCATCACGCTACACCTTTTCTACATGTTTCACTCCAGCCACAGTCCGCCGCAAACTCACTCGCATGGCCCACTGTCGCAAGTAAAATTTCTTATTACATTCTTTATGTCCTATCCATTTGCTACCATTCGTTGTCTCCCATATCGTTCATTAGTGGCCCCTATGGAACCTACGATTCAAACAGGCGTTGTCCTTCTACCTTATACTGCTTGCTTAAGCTACAAACAAACCAGGTGTTTCTATCCTTTCTCAGTAACCCAATTCTTATTGATTGAGACCTTGCAACCATGCAAATCATCTCAGCAGCCTGACACCCTTGTTAAGACCCTTGCAACACATGACCTTTACAAAACGCAAAATAAAATAAAAAATATATATAAAAACGCAAAAAAAAAATGTTGCCACCACGCAATCTCAGCCCCTTGGCAACCTGACACCTGTTGAGACCATTGCAACCATACAAAATCGTCTCAGCAGCCTGGCACCCTTGTTGAGACCCTTGCAAACGCAATATCATCTCAGCTGCCCCACACTCATTAAGATCCTTGCAACCACGCAAAATCATCCCAGCAGCCTGACACCCTTGTTAAGACCCTTGCAACACATGACCTTTACAAAACGCAACATAAAATAAAAAATATATATAAAAACGCAAAAAATAAAAAACGTTGCCACCACGCAATCTCAGCCCCCCGGCAACCTGACACCTGTTGAGACCGCTGCAACTATGCAAAATCGTCTCAGCAGCCTGACACCCTTGTTGAGACCCTTGCAAACGCAATATCATCTCAGCAGCCCTCACACTCATTGAGATCCTTGCAACCACGCGTATATCGTCTCAGCAGCCTGACACCCTTAAGACCTTTACAACACATGACCCTTACAAAACACGAAAAAAAATATATATATACAAAGAAACGGAAAAAAAACGCAAAAAGAAATATAAAAGTGCAGAAAAAAAATTGCCACCTCACAATCTCGGCCCAGCAACCTGACACCTGTTGAGACCATTGCAACCATGCAAAATCATCTCAGCAGCCTAAAACCCTTGTTAAGACCCTTGCAACACATGACCCTTACAAAAAATATATATAAAAAAACGCAAAAAAATAAATAAAAAGAATTGCCACCACGCAATCTCGGCCCAGGAACCTGACACCTGTTGAGACGATTGCAACCACACAAAATCGTCTCAGCAGCCTGACACCCTTGTTGAGACCCTTGCTAATGCAATACCGTCTCAGCGGCCCCACACTCATTGAGACCCTTGCAACCTCCCACTCGATAAAGACCTTTGTGACCACGCAGTCTCACCCCAGCAACCTGGCATTTATTGAGATCCTTGCAGCCAGGCAAATTGTCTTAGGCCTCATGTACACTGCTGTTGGTAAACGGATGTTTAGGAACAGTTGGGTGTTCTTTCAGCCGCCCCCAATCTCTCCTCTGTTATCTTACCAGTACATCTACACAGGGTCCCCAATCTCTCCTCCGTGTTATCTTATCAGTACATCTACACAGGATCATTATAGTCGTTTCTAGGCAGTTGAGTTAGAAACCTTCCTGGGAAAAAATAAAAAAATGGGTTCAGTCGGATGTTCAGAGGCATTCCAAACACCAATGCCTGTAACGGCTTGTAAACACTGCCAGACGTGGTAACTAATGTTTACCAGTGTTTCATTCACAGTCGTTTTCCTAAAAAAATAAAGGAATATTGTCTCAGCAACTTGACACTTATTTGAGACCCTTGCAAATGTAATATCATATCAGCTACCTCACACTCGTCTAGACCTTTGCAACCACACAATCTCGTCTCAGCAACCTATCACCCGTTCAGACCTTTGCAGCCATACAAAGTCATCTTAGGAAACTGACACTCATTTGACACCCTTGCAAACGCAATATTGTCTCAGCAACCTGACACCCGTTCAGACCTTTGCAGCCATACATAGTCATCTCAGCAGCCCGACACTCACTTGAGACCATTGCAAATGCAACATTGTGTCAGCAACCCCTCACTTGTTGAGACCCGTGCAACCACACAAGGCCATCTCAAAACAACCTTATAATCATCGAGACCTTTGCAACCGTGCAATATCGTCTCAGCAAACCAGACTGAGACCCTTGTTACCACGCAATGCCATCTCAAAACAAACCTCATAATCATTGAGACCTTTGCAACCGTGCAATATCGTCTCAGCAAACCAGACTGAGACCCTTTAAGAAAATCAAGACAATACACAGGTGCTCAACAAGACGATATACGTGCACTCACTGACCAACATGCACTCGCTGACCAATGTGCACTCGCCAATGTGCACCACGCAATGCCATCTCAAAACAAACCTCATAATCATCGAGACCTTTGCAACCACGCAACATCGTCTCAGCAAACCAGACTGACACCCTTGCAACCACACAATGCCGTCTCAAAACAAACCTTCATACTCGAGGCCCCTGCAACCACACAATATCATCCCAGCAACCTGACACTCACTGACACCCTTGCAACCACATAATATTGTCTGCAGTAGTATAAAACACTTTGCAGCGCGCACCACGTGCAAACCCGAATACAAACTAAACTTGCAAACACACCTCAGTGACAAACAATCAGCCACACAAACACACAGTGGCACCTAGTTGGCCATTCATCTTTAGTGGCACGCGGGCCACTCATCTTTTTCCTGCAGTTAGTTCAGGTTTCCATCCAGCACCAGCGAGTTCACGTTGGTCTGCGAGTGCACGTTGGTCTGCGAGTGCACATTGGTCAGCGAGTGCACGTTGGTCAGTGAGTGCACGTATATCGTCTTGTTGAGCACCTGTGTATTGTCTTGATTTTCTTAAACCAATGCAAGATCCAGTCCAAGTTCTCAAACTAGACCAAGCATCAGTAGCAGACTTAGCTATGTGGGACAACTTCCCCACCTGATAGAACAGCATTTCAATCTTCATCCCGGCAGTGTCAGTCGAGCCACCACAGGCTTTTGCGTGCATTTTTCGTCCGCCACTGGTTCTCCAAACCTTGGCCCCCAGAAATTCTCTTAAATTTCTGCTTCACCCAGTCTTCATCACGCCTCGTGCTGTACCCCATTGTGGCAGCTGCCCAGGTCTGGGGCCACACTTGAACTGGACAGATAGTGTTCTTCAACACAGACAATCAGGCCACAGCCGACTTCATCAATTAAGGTAGATCAAGCCTCTCACCATCACGTCCTTCCTGCGCAGGCTCGTGCAACTGTCACTCCGTCACCAGTTTAAAATCTTCTGTAGGCATATTCCAGGCAAATGCAAAATCGCAGCTGATGCTCTGTCCCATTCCATCCTTACTTTGTTTTCCAGCAAGAGCCTGGAGCCGACCCAATAACCATCCCTGTCCCAACCTGGTCATTGCTGACGATGGACTGAAGTAGCATCTCACCAACTCAACCCAGCTTATTAACCACTCCTTGGCACGCAACACACTGAAGGCCTATCGCACTGCTTGGAACACTAACCGCTAATTTTTGGCCACTTGCCTCGGAGCAATATTATCACGCCATATCTAGATGGCGTCCAGCATTTCCTGTCCCTGCAGGACCCCAGTAAACTGTCAGTATTCTCGAGCCCATGCAGTCAAGTCCCTCCTACAGGGCATACAGAAGCACCAACCTGTAGTCAGTGGCAAGCGCCTACCTTTCAAGAGTGCCCTCTTTAGGGACATGTCTGAAATCTTTACTCGTTCCCCATTTAAGGCCTTGCCCAGCATAGTCACCCAAGCAGCCATCTACCAGGCCTTTTACAGTTCCCTACGACCCAGTGAATTTACAGTCAGTGGCTCCAGCAGTCAGACACTGCTCCGACGCCACCCGACTCGACGAAACCAGCCCCGGGGGTTGACATCAACCTGTTTCACACTAACAATGCCTGATGCCCAGTGACGGTGCTCGACCGACTACTGCTCCATCTACCCAGCCAATCTGATGGTAGCTTGTTGATACCCTTTCAAAACCAGCTCCCTGAGTGGCAGCCAGTTTGTCAAGCATGTCAGAATCCTAAGCAACTTGGGCTTCAAACCCCAGTCAGTTCTCTGGACATTCTTTCCGAATTAGAGCAGCCTCAACTGCCTCCCAACAGGGAGTACCAAACCATGTAATCAAGATACCAGGCTGATGGGAAGTCTCCTTGTTTTGCCACATACATCCCAAATCCTCAGGAAGAAATGGCACAAGCCTTTACCAAGCTGGCTCAATAAATACAAGAAATCAATATAAGCTATTTCCCTATCTGAGTCTTTTGCCCTCTTTTCTTGGCATACTGACCAGACCACCAAGGCACACTTCAGGTCTATTTATGTTGTAAGTCTTGTCGCGTGTTTATGTAATCCACATCACTCTCAGTCAGAGGGCCACGACCATAAATAATGGACATCGAGAATGCATATCCAGAAAGCAATAAGTGTAACCACATAAAGGAATAATAATATGAAAAGGAACGATTCATTTTGGTATAAGATAAAATACTGATATGATACCAGGCCCGGATTTACTCCCTGTGCCGCCCCAAGGCCGGGTCCTTCAATGCCGCCCCCCCCCCCACACACACACAGGGGCCAAGTGATACAGTCGGCAGCTATAGCTGCCCACTGTATCATGGGAGCGCGCCCGCAAGAACTAACCCATATGTGAGAGAGCTCGCATGAAGGGGGTTAGTTCTTGCAAGGAGGAGCCGAGACAGCCGCCGGTCCCCAATCACAGATTCCGCCCATCAAAAAGCCCCCATATAAGGTCATCCATTACAAAGCCCCCCATTAAAGATCCCCATCACAGACTCATCTATTATTACATTGTAATATAAAATGAAATAGTTCAACTCCCATAATGCAGAATGAGTGGGAGCCCTGATATCACTGTCCCCAGCAAGCGGAGTGCTTCCTTACATCTCAGGTCTATCATAGGAGCCAGTCCAGGAGGCAGGACTTCATATGACAGTGGCCGCCAGGTAAGTGAGAGATCCCTGCTCTGTGAAATCTGGTGGCGCTCCCCCTCCGAGGCAGTCCAATGGGCACAAACCCTGGGCGCCCTCCCACTGCTCCATCTCGCGGTGCACCCGCTCGCAATTGGCCCTGCAAAGCAGGGACAAAACAGGGACAGACTTGGTCCAGGGACAGTGTCCTCTGGTCACCCTAGGCTAGTGGCCAGCAGGACCCATAGGTCAGTGGCCAGCAGACAGAGAGGAGGGGGGAGGGCTGACAGAGGAGGAGTGGGCTGACAGAGAGGAGCTGACGGGGGGTGGGCAGAGAGGGGGGGTTGGCTGACAGAGGGGGGGTGGGCTGTGGGCTGACAGAGAAGGGGTGGGCTGAGAGGGGGGGTGGACTGACAGAGGGGGGGTGGGCTTTGGGCTGACAGAGGGGGTGGGCTAACAGAGGGGGGGTGGGCTGACAGAGGGGAGTGGGCTGTGGGCTGACAGAGGGGGTGGGCTAACAGAGGGGGGTGGGCTGTGGGCTGACAGAGAAGGGGTGGGCTGAGAGGGGGGGTGGACTGACAGAGGGGGGGTGGGCTGTGGGCTGACAGAGGGGGTGGGCTAACAGAGGGGGGGTGGGCTGACAGAGGGGAGTGGGCTGTGGGCTGACAGAGGGGGTGGGCTGACAGAGGGGGGTGGGCTGTGGGCTGACAGAGGAGGGGTGGGCTGTGGGCTGACAGAGGGGGTGGGCTGAGAGGGGGGTGGACTGACAGAGGGGGGTGGGCTGTGGGCTGACAGAGGTGGTGGGCTAACAGAGGGGGGGTGGGCTGACAGAGGGGAGTGGGCTGTGGGCTGACAGAGGAGGGGTGGGCTGTGGGCTGAAAGAGGGGGTGGGCTAACAGAGGGGGGGTGGGCTGACAGAGAGGAGTGGGCTGTGGGCTGACAGAGGAGGGGTGGGCTGTGGGCTGACAGAGGAGGGGTGGGCTGAGAGAGGAAGTGGGCTGACAGAGGGGGGGGTGGGCTGAGAGGGGGAGTGGGCTGTGGGCTGACAGAGGGGGGTGGGCTGTGGGCTGAGAGGGGGGGTGGGCTGACAGAGGGGAGTGGGCTGTGGGCTGACAGAGGAGGGGTTGGCTGAGAGGGGGTGGGCTGACAGAGGGGGGGTGGGCTGACAGAGGAGGGGTGGGCTGACAGAGGGGAGTGGGCTGTGGGCAGACAGAGGGGGGTGGGCTGTGGGCTGAGAGAGGAGGGGTTGGCTGAGAGAGGGTGTGGGCTGACAGAGGAGGGGTGGGCTGACAGAGGGGAGTGGGCTGACAGAGGGGGGGCTGTGGGCTGACAGAGGGGGGTGGGCTGTGGGCTGACAGAGGAGGGGTGGGCTGACAGAGGGGGGTGGGATGTGGGCTGACAGAGGAGGGTGGGCTGTGGGCTGACAGAGGAGGGGTGGGCTGAGAGGGGGGTGGGCTGTGGGCTGAGAGAGGAGGGGTTGGCTGAGAGAGGGGGTGGGCTGACAGAGGAGGGGTGGGCTGACAGAGGGGAGTGGGCTGACAGAGGGGGGGCTGTGGGCTGACAGAGGGGGGTGGGCTGTGGGCTGACAGAGGAGGAGTGGGCTGACAGAGGGGGGTGGGATGTGGGCTGACAGAGGAGGGTGGGCTGTGGGCTGACAGAGGAGGGGTGGGCTGAGAGGGGGGTGGGCTGACAGAGGGGAGTGGGCTCTGGGCTGACAGAGGGGGGGTGGGCTGTGGGCTGACAGAGGAGGGGAGGGCTGAGAGGGGGGTGGGCTAACAGAGTGGAGTGGGCTGTGGGTTGACAGAGGGGGGTGGGCTGTAGGCTGACAGAGGAGGGGTGGGCTGAGAGGGAGGGTGGGCTGACAGAGGGGAGTGGGCTGTGGGCTGACAGAGGGGGGTGGGTTGTCAGAGGAGGAATGGGCTGAGAGGGGGTGGGGGCTGAGCTGACATAGAGGAGGTGGTTTGACAGAGAAGCATGGCTGAAACGGGGAGGGGGGTAAATGAGACAGAGACCTCAGAAATACACAGCGCCCTTGGCGCATCCACACATGACCAGCTCCGTCTGTCGATCCATTTGCAGGGCGCTCGCAACACAAATGCCCTGTGATTGGCCGAACATGATGCAAGCCTCACATCATGACTACATGTCTCAGAATTCCACAGCGTGAAGCCGCACATGACCCTGTTCGGCCAATCACAGGTGTTCAAGTGCCAGCATCTGCCCGACTTTATCAAAGAAAAAAAAAAGTCCGCGAGTGGCGCGGCCATTTTGCATATCAATCGGGACGACCTGGGGGGAAATAACTAGTATGTGGTCTTCTTGAAAATGGCTGCCGGCGGAGACATTATATCCGCCGGCCGCGGACCTCCAGCGGCGGCGGCGGGCGGCGAAAAATAGTTATACTGCCTAGGTAGCAAGTGCCGCTGCCCGCGGGGGGCTATGTTAGTGGCCGCGATAGCCCTTCACCCACTGCCTCCCCGAGGCCTGGCCTCGGTGGCCTTGTGGGAAATCCGGCCCTGTATGATACGAATAGTTGCTGTGACGTAGCATTGTAGGAAGGCTTTACTCGTTTTGTGATTGTTTCACTCTTCAGGAGCCAATGCAAATTAGATGTATCTAGGGTTAGTATATAGGTCAAATAAATAGATAATTTCAAAGTTGGAGGCATAGTGGAAAAACGCCATCCCAGGGAGCTGAAGTGGTGAAAGCTGCAGAAAGACGTCGGCACCAACACCAGTGGTTGAAAATCTTGAATTAGGATAAAAAAAATGTATCCAGTTTGGTACAAAGTGACACAAGAGTGCAGAAAGCATATCAGTATTTTATCTTATACCATAATGAATCATTCCTTTTTATATTATTATTCCTTTATGTGGTTACGCTTATTGCTTTCTGGGTATGCATACTCAATGTCCATTATGTATTGTATCATGTTAAAAGACTTATGTGTATACATCCACAAATTATGTAGATGTTATTTACTAATATTTATTGTCTTCCACCGCTGTTATTAAAATGTATGTATACTCCTTTGCAATATTATATATCCATTGTATACCCATTGGTTCATTGACTTGTGTACTTCATACACAGTCCCAATTATTCCCCCTTTTTTTTCATTGGTAATCACAGCTGTCATGAATATAACCCATTCATGACAGTTGAAAACATTGCTGTTACAGTGATAATCACTGTAGTATTGGGGGCATTAGTGGTAGGTTGACTAAACACAGTGTTCCCCAACCCCCGGGCCGCGGACCGGTACCGGTCCGTGGATCAAACGGTACCGGGCCGCCTGAGGAACTTATAATTTCACTGTGGCGGCCGAGGCGCAGAACATTGCCCTCCCGAGCCGCCCATTGTGTGACAATAGCGAATTAAAATTTGCTATTGTTACACTGATCCTCCTCCTGGCCAATCAGGGAGCGGGTCCTCCCGCTTCCTGATTGGCCGAAAGGCAAACCCCACGCCATTGGCCAAGGAGGAGGCGCCGTGGGAGGACTGAGGACTCAAGGTCAGAGACGGGGGGACTGAAGATAAGCTGCTGTGAGGTAAGTGCACAGAGGAAGTGGGTGACAGTGGTGGGTGAAGGGAATCACAGTGTGTATACCTAGTGGTTCTTGCATCATACAGCCTGCTATAGTACAGGGTTTGCTCAGGCACCCGGCCTGGGGTCACGTTATGCTAGGTCTTGCAAATAAGAAATACGGTGGCTTCCCTGTGTGCTTAGGGGGTAATGTGTCAAGTCACAAAGTATAATACATGCTCAGCATTAAAGGAGAAGTTTGGGGCTCACAAAAGAACAAACATGCATACTCAACCCATGCTGCAGCATCGGTCCAATGCTTCAGCTATCCGCCGCTGGCTCTAAGCCCGAGTGATCACATGACCACAAATCATTCAGTTCTCAGTGAGCTCCCAGCAAGGAGCAGTGACTGTCAGTCACCGCTCTCTTCTCTGCCTCCTACCCCATCCCTCTCCGCCACACACTGGAGCACCATTAAATTAAAATTATTAAATCAAAACAAGCGGGCCACGGAAAAATTATCAAGCGTTTACCGGTCCGCGGCTATAAAAAGGTTGGGGAGCACTGGACTAAAGCACATAAACCAGAGGTAAGTATAGCAACAAATCCTATTTGCAACCTTGGAACACCCAATAAGAAGACAGTATGCGACCGGTCTAAACTAGGTGGCATGTTGACCAATGCCAGGAGCCTGGCGGACAAGATGGGAGAACTAGAGATACTGTTGGTTCAACAGCTCTCATATATGGCTGGCAACCATTCAAGGGTATTACCTTTATCGCAGGGATAGGGAGAGTAAAAAGGGGGTAGGGGTATGCCTGTATATAAAGAATAAAGTACAAGTGAATGTGAGAGATTACATCACTAGGGGAGCTAGGGAGGAGGTGAAATCCTTATAGGTAGAGCTTCAAAGGGATGAAACTAAGGGGAAAGTAATACTGGGCCTATGCTATTGGTTAGTGATGTCGAACCCTGGCACCCCAGATGTTTTGGAACTACATTTCCCATGATGCTCATGCACTCTGCAGTGTAGTTGAGCATCATGGAAAATGTAGTTCCAAGTGCCAAGGTTCCTCATCACTGCTATAGGCCCTCTAACCTGAGGGAGGAGGGGGAGACAGACTTCCTATAACAAACTGGATTAGCGGTGCATTATAATGGGGATTTTAATTATCAAGACATAGACAAGACATAGCGCATTCGTCTAAGGCTAGCCAGTTCCTAAATGTCTTGCAGGACAATTTCATGGGTCAGATGGCAGACGCACCAACTAGAAACAAAGCAATACTAATAAACCTACTGATTACCAACAATACAGACCTGATCACAAATGTGGAAATAAGGGGAAGTTCAGGAAACAGCGATCACAGGTCAATTAGCTTCAGTATAAATCACACAAATAGGAAACGTAAGGGGAATACAAAGATATTGAATTTCAAAAGGGCCAACTTTCCTAAACTGCGAACCTTGCTAGAAGACATAAATTGGGATAGAATCTTAGGAACAAAGAACACAAAGGAGCGTTGGGTTTGCTTTAAAAGCATATTAAATAAGGGCAATAGCCAGTGTATCCCATTGGGAAATAAATTTAAAAGAGCGAGCAAAAGTTCTGGATGACTTAGGGCTGTCTTTAATATGGTTTGGGCCCTGGGAAAACATTTTTTTTGGGCCCCCCTCCAGCTTATTTTGGGCCTGGCTGGTTCACATGTATGTGTTTTGGCGGCCCTCATTTTTGCAGGCACAGCATTGATTTGAATGGGCTGCCATCCCTCTGTTTCCTGCAGAAAAAAGGTGCATTCAGTATTTTAAAAATACAGTTGCCTTGAAATCCATTCTGCTTTTGCACTATACTACTTACCTGCAGTTATTGCACACACAAACGCACTGTGTTTTTAAAAGCGTGACCTAAACGTCTAAAAATGCAGCAAGTTTGACAGGGCAGGAACTGCAGATAAGTCACAGCAGACAGCGTAATGGACAGACAGTGCTGTATTTCATTGCTTGATGGGCATAGGTGTGCCGTGTGCGCAGCCTATTACATGAGGCATGCGCTTTTCTTTGCAGGAAACGCAGGCATGGTGGCCCATTCAAATGAATGTGCTGCTATGCATGCGAAAATGTGGGCCGCCAAAACACATACATGTGAACCAGCCAGGCCCAAAATAAGCCTATGAAGCAGTTAAATACAGACAGTAATGCCGTGTGCTCTGAGGCCTTACTCAGCCTGGACTGCAGGTCTGGTCTGTGATTTAAAGAGTTCCTGTATTTTACACATGGCATGGCATGGGGTCCCATGGTGCTAAAGCAGAATGGACAGACGGTGCTGTGACCCCATGCCATGCCATGTATAAAATACAGGAACTTTTTAAAACACTGACCAGGCCTGCAGTGTATCATCAAATATTATAAAGACTTTGGGCACACTCTACAGAAAACTTCTATTTACAATATAGTTTAGCAAACAGTGACATACCTTGAGGAGCAGGAAGAAGTCAGCCTCGGGAAGATCAAACTGGGGATGCTTCAAAATTACATTCTAATTTACTTTTATATACAAGCAGCACCCATTGGCAGGAAGGGAGAAGTGCACATCTAAAGGGAAGCCAGGGGTGCTGTACATTTTAAAACACTGGGAAGGGAAGCAGTACTGCGTGCCGCTGATTTTCAGCGCTGATTTGTGGGCAGCACAGAGGCTTAACGGGCGGCTCTGCTTTGGGCCCCCAACAGTGACAGGGCCCTGGGCAGCTGCCCCTATTTGCCCTATGGTAAAGACGGCCCTGGATGACTTAACTCCAATGTAAAAATGCATATTAAAGCAAAGGAGAGGGCCTTCAAAAAATACAAGGCTGAGGGATCATCATCAACATTCAGACTTTACAAAGAATGCAACAAGAAATGTTAGGGTGCAATTAGAGTGGCTAAGATAGAACACAAAAGACACATAGTGGAGCAGAGCAAAACAAACCCCAATACATTCTTTAAGTAAGCAGTAAAAGAGGGAGGACAGACCATTTTGGCCCCATAATGAATAAGGAAGGGAATATGGTTACAAAGGATGGTGAGATGGCAAAGGAATCGAATTAATTGAATTCAAGTTTTACTAAATCCACATCAGTAAAATCAGTCTGTAAATGCAGTAAAGCGTATTCTCACTGTAGGACTTAAGGGATTATACCTCTGCATTGTGTAAAAAGGCTGTTTAATCCTGTCTTCTCTGATCCTCCCCTTCTTTCACTGTCCCCAATCCATCACTCTGCACATGCTCAGTTTTGTGTGTATGCTAGAGGTTTTTTTTCTTGGGAGGGTGCATGTGTTCAGCACAGGGTCAAACAGCACTGTCCAGACAGAGGGCCAGGGGTCCTGCAGCCTCATAAGACAGTGAAAGTAGAATGAAAACTCCTCCTACAAGCTTTGACCAGACACTGATAGAAGTCACAAGACTGCTCTAACTGCTGGTGAGAAAAGGTATTTAGCCATTTTTTATTTACTAAAACGATTGGATTTTCATGTTCTGTGTACTGTGGGAGACCAGATATAGTGAATGTATTGTTCTGGGTTTGGTAACACTTTAACCTCCCTGGCGGTATTCCCGAGTCTGACTCAGGGTTAGATTTTCATGCTGTGATCGGTAACTCCGAGTCAGTCTCGGGCTCGCCTCGCTGAATCCACAGGCATGGTTTACTTACCTTGTTCCTGGATCCAGCGATGCATCCACGCTGTGTGAGCGAGCGGGTGCTCGCTCAATTCACACAGTGTCCCCGTGTGCCGCCGAGCTCCGTTCCCTGCGACGTAACGACGCACGGGGGCGGAGAACGGTGCCATATTCAAAAAAGTAAACAAACACATTACATACAGTACACTGTAATCTTATAGATTACAGTGCTGTATGTAAAAAATACACACCCCCCTTGTCCCTAGTGGTCTGCCCAGTGCCCTGCATGTCCTTTTATATAATAAAAACTGTTCTTTCTCCCTGCAAACTGTAGATTGCCCATAGCAACCAAAAGTGTCCCTTTATGTCAAAAATGGTTTTAGATCAGATAAAAAACAGCGATAATAAATTATAATCACTTGCAGAATTTAGAATATCGTTTTGTGGGGAAATTTGTCATAAAAAAAAAAAAAATAATGACAGCGACAATTCTGCAACTGAGCAAATTTCAGTGATTTTGATTTGATTACATTATTGAATAATTTTTACTATAATTATATTATTATTTGTTATAATTATTTATTATATTATAATTTATAAAAAAATTTAGACTCTTGTTTGGTCAGATTAAAGTGATTTAAGTGAATTATTCCTAAGAATTACAAGCCTACAGTATAAAACGCCAAATTTCCTTGCAAATAATGGTACCGCTTTCAGCACCTAAAATCTGAAAGAATCATACCGCCAGGGAGGTTAAGGAAAAAACTACAGGTAAATGAAATGCTATTTACAAATCCTTAAAACTCAGACAGTATCTCTACTGCTTGATGAAATACAAAAAAGAAGGTGGGAAGAAGATGACTGACACAAAATATCTGCAAAGCTCAAGCAAGAAGCAGACTCGAGGCTGGGTTCATACTATGACGAATTGGATGCGGTAAAAAATCTGCATCCAATTCGCATAGCAGGAGATTGTGACCGGCTCTCTATGGAGATGGTTCACACATGTCCAAAGCGACTCCGGTGCAAACTCCACAGGAGTCCTGTGCCTCTTTTGGTCCATTTGATGTCTGGATTCAGCCCAAAATTCTGGCTGAATTCGGACCTGAAACGATGAATGGAGACGCACTGGACTCCTGCTGTGAGCCACTCTGTGCTGTGGTGTGAACCCAGCCTAAAACTCACTACAGACATAAAAACATTGATAAACCTAAGGACTTGTGTGCAAAAATAAATACAGATGAAACTCAAAAAATTTGAATATCGTGCAAAAGTTTTTTTTTACTAATGCAACTTAAAAGGTGAAACCAATATATGAGATAGACTCGTTGCATGCAAAGCAAGATAGTTCAAGCTGTAATTTGTCCCACTCTAATAAGCTAATTAAGCCATAACACCTGCAAAGGGTTCCTGAGCTTTTAAATGGTCTCTCAGTCTGGTTCAGTAGGAATCACAATCATGGGAAAGACTGCTGACTTGACAGTTGTACAGAAAACTATCATTGACATCCTCCATAAGGAGGGAAAGCCTCAAAAGGTAATTGTAAAATAAGTTGAATGTTCCCAAAGTGCTGTATCAAAGCACATTGATAGAAAGTTATGTGGAAGGAAAAAATGTGTGGAAGGAAAAGGTGCACAAGCAGCAGGGATGACTGCAGCCTGGAGAGGATTGCCAGGAAAAGGCCATTCAAAAGTGTTGGGGACTTTCACAAGGAGTGGACTGAGGCTGGAGTCAAAAGCCACCAGGCTTGAGGCTGAGGCTGGAATCAAAAGCCACCACACACAGACGGCTACTGAACATGGGCTTCAAATGTCGTATTCCTCTTGTCAAGCCACTCCTGAACAACAAACAATGTCAGAAGCGTCTTACCTGGGCTAAATAAAAACACACTTGGTCTGTTTCTCAGTCGTCCAAAGCCCTCTTTTCTGATGAGAGCAAATTTTACATCTCATTTTGTAAACCAAGGACCCAGAGTATGGAGGAAGAATGAAGAGGCACACATTGCAAGACTGTGAAGTTTCCACAGTCTGTGTTGATTTGGGAAGCCATGTCATCTGCTGGTGTTGGTCCACTGTGCTTCATTAAGTCCAGGGTCAACACAGCTGTCTACCAGGAGATTTTGGACTACTTAATTCTTCCTTCTGCACACAAGCTCTGTGGGGATGCTGACTTCATTTTCCAGCAGGACTTGGCACCTGCCCACACTGCCAAAAGCACCAAAACCTGATTCAATGACCGTGGGATTACTGTGCTTGATTGGCCAGCTAACTCGCCTGACCTGAACCCCATAGAAAATCTATGGGGCATTGCCAAGAGAAAGATGAGAGACATGAGACCGAACAATGCAGAAGAGCTGAAGGCCGCTATTGAATCACCCTGGTCTTCCATAACACCTCAGCAGTGCCACAGGCTGATAGCTTCCATGCCACACAGCATTGAGGCAGTAATTGCTGCAAAAGGGGCCCAAACCAAGTACTGAGTACATATGCATGCTTATACTTTTCAGAGGTCCGATTTTGTTCTATGTACAATACTTGTTTTATTGATTGCATGTAATATTCTAATTTTCTGAGATTGTGGATTTGGGGTTTTCACAATTATGAAAAATCACGGCTTGAACTATCTTGCTTTGCATGTAATGAGTCTATCTCATATATTAGTGTAGCACTACCCCCGAAGGAGCTGCTGGATTGTTTTGGGTGGTATGTTACCTCTATTCCTTTGCCATCTAGGGTACACGATGAGAGCTGACAAGAACTGCCACACATTCTATGTCTTTTTCTGTGCTTTATTATCCAATGGGGTAGAATAATAAAAGTAGTAATTGAAGAGGTAGAACGGATAGTAGATAGTAGGTTCAGGTGTATAACTTTGTTCAGAAACAATCCTGCTTCCAGCGATAAACTTTCGTTGAAGACAAAGAAAAATGGATAGCCGCACTCCAAAACCTGATGGGTGGTCTTTTATTCAATAGACAGCATGTACAAAAATAGGGTCACAGCAGTAGAAACAAGGAACAGCCGACGCGTTTCGCACTGGATCAGTGCTTATTCATGATAAACTTTCGTTGCCACTCTAGCCAGAGTGGGTATTGTGCACCTGGATAGGCCTCTCTGACCAGCCTAGCAGCCAGAGTGTCACACGGAAACTTTAGCAAAGTCTCTGCCACAGACCTTCCCAAAGGATTAAGCACCCGGATCTTTCTCTTGAACAAACTTTGGTAAATTTAGAACTGACAGGCGACCATCATTCAGCCTCTCAGCAAGCGTGCGTCCTTCGATTAAGTTCAAGGCCTCTCCTGAAATACCAGCCTCGTGCTCGATACATCCCCCAGACAGGTTCTTCATCGGGTGGCTTCCTCCCTCAGGACGGACAGCACAGGACCACTCTGCGTTTGTAGACTCAGTCCGACTACCAGGCCTACACAGTAGATCACAACCCCGGACCAACGAAGTCTCGGAGCCAGGAACACTTGAACATGCACGACAGAGACCAGCGATTGACGACCGTGAACCAATGACGTCTGTCCCTTAAGTACTCTCCCCCAGCATGCACAGTGAGGCGATCAACCCCTACTGAGGAAAAACACCCAATACGCCCTGACTCGACTGCTGCCACCTTCATCCTAACAATAGTGGTCACTCACAGTACAGCCATGGGTGGAACAGAGGCCCAAATTTGGCAAAACAACACAATTAAAGGCAACTAAACCTCTGACTACCCTCTAAATTTAAGCAGCACCCGCTATGAAAGTAGCAGGGCGCTACATTAGTTTCACCTTTTAAGTTGCATTAGTGAAATAAATTAACTTTTGCACGATATTCTACGTTTTCGAGTTTCACCTGTAAATAACTGAAACGACAAACTGATTTTTGGAAAAAAATATAAATCTTGGGGGAAAGTTGTGATAAAACATTTATAAATATACCCCTAAGAATATATCTACTGAATGTACTAATAAATAACAAACATGAATAATAATGAATAAAAAATAACTTAATGCACAAACTGTATTGTTGTCCTTGGTGGAAAATGCTGTGTGCTGCATATTTATTTCTAGTTACAGCTTAGTAATGAACTATATTTGCACTCAACAATTTATTGCCAATGCCCAAAATATTGACCTTGGACACTTTACTTTTGGTGTCAGCTAAAATAGTGTACTTCGTAAGATACTAATTTCTAAATATAAATCTTTCATTGTCAAACACATTTGTAGCCAGGTGTTTGGCAAAGAATGATAATGAGAACAACACTGGCAGCAGCTGCTGCCCTGCCGTGCTGAACTGGTTAACAGCTATTTCAGCAAGAGGGAGCTGCGTAGCAGGGAGAGTCCAATAGACCCCACATTCTTCTTTCCAAAGCCACTCCCACCTGTCAAAGTTTAAACCCCTGGCGCCAAACTCCTCTCTCAGTGCTGCCTCAAAACCCACAGCCAGTGTTTGAACATCTACCTGTCCGGTCAGTACCCCTCTTTTCTACCCTTGTTCCTCCCCCTTTATCCATTATCTTCTTGGTCCCTCCACCACCCATTTTCCTTCCCCTTGCAGCCACAAGTGCAGATGTCCCCGCACTGCACCTCATCACCCCAGACACATACGCTGGGCATTCGGATCCATCCCCTCTGACAGCTGTCACTGCTCCCTCCACGAGCATGCTCACACAGATTCTGCAACAGACATGCGAGAGACTCAGAACCTTCTCTCCTTCTGACAGCTGTCAGAGTGACCCCAGCCTCCCATGACACCTGCAACGGGAGGGCCATGGGACCCAGAAGCTCTTAGGCCGCGTACACATGATCAAACATGTCCGCTGAAACTGGTCCGCAGACCCAGGGCTGGACTGGGACAAAAATTTGGCCCTGGACTTCATCCAGACTGGCCCATTTTGACAGGTCTCTCCCATGGCGGCCGAACAACTCCCGCACCCCCCCGGCCACCCAAGCCCCCTCTCCCCCTTCACTAGCCACTAGCTGTTCTACTTTATTAGAGTAGAACGGCTGGTACTGGTACTCTTATAGGGAGTACCAGTGGGGAAGCTAGACATTATTTCACCCGGGGCAAAGAATCAGTTCGGTGCCCCCCCCTTATGGGACAAGATTAGGCAGAAGGGAAAAACTCTCAGGCCATAGCTGTTGAGTCAGCTGTCTGTCCCCTCCCCCATGCTCCTCTGTCATCCCCCCTGCTCCTCTGGTCCTCCCCCTGCTTCTTTGTTCCCCCCCAGGTGAGCGCTGCGGGGAGGGAGAGGAGAAGAGCGCTGCGGGAAGGGAGAGACAGAGGACCGGGGGGCGGTGGTCCACTGTCACTGAAGCCGGCCCACTGAGCCATCGGCCCACCTGGAAACTCCCTGTAGTCCCAATGGCCAGTCCATCCATGCGCAGACCAGTTTCAGCAGACATGTTCGATCATGTGTACGGCCTATCGGACCGTTTTCCAGCGGACAAAAATTTCAAAACATGCTTTGAAACCTGTCCACTGGAAACCTGTCCATCGGACAGGTTCGATGGTTAGTACACGAAATCATTGGACCAAAATTCCACGCATGCTCAGAATCAAGTCGACGCATGCTTGGAAGCATTGACCATTTCGGTTTTTCATCACGTCATTGTGTTCTACGTCACCGCGTTCTGGTCTGAGGGGATTTTGGTCCGATGGTGTGTACACACATCAGACCAACACACCATTTCAGCCTGGTCCGATGAAAACGGTATGTCGGACATGTTTCATCGGACATGTCTGATCGTGTGTATGCAGCCTTACACTGATTGAGCCAGGAAATAAGGGACATATGTTGGCTTGTTTTAATATGGGTCTGTAATCCACAATATATTCAAGAATGTCTGCAAGAGCTATTTTCAGGTTGTTAATTCTGAACTCAACAGGTCAATAGAAGAGTGACTCAATCATGTGGGAGCACAGGCTGTTAAGGGGGTAATTAAGTCTGCTACTGTCATGTAAACTAACCTTAGTCTGGCTTCTAAAGACCTTTCATTGTGTTATGCTAATTGAAACTGTATTGTGTGAATTTCTATTGAAGATATATGTGTATTGTGAGTTAGCACAGTCTAAAAGTCATGATGTCTCACTTGTCAGCTCTAGCTAATTAGCTCATGTGGATTGTGTCAGACCTGGTGCCAGAAAGTCTGACTAAAAGATGCGTATTGGGCTCATTGTATAATGTTGTGGGTGGAGTTCAGTCATTGGTCCTTGGGGTTTCTAACTGTATAAAAGCCTGAGTTTCTCATTAAAAGATTCTATCCGTTTTGAACCAGAGAACAGAGCTGTGTGTCTCGTTTCTGGGGAATCCATATGGGCCGTGTTCATCTGCTGGATTGTGGAGTATCGATAAGCTGTCTTGGGTTCGGAATGGAATATCGTAAACGGCATTAACCCCTGACCGTTATAATTGTTGGCAAGCAGTGGAAGGATTCCCATCGCCAGAAGAACAGCTACAAGAGGACACAGGACAATGAAGGCAGAGTAGGAACGGCTAAAGCTCTCTACCTGGAGAACCGTGGCAGACCGGCCAGCAGCCGTAAAAAGAGGGACATGATCACAGAACTAGTCCAAATGGATGGAGCTGAAAGACCCAACTTAACGGAAAGGCCCAGCGTAACAGACAGGACACCCAAGGAGACAAGTTTTGATCGGGCTGTTAAACTAAGACTGGCACACTATGGTCCTAACCCTCATGGAGACAGTGTAGCAAGAACAATCCGCGCTACCCCTGATATACAACGTGTGAAAAAATTACACAACCAATGCAAACAAGTAAATAACAAGCAATGGAAATTGCATACGTGTAGTGAAAATTAAAAAATGATGACGGTGCAGCACTTAGATAAAAAAGCCTGAATATTAGGCTCAACAAACATGAAAAAATAAAACAAATAAATGCGCTACCAAATTAAATAAATTCAGGTGTCTGAGTCCTGTTAGGAAAATAGGCGAATCAACTGAATAATGTGATCCTAAAGATCATGTGCATGCAGTCCTATGAGAGCATCCCACAATCAGGCACTGTACACATCTATACTCGGCTGCATCGGGATGTTCACTCCTGCTTTCCTCCTCCTCTGCAGGTTGCAGGGACACTGTTGTCTCAAACAGATCTCCCGGGGATGGAATCCACGTGGAAGGATAGTTTAAAAAACGTGTGGATGAAGAGAAAAGAAAGGCTTTATAGTGCAGTAATTTGATAAAAAAGGAGTTCTCTTTATTCTACTTGATGGAAACAAATCACTGACATCTAAAAAGGCTCTTAGCAACAAAGTTAAAAGTCTGGATACAAAGTTCAAACCAGCTTCGGCTCAGGCCGATCAGCTGGATGTGTGGTGATGTCAGCTGCTGATGCACTATGAAGCCTTTCTTTTCTCTTCATCCACACGTTTTTTTAAACTATCCTTCCACGTGGATTCCATCCCCGGGAGATCTGTTTGAGACAACAGCCGAGGATAGATGTGTACAGTGCCTGATTGATCCCTTTGGGGTCCTACAGGTCCGGTAAGCGGCCATTCACTTACCCTTTGAAGGATTGTATTGAAGGCATCAATTCACTTTGTTGGTCGGTTGAAGTTTTGATTCCCCCAGGAAGGGACACATACATGTGGGATGCTCTCATAGGACTGCATGCACCCGATCTTTAGGATCATATTATTCAGTTGATTCGCCTATTTTCCTAACAGGACTCAGACACCTGTATTTATGTAATTTGATAGCGCACGTATTTGTTTTATTTTTTTAACAGTCATGGAGACAGCCAGAAAGGGGGAACCCCCACACATCCATGCCTGCGGCCCACTGCGTTGAGGAGAAAGAACATTGGGGCATCCTGAACGAGGCAGATCCAATACAAGCAGCTAACCAGGACAACAAGCAGCAACACAGGCAGACTGTCTGGGTTAATGGAAAGGTAGCCAATGGCCTATGTGATACTGGTGCCACCATGACACTGCTACAGAAGAACCTCATCCCAGAGAGCCAGCACACCGGAGACACTGTAGCCGTAAGAGTATCGGGAGGTACCGTCTTCAAGGTACCCGTTGCCCCGTGTTCACCTGGATTGGGGGGTTGGTTCGGGACACATGAATGTGGGGGTGATGAAGGATTTGCCAGCGGATGTACTACTGGGGAATGATTTGGCCCCCCTTGTTTCTGCTTACGCCCTGATGTGCCCCGCTGAAGCCAACCCAGTGACTACCAGTTGCTGGAACCAACCTGCTTGCTGCTGAGACCCGGGTAAGACTATCTTCCCCCGCCTGGATGGAGACCCGCGCTGCCCTTGATCCCCCTCCAGACTAAATGAGCAGGACATTTGGCCTCCCCCCTGACAGTTGCTGCTTGCTTTGCCCCCCCCCATGACACTGTTGTTGGTTGTTTGAAGTAGCCAGGACGTACCTGATAAGATATATTTGTTATGTGTGTTTGACATTTACCCAATGCTCATTGATATCGATTGCTTGGGTTATGCCCCTGGAAGTGATGTACACTCTTGACACTCTGATTTATACATTGCTGTAATTTCTGTGACGTATCTGTACTGTAATGCTGATTTGTCTAATAAACCTTTTCTCTGTTAAAAAAAAAAGACTATCTTCCCTGACATGTACCTTACATCAGCCACAATATCACAGTCTAAAATGGGAATGTGACAAGTTGGCCAGTGAGAAATCGGAGATGCAACGACACTACATCATGTGTTATGAGATGTCCCATGGCTTGAACATTGAAATGCAAAAACAGGCTGAAATTGTCAAAAGGTTAAATGGGATTTGCATTCAGGTTGTACCTTATCTCTCCCAAGAGCATCAGCAACAAGTTTTGGGAGCCATTGAGAGAGCAAAGCAAGTGACTGTTCCAAAACTGAATTCCATTATTCACCCTGCAACCTTACAACTTGTCCATCAGCTACCGACCTGGTAAGCAAAATGGCAATGCTGATGGGTTGTCCAGGCATTAGAGGAATGGAAATATGGACTAACTTTGAGTCAACCCATCTGGGGTCTCCCCCTGTGTTAGTCTCCTGCTGAAAGGGGAGAGATGTAACGGGAGGGCCGTGGGACCCAGAAGCTCTTACACAGATTGAGCCAGGAAATAAGGGACATATGTTGGATTGTTTTAACATGGGTGTTTCCACAATATATTCAAGAATGTCGGTAAGAGCTATTTACAGGTTGTTGATTCTGAACCCAACAGGTCAATAGAAGAGTGACTCATTCATGTGGGAACACAGACTGTTAAGGGGATAATTAAGTATGCTACTGTCATGTAAACTAACCTTATGCCGCGTACACACGATCATTTTTTGTGATGAAAAAAAACGACGTTTTCAAAAACGTCATTTAAAATCACTGTGTGTGGGCAAAACGTTGTTTTATGTCTTCAAGAAAACGACCAAAAAAAAAAATTCGAACATGCTTGAATTTTTTGTTTTGTTTTTCAAAACGTCGTTTTTTGTGTCATAAAAAGTGATGATGTGTGGGCAAAACGATGTTGAAAACGAAGTTTTTAAAGCCGCGCATGCTCAGAGGCAAGTTATGAGACGGAGCTTCAATGGAACAGAGTGCCATCGAACGTGGTGTACGTCACCACGCTTTGCTAGAGCATTTTGGAAAAACGATGGTGTGTATGCAACGTCATTTTGGAAAATTAAGTTTGAAAAACGTCGTTTTGTTTCATCACTTGAAACTTAGTTTTTTTTCATCACAAAAAATGATCGTGTGTACGCGGCATTAGTCTGGCTTCTAAAGACCTTTCATTGTGTTATGCTAATTGACACTGTATTGTGTGAATTTCTATTGATGATAGCTGTGTATTGTGAGTTAGCACAGTCTAAAAGTCATGATGTCTGACTTGTCAGATAATTAGCTCATGTGGATTGTGTCAGACCTGGTGCCAGAAAGTCTGACTAAAAGATGCGTATTGGGCTCATTGTATAATGTTGTGGGTGGAGTTCAGTCATTGTTCCGTGGAGTTTCTAACTGTATAAAAGCCTGAGTTTCCCATTAAAAGATTCTATCTGTTTTGAACCAGAGAACAGAGCTGTGTGTCTCGTTTCTGGGGAATCTATTTGGGCCGTGTTTCTTCCGCTGGATTGTGGAGTGTCGATAAGCTGTCTTGGGTTCGGAATGGAATATCATAAACAGCGTTAACCCCTGACCGTTACAACACCAATCTGCCTATCCTTATTACCACCCAGTTCGTGACAGGATCCCCATCTTCCAACTCCCCCCTCTTTCTTTTTATTCAACTCTCTTCTCCAGTCTTTCCCTCCTCATCCTTGAACAGCAGTTTGTCAGCCCCAACCACCTCAATCTTTCCTGCCCATCTGCAGTCCCACTTACAAGTCCCCCCCAACCTTCTTACTTCCCTACCTGCTTCTCCCCTTTCTCCCCTCCCCCCACCACCTTCCAACCTTTCCTTTCCACATTCCCAGTTTCTGCATCTCAATATACTTTTTTTACTTTACAGGTCCATGTGCCAAAGCAGTTCCTAACAGGACCATTTTTAATAGCTTTTTAACAGCAAGTCAGAGTTGATATCTCATTTTATACCGTCTGTACAATACCAGTGTCCCAAAAGACTACTATTCACACCATTATACATCAATGCACACACATGACATGCAATCAAATGTCCATATAGCCAAATTTTGCTACCCAACCCTACAGTGACAGTTCAGCATGCACTGCTATCCACATCTAATTTGATTCCTATTCCACATATACCCCATTTCATCTTAATTGATTTTAATCCAATTTATTGCCAATGCCCATAATATTGACCTTGGACACTTTACTTTTGGTGTCAGCTAAAATAGTCTACTTCTGTAAGATACTAATTTCTATATATAAATCTTTCATTGTCAAACACATTTGTAGCCAGGTGTTTGGCTAAGAATGATAATGAGATCACTGGCTGCAGCTGCTCTCTGTAGCTGCTGCCCTGCAGTGCAGAACTGGTTAACAGCTATCTCAACAAGCGGGAGCTGCTGAGCAGGAAGTGTCCAATAGATTGGGTAAGACAGCACTGCACTGTGGGAACTGTAGTCCTAAAAAAAGAGCGTTTGAACTTAATTTTCTAGAGAAGAGATTGCTGGAAGAAGGGGAAAGAGTTGCATTTTCCCAGGCTGTACATGACACAACATGACACCATGAGGGAGATCAGAGCGTGCACATTGCTGTCCACTGTGCACTATCACTGCTATATAACACCAGTTTGAGTGCTGAGTTTGGGGGTGCGGACAGCTGAAGTCTCCTGGGTGTAAAGCAGAGAGTGGACTAATTGCTGTGTGTGACCGGATGGTGAGCTGTAATACCAAAACAATTCACAGCAAGCCTGGCGAAAGGAAGACCAACTGGGAACACTCACAAATGATAGCAACATATATCGGAGTAGGTCTCAGTCGAACTGACAGTGTCTGTGTGAAGGTGTGGAATTTGGCATTGTTGGTCCAAGCCCAAGTGGGAAGGTTTCCAAGAAGAATGGTGGATCGCTAAGCTTTCCCTACTCATTCCCTTTGGCAAATACTGTCCCTGACAGACAGGTGACCTGCTCCTACAGTATTAACTTGCTGAATGTGCACCAAACCTAGGAGCCAAGTCTTAAATAGAATCTGCCTGACCCAAGATGGCTGCCATGGTCACATTGGCTGTCAGCATCCAACTGGATTGCTGCCCCAGTGACCCAGGAAGCCATGGTCCTCCTGCACTCCTCTCACTGTGCACTGCCACTGTGTTGAGCACAATCTGCAGGGGAGAAAACAGACTGCACTTGCCTACAAGCTGCTGTTGTGGGGACTTACTATCTGCTGTTAGAGAGACTGCACCCTTTAGGAACTGATCATACAGCAAACTAGTAGGCTTATAGCTGCCTGCAGGCTTGACTGGGACTAGTCTCATGTGTACCAATGGTACAACTGGGTGCCAACCCTAGCTGGCTGAAGAGTTAGGACTAAAGCCTGCCATTTACAGCTGCTACACAGAGACCTTTACCTATTGCTCATGCTAAGAGGTATCTCTCAGGGGACACTGTACCATATCACAGCCATTCTCCTAGAGTGCGTAGTTATAGTATTATTATTATATACATCACAGTTAATGCTTATATGCACTGTTTATTGCTGGTTTTGCTGATTTATGTGTTCATCCCAGTCTAGTGATACAGAACTCTATTAGTAATTTTGGAATAGTGATTATACTGTTTAGCGAACTGTGTCTAAACCTTTGTTCTGTGTGCTCATATTTATGCTCAAACCATGTATTCTAACCTGTACCAATTGAGGGTAATTTACCACTAAACTGTATTGTGTCTGTTTGATGGTGCTAATTCACAGCCAAGTTAATGTTGTGAGTCACTTTAAGCTCACCTTAAAGAGCTCTGGAAACTCCTTGTCCAGCTCCCCCGACTCCTATGTGTAATTTACCCTGTGTCTATTAGGGGATAACCAAGAATCCAAGTCAGGTCTGCACTAACCAGACTCACCGTACAACCACACCGGACTCAACATTTATTTTTACCCATGTTATCCAGGGTTTTATAGGTGTGATTTGTGTTGAAAGAATGAATGGGCTCTTTCACTTGGGACAGTAATATTTCTGAACAATATTCCTCAAGAAATATATGAAGATAAATAAATTTCACCTATCTGACTGCTGGAATATTGTATGAGCCTGGTTGTTTGAGGTGTTTCGGTGTCCCATTGTTCCATTGTTTCTGTCTGCCTTGGGAGCAACTTATTATGGGATGTATATGTGTATGTGGATATAAAAAAAATTTATTGTAAAAAAATTCAATAAAAAACTACTGACTCCACTCCCCCCTGCCCTACAACACTGTCCACTGTCCCAACCACATCCCCCAAAATGCATTAGGAAAAACGTGTGCTGCATTTTTTTTTTACAATGGCTAGGGCCCATTTTTTTTATCTTGCACAGGGGTCCACTCATCTAATGATACATCCCTGTATCTATCCTAGTGTTTTTTTAAGTGCTTGCAGTATCTTTCATTCAACTAGGTGTGTCAGAGGGACTGAGGTTGTTCTTGGAGTCAAGACACAGAAAAGAAAACACAAATTACCAAGCAGCTCCTGCAGGGATAGTACTACACATTTGTAAGTGTTGCACAAATTCTAGCATTAAGAAACACTTAATGAAAAAAAGATTGCAGGGCCACAGTGGATAGTGTATGGCATAATATTGGAGAATAAAGATATTGTTTAGTGTCAATTTAATGCGCAATCACGTACCTGTACATGATTTTGTGCATGCAGTGTAGGGGGTGCACGCGTGCCACTGGAGTACCGCTCTCGTTGTAATTGGAAACAGTGGGAGACAGTCAGCGGGTCTGGCAGCCGTGATTGGCTGCCGTGACCCACTGATCGCTCTGTGGAGAGACGGAGCAGCGGTGTTGCTGTGTAAACAAGGCAAACCGCTGATCTGTCAGGGAGTAAAAGCAAGATCTTGTGTTTCAGCTAAGCGGAAACACCATCTTTCTTTTCCTCCAGTGTATTCACTCCTCCCACAGTTGGAAAGCACCTCCCAGGCAAACACTTAACCCTTTGATCGCCCTTGGTGTTAAAGCGGAGTTCCACCCCAAAATGGAACTTCCGCTTATCCCACTCCACACCCCCTTACATGCCACATTTGGCATGTGATTTTTTTAGGGGGGGAGTGGGGTCTTTAGGAGGAGTGGGACTTCCTGTCCCACTTCCTGCTTCCGCCGAGGGGCTGGTTAGGCGATTAAGCTTAATCGCCTACACCAGCCCCTCCCTGTAGGCGATCGCATGGGACACATGACAGGTCCCATGCGATCGCCTGTCCAATCATCGGCGAGCCGCGCCGCGCGCGCATGCGCAGTGCGGTTCGCGCATGCGCAGTGGGTGCCCGGCCGTGAAGCCGAAGGCTGTCACGGCTGGGTGCCCATAGTCGGAATGGAGACGCCGGCCGGGGAGGGGGGAGAGGAGTGGAGCCCCGGTCGGCGCATCGCTGGAACGCAGGAGCAGGTAAGTGAGTGTTTATTAAAAGCCAGCAGCTACACTTTTTGTAGCTGCTGACTTTAATAAACACCATTTTTGGCTGGAACACCCCTTTAACTCCTTCACTGCCAGTGTCATTGATACTGTGACAGTGCATTTTTTTTAGCAATGATTGGTATTGGTGTGCCACAATGTCACAGACAGTGCTAGTAAAATAAAAATGCCCCAAAAATTTTTTAGAGCAACTCTGTGTTTGCACCTCATTGGTATGGACACCCTGGTGTGCCACGAAAATGATAAAATACAAAGGAAATTTTATTAGGTTTATACAAAGGTAAGTAAATAAAAACCACCATTGTATTAAAATAAAAGCTTCGGTATCCCTTTGGTAGTTGTAGTTGATGTTTCGCCTGTAGAGCTTCTTCAAGGGTTTATGGTTTATAAACTTGAAGAAGCTCTACAGAGCGAAAATGTCGGTTAACTAAATACCAAAGAACCCTGCTCAGACTAAAGCTTGTGAATATGTGCATATAATACAATGGATGGTTTTTATTTACTTACCTTTGTATAAACCTAATAAAATTTCCTTTGAGTGTTTCGTACAATCAGCACGCCTTATAGTCCCAGGGTCCTCAGGTACCCCCCTTCTCCCCAATTTTTGTTCTTTAATTAATACACTTATTGGGATGTTATTAACAAAAATATGTAGCAGAATACATATTGGTCTAAATTGATAAGGACATTTTATTTTTTTATTTTTTATTGGAAATGTTTTATAGCAGAAAGTAAAAAATATTTTTTTTTACTTTTTATTCAAAATTGATCAAATACCACCAAAAGAAAGCTCTACTTGGGTACAGCATCGCATGACTGCACAAGTGTTAGTTAAAGCATCACAGTACCGCATCGGCAAAAATGGCCTGGTCAGGAAGTGGGTAAAACCAGTGGTTAAAGTGAACTTGTGTCTTGCCAAAAATGATCTAACACAGGGGTGCCCAACATTTTGAAGAGCGAGGGCCACTTAAGCGAATTAGTAACCACAACGGTCCACAATGAGCGGAGCGGGTGGATGGCAGCCCACTCTACTATTTTTTTTTTTTGCAGATCGTATCGCAGAAAGGCATTTGTAAACGGACACAAGTTCATTTTACACCTGCCACTCCTTAGAGGTGAATGGAGGGCTGCTTTTACTCTGATGCACTGTTGTTTACCCACACCACGAGTGCAGCACAGTTCACCTGTGGCTTTCCTGCAGGTTAGCTGCACTTTGCCAAAGACTTCTATTAAATCCTGTAGGTATGGTGCACTTTCAGAAAGCACACCAAACTCGTCTATGGCTCAGTGCAGGTAACACGCAGGTGCCCTGCTCTGCACCTGTGGATCAGTTTAAAAGCAGCCCAGTAACTACTGTAAAACAGATATGCCCATGTATACACTGTGATTTTAGTAATAAACGTACCTTTAATAACAGTATTCTATTCTATTCCATCCCATCCCAGAGCAGGAGGTCGCGGGCCACATCAGAGTGCTCCGTGGGCCACATGTGGCCCCGGGCCACTGGTTGGGCACCCCTGATCTAACAGATCTCTCCATCCACACTGTACAGCGAGGAATCTCCTGCTGTGGCTATTGTATTATGTACACCAACTTTACAAAAAAAAATATTTTTTTACAGAACTTAAAAATTCAAGCTGAAATGAATAATGAATGTATACACCAAAGTAAATGTTTTAAAGGAGTGATACAGTCTACATACCTCCCTGCAAATGTGTTCAGAGGGCAATATTTATTATTGTTTCAAAAGAATAGAAAGTCTAAAGGCAAACAGCTTCTGCTGCTCCTCATCTTTATAAAACATGCTCTGTGACATCAGAATCATGGGTGCACCCTGTATTAAATGTTTTTTACAAAGCAGAAATCTGATTTAAATTGTCAAAATAAATATATAAATAAAGCATAAACTTTAAATATATCTGTGAATAAAATTGACCCAAATCAATATAGTGTTCCTTTATTGTTTATTGCTTGTATAGCGTAGAATCACCCGAAGGTATCGAAACGCTTCCAGACCTTAACAATTCACAACGAGACCGGGTGTTACAGGCATAAATTAACATAGTAACAATATACAATATGTACCACGAATAAAATCACCTAATAAAACAACAATATAGCACCATAAAACCAATACCAAAACCAAATGAGGGACAACACACAATTCCCCATAAAACAGATCCAGCAGTACTTCCCTCCAAAATGACCCTAACCTCAATCCCCCTATCATTCTGCCTCTGCCCACAGGCAGCTTTTAAGATCCCTCCTAAATGTGGGTAGGTCCGGACTCTGTCTAAGACTTAGAGGAAGTAAATTCCATTCTCTCGGGCCGAGCACAGAAAAAGCTTGCCCCCCCCCATTTTTTCAGCCGACTCTTTGGCTGTTTAGGCTTGTCTAAGCGTGTATCCACAGTGTTAAACCACAGGCAGATAAAAAAAACCTCTAAATATATAAAGGTAGACTGAACTGACATAAGTACACAATTTAACCTTGAGAATAGCTGTCAATAAAAAACATGTTTTTTTTTTTTATTACAAAAAGAGGCAGTCAGCAATTAGGCAGTTTTACTGCTGACATTACATTTTAAATGCATACCCAAGGCATTTTAGATTTAGTGCTAATTACTAAGTCTTTGACAACAGCAGATGCTGTCAGGTAAACCACGCTCTTTGAAATGTAGATTTAGTTTAACTGACTTTAAATGATAATGGAAGAATTTCACATTTTAACTTGTGTGACACTGGCTACTAAGCAAATATGAACACATAGCTTATCCTTTTATCCAGCAGTGTGTGGGCAGATTGCCTACAATATACTGCACTAGCAAATTGGTCGGCTCGCACAGGCTGGGCAAAGGTTAACTTTCAGTATCTCAGCTCCCAGGCTTTTGATCTTGTAACGGCCTTCCGCTCTGGCTCCCGCTCCGTGCAGCGAGCATGTGCGCGCTGCCCACAGTATCTACATAAATAAGGGGAAGATCCTATTCAGCCTTCAGCTGCAAGAGCCTTAGAGCAAGGGACACACCATATTCATGGAGTTTGGAAACTCGGAGCCAATATGTGACCCCACGAGATGCTGAGGTCCTGGTGAAAACTATCAGCTATTGAAAATTGCCAACTAAGGACTAACACCTGCAAAGGTATGCCTGGGCAGCCACCCCCACTAGTTAGTTTAGGGCCTGGACTATGTTACATCTGTTGCATGTTCTGCAAAGAAGAGTTATGCCACGTACACACGACCATTTTTAATGGTCTAGAAAAAACAACGTTTTTTTCAACGTGATTCTTGTCAAGCCTGCCTTGCCTACACACGATTGTGAAAAAAAAATGCTGGAGCAAAGCGCAGTGACGTACAACACATATGACGGCACTATAAAGGGGAAGTTCCATTCGGATGGCACCACCCTTGGGACTGCTTTTGCTGATTTCGTGTTAGTAAAAGTTTGGTGAGAAACAATTCATGCTTTTCAGTCTGTTACAGCGTGACAAATGTGCTATCTTCGTTATGAACGCTAGTTTTACCAGAACGAGCACTCCCGTCTCATAACTTGCTTCTGAGCATGCACGTTTTTTTCACGTCATTAAAGCCTACACACGACCGCTTTTCATGACATGAAAAACGACGCAAAAAAATAGAGCATGTTCTAATTGTAAAAGAGAGTAAAAAAAAAATAAGAAAAGAGCATGTTATAAATTTTTAATGGCCATTTTTCACGTCAGGAAAAATGCTCTGGAGCCCACACACGATCGTTTTTAATGATAATGTGTATGCGGCATTACAGTAAAACTTGTCAAACTGTTTTAAGCCTGGTCTGAAGTCTTTCAAAGGGGTGCATGATGATCTCTGGCGTATGAAAGAACAGAGCCTGTAAAGCACATGTTGGGTATGAAGCAAGGCAACTACAAACGGTTAAAGTGGATGTAAACCCTCTCTCATCCTTTCTAAACTACTGCGATAGTGGTTATGCCTGTATCCTTACCTGTCAAATGTCTCCCGTCTGTCTGTTATGAGACCTGTAAAACTGCAGATTCTCTGAGTGGGTCTGTTGTCTGGAGCTCGGTGGGTGGAGTCGTGATGTCACTCCCCTTGTCAACATGCATTTTGTCCTGTGTATTTCTTACACTGAACTTCTGCTATAATCACTAACATCCAGCCAAAGCCCAGGTCACCACAAGAAGACAGGAGGAAGGGATATGAAGTACAGTGGAACCTCGAATTGCGCGTAACGCGGTAAACGAGCGTTTCGCAATACAAGCTTTTTTTCAAAATTCAGACTCGATTTGTGAGTGTTGCCTCGTAAAACGAGCAGGATTCAAGCCTCTGCGGTATGCAGTACCGCATTTGGCCAAAGGGCCATTCCCAAGTGTTTCCGAGCCTTTCTAAAGGGGTTCCAACTGCATCCTAATGGTCTGCGAATATTTCAAAGTCTCTCCGAGGCCCCCCACCTCTGGCCACATGCGGTATTGCATGCAATAGAAGTCAATGCAGAACATACAGTATTATCTTTGTTTCCATTGACTTCTATGGGGAAACTCGCTTTGATATGCGAGTGCTTTGGATTACATGCATTCTCCTGGAACAGATTATGCTCATAATCCAAGGTTTCACTGTATTATTCCTTTGTACTGGCTTTTAAAATGTACAAATGCAGTAATTTAGATATTGGTTTAGCACTCAGAAACACTTTTTGAAAGATGAAAACTGCATTTTATATACAACTATATTTTATAGACTTCCTTATAAACTAACCCTGTAGTAAACAAAAAGAAACTTGGTGCCACAAGAGGCTTGCATTTATTTGTACTTCAGTCCACACCACCAGTATCCCTCTTGCTGAATTCCTAAAAATGCTAATTTATCAATTGGGGGGACGGGAACCTTTGCACTTCAGATTGGGCAAAGCAAAAGGTTCAATTTACAGTGCCTTGCGAAAGTATTCGGCCCCCTTGAACTTTGCGACGTTTTGCCACATTTCAGGCTTCAAACATAAAGATATAAAACTGTAATTTTTTGTGAAGAATCAACAAGTGGGACACAATCATGAAGTGGAACGAAATTTATTGGATATTTCAAACTTTTTTAACAAATAAAAAACTGAAAAATTGGGTGTGCAAAATTATTCAGCCCCTTTACTTTCAGTGCAACAAACTCTCTCCAGAAGTTCAGTGAGGATCTCTGAATGATCCAATGTTGACCCAAATGACTAATGATGATAAATAGAATCCACCTGTGTGTAATCAAGTCTCCGTATAAATGCACCTGCACTGTGATAGTCTCAGAGGTCCGTTTAAAGCGCAGAGAGCATCATATAGAACAAGGAACACACCAGGCAGGTCCGAGATACTGTTGTTGAGAAGTTTAAAGCCGGATTTGGATACAAAAAGATTTCCCAAGCTTTAAACATCCCAAGGAGCACTGTGCAAGCGATAATATTGAAATAGAAGGAGTATCAGACCACTGCAAATCTACGAAGACCTGGCCGTCCCTCTAAACTTCCAGCTCATACAAGGAGAAGACTGATCAGAGATGCAGCCAAGAGGTCCATGATCACTCTGGATGAACTGCAGAGATCTACAGCATAGGACAACAATCAATCGTATACTGCACAAATCTGGCCTTTATGGAAGAGTGGCAAGAAGAAAGCCATTTCTTAAAGATATCCATAAAAAGTGTTGTTTAAAGTTTGCCACAAGCCACCTGGGAGACACACCAAACATGTGGAAGAAGGTGGTCTGGTCAGATGAAACCAAAATCGAACTTTTTGGCAACAATGCAAAACGTTATGTTTGGCGTAAAAGCAACACAGCTCATCACCCTGAACACACACACCATCCCCACTGTCAAACATGGTGTTGGCAGCATCATGGTTTGGGCATGCTTTTCTTCAGTAGGGATAGGGAAGATGGTTAAAA